>OY728151.1:1906982948-1907607948 GCA_963277665.1 Viscum album
CAAAAATCTATATTAAGGAAGTTGTAAGAATTCATGGAACACATATTTTATTTATTTCTGATCATAACCCAAGATTTATATTCAAATTTTGAAATATTCTTCATAACTCTCTTGATACTGAGATTCGTTTGAGTGCCACATATCATCCTAAAACCAATGAACAATCTAAAAAGACTATTAAAGAATTTTAATACATTTTTTGGTCATTATCTTATTACTTTCAAGGTATGTGTGATTAGTATTTATCTTTGGTATAGTTATCATATAATAATGGCTTCTAATCAAGTATTCAAATTTCATAGTATGATGAATTATACGGTAAGAGATTTCATACACCAAATTTTTGAGATGATGTTGGTGAAAGGAATATTATCGGTCAAGAGATTTTAGATGAGACAATAGTAAAGTTAAAGACCATTCAAACCCATATTAATATAACTCAAAGTAGGAAAAGGTGATATGTTAATAACTGGAGGGAAGATTTATAATTTCAAGTGGGGGTTCACATTTTATTAAAAGTATCTCCATGGAAGGGTTTTATATGGTTTGATAGGAAAAGTAAATTGACCACTATGTACATCACACCTTTAGAAATTTGGGAAATAGTTTGAGTTGTGTCTTATTTTTTGGAAATCTCACTAAGTCTCTCTAAAGTACATGATGTGATCCATATATCATTGTTATGTACAATCCAAAGCCAAGGAATTTTCTCACCTATGGAGATATATAATTGGAATGTGATCTATCATACTATGAAAATACTATCTAGATTCTAGACACTATTGAAGAAGTGTTTAGGAATCGGATTACTTGGATGGTAAAGGTACCTTGGTGAAATCATAAGATAGATAAGGTAATGTTAGAACCTGAAAACATTTTGATGAAGGACTACCCAAATATATTTTTAAGGAGAAATTATTAAAATTTCAATGGTGAATTTTTTTAAATTATGGAATAATGTAACACCATGTGACTTTATGATATATTTCATTTTAAATGAATTTAATCTCTTCAATATTTTTCAACACAAAACCCCAAGTCTAAATAAAACATAATATATTATACCATTATAACCTATACATTAAATTTAAAGGTATAAATAGTAATAACTAAATTATTAAAATTATATGTTTTACACATTTATAAATAAAATTCCATGGTTATTAATATATTATAAAAAATAGTAAACATAATCATCATTTTAAGGTAAAAGCAATGTTTTTTTGAATTTTTTTAAGTGTGCAATGTGTTTATATCTTAATAAATTAAATTAGGTAATATTAGGGGATTATTTTAATGAAATTTATATATAATATATTCAATAAAAAATTATAATTTATCTAAATTTTTTTTAAATCATTAGATATGAATAAACCTAGTTTTATACTTAAAACTGTGTTTATTCTAAAAACGGTTTCAATGCATTTTGCGTACTTATTTTAAAATTTTTTTTTTTAAATTTTAGATAATTAATTTTTAAAAATGAACTTAATTTTTTAAATAACCATTTCATAATTATATTAGAGTAAATATTTGATAATTTTCTGAAAATATTGATTTTTTAATCAATAGTAAAAAATAATGACTTTTATTGAAAACTATCTTTTCGTTTAAAGAATTTATAAAATTAAATTTTTTTTAAAATTGTGTTAAAAGTAAAATTAGTTAAATAATTTTATAATTAATTAAATTTATCTCATTTTAGTCAATTTTATGTTAATATTTTATATAAAAACATTTATTACTTTTGAAAACGTTTCCTTTAGAAAACCATTTTTTGACGTGTTTCCAGATTTAATGTGAAATTAAACTTCACCACTATTATGAGTTGAATTAGGTAAAATGGATTTCATATTTTTAATAATAATAATAATTAATATTAGTGAATAATTTCAACTTAATTTTCGGTCATAATGAATAGTAAAAACAGTAAAAATTAATTTCCCTAGTTAAGGATAAAATGGGTTTACCGAGGATTAAACCAAAAGATAAGGGTAAGGTTTCTAATTAGATTTTGAAAAACCTATTTTATCAAAATATTTAGACCTTATAATATCCAAAAATATAATATAATGTCATTTTTAATCATTTTTCTTAGAGATGACTTTATCATTTTGTATTCTTTTGGTAAATTCCAAAGTTTCTGCCTAGAGGGTCCCCTCCCCAACTTATAAAAGGGAACCTCCTACACTCACTTATCTAAACCTATTAAGAATATTATATTGACCAAAATAAATGAAAATATATCCCTATTAACCTTATTCATGTTATATATATTATTTTCTTCCTAAAAGACCAACCCCAGGGCCCTTAATATGATATCTAAATGAGGTTTTTCTAAGCATACATGATTTTCTTCACTAAGCTATTTCTTTTCACTTATTCTCATACCACATTCATTAATGTATTTATAATTACAATATAATAACATAATTATCCAACATATACTTATATATAATTATTTTTTTGAATAGTCTATATTTGTATCCTCTTCCATCAAATGGGAAATGAAACTATTGATCATGTGTAAAACGGACTACTGCCTCCTGAACCGATGTAATTTTTTTCCCATAACCACCACTCATGGATGAATATAATGATGTATTTAATTTATATATATGATATTAATAACATAATTATACATTTTCATTTATAATATCACATTTATATTATTACCTTCCAATCTATTGGAAAATGATAACGTTGCTCATGTGTACGTGTGGACTACCGCCTCCACGAAGCGATATGATTCATTTTTAATTTTATATTGACATGGATTGTAATAAATATGTATTTGATAAAAATATATAATTATTATTATATAATTATTATTATTTAATGGTTTGTTATTATATATCGTTATTTTTTCCATCCATCAAAAAAATGAAAATTGTGTTTATGCAAACGTACGACCTACTATCTTCATGAATGGTGGGACTCATTTTTCTCTCTCTAAATTTTATGGAATATTAAAAATACTTATGTGATTAATATATATTATATTTATATCATGGTTAAAATTATGGATATTATGGAACCATGATCAATGTATAAGGATTGAAACTACCAAACCAAAACACACATGAAAAGTTAAGTAGTTATTACTCAAAACAATGGATTCAACAAAGAATTGATAAAAAAATTGTTTTAAAAGACTATAAGTAAATAATATAAGGTTTTATATATATTATTATAGTTATATAATATATTTATAATAAATATATTTATTATTAATGTGGTTTGAACATGTATGAAGGAAGTTGGACCTAAGGTAAGAGCTTATTTCACAATCTCATCATTATTTAGGATTATTTAAGTTTAATTATCCATTGGGAGGACTATTTGAAATCTATACCTAAAAAATATATTATTTTCTTCTCATATGATTATTAATAAAATTTTTATGTAATATAACCACCTTCCTCTCATTGGAACTAATAATTATTTATAATTTTTTTTAGAAAAGTTGAATTTATTTCTCTCTTTGGTCGAAAACCCCTTTTCTTTTATATATACATGTTTTCTAAAACAATTTCCAATTTTTTTTAATATTATTATATGATTGTCAAAATTCAATTTTACCCATGTTTTAATTTTTAAAAAATGTTTTAATACTAATATTTCTGACATTTTATGAAAAGGTACTTATTTTACATTTTACCCAAAATGTGAAAGAAATATTTGTGAAAACATACTCAGGATTAATGTAATTTCTTAACATCATGACCACCCATTAATTTAAATCCTAACTTATAAGTTTCTATGATTCTTTGAAAAGAAATTTTTTTCCATAATCATCTATAAATTTTTAGTTTTTAAAATTGATTTGAAAAGTGAAATTGTTATTTTCCTCAGGAATGTTTTAATGAAATTTTATTGGTATTTCCATTCATAAACAATAAAAAACTATATTTTAATTATTCACCACTAGAAATATGTTGTAATGATATTGTTATTATTATTCCTTCAAATGGTTTATGATTAGTTTGATTGGGGATGCACTATTTTGATTCCATTCACCATATTAATTTGGATGGTTTATGATTGTGTTTATTGATTGGGGAAACTATTAACATTTCATATGTTAGTTTACCAATAAAAATGTTTATATTGATTATATTTCACCCATTTAATATGATGAATTAATTATATTATGTAAGTGATAGGTGGGTCCCGTTATATCTTCTCGATGAATTTGTAAGTCTCATGAGACAAACAAGCTTGAGTATTTGGTTAAGGCCTTACCCATTTATATAATATATCTTGGCATGAGGACTTGATGGTATGTTTCCAATGTTATAAATTATGAATTCCCTCATTTTTAGAATATTTATTGATATCCATGTGATTATTTGAATAGTTATGATATCCATGGATAATTTTCAAACTCATGTGATTAGTTACATATCATTATTTGATCATCATTTATTCTTTCAATATTATTCTATTAGCTCGGGTTATTGATTAAATGGAATGTGTTTTCCCAACCTGTCCAAGTGGGGCATGTATTGTGACTCCTCAAGCACACCTCCAATAGGCTAGGGAATAGTTACTAGCACCAAGAAGGAATATCACTAAAATGGGAGGCATTTCCTATGTACCTGTATGGAGACACACATCTCCAAACCCAAAAAATACTCAAATGTAAAATCAACTAAGTAAAAAATTCATGAATACCACTATATCCCACAACTAGATTGTGATGGAATGTAATTTAAATTAAATATATCCAAATACAATCTAACCACTAGATGTTCGTAACATGATTCCAACCTGTAATAAAAAGTTACTGGGACTGGTGTCTGAATCTAGAGGAACACACCTCGTCATGTCTGGTCTCACTAAGTACCATATGTTGCAAGTCCACCTAGGAATCCATCAAAAGGTTGATCATCTGCACAAGACATGATACATGTGGAAAATCCCATTTAGGGGTGAGTATAAAAATACTCATTAGGACACCCTAAAACCATAAAAAAATGTAATGTACAGTCATCTATAAATAGGTATATGTCTATGGCACGTATAAAAAGAATATCCAAATATACTCAATCCAAGACACACCGTCTAGAGGTAAGACACAACCACGGTATACCAACCCTAGAAATTTTGCTCAAATATTACATGATGCACTCATCTAGGAGAACAAACTCCTGAGTCCTATAGTGAAAATGAATTCCATCCAAGAGGTATTTCTAATCAGGTATTTCCATGAGAAAGACACATTGATAGATCTAAAGAGAGATATGATACACAAATGAGGATCACATCTAGGGCTATGGGATGATACCCACAACTCTATTAGGATTAACCTACTAAGTAAAGGATTAGCACTCACATATTTTTCATCACGTCAATACCAAGAACTCTACTTAGGGAATGAAAATGAATTCAGGATCCTACTCCGAGCCTCTCCGGGGATTCAAAAAACTCTATACAGGAAGTCCTAATGAAGGGATCATGATCCTCAAAGTACGAAATGTTTCATACAAACCTTTAGGGGAATAATGAAGTGAAATAACCTTAATGAAACTTGTCCAAGATACAGTGGAAAATAAGTTCAAGACATGTAGAAAGGCATAAATAGCATGTTGTAAAGTCACAAGTCATGTACCCTGATCCCAAGTACTACCCATATACAATAGCCCATGTCATTCCAACCATGTCATGTAGAAAATGGGTACACAATGTGTATAAAGGTCAGATGTTGTGTCCTCCCATCTGGGCTTTTCCTATGTACTCCGTCCTTGTTCTAGTACATGGTGCCAACCCGTGTATTCCTACCCATGTACCAGTATAGGGCATTCCATGTAATTAGTAAAGGAAAAGTAGTGTGGGGAGTCTATGCCATGTAGTCAAACCATGAACTCCACCTCATGTTCATGTACTTATCTTGTACACGCTGAGTTCATCCAAGGGCGACTACACACCATGTAGTTAGGGACTACATGTTGTGTGGATCTGGTTTTTCCAATAACCCATCTTATTCCTCCCGCTCACGTAGTCAATCTCCCAGATATTTTTGGGTGTTTGGTTCACCTCAAAAATAAAAATACAATCTCTTTTTTCCACTCTAACAATGAATTTATGGGATTTGGGCCTTCAATTATCTTTAAAAATTCTAACATATTCATTATTCATTACTACCAAAGAACATGAATTCATCACCCACTATCATTTGATCTGTTGTGGTGCCCACCACTGCACATCCGTGGAGTCATCCAGATATCGTATCTAATGTTTTGGATTGTTGCTCCCAAAATAAAAGGCGTGATGATTGATTGTTCACAAAGGGGGTTCAAAACTATGGAAGAATTAATAACATGTACGGAGAATTCAAGAGTCGGGGGAGAAAAGAAAAACAATCGAGATGGATGAACCTTGATCAACATTCATGTCAATCTTGGTTTCTCACCATTATAATGGTAAATGAATCAATGCAATTCTCTAGAATCAATTCCTGATAAATCTCGCAATTAACCCATCCTTCAAATAGGATCGATCTATGGGATAATATATTCATGGATTACTCCGCATTCATCATAGGAATCAATAATGAGGAAAATTAAATCAAAACAACACATCCAACCCAGATTCGCATCGCTCAATGACAAAGAACAGTTTTCGTGTCTTCGTCGTTGATGATATCTAACAATATTGGTGTGCACCGATCCTGGATTCGTGATTTTTTCATTATCTATTGACGGATTCTTCAGAGGTTCCCTCATTGATGTCTCTATGGAATTTTAAGGTTATGAGGCTAGCCTGGGATTTCTAACAAAGGGTATTATTTAATGTTTCATCGGTCACTACATCGACATTCGAAATAAAGTAAATTTTATTAATTCTTTTTATTCATTTTCTCCAATGATATCTTTTTCACAAGAGACCTATGTTGACCAATTTTTGGCCACACCTAGGGTAAATTTTCTATTCTGAACTCAATAGTGCCCCCCAAATTTTTGATCTAGGAACCTATTTATAATTTATTCCACTTCTTAAAGAAAACCACATGTGAATGCTATTTAATATTTTAATATATTTCAAACATTTATTTTGAGCACAAAGGGCCTCAGGATCGTACTTTGTCTCATCTCATGGACTCAAAATTAATCCATTTAATATTTAAAAATAATACACAAAAAAATCTTGGACATTACATTCTCCCCACCTTGGGGATTTAAATCCTAGAAAAGACAAAAATATTCTACAAAAAAAAGATGAGGGTATTGATAACAATGCTCAGCCTCCTACTCCCAAGTGATATCTTGGTGATTCTTGTGCTGCCACCAGACATGCATCAAAGGAATAGATCTCCCATGAATTATCATATCATGTTGATCCTCGATCTCCACTGGGTACTTAGAAAAATTTCCTCCATCCTTGATATCGAGGTCACCCCAGTTAATGTTGTGTGATGGGTCATGCGCATACCCCCTCAGCTGCGACATGTGAAGGATTTCGTGTAACCAATCTAAATTTGGAGATAGATCTAAGTAGTGTGCCACCTCACCAACTCTACATGGTATCTGAAATGGTCTGATGAACCTCAGAGATAACTTTTCTCCCTATCCATATATTTATAATCCACATCGAGATGAAACTAGTAGGAATACATAGTATCCTTCCTTGAGCTCCAAAATCCACCATCTCCTCTAAGAATAATACTTCTTATAGATTTGTTCAATCTGAATCCTATATTGGATGATCTACACGTTCTCTATTATAGCTCTCTCTAACAATGGGCCGATTTGTGATGACTCTCTAGGTTAATCCAGTAAAGTGGTGACCTATAAGGTCACCCATACAAAGCCTCTAATGTTCCATACTAATGGTGGAATGATATCTATTGTTTTATAAAAACTCCACAAATGGTATTTGATCCTCCCAACTATAGCCAAAGTCTAACATGAAAGCTCATAGCATATCATTCAAAACCTTAATAGTCCGCTTTAGTTTGTGGGTGAAATGTTGTGCTCAAGCAAAAATGGGTACCAAATGCCTCCTACAATCCCTTTCACAGCTGGGATCTAAAGTGATCATCACAATCTATAACAATTTTCAATGGAACTCTGTGGAGTCAAACTATCTCTTACAAGTAGAGGTGTCCAAATATCTCTACTAAACTCTATTCTCAGATAGCTAGGAAGTGGGCCGACTTGGTGAATAATTTAATGATCACCTAGATAGAATCATTTCCCTTGGACATATGTGGTAAGATTATCATGAATCCCATCTATATCCCATCCCACTTCCATTTCGGTACCTTAAGGGATTGAGCAAACCCTATTGGAACCTGATTCTCATCCTTTACTTACTGACAAGTAAGGCATCGATAAACAAACTCTACCACTCCTTTCTTCATTCCTGGAAACTAAATATGATTTTGGAGGTCCAAGTACATCTTATCCACAATTGGATGTACTGGAAAAGGGGTTGTAATAAACTCCCTCAAAAGCTACTCCTGGAACATCATTGGTACTTATGTGTGCCCTCTAAACAGAACGAAATTCTCCCTAGCCTTTGAATATCCATCAAGAGCTTGTATTGAATAAATCTAAGCACATAGGGTCTCACAGTAGGTATCCCAAAGTTGTTCTTCCCTGAATCACTATAAGAGTGGAGGGGTAACAACCATATACTGGCGGTAATATTCTCTATCTCCATCCACTATGGATAACATCAATTATGACAACTGCTCTGACGCCTTGTTCGGCAGCTATGAACTAGATCTTCTAGTGAGAGCGTCCACTACCACATTCCCTTTACTAAGAGTATAGAAAATATCAATGTCATAATCCTAGAGGATTTCAAGTCATCACCTCTATCTCAGGTTTGTATCCTTATGAGATAATATATACTAGAGACTCTTATTATTGGATTAAATGATAAACCACTCCCCATCGGTTAGTGTCACTACATCTTCAATGTGAATACTACCACTGCTAACTCAAGATCGTAGTTCATCTGGTTATTTGGTCTCAATCACTTTCCTCTACATCAAGACACAATGAAGTTCAGTTCCTGATGCATCATAGAACACTACATACTCTACACCCTCATCTGGAAATCTTAGGATCGAAGCGCTCATCAAACTCTACCTCCACTACTGAAAATACTACTGGAACTTCTCTATCTATAAAAAAGGATACCCCTTTCAAGAAAAATTTTTCATAGTTGTTGATATCTTGGAGAAAATAGGTATGAATATATGTTAATATACTATAGGCACGAGGAAGATCTACACCTTTGTTACGCTCTTAAGTGGCTCCCATGATAACACTGCCTTGACCATGGTCGGGTCCACTACCACTCTATTTTATGAGATAACATGTCCCAAAAAGTGGAATTCCTAAATCTAGAACTATCATTTAAAGAGTTTCCCATAAATTTGGTGCTCTCATATTATCTCCAGAACTATCATTAAGTGTCTCATGTGATCCTCCTCATATGCTGACTACACAAGGATATCTTCAATGAACACTACCACAAACTGGTCTAAGTAGGGCTGATATATCTAATTCATGGGTCCCATGAACACCGTTGGAAATTTCATCATGCCAAAGGTAATCACCAATTACATATAATGACCATAATGACATCATAATATCGTCTTCAGTATATCCTCAACCCATACATACAGCCGGTGATAACTTAGTCTAGGGTAAACCATTGAGAACCATCATGTCCCTCTCATCTGATCAAAGAAGTCATCAATCCACGGAAGTGGACACTTGTTTTTCATGGTCACATGGTTCATGTTCTGATAGTCCACAACCAACCTCAAGATCTTATATTCATTTTTTTAAAACAAAATTGGGGCTACCCATGGTGAAACACTGGGTCTCACGATTCCCTTTCTTTACATGTCCTCCAAATTCACCCTCATCTCACGAAGCTCTGTGGGATCCATATGATATGTTGGTGTAGATATAAGTGTCATACGGGGTTGTAAATCAATGCATAAGTCTATCTCTTGGTGGGGAGGATAACCTAGAATATATTTATGAAAGACAACCTCATACTCCTCCACCACTGTAGGAAACTGGAAACTCATAACATCCACTTCAACGATGGTTAGGCTAGCCAACAATTGAGTAATCGGATAAAACCTCCTATGCATGATTCTATCTTGTTCTTCCTGTGTTTATCTTTCATCGAAAAAGAAAAAACTTACTCCAACTCTATAGAAACACCACACCCTTCACATAAAATAGTCAATCTAGGTATAGACTGAAGATAACCAATTCAATCAAATAATGAAATTATAAGACCTCAAAACTGCTACCAAGAGGTTCCAACCAAAACTCTCACCCATAAGGGTTAGGTCACACTATCAACATAGGTGTGTGATCACTGAGTCTTCTCTAGTAGGTGTCTCTAAGAATAATGGTCGATTCAATGTTTCAACTAGATTCTATAGGTCTCGTACCAGATATGTGGAGAGAAAAAAATGACTAGAACCTATGACTATCAGTACCGTAGCTACATTAGATATGAAACAGATCATACCTCAAATCATTCTTGTAGCCCCTACATCATAAGGATTGATCGCATATAGTTTTCCCTACCCCTATCCTCCATCTCTCTAAGCCATGCATAGGCCACCTGGAGAAGGTGGTTGTAACAAGTTGAAATGTAGACCACCTCCTACTACTCACCCACCTCCTCTACCATGTCTATCTCCCTTTGGATTTTCCTACTCCTATCATTGTCCCTACCTCGTTAGTCCATCCATTATCTCTCTATAAGTTGTACATTAGGTTGGATAATTTTGGGTGAGTTCTCCCATGTCATCACATGAATATAACCACCTCTCTCTAGGATGACTGGACCCACCCTATGAGCCCTAAATTGTAGATCCTCTATCCTGGGACCTCCTCCTGAAATGTATCCCACGTCCATGCCCCTGGGACTAACATATTCTCCCTACTACCAAGGTTACTGCTCCTACTTTCCCACTACTGACTATCATCGACCGTATTTTCTCATACAAGAATCTTTCAAGCACCAAATCCCACTCAAGAACCCCAGCATAAGTATGAATTCATATAGGGATAAAACTGCCTCAAATGTCTCTATGAAAACCTCAATCAATGCTCTGATTCCCGAAGTACTTATCTTGAACCATATCCATCGAGTTCCTAGAAAGGTTGGTAAACCTCGATGAATAATCAAATACGGACATAATTCCCTTATGGAGATGGAGAAGCTCCTAAATATGTACATCCCCCAACATAACTGGTGATAACTTTTCTCTAAAGAGTCACTCAAACAATTTTCATGAAATATTCACATCATCATAAGTCTGGGTAGTCAAACTCCACCATCATCTTGCGAACCCATGTAGAGGACTCACCTCCAAGACCACCATCTGATCTAATAGTGCCCTAACTAGATTGAAAACGTATTTCACCGCCTCAAGCCAGTCCTTAGTAGCCTATGGATTAGGCTCACCTCGGAACCTAAGAGGTATCTTCATCTGAAACTCGTGAAGTGTGCTTATCCAACACACCCTCTTATGCTGGTACTGTGGGTACCACATGCTTCTCTACAGGTGGCGGTATGTCTAGTGCACCACCTAGCGGTAACATCTAGGGAATTGGTCCCTATATCAAACCCTTTTAATTAAGGGGTTCATCCTCATGATCAATATTCTGAACCCTGGATGGTATAAATCATGGAGGAATCCTGAAACAATCAATATATACCACGATAAATGAGTATATCAAGAGAGATATCTCAAAATCACATGGAAACCACAAGACATTCCTATATGATGAATGTACCATCATTTTCTCTACAACTAATTTTCTCATGTGCCGAGTCAAAAAATAGGTGATCAGAGTCCTAGTGCATAGATATATTGGCCACCACACCAAAACTGGAGTCACTGGCCAGAAATCCAAACTCAGAACACTTAACACAGTTGACCTAAACTAATCTCATAGAGTATCTGTCCTAAAGTAGAATCGACCACCTTCAATACCACTCCATCGTGAACCGTCCAAGTGGGGCCCGTTTCGCAGCTCCCCAATCTTTTCTTCAATAGGTCAGGGGCTAGTGAATAGCATCAAGAGACATATCACTAACATTGGTTGATTTTTCAATGTACCTGTATACATTCACATATCTCCAAGCCCACAAAATGCTGAAATGTAAAAAAACACTAAGTAAACAATGTATGAATACCACTATATCCCACAACAAGAGTACGAAAGAAAGTAAAGTAAAGTAAATAGGTCTAAATACAATCCCACCACTATAATTATGTAATACAAGTCCAAGATATAAGAAAAAGGTACTGGGAATACTATTTGAATTTGCAGGAACACACATCGATCTGTCCAGTCTCACTAAGAACAGACTGGTATTTTTCCACCTAGAACTCTATGAAAAGTTCGATCATCTTCAAAAGACACAACATGTGCAGGAAAATACCATGTATGGGTGAGAATAAAAATACTCAATAGGAAACTCCAAAACAAAAAATAAATACAAAAAGGACGGAATAGTTAGATCTACACAAGCATATGTGAACAACACATATAACAAGAATATCGAGAGATACTCAGTCCAAGACACATAGTCAAGAGGTAAGTCAAAACCAATATATACCAACACTAGGAATTCATCTTAAAGATTACATGAATAACTAATCTAAGAGAACACCCTCCTGAGTCTGATAGAAATGTTGATGGTCATCTAATAGGTATTTCTCATCCGGTCCAGTTATGACAAAGACTCATTGATAGATCTTAATAGAGATGTGATACACAGATGAGGGACATAGATAGGGCCATGGGGTGATACCAACAAATATATCTGTATTAATCTTATAAATATAGGATCAGAGCCTGTGTATTTTTGATCACATCAATACCAAGAACTCCACCTATCACACGAATATGAATAAAGGGTCCTACTCTGAGCCTCTTGAGAGATTCTACAACTATATCCAGGAATTATTGCTGAAGGGATCATAGTTCTAGAAGTAGGAAATGATTTGTACCAATATTTAGGGTAATAATTAAGGGAATTAACCCTAATAAAACTTTTCAAATATATGGAGTAAAAGAAGGTCAATACATGAAGAAAGGTGTACATGACATGTAGTATGGAACACGTCGTGTCCCTTGACCCCGGGTACTGCTTGTGTACAATGTCCCAATTCATTCCAACCATGTTATGTAAATAAAGGGAACACATCATGTAGAAAAGGTCACACACCATGTCCTTATATATGGGGTATTCCCATGTACTACAGTTGTATACCAATACATTGAGACAACTCATGTATCCCTGATCATGTACTAGTATACAAGGTAGTCCATGTAATTGTTATAGGCCAAACCATGTGGGTGAGTAAACACCCTGTAGGAAACCCATGTACTCCACCCCATGTTGGTGTACTTCTCATGTACACACCATGTTCATCCAAGGGGGACTACACACCATGTGGATCAGGTTTTTCATGAAACTCGTCTTCTTTCTCCCACTAGGGTCGTCAATCTCCTAGATTTTTTTCAGGTGTTTGGTTCTCCTTGAAACACCATATCCATGCTATTTTTTCACTATATCGCCAAATTGGTGGGATTATGGCCTTCAATAATATTGTAAAATTCAATCATATTCATTTTTCAATACAGTCTAGTAATGTGAATTCAGCACCCCTCGTCGTTCGATCTCCTGCTATGTCTGCCGTTGCACCTCCATTGAGTCATCCTGATGTTGGATCTACTTTTTCTGATAATTGTTCCAATAATCTAAGGCACAATGATTTATTGTTCATGAAGAGGGTTCAAAGACAAAGAAGAATAAATAACAAAAATGAAGAATTCAAGAGTCAGGGGAGAAAATCACAACAATCAAGAGGGATGAACCTCAATCGATGTTCTTTTCAATCTTGGTTCATCACCGTTATAATGGTAAATGAATCAAAGTAATTATCTAGAATCAATTCCTAATAAATCCTACAATTAACCCATCCCAAAAATACGATTGATCTGCAGGCTAATTTGTTCATTGATTAGTCTGTGTTCATTGTAGGAATAGAGAATGGGGAAAATAAAATAAAAATAACACATCCTACCAGGATTCATATCACTAGATGATGAATGAATATCACTGCATCATTGTCTTTGGTGAGATCTAATAAGACTGGTGTGCACCGATCCTAGATCCAAGATTTCGTCATCTTCTATCAGATTGATTCTATAAAGGTTCTCTCTCTAAAGTCTCTAAGTAATTCCAAGGTAATGAGGCTAAACCTAGATTTCTAGAAAAAGAGATTATTTGAAGTTTCAATGGTCGTTTCATCAACAATTGAAATAAAATAAATTTATTAGTTCATTTTATTCATTTTTCGCCTACGATAACGTTTTCACAAGAGATCCACACTGACCAATGTTAGGTCATGCCTAGGGTAAAGCCACTATTCTAAACTCAACTGTTCCCTTAGATTTCTTATTCCGGAACCCATTTAGATGTTATTCCTCATTTTTAGGAAAACCAAATGCGCTTTCTATTTAATATTTTAATATATTTAAAAATTTTAATCTGGGCACATGGGGCATTTGAATCGCACATAGTGCTTGGTCTCAAAATTAATCAATATAATATTTAAAAATAACACATGAAAAAATCTAAGACATTACATGTGTTTTCAGTTATTTACCGTTACATATTAATTTTTCCTTATTTATTCATGATAGATTTATTTGTATGCATACCCTTACTCAGCATCTGATCCCACCCCTTTCTTATATTTACATTCCCAAGATTCCGAGAAATGTGTTATTATTGATAAGAAAATATATGCTAAAGGGAAAAGTGGTGTTCTCAAAGAAAATACTATGTTTTATTTTTAGTATTCAATTATAATTTGAGTATTAAGTATGTAACTATTTTTACAATAATACTAAACTATTTGATCTCTTGGGATGAAATTTTTTGTTTCTAGCACCAATATAATAATGTAGCCACCGACTCAGGACTATTGGGGTCGGTGTCTTTACATTAACATGTCAAACAATGATTATAATAAAATATTATTAACAAATGAGTGATAAGATGTTATAAGTGGATCATTTATGATATTATAGATTTTTATATGGTTTTATTATGTAAATATAATAAATCTAAATTTATTATAAAAGAGGTTGAAATAACTTAAATTCCATGTCAAACTTGAGGTAAGGGATTCCATCTCGATTTCCACTCCATTGGGACATATTTTTATTATGAATCTATTTTATTTTATGTGTTATATATAATATCCCTTTGATGTGATTAACATGAATCTATATTTATTCATGCTTATTATATTTTTAATTCAATTTTAATCTTTCAGGGGGTTGCAATTTAAAATTTTCCAAAGCAATAAGAATTTGTTTTATGATCTCATTTTTTGGGATTGTTTATATTTTTCATTAAAGTAATTTTATAATATATCTTTCATAAACTCTATATATTTTCTTATCATGTAGATTTTTAAAGAGTTTCCATATTATTTTAATACTCTTCCAATATTTCACTTGAATCAATCAAATAAATTTTTAATAGAAAAGTTAGTGTTATTTTTCTTTTGATTAAGTATTTATTTCTTCTATGTCTATATTTTCAAAAATTGTTTTACAAAATTCATCTTTATTCACTCAAATAATTTATTAAGGAAATTTTTTGTTATAACTTAATTTTTATAATATTTGAAATTGATCTTTCTAATGTTTTCTGAAAATTTCATTTTCAACCTTCTTTATAAAAATTCAAAAGAAATGTTTCTTTTTTTATTGTATACGGTGTTAAATAGATTTTCCTACCACCATTACCATTTTATACTATTTATCTTATTCTTTAATTTTTAGATGGTTTTATAAAGAAATATCTTTAATGGAATATTATTTTATTGTTTCTCTTCCATTTTATTTTATTATTTAAAGGATATTATTTTATTATAAAACCAATATTTCTGATGAATTGATGGTAATATTTTCGTTTTATTAATTTTTTGACCATTAACTTTCTCTTGAGAATTTCACTTTTGTGTGATCATTTTTTGTTAGACATTGTGATTATATTTAATAACCATGTTATTTGTATCATGGATATTATTATTACCTAAACCATATACCATTACTAAAAATGATGTTATTCTATCAATCATATTTTATTGACTGGGGAAATATTAATATTATTTATTATTTACTCAATACAGATATTTATCGATAAGTCATATTGTTTATGAATTAAATTGATCATTAAATATATGAGGAATGAATTGTACATGCAGTGATGGATGAGGGTTAGAATTACATGGCCCTTTGATTCATCAATAGGATTTATGAGACAAAATAGTCGGCTAGCATTATTAAATGGGTTTTTGGTGTTTACACACACATTGTTTAAACTTTTTTGGCAGAAGGCCTTGAAGGTAAATATATCATGATGTTTGAGATCATGATATCAAATATTAATCATTTACTTCATTCAGAATTTAGTTTTTAATATCCATCAGATTACTACATTTATATTATCCATGAATGCATTTATTTCTTAAGTTATTAATTAAATGGCATGTGTTTTTGGTTATTTACATTTATATATTGATTATTCCTTCTTTACTCATTATATATTCCATTTTACGTAACCCTTATTGAGTATCTGAGCACACCATTTGTTTTATTTACTTTACCTAGGATTTAAATAAGGACATTATGATTGATATTAAGATTATATGGATATTTCTTAGGCTATGTTTTCCTATTTTCGATGTAATGTGGGAATCATGTGTGGATCTAGTTATTCAATACTATTTAACTAATTGATACATGGTGATGTGATTCCTGGAATCTTATGTCAATTTAATAAATTAGACAACAACATTGGGTTACTAGAATTGGGGTTTTTATAGTTGGTATTAGAGTAAGTTTAGTGGAAACCATGGGAACAATATTTTAAATGAATATAGAACACATGAGAAATTATAATAATACCCTATAGTATTTTATAACTTTTACCATTATGGGGGTTTTTATTTATGAATCAATATTCATGATGATTACGAGCTAACATGGTGTGTGTCATTATTTATTGATGAAACCTAATAGAAGAAAGGGAATCAACACGTGTAGTCCATATAGAGATTATCCTATTAAGTAAGCCAATACAACTGGTGTTGGAACTAACCAGTTCATGGTTGTATTAGGGAAGATGATTCAGGTTTTGATAAATAACCTTTCCCAAATGGTGAAACCTATTTTTTCATAGAGTGATTCACCTATGTTTCATCATTTTATGTGATAAAAGACTCCATATTTTAATGGAACTATTAATCCATTTGTATCTGAATGATGGGTTATGTTTTTTAAAATATATTTTTGGATTTGGGAAGCAATTAAAGTTAAAATGTTGTTCTAGAAATGTATATTTTGAGAGTAGATTCCAATCAACTATGTTTATTGATCCAGAACACTAAACCAGTTGAATAAATAAAAAACTTATAATAGATAAATTTTACAATAATATTATTTGATAAATACTTCCCTTGAGAATTATGAACTAAAATAGAGAGGAATTTATTAACATTAAATAGGAATAAAGAAGACGGTGTAGAAGAGTTTGATGCTAACTTTAAAGGATTATTCAGAAATTTTAAAGACTTTATACAAAATCCGAAAACCAAGATTGACTATTTCTATGATGTGCTTAAGTAAAGTATCTAAATGGAACAATTCTATCAAAAACATTCCTCATATAATGATATATTATCAAGTTCCATTAATATAGAGAAATAATTTTTAAATATTATTATTTTAAGGGAAATCGTGAGAATAAGAGGTCGGATTAGAACCAATAAAAAGGAAATTCATTTGCAAGGAAAAATCCTTAAAAATTGCATATTTTAGTGATATTAAACTATAATTTATTTTCTTACATTCCCAAAGATATTTTAGGTTTATATTTTTAGATATTTGGGTAATAAATCTTACATAACAAAAATATATATTACAAATTGGATACATCTATTCAGTATGAATTTTCCCACAAAAAAACATTTAACATGTAATAATTTTTCTTTCCATGACAAGTCATTAAAATTTTGATCTTAACCTCATCATTGTCCCTAATCATCATTAAAACCAATGAAAACCCGTTTTAAAACATAGGACTAGCACCAAATATTATAAAGGTACATAAAAATAAATAAAGAATTCATTAGTACATGAATACTTATAAAAAATTTCCTCTTTAAAAATAATCTTTGGGCTTCAAAAAACATTTTATTACCCAATAAATAACATTCTCTATGCAAATATTTTCATAAAACATATCATAAGAATTCATAAAGGCAAAATAAAACTCATAAATGTTTCATTGAAATCATGAAAAACTCGTAATAACTTTTTCAAAAAGTTATATATTTAAACCTAATGAGGAACAATATATTTTCTCTTACCTTGTAAAATCAGAATACTTCCATTAAAATAGATATCAAGTATAGATAAATCATTTGGGTAACATGAGGTATCATTTTCATATCATTATTACCTACACATTGAATAACCATCATGGCTATAATTGAAGTAACCATCATAGTTACACTTGAAATAACTTTCATATTTATACTTGGAATAACCATCACAATATATTCTCGTAATCTCTTAGGATAAACCTAATCGGTTAACTTTGTCCCTTCACCCAATGCAATGTAGAGCTATAACGGGCTCACATTCCCTTAGTTTATAATCAAACCACCCATCCTCATAAATAATTCCCATGAACCATAACATAATTAAAGTATATAGATTTTTAATTTCATTATAAAACATAATTAAATAAAGATTTTTTTCTTTTATGAATATAAAAACAACTAAATATCAATAAAACATTCTAGAAGAAAATAACCTTTCTTTTTTTAACAAATTATTTTAACAAAAAAAATATGCACATATAAAGGGAAATATTTTCTTTGAAAATAAACATTTAAACATGTAAATGAATACTCAAATATTAAATTATTCATGTTGGAAAGAAAATTATTTCATGTTGTGTATGTTAAAAATACATTCCTTCTATATTTTTGTCAGAAAAGTCACAAGGTACCTCATTTGGAAAATGAAAAAAAATATATTCCTTTTAAATCATTACGTAAGAAGTAAAAAATGGGAAAAAATTAATTTAAAATATGGTAAAAGTATATTAAAAACCTTATTTATATAATTTTTATAAATCTCTAAAATATATATGGAAGAAAAAGAACGTTTTATGAGAATCTTTAGACAATATTTTTAAAAAATATCTCTTACCTTGAGTCCAAATCATCACATACATTATTTATCTTCCTAAATAATAAACATAGGTTAATTTATAATTTATTTAAAAGTAAAGATTATTATTCCTTTTATTTTATGTCTTACCTTACGATATTTATTTAATTAATGAATTAAATTCATGTCAAATGTTTTGATGATATTCGGTTCATGAGTCCAAAATGATTTAGGTATGTTAACTATAGTTAAAGATTACATTACTCCATAATCTCCAGAATAATAATAATGACATAATTATACATCTATTATACTTTTAAAACCAAAAAAGAAATATAATTTTGAAAAATGGACTACGTTACAATTAAGGAGATGGCAGGTCATATGTACATATGAGTAACGTTTCTGTTTTTCAAAGATCATCATGGAAAGAGGTTAAGTATTATTATTTTTTAAAAAATTATAATAACATAATAAATATAATATTACTACTTTAAATATACTTATATATATCATCCATGTGATGTGGTGATGAAAAACGAATCACATTGCTTCATGGAGGTGGTAGTTCACACGTACGCACGAACGGCATTATCATTTTTCAGTGAATGGAATGGTAAAAAGGTAAATAATATATTATATTTTTATAATGATAAATATTTAATTAATATAATATATATTCATTAATTCCATCATTATAATCCATTCATTAGAGATAGTGATGGAAAATTAATTATGTCAGTTCGTGAGGCGGTAGTCCGCCATAAACACAAATGATGGTTTTATTTCCCATTTTATAGAATATGAGATGGATATAGGTTATTTTGTTAACATAGAAACACCTAATTATATTTATTATACTATTTTTATTATATAATCATTATTAATAAAAATTTAAAGGTGGTGGAAGAACAAATAAAATGAAAACGCTCGGTTAAGAACGATTCCTTTTCTTCAGACAACCTTCTTTTCTTAACTCCTTAAGACCACTATGGTTATATTTTTCCTTAAATAATGCATATAGAACATGTGGCGAGATGTTATTAAGGTATTTTGGTATATACTATTAGAACAAAAAAGGTTTAAAAGTTTTAATTAAGGGGAATATGAGATTCCCTTTTATAAGAGATGGGAGGGGATCTCTTAGAATTTCTCAAAATATTAAATTAATATAAATTAATTTTCTATTAGAAATGGATAGAAATGTGAGATGGTATGTGAGTATGATATACTCTATAATACCAAATTTAGGATCGAATATGTAACCATGAGATGCTCAAATACAGTAGGGGTGAATTGTAATTTTAAAAAATCCTTTGGAACTTTTAAAGAAAGGTATGTTTAACAAGGTTAAACAAGATAATTCACAAGACCTTTAAGTTCTAATAACTTGATCGAATCCAGACAAGTGATTCTAGAAATGAAACTTAACAAAAGTTTACAATAAATAAGATTCTACCTAAAAGTTTATAGAATCTAACTAAATCAGAGTACTAGTGTTAAGAATTATAAGAAAGTTATAATTTCCTCAACAATACAAATGAACATCGGAAAATAAAGTAATAACACTACAAGTAACAAACAATAACTCTTTTAACCCAAAGATAAGGGTATCCAACAACCCTGGATAAGAGGTCCCTTGATTTATACTTTTAAGAAAGTATGTCTTACCCACACTAGGGTAAGCCCTTGATATGAAGATCGAAGTCGGTCTTGCGATCCCCGCAAGCCCTCAACTATCAGGTAGCCGGAACATCTGTCTTCCTATCCCCGAAAGCCATCGATTTTACATAGAAAAAATAGGAGTCGCATAAAGCCAATATGCACGAAGAAAAGTTTTAACAAGTCGTTCAAACTTTCTGCATGAATATTGAGAGTTTATAAGAGCCTCTCTCTCTAGAAATCACTTCAACAGCATGTGAGAATAGATGTCAAAGATGTTTTCAAGTGTCTTAGTGTTTTTCAAATGAGCTCTTATTTATAGTCACAGCTCCAACGGTTGGCTCTGTCCTCTAAAGGTCACATTCTTCCTTTAATTTCAGAAGGAATTTTACACTTTTCACTCAAACAATAGTTATTTGATAACTGAAGGCATGACATCGTTTTATAATAGAACAATTGAAAAAAAAACCAAAATCTGATATTCAGAATGTGAGAAAATATGAAAGTTTTGAGTTGATCAAAAAAGAATTTGGAGTTTATAATATAAAGATATTCAGATTCTATTTTCTAGGAATTCGGAACCTGAATTCTATAGAATTCTGGAGTCTGAATTTTAGCTAAATTTGGAGTCTGGTTTCACCAGAATTCAGAACCTGAACTTACAAAGTTCAGAGTCAGAGTTCATGAGAATTCGGAGCCAGAACTCATAAGAGTTTGGAGTCTATATTCAGAGAACTTGTAGTCAGAACTCAGAGAAGTTTGTAACCAGAATTCATAGTCAGAATTCGTAGTTGAACTTTGCATATGTTTGTAATCAAAATTCGGAGTCGAACTTCATGAGAGTTCGTATCCAAAATTCGGATTTGAACTTCATGTGAGTTTGTATCCAAAATTCGGAGTTTAACTTCATGAGAGTTCGTATCCAGAATTCAGAGTTGAACTTCATGAGAGTTTGTATCCAGAATTCGGAGTTTAACTTCATGAGTGTTCGTAATCAAAATTAGGATCCTAAAACAGAATGCTTCATATCTAAGTTTTATATGATTATGAGGTTTTAGTCATGACACTGAATTTTACACTTATAAGATTTACATTATGAATAATAAAATCTAGGTAAGGATAAATTTCCTTGGGTAAAGAAATTTTCCTTAAGAAGTAAATCAAGGAGTAAAATGAGTTTTTCCTTGAAATAAGGTGTTTGTGATTTTCAAAATAAGAGAAATCGTGAAGTCATAAAGAAACATTAATGACTCGATAATCTCCCACTGAAAGAATGAATGGAAAAGTCATAAGGAAAGCCTTATTGACTCAAAAATCTCCCCCTTTTTGGAAAGTAAAAAAATCCTTACTAAAAAGAATATAAGGACTTAGCAAAACTTTCCTTGACATAGAAAACAAAACTTATCTCCCTTTTCATATTGGCAAAGATTAATACAACTAACTTCCCCATAGGCTTTGGAACTCTAAGGATCATATTCTAGATTTCTGGAATGGGATTTTCATTATATTGGGTATGGAAATCTTCGTAATGGAAAACTCCCCCACAAATAAACTCCCCATTACTTAGAAATCTTTTTCCTTCTCCCTTTTAGAATAATTTTTCCTTCTCCCCCTTTGTGATTTTCAAAAAGATTTTGAGGGAATGGAAAAAAAATATGTTACCTGAAATATTAGTATAGGCAACCAAACAAAGAAAGCATTCACAATTTCATTGAGATTCGAAGTATTAGTACAAGGAAAAACAAATTCAACAAAATATCAGAGTGGGATTTATTTTTATTCTTTTTCCTTGGGCATTAGAATCTTCACAATGGTCTTCAGTTATGATCCTCCTCAGCTTGATTTTCTAATGCTTCGATCCTATCTTCCTGAGCCTTTAGGGCCTCTGCCTGAGCCTTCAGCAATTCCTCTTGCTTCAAAATCCTTTCTTCCATCTCGGTCTAGATATCCTTCTCCGTTTTCCAACTTTGGACAAAATAACTCATCTTCCCATTTAGATCTTTTACATCCTAAATCTGAGAACATTGTTCTAGACTTAGATTTTCTTAAAAACTATTTGTAAGATCCTTGATCTTGGAGTCTTCGGTATCAAACGCTTCTGAGACATCTTCTTGAAATTGATCAAGCTCACCCAAATCATGATTGATTTTCATTGACCAGAGAGTCATTTTCTTGAAATATTTTCTATGGGCCTCATAATTGATAAGGAAATTTTTGTGTTTTTCCTCAATCTTAACACATCTTTCCATCACCATAGATACAGATTCTAATTTCATATTCATGGTGTTCTGAAGCATCTAGAATCTAGAATAAATATTAGGAAAAATTGGAATGGTGTCTACCAACTTCTTCCGAGATTGAACAACAAAATCATGTCCTAATGCAGATGACTCCGAATCAGACATTTTTCTCTGATATGGTTCTTTCTCTAACTATATCAGCTTCCTCTTAGAGGATCCTCTAGCTTCTTTCTCCCTCAATATTTATTCCGTTGGTGTATCAGCAACTACTTTTTTTCCCTTTTCAGTTTTCGGTACTGCTTCCTGATCAAGAGATTCCTGCTCTCTTCTGGATAACTGTAAAATTTTATCTTTATCAACTCTTTCCTTCTTAGTTCTAGCTTCAATATCCTTAGGAAGAATAAATTCATGATTGTGACTGTCTTCCTCAGATGTCTTGTTGACTTCCTCTTCACCCTTCTCATCATCTCTAGTTGTAACAAGTTGTGAAGATCTGGCTTAAGAAGTCCGGAGTGAAAATTTCTCGAAAGCACTTTTCTTTTCATGATACTCATTAACTTGCTTTAATAAATTGGATTCCTTTTCATATCTTTGAGCTTACTAGACTTCTTCCACAGTTTCCTTTAAAAATTCCTTCTCTTTGACTTATTCTGTAGACATAAAGTTATTTCCCAGAGTCTCAGGAAATTGTTCTACTAGGAAGGTTTACGGTACGGGGATTTTTTTCAGATGCAACCTCAGTGGCCTTCAAAAGAGATTGGACAATCTCTTCCTCAGACATCTTCTTCTTCAGCTTCCTTTCTTTGGATTTTCATCACTGATAAGCATAACTTTTCAATTTCTTTCCTTGTAACTACAGGGAATCTTGAAATATTCTAGGCACCGAACTACCATCTTGGAAAGTAAGCTCGGATACATGATAATCTGAGCTCTTAAATTCCCATTTTTTGATATTCTCAATAGTAATGAGGATATTTCTCATGAGATTGACCTTTCTTAGATTTACTAAAAATTCCAGGATATACATGTCACTTTTCTTAAGGGTTTCCTTATCATTCTTTCTCGGTATGATGAGACCTTGCACCCATAATTGTAGAATCTGATTGTTGGTAGATAGATGGGAAATATTGGCTATCTTGACATCTTTGAGCCCAAGTCATTCCATAGCCTTTGCCTTAACAAAAATTCCTTGAACCTCTAGCAGCTTGTGTGAATAGAATTCAGCTTCACCTTTATATAAGAGCCCTACCAAGCTTGCAGCCATGGTGTAAGATAGTTTATATGTATTTCCATAACTCTTGAATGAGACTTTTTCTCTACCCTCTTCCTTAAAGAAGAAAACTGATTCATAGAATTTTATGAGAAGATCCGGATAGACTACATCTTGATCTGTTGTCTTATAAATAGCTACACTTTCCCACCCATTGAGCTTTATGTTCTTGGAAATAATGGAGTCATACTTGTTGAAAAATTTTGGGTGTTCCAACCTCTCCCTATATATTTTCCACTCTAGAATCGGCTTAACTGTAGACATATCATGAGAACGAGCTTCTGCAGATATTTAGACTAGAGCACTTCTGAAGAATTCAGAAGAGACTTTTTTAGAGAGGTAGGGCTTCGGCATGCAAGGGCTTAAGAACCGATGGGGGACAACTACAGGGGGTCCCCTTTATATAGGCGTTGAAGCGACGGTTGGAATTCCCATTTGAATCCAATGGTTGATAATTCTTCATATCTGATCGGACGATTGAAATAATAGCCGCAAGGAAAAAAATTGGTTGAATCCGATCTTTTGAGGTTTTAAAAGGAAAACATTTAGATTTAAGTAAACTTGAATCCGAGAAAAAAAAACAAAGGAAACTAACAGCGAGTAAAAAGTAATTATAGAAAACTCAAGAAAGAATCACGCCTTTTGGATTGCTTGGAAGATTATTCGTAATAGGTGATATTCTTCTTGAAGAACATTGGATTTCAAAAAAACATGAGTATGGAAAAAAACATCACTATAAAAATTTCAAATCTCAAAATTCCATTACGAAAATTTCAGGTCTAAAGATTTTCATTATGAAAAGTTCAGGTCCGAAGATTTTCATTATGAAAACATCAGGTCTGAATATTTTCATTATGAAAACTTCAGGTCTGAAGATTTTCATTACGAAAACATCAGGTCGGAAGATTTTCATTACGAAAACTTTAGAAAAACTAAAATATGAAAATTTTATTACTAAAAAAATTTGAAAAACCAAATACTAAAATTTTCATTACGAATATTTTGAAAAAACCAACTATGAAAATTTTTATTACGAAATTTTTTGAAATTCAACTTCAAAAATTTTCATTACAAAAATTTTTGAAAAGTCAACTTAGAAAATCTTCATTAAGAAAAATTTTGAAAAATCAACTACGAAAATAGATGTACTCCCCCTATGAAAAGGAGTTTATTACTATATAGAGATTTGTTCAACAGGAAGTTAATTGAGGAGGATTACCTTACGGTTATCATTCCTAACTTCTTTTTAATGTATTCAAATCTATCGGAGGGTAAAGATTTTGTGAAAATATAAACAAGTTGATATTGTGTTTCGATAAATTGAATAATGATGTCTCCTTTTTGTGTGTGATCCCTAATAAAGTGATGCCTAGTGTCTATGTGCTTTTTACGAGAGTGATGTGCAGGGTTTTTACTAAGGGAAATGGAACTTGTGTTATCACGCAAAATTTGAGTCTTAGTAAAACTCAAGCCATAGTCTATGAGTGTGTGTTGCATCCACAACACTTGATCACAACAACTTCCAGCTACTACATATTTAGCTTCAGCATTGGAAAGTGCTACTGAGTGTTTCTTCTTGCAAGACCAAGAAACTAATGAATCTCCTAAGAAATGAAAAGTTATGGATGTACTCTTTATATCCATTCTACATCCACCAAAGTCAGCATCTGAAAAACATTTTAAAACAAAATCATTTCCAGAAGTATAAAATAGTCCTAAATCCATGGTTCCCTTTAAGTAGCGAAAAATTATTTTCACTACCTTTAAATGAGATTCCTTAGTATTGGATTGATATCTTGAACATAAGCATACTGAAATCATTAAGTCTGGATGACTAGCTGTTAAGTAAAGTACACTTCCTATCATACCTCTAAAGGATGTTTGATCTACTGGTTTCCCAGCTTCGTCAAGATCAAGTGTGTTTGAGGTACCAATGGGACTACTTATACTTTTTGTGTTGTCATATCCATACTTTTTAAGAAGATTTTTAATATAATTATATTGGGATATATAGATTCCTTCTGGTTTTGGAGAAATTTTAAAACCAAGGAAAAATTTTAACTCACCCATCATACTCATTTCAAACTCAAATTTCATTATATCCACAAAGGAATCAGTTAAAGATTGCTGAGTTGAACCAAATATAATTTCATCAACATAAATTTGAACAATCAAAACATTTTTCTTATCTTTCTTTATAAAAATGGTTTGATCTGCATTTCCCTTAACATAATTATTTTGAATCAAAAATCCGGTAAGTATATCATACCAAGCTCAAGGGGCATGTTTAAGTCTATACAGAGCTTTGGTAAGTCTAAAAACATGATCGGGATGTTTTTTATCTTCAAAGCCATAAGGTTTTTCAATAAAAACTTCCTCTTGAACATGACCATTAAGAAAAGCAAATTTCACATCCATTTGAAATAGTTTGAAATTGAAGAATGCTGAAAAGGCATGTAAAATGAGAATATATTCAAGTCTAGATACTAGAGATTAGGTTTCTTCATAGTATATTCCTTCTTGTTGATTATAGCCTTTAGCAACTAATCTAGATTTATTTCTAACAATGATTCCATTTTTATCAAATTTATTTCTGAAGACCCATTTTACTCTAATAAAAGAATTTTCCTTAGGTCATTCAACCATGGTCTAGACTTTATTCCTTTCTAATTCATTTAGTTTATCTTGCATGGATTTAATCCAATCATCATCACCTAAATCTTCATCAGTGGTTTTTGGTTCTAATTGGAAAATGAATGCTAGATGGTCTACTTCATTTCATAAGGAACTTCTAGTCCTTACAGGTTGATTGACATCCCCAATGATACTATCTCTAGGATGATTCTTTAGAAACAACTGTTTTGGGTTTTGTAAAACTTGTTCATCAACCTAGGGTAGAAAATCTTCTAGGGTAAATGTTTCAGAAGTATCTTCTTAAACATTTTCCTTATCATATGTATTTTCTATCAAAGGATGATAATCAGTTTTTGAAAACGCATCTGAGGATGTAGGTTGGGGTTATTTGAAAACAAAAGGATCAGTTTCATCAAATTTGACATGTACTGTCTCTTCAACAGTACAAGTGTTTTTATTGAAAACTCTATATTCCTTAGAATTTGTGGAGTAGCCTAAGAAAATTCCTTCATCAGATTTTCGTACGAATTTATGTAGATTATCATTAGTATTCAGAATGAATACTTTGCAACCAAAAACAATAAAGTAGGAAATTCTAGTTTTTCTACCATTCCATAACTCATAAAGAGTTTTATTAAGAAAAGGTCTAATAAAAACACGATTTATAGTGTAACAAGCAGTACTTACAGCTTTAGCCCAAAAATGTTTGGCTATAGAATACTCACTCAACATGGTTATAGTTATCTCTTGAAGAATTATATTTCTTCATTCAACAACAATGTTATGTTGATGTGTTCTGGGTGCTGGGAAGTTTTGAGTAATACCTTTTCTACTACAAAAAGTTTCAAAATCGGAATTTTGATATTCTCCTCCATGATCACTATGAATAGTTTTAAATGGAAGGTTTTTCTCATTTTTAACTTGGGCTATAAAACTTTTGAAATAAGAGAAGGATTCATATTTCTTTTCTCGAAAATAGAACCATTTAACTCTAATGTAATCATCCACCAAGACAAATACATAATACTTTCCCTTAATGCTTCTAGTTTGTGTTGGACCAAAAAGATCCATATATACTATTTGTAAGGCATCATTAGTTGAGACTTCACCGACTGATTTAAAACTTGATTTATATTTCTTGACATATTGACAAGGGTCACAAACTTTGGAAGAATCAAATCTAAGATCTGGTTGATCCTTAACTAATCCTTTATTAGAAATTTTGCATAGGTTCCTAAGGTCGCAGTGTCATAACCTTATATGTTATAACCAAGAGTGATCTTCCATTTCACTAAGGCAAGGTAAGTCTTGGCACCTAAGGTATTCTAAGTTTAGTGTGTAAAAAGTATCTTGCCTATTGGCAGGAAGAATAAATTCTTCCTTGGAATTGTGTACTAAGAACTTTTCATTCCTAAAATTCACAAGGTAGCCTTCATCACATAACTGGCTTATGCTAATGAGGTTGTGATTAAGACCCTTAACAAATAAAACATTTGAAATCAAATTTTTTCCAAGAATAATGATGTTACCTATAACAATAATTTATCCCTGAGCATTATCTCCGAAATTTACTTTTCTTCCTTTCATCTTGATAATCTTTTCAAAATAGTTTTTGTTACCAGTCATATGCCGAGAACATCCACTATCCATGTACCACGTATTGTTGTTGGTACTTTCCCTATTTTCCTAAATATAAGAAAATTTTATACATTCAAAATCCAAAATTTCTTGGATCTGGAATTGATAGACAACAAAATTTTGGGTATCCACATTTTTTTAGAAAAATAATTTGTATGAAACCCAAGGGATTGAACTTTATTCAAGGAGAAATTTTTCTTCCAATGACCACCGCTTTGACATTTAGTGAAAAAAGGGGCTCTAGAAGGAACAAAATAGTTTTTGAAAACCAGTTTTTTGTGAGTATAACCTACTTCAATAATGTTTCCTTAAGGTTTAATTTGAGAATACATCTTGTCAAAAATTTCCTTCCCAGAGGTGAATTTTTCAAGAAGCTTCTTAAGAGAAAATATTTCAGATTTCAGTCTGATGACTAAATTCTTATCCTCAGGAATCATTTCCTTAGAGTTAGATTTTTCCTCAAAAACTTTTATCCTTAAAATATCATTATTAATATCTTTATAAGTTTCTTCCTTAACAAATTTTTCTTTCTCAAGGCCTTTAGAAAGTTTATCTAAAAACTCTTCTTTATCTCTAAGACCTGTAGAAAGATCTAAAATTTATTTTGTAATAATTTCTTCCCTAGTATTTGCCTTGTATAATTTCTTATATGTTTTACAATTTCTCGCTACAAGTAACTTGGAAAATCTAGAAACTTCTTCATATAAAGGTATTTATTCATTTTATGAGGATGAAGTATCTTCATTAGAATTACTATTTTCGTAATAGTAATTCTTATCAAGAGATAAATTTGTTAAAGCCTCGATAGAGAGTACCATGGCCATAAGACATGTATTTGGGAAAGAAGTAGTAGTAATGAATCCCATATTCTTATGTGCTGATGAATCATATTCAGAAGATTAACTTTCTGAAGAGTCTCCACAGCTAGCACTCCAAGTATCATTAGATTTAAGTCTTTTCTTCTTCTTTGATCGATAGAATTTCTTCCCGTTCCTTTATGAATTCCTTTCCTTCTTTTTCAACAAGGGACAATCAGGTCTTATATGACATGTTCTTTTACATTTTTAACAAGTAACTTCTCCATCTTTCTTATCTCTGTAGTCTTTCTTATTATAATTACTCTGATGGTTCTTTTGAGCTACAATCTTGTTTATTCTCTGAGCAAGATTAGCTAATTCATTCTCAGACTTTTCTATGTCACTAGATTCTGACTAAATAATGACTTTATTTTTCATTGATCTGGTTACTCTTTCTAGGGTAGTGGCTTTAATATGTTTAGAAGTGATTGTAAAATAACTCATCCATTCCCATACTTCTTCTTTACATTTTTAGCATCTCTTTTCATTCTGGTTTCATGCTGAAGAAGAGTTCCAAACAACTCATCTAAGTAAATCTGAGTGACTTTTCTGTTATAATCAATAGCTATCCTCTTGGAGTCCCATTCATTTGGAATGATATCAATGATCTTATATACAAGAGCTTCATCATCCAATACTTTTTCTCCCATATATTGTAAGCAATTCACAATAGTCATAAACCTGTGTTGTACTTTGCTTATAGGTTCTCCATAAGGAAAGTTAAAGCTATGGTATTCAGCTCTCAACATAGCTCTTCTGGTCTCTATGACTTCAGATGTACCAAAATGTGTAACTTAAAGTTTCTTCTAGATACTATTTGCAGCTTCACACGATGATATTTGAATATAGATGTTCCTTGTCATGGAATATAACAAAGTATTTCTGACTCTGAATTTTGACTGATATTCTGATTTCTCCTGATTCGTAAAGGTTCTCAAATACTTATCTGGAATATTATAATATCCAGTCAGCATTAGATAGTTATCAACTCCATTATTAATAACGAAGGTCTTCATACTATCTCTCTAGTACTCATAACCATTTCCATCGAAAACAGGAGGTCTGGTAGGATTTAGGTTATCAATAGAACCAACATTTAAACGTGTCATCCTTAAGATAATCTTTAGCACAAAAACCTTTTAGAAGTATGAGTTTGTAAACAAGAGAAAATATCCTAAGAAATGAAAATATATAACAAAAAAAATGAATCTGAACTATGTGATTCCAAAAAACAGATTCTGAAAAAGATATGAATCCGAAAGTATGAATCCGAAAATTCTATTTCAAAATTTATGAGAAGAAAATTTCTCTTCTGAATCTAATCGTGAGATTAATTCAGATTGTACCAATGCTCTGATACCAATTTTGAGATGGTATTTAAATATGATAAACTCTATAATACCAAATCTAGGATCGAATATGTAAACATGAGATTCTCAAATACAGTAGGGGGTGAATTGTACTTTTAAAAAATCCTTTGGAACTTTTAAAGATAGTATGTTTTACAAGGTTAAACAAGATAATTCACAAGACCTCTAAGTTCTAATAACTTTCTTGAATCCGGAAAAGTGATTCTAGAAATGAAACTTAACAAAAGTTTATAACAAATAATATTCTACCTAAAAGCATACAGAATATAACTAAATCATAGTACAAGTATTAGGAAGTATAATAAAGTTATACTTTCCTCAACAATATAAATGCACAGAGGAAAACAAAGTAGTAACACTACAAGTAACAAACAATAACTCTTTTGACCCAAAGATAAGGGTATCCAACAACCCTGGATAATAGGTCCCTTGATTTATACTTTCATGAAATTTTGTCTTACCCACACCAGGGTAAGCCCTCTATATGAAGATCGGATTCTGTCTTGCTATCCCCGCAATCCCTCAACTATCAGGTAGTCGGCACCTCTGTCTTCCTATCCCCAGAAGCCCTCGATTGTACACAGCAACAATCGGAGTCGCACAAAGCCAATCTGCATGAAGCAATGTTTGAACAAGCCATTCAAACTTTCTGCATGAAGCTTGAGAGTTTATAAGGGCCTCTGTCTCTAGAAATAACTTCAACAGCATGTAAGCACATATGTCAAAGATGTTTTCAAGTGTCTTAGTGTTTTTTAAATGAGCTCCTATTTATAGGCACAGCTCCAACGATCATCTCCCTCATCCAACGGTCATATTCTTCCTTGAATTTTGGAGGGACCTTTACACATGTCACTAAAACAACGGTTAGTTGATAACTGAAGGCATTCCATCATTTTATAATAGAACAAGTGAAAACATAAACAAAATCTGATATTTGGAATGTGAGAAAATATGAAAGTTTGGAGTCAACCAAAAAAGAATTTGGGTTTTATAATATAAAGATATTCAGATTCTATTTTCTATGAATTTGGAACCAGAATTCTATAGAATTCCGAAGTCTGAATTCTAGGGAAATTCGGAGTCTGGTTTCACAATAATTTGGAACCTAAACTTATAAAGTTTTGAGTCCGAGTTCATGAGAATTCGGAGCCAGAACTCATAATAGTTCGGAGTCTGTATTCAAATAACTCGGAGTCAGAACATAGAGATGTTCGTAACTAGAATTCATATTCAGAATTTGTAGTCGAACTTTTCATAAGTTCGTAATCAGAATTCGGAGTCGAACTTCATGAGAGTTTGTATCCAGAATTCGGAGTTGAACTTCATGTGAGTTCGTATCCAGAATTTAGAGTTGAACTTCACGAGATTTTGTATCCAGAATTCGGAGTTGAACTTCATGAGATTTCATATCCATAAGTTAGATTTGAACATCATGAGAGTTCGTAATCAGAATTCAGATTCTAAAACAGAATGCTTCATATCTAAGTTTTATACGATTCTGAGGTTTTAGTAATGACACCGAATTTTACACTTAGAAGATTTATGATATGAACAATAAAATCTAGGTAAGGATAAATTTCCTTGGGTATGTAAATTTTACTTAATAAGTAAATCAATGAGTAAAATGAGTTTTTCCTTGAAATAAGGTTTTTTCGATTTTCAAAATAAGGGAAATCATGAAGTCATAAAGAAAACCTTAATGACTTGACAATCTCCCCCTTGAAAGAAAGAATGGAAATGTCATAAGGAAAACCTTATTGACTCAACAAGAAACTGATTTATTTAAAATATAATATGATGTTGGATATAAATCCTATAATCCAATAAAAATTATACATGTTTTTATAACATTGATACCCTTATCTTTTTTTAACCCCCTGTTAACCCCTTTCATACTTACTCTGACAACAATGATTTTTAATCTTTGAGGGTTAATATAGAAACTATAGAGGTAAAAATGGACTATAAATAGACCATGGTTAATATTATAAAATATATCCTTATAAATTTACTGAATATAATTTTTTAGGGATTTTTTATCCTTTATTAAAATATTTTTTATTATAATATATCATTAATGTAAATTTTTATAACTATTCGTTAATTTTATTTTAATAACATAACTAAAACAATTAAAATTAGAAAAATATTTAAATATATATATAACATGTAATTTTAATCTAATAAATTTTTGATTACATTAATTACCTCAAATTATAATACTTTTAAAAATTTTAATATCATTTATTTGATTTTTCCATTAATTGAATAATTCTTGTGTAGGCATTGTGTAAGGATTTAATTTAATTATTTATTCACTAAAATTTAAAAATAAATTACCATGATGAATATAAATATTTTATAATTCAAAATTCCTATTATAACCAAACATAACATCTAGTAATACCTATGTTAAAAATATTATAGTTCTTAAAAACAAGAGTGCGTCATTTTTTACTTTTTTTAAACAAAATATGATAAACATTATAATCACATTGAAATAGAAACTAAATTTCATATAACATAATATTTGATGATTATTGATGAATTATACTCAAAAAAATAATCATATAATGTTTTAGGTTAATTTTATAGTTCTCATCATTTTATTTTTAACTTTAATCACATGATATACCCTTAACCATGGTAATAAAAATTACTAAGGTTAACTTTTATATTCACCAAAAATAAAAGGGAAATATTTAAAAAAATTGGACCCACTCATTCAAAATATGGAATAAATTTTTCAAAATTCAAATCACATAAATTTCATAATTTAATTTAAAATTAAACTGGAAAAATACAATGAAAATGGTTTTTCAGAAAAATGACCTTTTAAAATATAAAATGATTTTATAAAGAATTTAATTATAAAATAAATTGATAAAAACCATAATTTGATTATTTAAAATAAAAATAAACTAATTAAATTTCAAAACTAATCTGAAATATAATTTTACTTTGTAAATACATAAAAATAAAATGAAATTTTTAATAAAAATCAGCATTTTCACTATTCATTGAAAAATCAATCTTTTCAAGAAATTCTCAAAAATTCATCCTTAAATAATTGTGAAATTATGAATTAAAAAATGTAATTAATTTTTTCAAAAGATGTTTCCAAAATTTCTAAAAACAATAATTATAATATTCACTCATAAAAATCATGAAACCCCATTATAGAAGAAAACATATTTTTGAAGAATAAAATGATTTTACTAATAATCAAGTGCTTACATAAAAATAATTTATTAATTTATTAATTAAAAATGACTAAAAAGAATTATATATTTCATAATTCCATTAATACCATTAATTCCTATCAATTTAATGACTTGGTTATAATGGTCACATTTAAATAATAATAATTCATTTTTTGTTTAAACTCATTGTTCTATATCTTGTATGCTATCGAACACAGTATAGATTTTTTTTAAAAATATCTTAGGATATTACATTCCCCCCCCCCACATTAATAAATTTCATCCTCATAATATTGACCCAAGATTGAAAACTAGGGGTTTGAATTTTCAAAATTCCTTTGATGAAATTACCACATCATAAAAAGGTTTAATAAAACATACACTTGAAAATATTGAAAAGGAATGTAATAAGGTCATTTTGAAGAATTCATAACTATGATTACTTATATGAAAAGATTATTTGGAATTTAAATCATGGATATGGAAGAAAACCCTAACTTATAAGGATTGATAGAGATTGATAGAGAACATGATCATGAAAAATTTAATCATCACAATACCGTAAATCCGTGATGTGTTAAAAGTCCATTGATTTCTTGGTGAGAAACTTAAATGGATAATATTTATATTTTAAGGTCCTTTTATAAGAATTATGAAATTTATTTATGATATATACTACAAGAATATGGAAATATACTTACTTGTAAAGAATTATTTAATCTTTTAATCATTTTCCAACACAAACTCGTATTTTTTCTCCAAATAATGAGTATTAAAGAGGAATTTTTTATTACTGAAGAACTATAATCAAATTATAATTGATTACATAATCCAAAAATGGTAAAAAAAATATATTCCTACTATCTTTAAACATTAACCAAAACCAAAATGGATAGTACAAGATAAGATAATTCCCAAAATGAATAAACCTTTATATGAAGAAAAACTACCTTAATTTCTAAAATTCTATAGAAGTTCCTAAAATTTAACTTAGATAATTTAATAAATAAATATCCTTAAAATTCCTCAAAAATATTCTAGACTAAAATTGAAACACAAAAATTAGATTTATTTGATCACATAGTGTTCCAAGATAAATTTAATATTTATCTCCAAATAACATCAATCACTCTTAATGACTCATACCAAAAATGTAATTTCCCTAATAACATAATCTTCGAGATATGATAATAATTTCTATAAATAAATTGAATCATATACACCTCAAAAATATAATTGAACATTTATTCATCAAATAAAATCCAATAATTTTCTATTTACCATATTCATATAGGGTTCCCAAAATAGTGAACTTCTTCTAAAATAACATTAATCAAAAAAATTCAAAATCACTTTTCGATATCATGGTGATCTATATGATAAAACATGGGATTGAAAATTGAAATTAACCTTTTTATAGTCGATTAAATAAATAAAAACAAATTCATACAAAGTAGTACACCACATAGGCCAGTGGTAAGAAATACACCCTTGTCACCCTTTGGTTGGGGGTTCATGCCTCGCAGCCTTGTTGAATGTGTCGAGTTGTCTCTCAACCTATGGGTTGTAATTTTTATAAAAAAAGTAATATAATTCTTATAAAATTCCAATAAATGTGATGAATATCATCAAGGGTTAAACCCTAAAGTTTATCCATGCCTTTAAACTCATGTCCATATAATGAAAAGAGCATTCTTCCTCAAATAACATTTTCACTTATTAAACTTAAATATTATATATAACTTAAAAATAAATTTCTCCCGAAGTACATTCAACGCATAAAACATAAAAAAATTAATAATTATTAATATGATCATTAAATCATAATTCTTGAAACCCTATACATAGACACCTCAACCATTCCACATTCTTCATTATCATTTAACTAAGATTTTAAATATTATTCCTTTATAATTACTTCTTATAAAAAAATATAAATCACACCTTAAGAGGGTTCTAATTGGGAATTCGGGGACTCGTGCCCAACTTGGTGGGAGGGTTCCACCCTAGGTCATCGATGACACATTTTGTACCCCGTAGGAGGGTTCCAATTAAGAATTCCATGACTCATGCCCAACCTGGCTAGAGGGTTCCACCTGACAGGAAACATGCCATGCCCCATAGAAGGGTTCCACTCTGAAATAAACTTCTGTTGATCATTCCCAATCACTATTTCCATTGAGAATTCCCTCAAAAGGTGTGGTGCCTGGAATAGTTCACATCATATCTCTAAATCCATAATAGATGAAACCATCACATTCTATGCAAATAAACACTCAGGATAAGCTACTCACATGCTAAAATACAAGTTCAAAAGTATGAGATATAGAACCTAGAAGTTTCCTCAAAAAGTGTTCCAAGGCATGTCGAAAACTCACATGATGTGTGGTCTTACTCTACTACCTGGTCATGCCCTTGAAAAAACACATCTTTCTATCCATGTATCACTACATGGAATGTAAAAGTACTATACGACATGTCTCGATCATAATCCTAACGAACGCATGAGGCTCATTGTCAGTTTGAGGGAAAAAATATAATTTCACTAATATTCCTCTTCAAGTGGCCCAAGATGGCCAAATAGATTACACCATTATGATTCTAAGGAAAAAATTATCAAGATAGGATATTCACTTGCCTCAATCGGATACCTGGTGAAAAAGGCACATTTCACCGCATCACGCTAGAATGAAGTCTTATGGTCCGGAGCCACAAGTCAAAATTAAATAATTGAAATTGGTCTTGAAATGTCCACATTAATTTCAAGGTCACGTTTTTAGATATTATTCATCATTCTAACATCGTATGAATAAGATATGTCTGATACAATATTTTGCAACAATAATAATTTTATTATTATTAGGCATTCTGTTTACCCAAATCATGAGTCTGAAAAAGGTATCCAACTTTGGTCTTAAAATGATTTTCTTGATTCCAGAGTTATTTTTCTACTAATAGATCACCAATAAGATACCATACGGTGAATTTATAGCTGAAATAGGGATTTAACAAGAAAAATAAGTAATAATAATATTTTATATTATTATTATTATTATAAACCTTATTAAAAGGTTTCTCATATAAATTCCTCTTTCAATTTTATATACACACACTACCCCACAAGTCTCCTCTTTAACTCATTTATTTTATTTTAACATTATTTATTATTATAATAATAAAAACACCAATGACATGGGTAGTAAAACCCCACATTCCAATCCCTAAAAAGGAGGAGGAGCCCCTCCTTCCCAATCCAAGTGGTGCATCCTCTTCATTCAATTTAATTCATTAAGTGGTTCAAACTATTTTTATTCCTCATTTAATTATTTAAATTAATTCCCTCGTATTATTATTATAAATAATAAAAAATATATTACAATTATTAAAAATAATAATAATATCACGAAATTATTATTATTAAAATAATAATAATAACAAAACTCTCAATAAATTAAATCCATTTAATTTAATTAATGAAAAATAACTTTTTTTATGTCACCATTATGATTATTATTTAATATATTAATAATATTAACAAATCCTTATTTAATTTTTATCAACTCATCAACATTATTACTGTTTTTATTATTAATATTATTAATACATGCTGTGTTGACCAAATCAAACCACCTCATAGGACATCTGATCCCAGTCATCATCACGTTCATGCAGAGAAACCCCCCCACCACCATGAGATCTCATGCACAGCCTCTACTTGGAACCGATCTTATCACACCACACATCACCACCATGCATCAACTGGGAAAATAGGGATCTCTAATCCTTCCTAAACCACCTATAATAAAAAACTCACACCTGAAATAATGAATGGATCTGATCACTAAACACCATCATATTCATTTATCAATATATCCCCAAACCATTTATTCGCATGTCATTTATGCTATCATAATGAATCTTGGGGTTCTATTGCACTATTGCCCACCTCGACAATGTCGAATCATGATATTGTGGTACAGTAATGAAGAATGAAAAAAACAATGGGTTAAAACATAAAAACAAATTTGATAAAAAATATTAACTCAGTGTTCCTGGCCAATGATTTCATAGTAGGGAAACCTGGATGAGAAACATGGTATGAACGAGAAATAAATTAAAAGAATAATTTATTTTGATTACATGGGTTCATGCAAAAGATCAAATTAATGTAAACCAAAGAGAGATAATTGATCATGATCAATATTTTAATTATAAGGGAATAAAACATCATATAATGAGTCCTACCTTGATTATGGATTGATCTTTGGTTAATAGTGCATCTGTTAGCGATGAGGATGATCTGTTGCGTCTAACACTTTTCAATTTACCTCGATCTGATCATCGATCGTCGTTCGATGTTGATCCTCCAATGAAGAATGCTCTCCACTTCTTGGTTCAAGAAAGGGTTATGTATCCAACCCTTTTAAAAATTTTATAAGATGGATTTTAGAGAGGATTTAATTAGTTCCTTTAATAGAACAAAGAAAAATTATTTATTAATTTCAATTAAATGTACCCGCCAATGACTTCCTCATCCGAACATCTCGCGCCAACCAAATTGAGGTTAAACCTCGGATAAAAACTACATTCTGAACTCAATAGTGGACTCGTATTTCTCATTAGAGTCTTTTTTTGTGATTTATTTGGGCTTATCTTTATTAAATAAATTAATTAAATTAATTAATTTATCCAATGCACCCACCAATAGCTTCCCCATCCCAACTTCCCGCGCCGACCAACGTTAAGTTGTGCCTAGGGTAAACTCCATGTTATGGATTTATATATGGTCTCATATTTCTGATCTGAGTCTTTTTTATGATATATTATATGTTTTCAAGAAACCTATACACGCAAAATAAAAATATATTTAATATTTTTATAAAATTAATTCTGAGCTCATCGAGCCTCGTAATCATGTGTTGTCTCTTCATCTTGCTCCAAAAATATTCCTAGAAATTTTACAAAGTCATACATGGTAAAAAAGAGTCTCTACAATATATTTCAACCATATGGAGTTGAAAATATTTTTATTTAACTTATGAAATTATAATATTTACATAAAAACACATAGTGATCATAGATAAATCATGTAGGTAACTTGAGGCATCATTTTCATAACATTCTTACATATATATGGAATAACCGTAATGGTTATACATGAAGTGACCATCACTATTACACATTAAATAACCATCAAGGGTATACTTATAATAACCATCATGGTATATTCTCATAATCTTTTTGGATAAACTTAATCTATTAACTCTATCCCTTTATCCAATGCATTGGAGAGTTATAATGGGCTCACCCACCCTCAGTTTATAATGTAACCACCCACCCTCATAAACAATACCCAAGAAACATAACATAAATAAAGTACATAGACCTTGAATTTAATCATAAAACATAGTTTAAATCAAATTTTGTTGTCATTGATGAATATAAATACCATTAAAGATTGTTATAACATTCTTGAGTAAAATAACTTTTCCATTTGAAATAACTTATTTTTTTAAAAAAATAAGAACATATAAAGTCAAAAAATCTTCTAAAATATCCATGTCAAATTTTAAAGTAATATTCAAATGGAATATTATTCATGAAATTAGGAAAATCCATTCATGCGGTATAAGTTTATTAAATTCCATCCATATTTTTTTCAAAATAGTCACAAAGTACCTCATTTGGAAAAACAATATTACTTTAAAACCATTTAGTAAGAAGTAAAACATGGGTAAAAATAAATTTAATCAATCATATAATAATATTAAAAAACTTATTTAAATAATTTTTAGAAAAAAATCATATGGATATGGAATAAAAATAGAGTTTTAAGGGAAACTTTAAAGAATATTTTTAAAAGAAAGTCCCTTACATTGAGTCTGAATCATTGTGTACATTATTTATCTTCCTAAATAATAAAATTAGGTTAATTTATAATTACTTAATATTTTCTTTATGTTTATTATTCCCTTTATTTTATCTCTTACCTAGATATATTTATTTACTTAATCAATTACATTCACCTTGTATGATTTGACGATATTCGGTCCATAAGTCAGAAATGACTTGGGTATGTTGAATATGGTCAAATATATCATTAATCCATCATATTCATAATAATATTAATTAAATAATTATACATATGTTATAATTTTAAAACCAATCAAGGAAAATATTTAATAAAAATGAACTATGTTACAATCAAAGAGACGGTAGGTTGTACATACGCATAAGTAACTCTTCAATTTTTCAAAGATTATTATGGAAAGTGGGTAGATATTATTTCATCTTTAAATAATTAAAATAATATCATAAATATATTATTACTCCTTTAAATATACTTATATATATTATACATTTTATTTGGGGATGAAAAATGAATCACAACGTTTTGGGGAGGTGGTAGTCCACACATACGCCCGAACGATGTTATCAGTTTCAATGAATGGAAAGGTAAGAAGTTAAATGATATATAATCTTTTAATATGAGAAATATTTCATTAATATCGTATATAAATATTAATTACATCATTATAATATATTCATGATATATGGTGATGGAAAACGAATTACGTCGGTTCATGAGGTAGTAGTTCTTCGTACACACGAATTATGGTTTTGTTTCCCATTTGATGGAATAGGATATGGATATAGGTCATAATTTTAAAATAATAACACCTTATTATATGTAAGTTACTTTTTAAATTATATTATAATGTTTACTTGTGTCTTCATAGACCCAGATGCCACTGTAGGTTCCCCAAGCCCGGTTGGCCACATGGCCTCAAGAACTTCTCCCTGAATGCTAGAGGCTGTTGACTAGCAGCAAGGGCCTAGGGTGTTTCTGTAGGGAGATTATTCCCTTTTCACTAGAGTATATCAAATTAGATGAATATAATATAATATAAGAGAGGTATTGGAAACAATATAATAATAAATAGAACTCACATCAGAAGTAGACTAGTATAACAGTAAATAGGAGAAACTGATAATAATAATAATAATCAATAGCTGATGATGATATATAATGTATCTACAAATCTAGAAAACTAGGATACAAATCAGGTTACAATTATTTTAAAAAAAAGTAGAAAAAATGAATCAAAAGCTATCCCAATAATGTCAAGCTCTATCTCAATCATCTACTACCAACTCTATCCTAAAGTAGAAAGAAATCAATTATTTAAAGCCCTATGCATCCTATTATCAACCCATGCATACATGTAGTTTGTCCTGGTACCTGAGGCACTAGGATAGGATGTGAGATAAATCTCAGTAGGTCACTACCAATGGTGTCTATAACATATTTCTATGTAATATAAATTGAAACGGTGTGAAATCATGGATATATAAAAGTAAAGTAGAATAGTAACATAAATACCCATATATCTGCTTCTACCCTTGGTTGGTGTTTGAACACATAGCCAATTCATTAATTAATTAAGTTCTAGTTTATATAAATAGGTCATGTGAGCCATATCCATCACTGACATCACCTCATGATACTAATTGTGAACATTCCATGAAGTAACAAGTCATCTTATAAGGATAATTATAATGAAAGGTTCAATGTTAATTTCCAAGGAAACATAGACCTAAAGGGGTGGCTAACTTAGTAGTAACTATAGCCTCAGTAAGGGTAAGAGTGTAATCCAAGGATAATAATCCAAGTAATTCCATGATAGTATGATCTAACTGAGTCCAAGGAACACATCCAAAGTAAAACAGGATAAGCTATGGCTAGGTCCAAGGATATAACCATGGAACATCATGTCCATAGAAGCCATACTGGATACAAAGAGTATATAAAAGGTATCATGTAATGTTAATAAGGGATCCAATAGTTTCATACCAGGAATCCACTGATATACAAGGATCTAATTCCATGGTGGGTCTCAACCAAGGAAACCAACATCCTTAAATCTGAATGGCATCCTCAAGTGGTCAAGGAATTCCCTTAGGAATCCAAGGCAAGCTCGAGTCAAACCAATTCCTACAATGATTTCAAGGTCCATATATATGGTTAGGCACCTTATATTTAATTCATTTAGTTAATTAGGCCATTTAATATATCACATGGTTCAAGCCATTTCCTTTCATTAGTGTGACAAGTCCAGTTGAGCATGAAACCATTTAACTAATCCATTTAAGTCATATTCATTTAATAAGAGGAAGGTTCGAGCCTTGCCTTTCATTACTGAGATAAGGCCAAGGGGTATGCAACCATTTAAGTCATTTTATATTAAATTACTTGGTTCTCTCATTTACCTTTCATAACATGACATGTTTGTGCTATGGACAAGAAACCACATCCATTTCATTTAACATAAACTATTCCAGGTCATATACATATGATATGATTTCAATTTCATTTAACATTTAATAAATTGTTTTAAGAAATTACCTTAGGTGGGTCAATTGTGTATAATACATGGTAATTTTCCCAATCAATTCAAATTTCACTAGTCATTTAAAATGTAAATCCTTGCCATTATAATGGTCAAGCTCAAGCACACCCGAACGGTGGCTCAATGGTGTCAAAACACTAAAATCTCAATTATGGAACATCACCCTACATGGGATGGATATATTTGGGTATGTAACCACCAATTATGATTAACATATATGTAAAGGGTCTTAGAACACATTCCAAACGACTATAATAATTCCATATAAATTCAACAGACGATGCTTGATGAAATCGGCATCACAATATGGCAATTTATAAAATGACTAAAAAGAGGGTATAAGATATATTGTTCACTAAAAAAATACTCTTCCATGGGCGATGTGGTCATCGTGGAGACTTTTTTGGTAACTTACTTCTGGAAAACCAAAAGGGAGAAAGGGTTACACATAATTAGAATTTTAATGGTAAAATTGTCATTTCATGCAAAAATATCCTTTTCACGGTTTTTCCACATAGTTTGTGTAATATATGTGAAAACATTTCATGGGTAGCTATAGGAAGGGGAATATGCATGGTTAGTGCACATGGTTTGACTAATCATTCACAAATTGTGTGGAACTCCACTTTCAAAATTATAGACATTATCAAATGTCTGTAAGGCCCAAATTCTATGGTTTGGGAAAGCCGTGCACCCTACTCTATCCCACTTTCCATCCTCGCATGGTTAAAACTAACTATGCATCCTACCTTGCTCAGTTTACTCTAACCATATAATAGGCCAAAATACTCAACTTCTTTAGGTTTTGAGCTATGAACAAGCTTCATACACACAAGAAACCTTCACTAACTCGCAAGGCATCTACATTAGGTCCAAAATAAATATTTATAACAAAACATAAAGGATCCATAACAAAGTGAAAAACTAGGTTCCGAAAAACTTCCCCACTTAAAGGAAGTCACCCCCGAGTTCACATTCCAAGTGTGGTGAGAAACTATCTGAGAACAACTCTAGACACTGGGCACATATTGTGACCTCCAACTCCGAAGTCTCATCTTGTACATGGTTGTGCTGTCATAGCACCCATATCAGATTATAGAATATCCTTAGAGATCCATTTTGCTTCTATAAATTATGTGTATAGGATAATCCTCAAAATAAGAATTGAAATATATCTCAACTTCCTTGGGATAAAAAGTATGAGACAGGTCGTCAAGACACAAACAAAGTTGTGAAATGTGAAAGACTTCATGGAAGGCATGGTACCTATAAGGTAGTAGCAACCGATCAGATATCACCTCAACTCTCTCCAGAATCTCAAATTAACTGAGAAATCATGGTGACAAATTTCATTGCCTCTGTATCCGTCTATTCCCTTGCCTGGGTGATACTTCTAGGAAAACACAATCCCTAACCTCAAACTCTAGAGGTCGTCTGCAGTGATTATCATATGATTTTTGTCTAGATTGAGTTGTAGACATACACACTATGATCAATTAAACCTAATTCAAAGCCTCATAAATTATATGAGGACCTAGTATGGATTCCTCACCTACCTCTATCCAACACAAGGGTGAATGGAATAACCTACCATATAAGGCCTCAAAAGGATCCATCAGAATTGTCTCTGGAAATATATTATTATTGGTAAACTCGATGAGAAGGATATGATTCTCTCAAGAGATGTTGAAATAAAGAAAGTATTCATGGATCATTTCCTATGGAACTTGTATCATATGTTCTTATTATCCATTGGTCTTAGGGTGAATGGATGTTCTTAGAAGCTCTTATATGCCCATAGCTTTCTAAAACGCTTTCTAAAATCATGATGTAAAATGAGAGAATCTATCTAAAATGATAGAATGATGGAACTCATGTAGTCAAATAATCTCATGGAAATAAAATCTTCATAGCTCATGAACAAATAAATTCATCCATATAGGAATGAAATGGGATACCTTCGTCATCCAGTCAATGATTACCCATAAAACATCTCCACCTCTACGTGACCACGGTAATACGACTATGAAATTCATAGAAACATCTTCCCATTTCTATTTAGGGACTAGAAGTAGTTTTACCAATCCTACAGGTCTCTGATTCTCTAACTTCACCTACTAACAGGTGGAACACCTACTGATAAATCATGTTATCTGACATTTCATATATGGCCACCTATACTGGTGTTGCATTTCTAGATACATTAAGGAGATTCCTCGATGAACTACCCACTAAGAATAATAGGACTCTATCATAAACTCCTCTCTAATATCCATTGGAACCTAGACATGTTCATGTATATACCTGAAAGAGCACTTTCATGGGCGCCCTCAAATGATTAATGGTTTTTGGGTACTTATGTGCAGCAAAGTGGCTGACCCAGGTCGTCTCTCAAAGGAGGAAGTAAAATAAAAAAACTTCTTAAAGGTATTATAAAATTAAAATAGAATATAATTAAAACAATACATTAAAGGATGTGGGTGGTTTTTTATCGTTTATAAAACTTGAAGAAGTTTTCTGGAAGAATATTGCATTTTTTTTGTTTTTCATTTTGAAATGAAGTTTGATTAAAAAAACACAACAAGAATATGTTTTTTTAGAAAATATTTTAAAAGGTGTAATAGATATAACTCTACCTCTTAATTTACTTATTAATAATTATCATTTAAATTAATATCCACTTAATTGTGATCACCTAATTTTTTAACCCTCAAACCCTATGAGAGTTAACTTAACCATAAAGATGAAATTACTTAAACCCTAGGCTAGCTTCAGAACACGCAATTGCAGCACCCAGATTTGATTATTGTTCTAAGGTTAGCTTATGGCCAGTGGTTAATTAGAGCAAATATCCATTCTGGAAATGCGGATGAATTTTGTTTAGGGATAATATTTGAAATCTACAAATTTATCATGTGTGGTCTTGTATTACCGATTAAGATCATGCTCTCACAATTTATACAAAATGTCGACCTCGCGTGTTTTTGTGTTAATTGTTCAATTGAATTATTAGTTTCTTATAATTTAAAAACACAATTCATGGATTATATTAAGTGAATTACATTATCTCAATGATCCAAAATAATTAAATGAATAGGGTATAAGATATATTGTTCACTAAAAAAACTACTCTTCCATGGGCGGTGTGGTCATCGTGGAGACGTTTTGCATGAGTAAAGGATTGAAAGGGTAGAACCCAAAATCGTCTCCACTATTAATTCTAACCCAATTAGTAATATTAATAGAATAATAAAAGGTAAGAACATATAATTTTATTTGAAAAAAAATTCAAGATACAAACATGAAAGAAAAGAAATACAAAGAGGAGGTGGGAGAGGAGATCCTTTTTTGGAAGAGAGGTTTGTACAAATACTTACTTCTTACAAGAGTTTTGAGGGGCTCCAAAGAGACACCCTTTTGGACACACCTTCCCAAGTCCTTTACCATCCTTCCCAAATAGTGAAAACCCCCTTTAAATATATTTTGTGAGGTTTAGGGTTGCATAACGTTTTAAGTGTGAAATGAAAACTCGGCCAAATATTTTATTCCACGTTTTACCACGTAGTTGACATCAAAAACGCGTGAATTGGATGGCCTTATAGAAGGATTATTTGTGAAAAATCATGTCCTTGAGCTTTCCTCAAAATTTGGGCTCAATCCAAGACAGGATGAAGAGAATACGGCCCAAATGGTGAAGTTATGTCCAATTTGGATAGTTCAGTCCATCTCTGTATTCATGGCCCATTTAATCCACTCATATGCACGATACAGCTCCCAAGTACTGAATTGAATTTGTATCCCATTAAGTCAGGAACATAGTTATAAAATTTTAAGTCAACATAATTTACTGAAAAATATTTATTCCCGAAATACTACAGTAAATTTTAAAAGAGTAAAATTGTATTTTTCATCAAATTTGCAAATGAATGATCTAATCCCAAATATTCCATAATTGAACATATATAGCATAATGGGAGGAAATTATATCATTTATTATCAATAAAATATTCAAAAAAATATTTTGTATCAACTTCCCCACATTTACCCTTTTGCACTCTTGGGAAAAACATCATATCAAGTAAACATCAATATCAAATCAAAACAAATTTTAAAACACATATCATTGAGAACCATAAATTCCACACCAAGAATAAAAAGATATCATGCCTCATAAAAAACCTTATTTCAAGTTCTCCATTTATATCATTCAATATATTTCCACTTCATTTATCCTCCCATGCACAAAACACTTACCTCGCTTGAATTTTCTCTTATCAGACAAATATCAAAACGCTTACCTCGCTTGATAAATTCCTACATCGCCACCCTATGTGAGTCAAGGACATATGTTTATCATGTGGACTTTTCAGGGTTGTTCTATGGCTTTAATTTTATAGGATTTAGATGTGAAAAAACTCTAAGGTTGAATGAGGAGGGCTTGGCTCTTTTTGAAGTAAAATGGCATTAATCTAATTTTCACTTAAATGTGGTCTCCTCATTAATCCCCATAGTATCAATTTAGCTCCATAGTCATGAAAAGTCATGGAAAGTTTACACCATTCATCATTTAGAAACTAAAATTTCAATCTTCTCAAACATTATTTTCTTAAAAGATCCAGATAGGCACAACTTTCTACCTCAATTAGAATCTCTAGAAAAGGCATAGCTTCACTTATCAAGAAAGCTCTAGAAAAGGAACAACTTTCAATATAATGATTTTCTTCAGCAACAAACACATCTCTTCAGAATTTAATTTTCCACCCAAAGTATAATATAATGTGTTATCACAACACAAGATAGCTTCCCCCACACTTAAGTTCAACCAGATTATGCAATTTCACTTCAAGAGTTGATTAGATAGGGAAAATTAGCTTGTAATGTGGCTAACCTAACAGGATATTCATGGATTCTAAGGGCTACAAGGATTAAATTTTCAATTTAGTCCATTATAAAAAAAGGATTCTTTGAAATAGTGGCTTTAATACCAAAAAAATGCCTCAATCATTTAAGCATAAGTACCTCAAACCCTCAAGTTTTGACAAGAATAAATCAAATTTCTGGTTAAATCAAGCATGGTTTGGTTCTCTAAAGAAGTGAGTTGAATGTAAAGAATATGAAAATAATGGTTCCAAAGCCTTACATGAAAGTGATTTCAAATATAATGATAGTGATATGTGGCATGGGATTTAAAATTCAGTGTACTTTTCATAAAATTACTAAATATTTGAACATGAAACAAAGTCATTTCAGCATTAATTTAAGCTTAGTTTTGAGGGATAAAAGGTTTCAATTATTTATATGGATTTAAAAATGGATTTTGAGAATAATTTCAGCTCAAAAGATTCAAAAACACACAGAAAATTGAAAAATAAACACACAAAATTTGAAAAACACACAAAAACATTTTTAAAAAAAGGAAAACAATTGAAATTACTAAACTAAAAGGTTCCCTCCCCAAACATAAAATATTGAATTGTCCTCAATGTGAAACCATGAGATGATATATGCACATGAAGTTTATAATTTTAAATAGTACAAAGAATAACAAAGTTAAAGGGTTAGGAATAGCCATATGTGCTTAAGTGATGATGGGGTCACTTGTGTTATTTCCACTACACCATAAGAAAAAACATTAGTCACAACATAAGGACCTAACCACCTGGAACGAAACTTACCAGGCATCAGGTTCAGTCGCGAATTGTAGAGAAGTAATTTCTCTCCAACATGATACTCCTTTTGTCATATCATTTTATCATGAGATGCTTTTTATTTTTCCTTTTAGAGTCTTGATTTCTCATATGAATACAATCTAATCTCCTCAATATCTTGAATTTTCAGCTTCCTTTGGATTCTAGCTTGGGCCAAATCCATGATGCATTTCTTTATAGACCAATAATCCCAATGCTCAACCTCTAGAGGGAGATGACATGCTTTCCCAGAAATAATACGAAATGGGGACATACCAATGGGTGTCTTGTATGTTGTCCTATAAGCCCACAATGCATCATCCAAGCACTTGCTCCAATCATTCCTATTTGGCTGCACAGTTTCCTCCAAAAAAAATTCAATTCCCTATTTGAAACCTCAGCATGTCTATTTGTTTTAGGGTGGTATGGTGTTGATGTTTTGTGTTTCACCCCATAATTCCGAAGAATGGAAGAAAAATTACGATTGTAGAAGTGTGTCCCTTGGTCACTGATGATGGCCTTCGGTACTCCAAACATGAAAAAAATATATGCTTTGAAAAAGTCCACAACAACATGAGAATCATCAGTCCTGGTGGCCTTAGCCTCCACCCATTTACTCACACAATCAACAACAACCAAAATATATAAAAATACAAATGAACTAGAAAAAGGACCCATAAAATCAATGCCACATACATAAAAAATCTCATAGAATAGTATGGGTTGTTGGGGCATCTCATTTCTCCTAGAAATGTTCCCAGTATATTGGAAATGAGAGCATGACTTACAAAACACATGGGAATCATGGAATAATCTAGGCCAATATAATCTAGAGTCCAAAACATTCCTAGCTGTCTGTTGGGGTCCAAAGTGTCCACCACAAGAAAGTGTATGACAAAAATGTAAAACATACTCCAAGTCATGATCAGGAATACACCTCTTAATAACTTGATCACTACACATGTTCCAGAGGTATGGATCATCCCAAAAATAACATCGAGACTCACTTTTTAATTTTTGGACTTGATGTTTCTTTAAATTTGCAGGGATTTCAGAGGTAACAAGGTAGTTAATTAAACCTTCATACCAAAGATGTGTACCTGAGATGGAATAAAGATTCTCATCAGGGAAAGTGTCCCAAAGTGGTACCTAGTCCAAGGTGTCATCCTCTAGTGTGTGAGTAAGCCTAATCATGTGGTCTGTTACCAAGTTTTATAACCCCCTTTTCATTTATCTCAATATCAAATTCCTGAAGAAGGAGCATCCATCGAATCAGCCTGGGCTTTGCATCTGGCTTCTTCAAGAGGTACCTTAGAGCTGCATGGTCAGAAAAAACAACTACTTTAGAGCCAAATAAATATGAAAGGAATTTTTCTAAAGAAAATATGATAGCAAGAAACTCTTTTTCTATGGTTTTTTAGTTTGATTGTGCTAAATCCAGTGTCCTCAATACATTTGCAATCACATGTGAACGTCCCTCCACCCTCTGAGATAAGACAGCTCCAACCGCGAAGTTGGAGGCATCACACATGAGCTCAAAATTAATCTCCCATCGTGGGGGCTGTATGATAGGTGGAGTGGTCAAATACTTCTTTATCTCATCAGAGGAAGTCCTACAAGAATCATCAAGCACAAAATCAGAATCCTTTTGAAGTAATCGTGACATAGGAAGAGCAATCTTACTAAAATATTTGATGAAGCACCGATAAAATCTTGCATTCCCTAGGAAAGATATAACATCATGCACACATGAAGGATGGGGTAAGGATGAAATAATGTCTATCTTAGATCCATCAACCTCTATCCCATGTTTTGACACTACATGCCCTAAGACAATGCCATGCTCTACCATGAAATGACACTTTTCAAAGTTTAGGACCAGGTTCTTCTCAATAAAATGATTCAACACCTTTCCCAAACTACTTATACATTCATAAAATGAAGACTCATAAACTTTAAAATTATTCATGAATACATCCATGAAGGTCTCAATAAAATCAAAAAAAATACTCACTATGCATTGTTGGAAGGTACCTGGGGCGTTGAAAAGTCCAAATGGCATCCTTTGGTAAGAAAACGTACCGAAAGGACAAGTGAATGTTGTCTTCTCTTGATCCTCTGGAGCAATAGGAACCCGAAAATATCCAGAAAATCCATCCAAGAAACAATAATGTGTTTTCCCATCAAGTTCTCAAGCATTTGATCAATAAATTGGAGGGGGAAATGGTCCTTGCGAGTAGATTGATTTAGTTTCCTATAATAAATACACACACCAATTGTTTTCCACCCTCATCGGAACTAACTCCTCTTTATCATTTTTTACAACTGTAGCACCACTTTTCTTAGGTACAAAATGAATAGGACTCACCCACTGGGAATCTAAAATGGGATATATTATACCTACCTCGAGCAATTTTTCAACCTATTTTTTAACAACCTCCAAAAGTGTTGGATTGATTCTTCTTTGTGGCTACCTAACTAGTTTAGCCCCATCCTCCAAAATAATCCTATGCATGAAAATGGAGGGCCTAATACCTAATATTTCATCCAAGGTCCACCCAAATTCCCTGATGTTATCCCTCAAAAGATTCAAAAGTTTTTCTTTATGTTAAAAAGATATATTTTTAGAAATGATAACAGGTAATTTCTCTCCTCTCAACAGTATGATTATTTGAGATTTGGTGGCAATGGCTTGAGTTGCAGTGTAGGGGGTGGTGTATGGAAGGATACATAGAAGGAATTGAAATATGTGAACAAATAGCATTAGTATCAGAATATACATTATCAAAATTAGATAATAAAGCATCAAATCCATCAGTATACTCAACAGCCATGTCATAATTAGATTTCACATGATCAAAATCAAAATATGATTCCATTTCAAAATCAAATCTAAGAGAGTATTTTTCATTACAAATAGGTGTGGAAGTACTCTTAGACATCAAACTAGAAACAATACTCATAATATCCTTAAGCATAGGACAATCAAAATCCATGTGGTTTTTACTTGGTGGTTCAAAATGGGATATAACAAACGCAGAATGATCCTATGAGGGGTACTTCATGGAATCCATAACATTAAATATCACAAATTCATCCCCAAATTCCATGTAAAGTATAACCTCATTGACATTTATGATAGTTTTTGCAGTTTTGAGGAAGCTTCTACCAAAGATAATGGTGTAATGAGAACTTACCTGATCATCCTCCATTTTAAGCACATAAAAATCTGCTGGAAAGATCCTGTCTCTTACCCGGACCAGTACATCCTCAAGGACTCCCGCTGGATATGTCGTAACTCTATTCTCCAACTGAACCACTACTCTAGTTGTTTTTAGCTCACTAACCTACATAGAAGAGAATACAGAGTGAGGTATCACATTTATGGAAGCTCCTAAATCACAAAGTGCATAAGAAAAATGAAACTCCCCTATGGTGCATGGGATGGTGAATGTCCCTGGATCCTTGCAATTTGTCGGCATTGCTAGAGTTGGTGTAATGAGTGCTGACACATTTCTTCCAGGATTGATCCTTTCATTTCCCTTGATCCCTCTTTGATTGGTACAAAGTTATTTTAAGAATTTTTCATACCTTGTAATTTACTTAATGGCTTCAAGTAGAGTAATTTTGATCTCCACATGCATAAATGTGTCCAAAACATCATTTTCCATTTCTTCTTCAGCAATCTTCTTGGTTTGAACAACCCTGTTTGGAAAAGGAATGGGTTTAGGAGGAATGTCATTAATCTTTTTCTTACCTTTATATTTCTCCTTGGGTTTCTCATCAGTTGATGTGGAATTGGGATTTTTTGGAGTTGAGGTGAATCCCGGTGGAATGGTAGATGGAGAAGCAGTATTTTCTTTCTTCCCACTTCTCAATGTGATGGAACTAACATTCCCCTTTGGTTTTTTAGTGGGTTGGGAAGATAGATTTCCATAATTCTTACTTACAAGTTCATGGAGGGTGGTGGAAATCTAGCTCATTTGAGTCTTCAACCCCCTCAGCTCCGAACCTTGACTCTTCAGCTCATTCTGTTTATTAAAAACAATTTGCTTCAAAAGGTCATCAGTGTTAGAATCTACCTTTGTTGGGTGATTCCCTTGTTGATGGCTTGTTGATTCTTGGGCTTCAAATATCCTTTGGGGTTGTTGGAAACCCTGCTGGTAAGGTAGAGGTTGCTGGAAGTTTTGTTGAAAGGGTGTCCTTTGTTGTTTTCCAGAGCCATACCTCATGTCTGATTGATCCTTCCACCCTTGGTTGTATGTTGGTGAAAAGAAATCAAGCTTCTTTTGGGGATATGGTTGTTGCTGCTGATAAGGTCACCCAGGAAACACTACTGCACAATATTCTATTTCTTGTAGATGGGGGAAACAGTCAGTTGGGTGGCTTGTCTCAGTGAAAATGCCACAAGGCCTTGAAGAAGGATGTTGGGATGTTATTTGTGTCAAAGCAATCTGCCTCACCATAGTTCTCAATTCTTCCAACTTGGTATCTATGACAACCCTGCTTTTATTACAAACTTAAACATGATTTATTATATAAAACTTCACTTGATACAACAAAGAAGATCGATTGGTTTAGTGTATTTGAGGCTTAGGACCATTACATAAAAACTTAAAACATTAATTACAACATCTTTATTGAAAACTTCATTTTCATGACCACTACATTCCCTCATACTTAGCATTGCATGGGATAACCTGAGGACATGCATAAGACAAGGGTGAGCTATAAAGCCCAGTAAGGGAGTACACATGGAATAACATGAGGAGTATAATACATGTTATACAATAGGCATATCAATAGAGCATAAAAGAAACATGAACATAAAGGCATGATAAATAATGATAATCATAACATGGAGATGTGGTAATAACACTTATCATGGAATTAGCATGTGCCAAAGCTCATTGCACATGGAGCATGAGTAAATCATCATTGCACATAAAGCACGAGTAAACCCTCATTTCACTTGAATTAGCATGATTCAACACTCATTGCACATGATGTATCATGATACTATACTTTACACAATGCGTTGTAGCGCTATAAGGGTGCACCCTTCTTAAACATTTCATTTCATGCATAAGTGTGCCACATGGATCATAAAACATGGATTCGTAAAACATAATCATTTATTCCACGATAAAGGAATGTGGAATTCATACATGAAACTTTATAATAAATATGTAAATGTGCATAAAGGTGAATACCCTTGATGGAGAAATGGTCATGGTATTCACTACACAATGACATTGGCTTAGAAAATCGGTGCGATTTCGGCAGTATAACGGCGTGACATAAGAATTAATAAAAAAGGTTGATGAGAGATAAAGGGGTTCCTCATCAGATCTACATGTAATGGACAGCAATTAGGTCATATATATACATGTCCCAACAATTTTAATGGAATTTAGATTCATGATACAAAATTATTGCTTAAATGTAAAAGACGAGAGGGAAGTTCCTTTCGGAATTTCGGCATAGTAACGGGTGTACATGGGAGGCATTTAATGAGAGAGAAAGGGTCTACCATTATTAAAACATAAATAGGGCAGTATGAGGGAGGTGATAAACCATACCCCAACATTTATAATTGAAATTAAAAGGGCAAAACAACTTAAAGAAAATTGGACAAAAATGAGAAAGGAAGAAAAAACCCCTTACTTGGAAGTGTGCTTCCAAAGGCTAGAGAGAGGCTTGTGAGAGACTTATTTGGAGCTTGGGGAACCTTTGGAGGATTATAGAGAGAGTAGGGCCGAGTTTGGACGAACTTCAAGGGATTTGAGTGAGGAGTAAGTGGGAGCTTGGGTGGGTTTATATAGGATAGGTGAGGGAATTATTTATTTTTTAGGTTTGGGACCCCTTATATTAAATTAATCCAAACCACAAACCATACCATGGTTTTTGCCCATGGTTTTTGGAAAAGGGAACAGGAAAAAATTATTTTATAAGTTCAAAGTCCGAAATTATTAAAATATTTGGGTTGCTTATGTGGAGGTGAGTCACACTCCCATGGAAATTATTTTAAAAAGGCAAGGTGTTGAATAAGTCTTGAGGGGTCCATTAATGCTTTGAAAAGTAAGTTAAACAAACCCAAAATCACATTATTTTAATGTTAAAACATATATTGGCCGAACATAAAGATTATAGAATTTTATTACATCACTATTTGGTCATTATGATGTCATAAAACACATTATATATTTAAACAGTATTTAATTTTTACTCAAAAATTTGACTGTCTCAGAAAATTATGAAAAATTCACCGTTCGATAATTTCAACGTCCTGATTCCAAAAATAACATTTATTTTATCTAAATAATTTTATAAATATGTTAATTTTCACTTTTAAAATAAAAACCGACATTTATCGAAAATTCACAGGTTTGGACAGAAATGACTTTCAAACCTTAATAAAAATTATAATTGCATTCATAAAATTATAAGATCATTTATATTTAATAAAAATTAATTTAATAATAATAATATTTTATTAAAATATTATTTAATTCAAAATCCCTTAATTTAATAAAATAGAAATCTTAGTTAAATAAAAACTAAAAACACTATTTGTACTTTAAAAACTATTTACAATGTATCAAAAATGACTAGAAATTATATTCATTATTATATAAAAAAAATAATGTACATGAACATAGTAATACTTATTTGTTACATAACCCCTTAAAATAGCTGCATAAGACCTAAGGGTAAGGTGTGTGATGGTGACAGACTCTTAGGGTGGCTCAGATAGCATCGCTCGAGTGGTAATTTCAATCAACTTCCACTTTTCCCGTAGACGGTCACGTTTGAGCTTGACAAGATGAAGCTCAGCTTGGGCTTGGTCAAGGGTGAATCCCAAAGACTCCACCTCTTTTCTGAGCTCTGACAATTGGGCTTCGTGTAGGGAAATTCTACTGGATGAGGCTATCGCTTCTTTTTTCTAAGTAAATTGGATTTGTTAAAGTCCTATATTTATTCTAATCATGTGATCACTGTTCAACGGCTATATTAGCAACGGTCAAAATTCATAACATAAAACCAATGAAGTTGACACTTTATATAAACATAAAGAGACATTTAATTAGATCAAGAGGGATTTCCATTAATGAAACTTTGGTTCGTTACAATATTCCCCCCTTAAGAAATTTCGCCCTCGAAATTTTCCTTTTCCCACACTAAAACAAATGTGGGTAACTCAGCTTCATCATATCCTCTGATTCCCAAGTTTCTTCTTCAAACTTGTGGTTTCTCCACAATACCTTGACGAGGGGCATTGTCTTATTTTGTAGAACTTTTTCTCTACGATCTAAGATCTTCATTGGTTGATCCTCATAAGAAAGATCATCTTCCAATTGTACCACCTCAGAAGAGATTACATGTGAAGGGTCCGGTATGTACTTCCTTAATAGGGATACGTGAAAGACATCATGTACTTTGGCCATAGAAGGTGGAAGTGCTAGTTGATAGGCCACAGCCCCGACACAATCAAGAATCTCGAAGGGGCCGATGTACCTTGGACTTAACTTCCCTTTCTTTCCAAACCTCATGACCTTATTCCATGGAGATATGAATAGAAAAACCATGTCTCCAAATTTAAACTCAAGGTATCGTCGACGGTTATCTACATAACTCTTCTATCGACTCTGAGCTGCCTTGATATGCTGTTGAATGGTTTTCACCTTCTCCACCATTTCCTCGACCATTTATGGTTCAAGCAGCTTACGTTCACCGACCTCATCCCAACATGCCAGTGTTCTGCACCTTTTCCCATACATGGCTTCATATGGTTCCATTTGGATGCTCGAGTGGAAACTGTTATTATAAGAGAACTCAAAAAGAGGAATATTTTGATCCCATACTCCTTTAAAGTCCATTGACCAAGCTCTCAACATATCCTCAAGTGTTTGGATAGTCCGCTCGGATTGGCCATCAGTTTGAGGATGATAGGCCGTACTGAAGTTCAGTTCAGTATTCAGATCATGTTGAAGACTCTTCCAAAACGTAGAGGTGAATCTTGGATCTTGGTCAGACACAATAGATAGTGGTACTCCATGCAACCTTACCACTTCCCTGATATATATTTGTGCCAGTTTATCCAATGAGAAATCCTCCCGAATAGTAATGAGGTGTGCAGTCTTTGTAAGACGATCCACAACAACCCAGATTGCATTGTTTCCATTGGATGTCCTTGGAAGTCCGGTGACAAATTCCATGGTGATGTTATCCCATTTCCATTCTGGTATGGGCAATGGTTGCATCATCCCCTTAGACTTCTGCCTCTCTACCTTCACTTGCTGACACACCAGGCACTTTGATGTATATTCAGCGATCTCCTTCTTCATATTATCCCACCAAAAGTTTTCTCGGAGATCTCGATACATCTTTGTGCTCCCTTGGTGAATAGAGAAATTTGAACTATGTGCATCATCCAAAAGTTCCTTCTTCAGCTCCGGACTTGATGGAACACATAGTCTTTTCCCAAACCGCACAATTCCTTCTTCATTAACATTAAACTCTGAGGATTCCCCTTTTTTAATAGCTTCCACTTTTTCTTGAATTCCCACATCATCCTTTTGAGAATCCTTTAACCTTTCCAAAAGAGATGGTTGAGAAATCATTTGTTAAAGGATTGATGATGTTCCCTTCTTTATGATTCACACGTCCATCTTCATCAAGTCTAAGAAGATTGGATCCTTCTCAATTCTCATCATTAATAGAATTTATGGGTCCATTCTACTTAGGGCATCTTCCACCTTGTTCACTTTCCCAGGGTTGTAATGTATTGAACAGTCATAATCCTTGATGAGCTCTATCTATCTTCTCTGGTGCATATTAATCTCTTTCTGTGTGAATATATATTTAAGACTCTTGTGGTCAGTATATATCACACATTTCTCTCCATAGAGATAATGCCGCCAGATTTTCAAGGCAAAGATCACAGCCGCTAACTTCAGATCATGCGTTGGATAGTTTCGCTCATGGATTTTCAACTACCTTGAGTCATAAGATATCACTTTATCATTCTGCATCAGCACACATCCTAATCCCTTCTTCGAATCATCACTGAATACCACAAAAAGCTCCCCACTTGTGGGTAAAGTGAGCACGGGTGCAGTGATAAGACTCCTATTAAATTATCTGAAGCATTCTTCACATTCATCACTCCAAGAAAACTTTACTCCCTACCGAGTTAGCTTGGTAAGAGGGTTGGACAATCGTGAGAAATTTATCACAAATCGTCGATAATATCCAGCTAACCCCAAGAAGCTACGGATATCCTTTACCGATGTTGGCCTCTACCATCCCTCAATTGCATCTGTTTTGGAGGGATCCACAGATATCCCATTGCTTGTGATGATATGGACCAAGAATGAGACTTACTTCAACCAGAACTCACACTTTCTATAGTTTTCATAGAGCTTCTCCTTGCGCAAAGTCTCCAGTACAGTTCTTAAATGCTCCTCATGATCCTCCTTGGTTTTGGAGTATATTAGAATATCATCTATAAAGACTACCACAAATTTGTCTAGGTAATCTATAAAGACTATATTCATTAAGTCCATGAATATTTATGGAGCATTGGTGAGTCCGAAAGGCATTACTATGAATTCATAGTGCCCATATCTTGTACTAAATTCAGTCTTGGGGACATCTTCCTTCTTCACCCTTACTTGATAATATCCTGATCGCAAGTCCACCTTGGAGAAGTATTGTGCTCCATGAAGTTGATCAAACAAGTCATCGATTCTTGGGAGAGGATACTTTTTCTTTATCATGATTTTGTTAAGTTCACGATAATCAATGCAGAGCCGCATTGACCCATCCTTCTTCTTGACGAAGAGGACTGGTTCACCCCATGGTGAAGCACATGGGCGTATAAAACCTTTATCCAGATTCTCCTGTAGTTATTTCTTCATCTCTTCAAGCTCAAAAATCCATTCTATATGGAGTCGTGGATATTGGTAGCGCCCTATGTATAAGTTCAATTGAGAACTCAACATCTCTTCTAGGAGGAAGATCAGGCAGTTCCTCGGGAAACACTTCAGTGAATTCCCTCACAATAGGCATTTCTACAAGGATGGTTTATTCCATGGACTCAATCATTTGAGCCAGATATGTGTGCTCATAAGGCAGTAATATCCATGTTTGAGATGATGGAGCTAAAGGAGATTCATCTTCCTCATGACACTTGTAAAGAATCGGGGGTCGATTCTCTATATGGAGTGTGATTTCCCTCTCCCGACAATTTATGTTGGCTCTATATAAGGAAAGACAATCCATGCCAAGAATTGAATCAAATTACACCAGAGGGAGTATGACGAGGTTTTCCGGGAAATTCAATCCATAGATTATAACAGGGGAGGACTTATATTCATGGGATGCAATGATTTCCCCATTTTCCGTACTCACTGACATCTTTACTTCCATGATTTGTGGTGGTGCTGGGATTGTTCTAATAAACTTTAGAGATATAAAAGAATATGTAGAACCTGAATCAAAAAGTATGTTCGCTATTCTTGAATGAATAACTAGCGTACCTGTCACCACTTCGTTGTCGGGGTTCACTTCGGCAGAAGTGATGGCAAAAGCTCTTCCTTGCTGTCTTGGAGGTTGTTGGTTGCCTCCGATAACCCTTGGATTAGGGCACTGATTTTCAAAATGACCTGGTTATTTTCATTTGTAGCATTGAACAACATGTTGAGGTTCGAATGGAGCGTTCCTCTCCTCTGTCGCAGACGCGGGTCCTTCTTACTGACAGTTAACAGCTAGGTTCCCTTCTCTTCCACACCTGAATCATTTTCTCATCCCCTTATGTAAATTTCCAGGGTGCTTCTTTCCGCACTTTTGGCAAGTGGGGTGCTGGATCTTCTTAGCACCATTAGATTTATCCATAGGACCACCATCATTGAAGTCCACCTTACGATTCTTGTCCCCTTGATACCCCTGTGATTCCCCAATCTCCATTTCGACCTTGAGGGCACATCGGACAATTTCCTCATACCTGTCGAAGTCACGGATCACTAATGCTTTCCGCAAGCTAGGATTCATCCCACCAAAGAAGCGGTCAACCTTGCATTCGGGGGTAACGACAAAGCTGGAAGCGTATCGTGCAAGCCTTGTGAATTTTTCCTCATACCCTCCAACAGATTCTTCATCTTTTTTCTTGAGGGAAAGGAAGTCCTTTTCCATCTTAAGCCGGGGGGTGCGTGGAAAATATTTATCGAAAAACATCTTCCGAAAATCCTTCCATTCCAACGCCTCGATCTCCTACTCAGGCTTCGTATTTTTGATCAACGTCCACCATTGATCAGCTTCACCCTCCATATGATAATCCGCTAGGAGAACCTTCTCTTGTTCAAAACATTGAAAGATGGAGAAGATCTTTTCAATGGAGTTGATCCATTTTTCAGCGATCATGGGATCGGATGATCCACTAAAAGTAGGAGGCCTTTGTTTCATGAAGCTCTCGATAGCGACTTTTTCTTTCTTAGGGGGGTTGAACGTTCCTCTTGACCCGTGTTTCTATTCAAAACATGAGTTAGCTGAGAGAGAAGCGTGACAAAGTTCACGATTCCCGCTCCCATTGGATTGGGAATCTCATTAGTACAGTCATCACACTGATCTTCGCAGCGGTTGTTAGCCCGAGTCCTCCTATTACCGGCCATTGGCTGGAATAAAAGGAAAGTTAGGGGTAACACATAAAGGGTAATCCAAAGACAAAAGTTTATGACTTATAAATAAACTTTCATTTCCTTAACCCATGAGTCTATAGGCTTCAATCTAGGCTTTTCATGATCTACTTTCTAACATATATTCTTAGGGTCATTTTTTTAATTCCCTTAATAAGGGTTCATAACAAGCTTGTGAATTTATCAAAAAATATCCCCTGGGAGTGTCGTAACCAAGAGTGCATCAAGTCCCGTTTTCGTGCACCAGTTCACATTCGAGTCTAGCTCAAAGCGGTGTTTTCAGGTTTTACCCCTAGGATACATCTGTGCCAGAGCCACCTCTACCTGCTCGTATCCAGATAGGGATGTATTTTCTTGATAACCCACTTACTCAATACTCACCAAAACTTAGTGATATTTTTATTATACTTAGTCTTGTCTCTATGGCTTTACTAGGGTTTCCTAATCCCAAAAATAACTAAACCTATCCTTTGATACCAACTATGACAACCCTACTTTTATTACAAACTTAAACATGATTTATTACATAAAACTTCACTTGATACAACAAAGAAGATCAAGAGGTTTAGTGTCTTTGGGTCTTAGGACCATTACATAAAAACATAAAACATTAATTACAACATCTTTATTGAAAACTTACTTTACATGACCACTACATTCTCTCGTACTTAGCATTGCATGGGATAACCTGAGGACATGCATAAGACAAGGGTGAGCTATAAATCCCAGTAAGGGAGTACACATGGAATAACATGAGGAGTAAAATACATGTTAGACAATAGGAATATCAATATATCATAAAATAAACATGAACATAAAGGCATGATAAAGCATGATAATCATAACATGGAGATGTGGGAACAACACTTATCATGGAATTAGCATGAGCCAAAGCTCATTGCACATGGAGCATGAGTAAATCCTCATTTCATATAAAGCACGAGTAAACCCTCTTTTCACTTGAATTAGAATGAGTCAAAACTCATTGCACATGATGTATCATGATACTATACATTACCCAATGCATTGGAGCGCTATAAGGGCGCACCCTTCTTAAACATTTCATTTCATGCATAAGTGTGCCACAGGGATCATAAAACATGAATTCATAAAACATAATAATTTATTCCATGATAAAAGAATGTTGAATTCATACATGAAACATTAAAATCAATATGTAAATGTGCATAAAGGTTAATACCCTTGATGGAGAAATGGGCATGGTATTCACTACACAATGACATTGGCTTAGAAAATCGGTGCGATTTCGGCAGCATAACGGCGTGACATAAGAATTCATAAAAAAGTTTGATGGGAGAGAAAGGGGTTACTCATCATATCTACATGTAATGGACAGTAATGAGGTCATATAGATACATGTACCAACAATTTTAATGGAATTTATATTCATGATACAAAAGTATTGTTTAAATGTAAAAGAGGAGAGAGAAGTTCCTTTCGGAATTTCGGTATAGTAACGGGTGTACATGGGAGGAATTTAATGAGAGAGAAAGGGTCTCCCATCATTAAAACATAAAGAGGGAAGTATGAGGGAGGATTGAAACCATACCCCAACATTTATAATTTAAATTAAAAGGGCAAAACAACTTATAGAAAATTGGACAAAATGAGAAAGGAAGAAAAAACCCCTTACTTGGAAGTGTGCTTCCAAAGGCTAGAGAGAGGATTGTGAGAGACTTCTTGGGAGCTTGGGGAACCTTGTAAGGATTATATATAGAGTAGGGAAGATGTTGGACGAACTTAAAGGGCTTTTAGTGAGGAGGAAGTGGGATCTTGGGTGGGTTTATATAGGAAAGGTGAGGGAATTCTTTATTATTTAGGCTTGGGACCCCTTATATTAAATTAATCCAAACCACAAACCATACCATTGTTTTTTGGCCATGTTTTTTGGAAAAGGGAAGAGGAAAAAAATATTTTATAAGTCCAAAATCCTAACTTCTTAAAATATTTGGGTTGTTTTTGTGGAGGTGAGTCACACTCCCATGGAAATTATTTTAAAAAGGCAAGGTGTTGAATAAGTCCTGAGGGGTCCATTAATGCTTTGAAAATTAAGTTAAACAAACCCAAAATCAAATTATTTTAATGTTAAAACATATATTGGACGAAAATAAATATTATAGTATTTTATTACATCACTATTGGGTCATTATGATGTCATAAAACACATTATATATTTAAACGGTATTTAATTTTTACTCAAAAATTTGACTCTCAGAAAATTATGAAAAATTCATCGTTGGATTATTTCGACGTCCTGATTTAAAAAATAAACTTAATTTTATCTAAATAATTTTCTAAATATGTTAATTTTCACTTTTAAAATAAAAACCGACATTTATCGAAAATTCAAAGGTTTGGACAGAAATGGCTTTCAGACCTTAATAAAAATTATAATTGCATTCATAAAATTATAAGATCAATTATATTTAATAAAAATTAATTTAATAATAATAATATTTTATTAAAATATTATTTAATTCAAAATCCCTTAATTTAATAAAATATAATTCTTAGTTAAATAATAACTAAAAACACTATTTGTACTTTAAAAACTATTTACAATGTATCAAAAATGACTAGAAATTATATTCATTATTATATACAAAAAAAATAATGTACATGAACATAGTACTAATTATTTGTTACATAACCCCTTAAAACAGCTGCATAAGACCTAAGGTTAAGGTGTGCGATGGTGACAGACTCTTGGGGTGGCTCGGATAGCATCGCTCGAGTGGTAATTTCAATCAACTTCCACTTTTCCCGTAGATGGTCACGTTCGATCTTGAAAAGATGAAGCTCAGCTTGGGCTAGGTCAAGGGCGAAGCCCAAAGATGCCACCTCTTTTCTGAGCTCTGAAAAATGGGCTTCGTATGGGGAAATTCTACTGGATGAGGTCATCGCTTCTTTTGTCTGAGTAAATTGGATTTGTTAAAGTCCTATATTTATACTAATCATGTGATCACTGTTCAACGGCTATATTAGCAACAGTCAAAATTCTTAACATAAAATCAATGAAGTTGACACTTTATATAAACATAAGGAGACATTTAATTAGATCAAGAGGTATTTCCATTAATGAAACTTTGGGTTGTTACAGTATCAATCAATTACTTTCAAGAGAATATGGACTTACGTGATGTACTCTTCTGACATGTGGTGTACCTTGATCACCAAATTGTTGGGAGTTTTGGGCCATTTTTTCAATCAACACATCTGCAGCTACCAGTGTATTTTCCACCAGTGCTCCTCCAGCCACGACATCCACTATGCTTCTCTCCAGAGGTGTGAGTCCTTCATAGAATTATTGGATGTGGAGTTGCTCACTGATTTGGTGATGTGGGAAGTTGGCACACAACTTCTTGAATCGTTCCCAGTACTCATACATTGACTCCCCTTGGGCTTGATTGATCCCTGAGACTTCCTTTCGAATGGATGTGGTCATTGAAGCTAGAAAAAATCTCTGCAATAAAATATGTTTCAAATCGTTCCAACAAGTTACATCTTCAGGTTGTAAATAATACATCCAGTCTTTTGTAGCTCCATCAAGTGAGAATGGAAATTCTCTTAGTTAGATTTGATCTTCAGAAAAATTTCTTGGTTTTAAGGTTGAGAAAAAAACATTAAATTATTTAAGGTATTTTAATACAATCCTCACCAGAGAGTCCATGAAATTTTGGAAGCTGGTAAATTAATCTAGATTTTAGTTCAAAGTCTGATTCGAGATTTGGATATGCAATGAAATTTGGTTGATAATTAATATAGGGTGCATCCAATTCTCGAATGGTTCTATTAAGTTCATTTCCATTGTTTTTATCCATTGGTTCTTGTTTTATGGTTGAATTTGAATTGATTCCAATTAAAATGTTCTAATATTGGATTAATTCTACAACTGGTTGAATGTTGAAACTTCCCATAGACTGAGAATGTCTGATTCGATCCCTAAGGATGTGTTCAATCTCAGGGTCAATATCTAAGAGATCTTTGGGATTAGTTCATGTCATAAATCAAATAATGAATTAAAATAATGAAACTGGACCATACTAAAATAAAAATTATAAGTTTGAGTTGATGGTCCAAAAAGAAGTAGAAGAAAATAAAAGAAGAAAAAAATCAAATTGGGTAAAGAAGGAAGAAAGAAGAGAGGAATAGAATAAAATGTAAAATAAAATAAATACCTATAATTGGTTGAAATAATTACTTGACTCCTTGTAAATGACTCCAATTTGAAAGAGCGTTGTTGTGGGAGCCCTCAAATGATTAGTGGTTTTTGGGTACTTAGGTGCCACATAGTGGCTGACCAAGGTCGTCTCTCGAAGGAAGAAGTAAATTAAAAGAACTTCTTAAATGTTTTCTAAAAGTAAAATAGATTAGAATTAAAATGCTACTGGAAAGGATGAGGGTGTTTTTTATCATTTATAAAACTTGAAAAAAATTTCTGGAAGAAGATTGCATTTTTTTTTAATTTTGAAATTAAGTTTGATTAAAAAGATACAACAAGAAGATGTTTTTTTAGAAAATATTTTAAAATGTATAATCAATCTAACTATAACTATTCATTTACTTATTAATAATTATCTTTTAAATCAATATCCACTTAATTATGATCCCCTAATTTGTTAACCCTCAAACCCTGCAAGATTTAACTTAACCACAAAGATGAAATTACTTAAAACCTGGGCTAGCTTCGGAACATGAAATCACAGCACCCTAATTTGATTGTTGTTCTAAGGTTATATTATAGTCAGTGGTTAATTAGAGCCCATATCCATTATGGAAATGAGGATGAATTTTTTTTTGGTATTATATTTGAACTCTACAAATTTATCTCGTGTGGTCTTGTATTACCGATTAAGATCGCGCTCTCACAATTTACACAAAATCTTGACCTCGTGTGTTTTTGTGTTAATTGTTAAATTTCATTTTTAGTTTATTATAATTTAAAAACACAATTCATAGATCATATTAAGTGAATTAAAGTATCTCAATGTTTCAAAATAATTAAATGAAGAGGGTAGAAGATAGATCGATCACTAAAAAACTACTCTTCCATGGGTGGTGTGGTCATCGTGGAGACGTTTTGAATGAGCAAAGGATTGAATGGGTAGAACCCAATCTTGCCTCCACTCTTGATTCCAACCCAATTAAGAAGATTAATATAAGAAGAAAAGTGAAGAACACAGAAGATTATTTGAAGAAAAAGTCAAGATAAAAACATAAAGGAAAATAAATACAAAGAGGAGGTGGGAGAGGAGAGCCTTTTTTGGAAGAGAGGTTTTCACAAATCCTTACTTCTTTCAAGAGTTGTGAGGGGCTTCCAAGAGACACCCTTTAGGACAAACCTTCCCAAATCCTCTACCAGCCCTCCCAAAGAGTGAAAAAACCCTTTAAATAGAGTTTGTGAGGGCTAGGGTTACATAACCTTTTAAGTGTGAAATGAAAACTCATCCAAATATTTTATTCCAAGTTGAACCAAATATTTGACCTCCAAAACGCGTGAATTGTCCGGCATTATAGAAGGATTATTTGTGAAAAATCATGTCCCCGAGATTTCCTCAAATTTTGGGCTCAATCAAAACTCGTATGAAGAAGGTACGGTCCAAATGGTGAAGTGATGTCCAATATGGATAGTTCAGTCCAGCTTTGTCTTCATGGCCCATTTAATCGACTCATATTCATAATCCTTCTCCCAAGTCTTGAATGGAATTTGTAGCCCATTAAGTCAAGAAAACAGTTACAAAATTTTAAGTCAACATAATTTACTTAAAAATATTTATGCCCGAAATACTACAGTGAATTTTAAAAGGGTAAAACTAGAATTTTCATCAAATTTGAAAATGAATGATCTAATCCCAAATATTCCATAATTGAACATATCTAGCATAATAGGAGGAAATTATATCATTTATTATTAATAAAATTTTCAACAAAATAGTTTTTTATCAATACTGTATGTTTTCTCTGTCCATAGACCAATATGGAGGTGGGTTATCTCTATAAATACTATTGTAGAGAACCAAGCCCTCAGGATATGAAAATTTCATTCTCTTCACCTTCTCAAGGAGGGAGTAGATAATTTTCATGGTTGGGTAGTAGTACTACTTGTGACTTCTATGAAACATTAGATGTAGCTCATAAAAGAGGGTCATCAATTTCTATTCATCATTGGCTTCTTGTATGGCATGTGCCTGATTTTATGAATCAATGCATCTGCTACGACATTTTATTTTCCAAGAATATAGGAATGTTCAAAATTGAAGGAATAAAGATATTAAACCCATATTACCGATCTGAGATTCAATTCATGCTTTTTAAATATATACTTTATTCTCTTGTGGTCTGTATACACCATGAAGTGCTCACACATCAGATAGTGTCTTCATCAACATAAGGAATAGACAACTACTGCTAACTTAATGTCATGCATTGGTTAGTTTCTCTCATGAGGCCTCAACTACCGAAATATTTACATAGTGACTACGTTCTCCTTTATCATCACTACTCATATGATGATTCTTGATGCATTACATAACATCGTATATCCCCTTCCAGGAATTGGTAGTATCAGAATAGGTATCAAGACAAACCTCCCTTTTAGTTCCTGTAACGATTTATCACACACATCTAACCATAGTAACTTAACACCCATATTTGAAAGAATATTAATAGTTGAAACAAGTAATGAGAGGTCTTTTATGAAATTCCTATAATATCTAGTCTCCCCCAAGAAAAATTTCATATTAAACATGTTCTTGGGATGTTCCCACTAAACCACATCACTCAACATCTCTAGGTAAATAGAAACTCCGAATTCCAATATAATATGACCTAAGAAGATAAATTTTTTGATCCATAAGTGGCACTTATCAATATTCTCATAAATATTATTCTCTCTCATCATACTAAAAATGATCTTAAGGTTCTTAGAATGGTCCCTATGAGTTTAATAATACACCAAGATGTTTTCCAAAAACACTACTACAAAGGAATATAGATAGGGTTGAAACTCCCTATTCATTAGATCCATGAAAATGGAGGTTATGTTCATAAGACCTAACAACATAAAAAGGTACCCATACAGACCATAACTACTTCAAAAAGTTGTATGAGGTATTTATGATGGCCTGACTCACATCTGATGATAGCCTGATCTCTTATTGATCATAGAGAAGATCCTATCTCCTCAAAGCGGGTCAAATAGATCATCTAATCAATGCATTGAATACCAATTCTTGAATGTAAGCTAGTTTAACCATTTGTAATCCTCGTATAGATAAAGGGTCCCATCCACCTTCTTGGAAAAAATCATGGGTGAACCCCAAGAGGAAGTAATGGTCCATATGAAACCTTTAGTCTCTAAATAATTTAACTTTATATTGAGATCCTAGATATCATTAGGTTCAATCCATTGTAGAGGAATGGACACTAGAGATACTCCTAGAATGATATCAATCATAAAATATGCCTCTCTCTCATGAGGTAATCCAAACAAAATATTTTTGAAATATATCCCTGAAATTATCTACCACTAGAGGGAATTCATATTGATAAAAAACCCAATCATCCATAAATAGATTGGAAATCTTGTAAGTAACTCCACTTATACCATGATGCTCTGGTTCAGCTCTACTATCCTGGATATCCCATTCTCCCTTGTGTAAATAACTATTTCCCTCTTGTGATGTAAAGGATACCTTGCGATGATAGTAGTCGACAAGGGTGTGATACAGAACCAAAAAATCTATCCTGATAATGACATCGAAGCCTATCATATCAAGAATAAAGAGATATTATAAGAAATGGTAACTTCCCACGTTAAAGGGATAGTCCTTACACTGGCGTATGGCCTTTAGACATACTCCCAAGTGTGTATCTAGGGTAATTACACCATAGTAATATTTTATTTACATCACAAGACTTTTAGAAGTAGATAAGAAGATGAAAGAGTGTGAATCAACTTTATAAAGAAGATACTATAGTGGAGGCCACTTGAAAAGTACCTCGTACTGTAGATGGTCCTCCATCCTGATCCTCAGGTGTTAGCTGTAATTCATAAAACTGACCTGATCCACAGACCTATGCAACAACTAGACAACCATGATCAAAAATTCTTTACCAGTGTTGTTGGAGATTAGGATTATAGATACTATAGTTATGACCTCCTCCTCATCCAATCCTACTGATGCTACTCCAACTCCCCACATGACGTGATTTAAAATAATCTTCCCTTGAAGGTGGATCTGGTGCGGAACCTCTTCCAACAGAAGCTGATGGAACGGTTTGACAGAATCTCTTCAAGTCCTCTATATATTCACAAGTCTAACACTTTAGTGGGTCTCTATCACACTGAGGCTTCAGATTCAACTTTCATCCACATGGGTGAAACACCATCAAGCTACCCAAATGGGTACTCAAGCTACCACTACTATGACAAGAAACCTCAAGAGATATTTTTCCACTACTAGAGAAAATACTATCCTATCATGGCACTCATCCTCTATGACCTGTACTATCACTATCTCTTGCATTCAGTTTAAGATCCTAATTTACTATTTCAGAAAAGGAATGTAGGAGAAATATATTCACCTGAGTATGAATGTCATACATGATCCCATCCTCGAAGTGTTTAGCACGTGAAATATCATACACATCTAGAAGTAGTGTAAAGTGATACAACTCAGTGAAACATGCTGAATATTCCATAACTAACATAAAACCCTGCTCAAGATGCATGAACTCTTAGGCTCTATCATCTCTCATCATCTAAGGAAAGAAATAATCATAGAAACATGTCTAGAAATCATCTCATACCATGCCTTGATGGTGACCAGCCTGGGTAATCACATCCCACCATCTCTTGGTCAAATCACACATCATGTAAGCAGTATGCTTGACCCTCTACTCAGGAGGAATCTCCATATGCTCAAAGATAGAAAGGGTGGCCTCTATCTAAGACTCATCAACCTGTGGACCTCCATCCCCTGATAATGTAGGAGGATTATACTACTAGAACTCGTACGTTAGATCATCCATCATAAGTGCAGGTCATGGACAACCATGCATCGACTACATCAAAAGTAGGAAACTATCATGAAATTAGGTGTCAGTTCTCATATTAGTTATAATATGTGGTTCCTCAATTAGAACTCCTTGAGGTAATACTGGAAGCTTAGGGACCACCATGTCTGGAGCATGGTCATCACCACCCTCCAGGAACATGAAAAGAGGATGTCATGGTGGTATTGGTCTATAAATTCCAAGCACACACCTTAGAAAAATCTTATTAGCATACTGATAGCAACACTACTAGAAGCTGAATGTACTAAAAAATTCCTCACTACTGATGGTATACTACCCCAACTACCCTCTTATATGTTGAGGTATTGGTAAGTTTTTATGTATAAACTATAGGGGATCTAGTACATTAAGGGTTAATAGTATATTGCCTCATCATTTACTAGAAACCATTTCATTAATTTTATATTTCATTCCAAGTTTCACTCCTTTAACTTTCATAAACATGACATGGCGGGATAAGGATGTGCATCCATTAAATTTTAGAAGCCATTATTTACTTTTCAAGTTTGAATTTTCTTATAAATTATATCAAATTTCATTTAAAATGGATCATTATTCCCAGTGAATTAGGGACCATACACCTTATCACTGAAAACTACACCCATTATATTTTCTAATTATAGGTTTGATTCAGTAAATTAATCATTCCAACCCACGAGGGCCCATAACACCTCATGATTTGAAATAATCAATCACTCAATCATATCCAAAAAATAGCATAACCATAATATACATATCAAGTCTCACTCAAAAATCATAGGCATATCATGCAATGAAATTATAGAGACCCAAATCTTGACGTACATGGACATTTCATTGTATTTGCGAAAAACGTAATACATGACAAAAACAGATTCCCAAAGACCGTATTAGTTTAGTGTCTTTGGAAACTTGAAACATAATCTTCTAATCATGGTGAAAGATCTTCAATATCTCCCATAAAGTTTTTCCCCTTTTTTTACCTAAAACATTTATTTATATCCTAGGGAAAAGAAAACATAAAAAGGGTGAGCTCTAATGCTTAGTAAGGGTAAACATGGATAACATAAAACAATCCATAAGCATTATAACGTAAAAACATGAACATAAAATCTAAACATAAAAATCTTGATCAATGACAAAAAACATGGAAATATAGAAGTAATAGATCATAAAGGAACATAAATCATGATAAAATATCATGGGAATAAAACATGTAATTGTGGAAAACCGTTAAGCACATGTTATGATTTCCATAGTAGCCAAGGCATTTCTTCCAAGACCATCATAGTGGACAAAGTCCATTACTGAACAGGGTTTACTTGTCGTTCCAGCCCTGTATTACAGAACCATATTCACTTTTCATTCCATACATGTCTATATCATGAGATATAAATCTTTAACCAATGCATTAGAGGGAGATATAGGTCCCACCCATCTCATAATGAAATCATTATATCGTGTTCTACAAAATAAACATAAATCATTCATCATAACCCAAAGAATAATATGGGTTTCATAAACATCATCCCATCATAACATAATCCATATAAAATAAATGGATATCATTTAATCATAAAAATAATCAAACCATGTGAATAATAGAGAAATTATATTTGAAACATAATCATATTAAATAATTTCATCTTATATGGTAAATAGTTTTGATAAAGCACTTGAAATGAATTCTTGAAGAAGATATCCTTTCTTCTTCAAAATAATTTTCTTTTCTCAAAATGCCATTAAATTTTAAAAGAAAAGGATTTTGTTGAAAATAATAATGAAATATTTTAGAGTAATCTTCATGTAAATAATTCATTATTAAATAGTAAAAATCTGTTCATGCCATATAAGTTAAAAAAACACTCTCCTCGTACTTTTAACGAAAACGTCAAAAAGTACCACAAATGGTAAACAAAAGAATGATTCCTTCTATAACACAAAGTAAAAGTCAAAGAGGGTTAAACATGACTTTAAACATACATGGATGAATATTAAACACTTTATGAAAAACATTTTTATGGACATGGATGAAAAATGTAACCCTAGTAAATACTTACGTATAAGCAATCTCGGATAAAAATGAGATTGCAAAATTATCCCTTACCTTATGTCCAATTTAGTCTGTATGTATTAGAGACTCTTGTATAGTGGGTTTAAACAAATTATTAACTTGTAACATAACTATAATAATATTTATTATATCATATATGATTCACTTACGACCTTATATTACCCATTCATTTGTCAATTCCATGTTAAAGTAGTGTTTTGGGTAAAATCGTTTCATTTATCGTCTCTGTTTTGACTTGTAATTATTCATATGATTACTCAGATCATGATTAATTACTTCCAGAATGTAAAACAGGATTTATATATAATATATATTTAGAATATACATATATATAATAGATCTATAAATGGAAAGAAATACACCATTCATGGAGACGGTAGGCCGTACGTACGCATGAACGTTGTTTTCGTTTCCTTATTAAATTGAATAGAAGTAAGTAAATAACATATACATAAATCCAGTATCATTAATATTTCATATATTTCATGATTGTTTATTATATATACTTTATAATCATTCTTGAATGGTTAACTTGGAGAATGAATCTCATCGCGTCGTGGAGACGGTAATCCGTACGTACGCATGAGCGATGATATCGTTCCCATAATTATTGAATGGAACTAGAGTGGATGATTTAATATATCAGAATTAGTATCATGTTATAATAACCATATATATTTATTCTTTACACCATTATTCCCATCCAAGTAAGGTGGTGGTGGAAAAACAGATTACACCACGGCGTGGAGACGGTATTTCGTACGTATGCACCTGCAGTGGTTTCATTTTCTATAGGATGGATAAGAGGTGAAATAGGATTGGTTAATATTTATACTAAAATATAAGTATATTAGTGATACTGATGTTATTACTTTATTATGAAACAACAAAAGAATAGGAAGTAGAAGAAGAAATGAATTTGAAATAATTGGTAAAGGATATTACCTCTTTTCGACGCGCCTCTTCTAAACCTCCTCTTAGGGCAGTAAAGTTGTTCTTTGAAGAAGACCAATACCTCTAGTATGTCTCTAGAGAAGTGGATAAGATAAATGTTAAGGTTTTGGCTGACATGGAGGGCAAAAAGTTGTGTGAGGAGGAGAGGGAGGAGGTGCCCTTTTATAATAGAGGAGAGGGGAACTTTTGGAAACCTCTAAAATATTAATTTATAATAAACTCAAAACCCACTTTAAAACATCCACAAAAATGACTCAAATACGAATATTAGATGATATGGGGTTGTAATATCATCAAAAAATAAGATTTAGACATGTTGGTAATTTATTTTAAACCTTATCAACTTGATTTATCATTATTTAATCTATTTAATTTTATTTGTGGTAATAAAATTCTAGATTTTAAATTGTTATAAATAATTTCTTATGTGTTGTGAATTGTCCATAATTGGATAATTTATAATATTTTAGACCTTATGAATTTCAATTTTTAATTTTTAAATGTTTTTTTTTATTTTTAAACAATTTTAAAATATGTTATTTTTATAAAATAACAATAGTGTCAATTTTGACACTATTCATTTATTTGAATTTAAATAAAATCCAAACAGAGGATATATTAGAAAAAAAATTATTTAATAGACTCCTAAAATGTCATATTCATCTATAAAATTTGTGGAGAACATTAATTAGTTCATATAATATTTATTTTAATATTTTTAAAACAATTTATTTAATATTTCTCTTAATAAAATAAATACTACAACATTTTTGTATAATTATTTACTATACTTATTTGTTGCATAAAACTTAAAAATAAAATACTATGATGAATATAAATCTAATACATTTCATAATATTACTTCTATTCGAATTTATCTTCTAAAACACCCAACTTTTAAAATGATATGTTTATTAAATTATGAAGGTGACAACTTTGACATCATTTAAAATAAAATAATATAAATGTCATAATCTGTTTTATAAGGCTCCAAATAGTCCAAAAGTATACCCCTATATGATTAGGGTATATATATACTCGACCAATAAGGTTTTGTCATGTTTATGGTCCTTTTATGGATATTATAATTTTAATAAAAATATATTAATGATTTATCATTAAAATAATAATTTATGCATCATTAGTGTATAAGCTATTAAAGTAATTATATATTTCTTAAAAATAAAAAATAAATTACCATGATGAATAAAAAAATTATCTTTAATATGATTATTTATAATCGAATTTATATTATGTATATCCTTATATCAAAAATACTTTTATTATTAAAGTTTGAGTGAGACATATTTCACTTTCTTTAAATAAAATAAATTAAAGGTATTAATCACATCCAAGTGGGTTCCAAAAGATACAATTTTGACCAAATTATATTTTATGACGAAATATAATCATCCAATTATGTCAAGATAAGTGTTAGGGTAATTTTATAATATTATTTTTACCCTTAATTACCTAATTAACCTTTAACTGTGGTAAATAGAATTTACCGTAGTTACTATTCATAATGCCCAAAAATAAAACGTATCCTATTAAAATAATTTGTATATAATGATTCCAAATATAGAATCCATTTTTCCAAATTCAAAACACATAATTTTCAGTAATTAATATAAAATTAATCCCATTGTCGAAAAAATGGGTTTTTGTTTAAAACATTGCAAAAGATTGAATTGATTTAACCTATGAATTCAATGTAAAATAAATCCTAATGAAAAGAATTATATTAAATGGTAAAAATATATTCTATTTATACTTTAAAACCATTAAAAATTATAATTTAACCATATAAATTATCTCGATGAAAAAAGTTTTTTAAAATTAAAATTTAGCGTGTTTTTAATATTCATTAAAATATGAAAGTTATCAGAAAAATATAAAAACATATTAAAAGTAAATTTTTATATCATGATTCAAAATAATTAGTTCATTTTTTTAAATTGAACTTATAATCAAGTCAAAAATTATATTTAAAATGGGTGCGCCATCAAAAGGCGGTAAAACTGCATTTTTTCAAAAATACTTCTTTTATCAAAAAATTGTTTTTGTTCTCATATATCATTCTATAAAATTTGTAAGATGAATTATAATGTTATAAAATTCAAAATTCGGTTTTTACTATTCATAACTACTAGTTCATAATATTATAATAATATATCATTTTTTAGTGAAACTCAGTATTGCGTACAACACACGCTATCGAGGAAGGTCGCTCTTGCGAGCAACACAAGACAAGAATAGTGTTTGCGTATACTACAAGTTAATATGTTGTTTCTTATAACAAAAGATAATATTGGTGTATCGTAAAACACAAGACATAAAAGAAATTAAAAAGAAATTATTTCTCATAAAATCTCGGGGTGTTACAGAAATGAGTGAAATGCACCTATATTGCATGAAAATATGCAGGACATGCGAATTATATGTGCCTATGATGATGCATGTAAAAATTACCCTTGACCTCATATCATCAGGCCATGTATGGAATAAAATATCAATCAAAATAATAATAAACAACACCACATATCATTTTCGTCACCCAATGGTTAAATAATATCATCTATAATTGTCAAGATAAGAACAAAAATTATAATTCGAGAAACTCAACTTTTACCCTGAACATGGGGTCATAATGCCGAAGAATGTCTTATAGCCGAGTTTAAAGTGTTCCAATTATCCTATATATTGATTGAAAATAGTAAAACAAGAAAGGAACTGACTATGATACCACTTTGTGACACCCCAGACTTGGATGCCACTATAGGTGCCCTAGGCCCGAATGTCCACATGGCCTCAAGTGCATCTCCCTGAATGCTAGAGGCTACTAAAAATCTGTGAGAGCCCAGGTTGTGTTTACGGGAAGAATATTACCTCATCACCAAAGTGTATCATAGAGGATGAATATAATATAGTAGGAGATAACTAGTGGAAGAAATGTAATAATAAACAGAACTCATAGCATAAGTAGAGTGGTATAATAATCAATAGTAGAAACTGACAATCATAATAATAAAAAACTGATGATGATATATTATGTATCTACAAATCTAGAAAACCTAGATAAAAAGAAGCAGAAAGTCATTAAATAAAACTTTATAATAAAGGAATCAAAAAAGTTCCTAATCATCATGAGCTCCAGCTTGGCCATCTATTATTATCTTCATCCTAAATCAGCAAGCAAGCCAGTGTTCAGAGACTGATGCTTCCCTTTGTCAACACTTACATACATATAGTCTGCCTAGGTACTATAGATTCCCAGATAGGGTGTGAGATAAATCTCAGTATGCCACCACCAATAGTGTCTATAACTTCATGTCCATGTAATATAAACAGAAATAGTATACAATAATGGATATATAAAAGTAAATTAATACAGTAACGTAAATACTCAAGTACCTTATTCATCCCTTGGATAGTGTCTAAACATATAACCAATTCATTAATTAATTATGTTCTAGTTTATATAAATAGTTCATGTGAGGCATAGCCAATACTGAAATCACATCATGATATTAATAGTGAAGGTTCAATGATGTAACAAGAAAACCTGTAATAATAATTATAATGAATGGTTACAAGGTAATAACCAAGAAAACCTATACCTCAAAGGGTGTCCAACTCAGTAGTAATTGTATCCTAGATAAGGGTAAGAATGTAATCCAAGGATCAATATCCATGGAATTCCACAATATTATGATGTAATTGAGTACAAGGAACACATCCAAGGTAAAATGGGATATGTTATGCATAGATCTAAGGGTATAACCAAGGCACCTCATGTTTATAGAATCCATGATGGATCCAAATAGAGTATCCAAGAAATACTATGATAGTAACAATGGATCCTATAATTTCATATCAGTAATCCACTAATAGATAAGTATTGGGTTTCAAGGTGGGTCTCAACCAAGGCAACTAACATCCTTGAATCAGAATGGCTTTCTTGAGTGCTCAATGAATTCCCATGAGAATCCCAGGAGAGCTCAAGTCAAACCACTTCCTATAATGATGTTAAGGTCCATATATATAATTAGTCACCTTACATTTAATTCATTCAGTTAATTAGTCTAATTAATATATCACAAGGTTTAATCTATTACCTTTCATTAGTGTTCCAAGGTCAATGAATCATGTAACCATTTAACTAATCCATTTATGTCATATTCATTTAATAAGATGAAGGTTCAAGCATTACCTTACATTAGTGTGACAAATACAAGGGGCATGAAACCATTTAATTCATTTGATATTGAATTACCTAGTTCTCTCCATTATCTTTCATAACATGATAAGGTTGTTCTAAGGAAAGGAAACCACATGCATTTCAACTAATATAAACTAGGGAAATTTATATACATATGATATGATTTCAATTTAATTTTACAATTATTAAACAATTTTAAACACTTACCTTAGGTGGGTCAAATGTATATCATATGTGGTAATTTACTTGATCAATTCACATTTCCATGGTCATAAAATATGGAAAGGCTTACCATTATAATGGCCAAGCTCAAACAAACCCGAATGGTGGATCAAAGTTGTCAAAACACTAAAATATAAATTATTCCACATCACCCAACATGGGACAGATGGAATTATGGACGTAACCACCAATAATGATTAACATATATAGTAAGGTTCTTAGATCACGATACTAACAACTATTGGCATTACATATAAATTCAAAAAAAGATGCCCAATGAAATCGAAGCGTCGATATGGAAACTCATAATACAATGTAAAAAAGAGGAATGAGTTATAGACCACTTACCTTAGGCTCATCGGCTCTCATCCATTATCAGCCTTTAGTTCAGCTTAGATTGGAGTAGATCTAAAGAATGGATCAATGACCTAAAATTGGTGCATATGAGTCTACATCAAAATTGAATTTTTCATAGGAAGAAGAACGATGAAACATTAAAAAGGAATTAATAAAATACCGATGTTGATCCAACGAGATAAATAGTGCTTTGATCGGACTTCGGATGGTTAATCGGGATCAAATCCTAGTTTAGAGGGATTTTTGGATTCAAAGGGGATAAAATTTTGTTCTTATCTTCTAGGAAAAAAAATGGAGAAAGGGTTTCATTTAATTATAATTTTAATGGAAAAACATCATTTTACCCATAAATATCCTTCACATGGTTTGGCCAAACCATGTACATACCATGCATAGTTATCTATAGAAAGGGGTATACCACACAGTTAGTGCACACGATTTGACTAACCAAGTATAAATTGTGTGAAACTCCACTTTCAAAATTGCAGACATTCTCACACGATCATGTGGCCCAAATTGAACTATTTGGGAAAACCATGTGTACTAATCTTTCCCATTGTCCAACATCAAATGGTTAAAACTAACCATGCGACCTACCTCACATTTTTTACTCTAACCCTACAACATGCCAAAAACCTCAACCGGTTAGGGTTCCTAGCTCCAAACAAGCTATAGAAACCCATGAAACCTTTACTAAGTAATAAGGCATTCACATTTGGTCCAAAATAAATAATTATATAATAATTTAAAGGATTCATACCTAAGTGAAAAAAATCTTACATTAATGAATATTTTAAGGAGGTGAAATAATAAATAAAATAGAAACACTCGATTAAAGAATATATATTTTCTTCAGACAACCTCCTTTGTTTAACACCTTATGACCAGTAAGGTGGATTTTCAACCCTAAATAAGGCCTCTAGAACATGGGGAGTGATTTTAAGAAGGGATTATTTCAGATATTTTTCGAGAAAAATGGGGTTTAATTATTAATTAAATGAAGAATAGATTTCCTTTTATGATAGAGTGGAGGGGAACTCTTGGAATTTCCCTTAACAATAAATTAATATAAATTAATGTTTAATTAAAATGGCTAGAAATTGATTTATTTTAAATATATGATTATTAAATATTGAAATAATTACATAAAATAAAAATTCGACAAGTTTTGATCGGATTTGTACCCTAATTTTTTTTTAACACCTTTCACACTTACTGTGACTACAAATATTTTTACTCTTTGAGAATCAATATAGTTACTATAAATAAAAAACGACCCACAAACGGACCATGGTTGTCATTATAAATCATATCCTAATAAATTTTCGAAATATAATATTTTTATTAGTTTTATATCATTTAATAAAATATTATTTATTATAATATATCATTAATGTCAATTTTTAGAACTATTCATTACTTTGATTTTAATAAAAATGAGAAAAAAAGTAAAATTTTAAAAAAAAAATTATACATCAATAACATGTCATGTATATATATAAAATTCATGTATTAAATATCAAATTATAATACTTTAAATACTTTTAATATCATTTATTTTAATTTTCTATTAATTGAATAATTATTAATTCATCATTGTGTAATCATTTATGTTAATTATTTTATCAATAAAAATTAAAAAAAAATCATCCTGATTGAAATAAATATTTTATACTTCCAAATAATATTTATATCCAAATATATCCTCTGTTAGTACCATTTTTAAAAGTATTATAGTTATTAAAACCAAGAGTGTGACATTTTTTACTTTTTCCTAAATAAAATATTATATAGATTATATTCACATTAGAATAGACCAAAAATGAAATATAATTGAATATGAGATTATTATGGATGAAAGTAACTCATAAAGTAAAATTAAGGGATGTTTTTTGGTCATTTTATATTCCTTATCATTTTATTTTTTACTTTAATTACTCAATTTACCCTTAAATATAGTAATAAAAATTACTAAGATTACTATTAATATTGAACAAAAATAAAAGGGTCTTATTTACCAAATTTGGAACCAATTATTCCAAATTTTGAATCCCTTTTTCAAAATTTAAAACAAAAAATTTCAGAATTTAATTTAAATTCAAATAGGAAAAATGTCACGAAATTTTATTTTTCATAAAAATAACCTTTCAAAATATAAAATATGTTTATAATAAATTAAAGTATAAAATAAATTTTAGAAACCATAATTATATAATTTTAAATAAAAAATAACTAATTACATTTTAAAACTAATCCAAAAAAGAATTTAACTTTGAAAATACTAAAAAGAAATACATTTTTTTTAAACAAAATAGTATTTTTCACTATTCATTAAAATATAAATCCTTTTAGAAAATTATCAATAATTCAACCTAAAATGATTTTGAAATTATGAATTAAAAAATGAAATTAATTTTTCAAATAATTTTTCAATAATTTTTAAAAAACTACTATAATATTTACCCATAAAAAGAAAGAAACTCATTTCCAAAGAAAACATATTTTTTAAGAATAAAATGACTTTACTAAAAATCTATTCATTATTTAAAAAGAATTAATTAATAAATTATAAATGTTTAAGACCATTATATATTTCATAATTTGGTTAAAAGTGTTCATTCTCTCCAATTTAATAGTTAGGTTATAACAGTTACATTTAAATAATAATAATTCAATGTTCATTTAAGCTCGTTGTTTTGTATCTTGCATGCTATCAAACATAGTATTTATTTTTTTAAAAATCAAGATATTAAAGTATAAAATAAGAATAAGTGTATAAATAAATTTCTATCATGTAAAAATTATGTAAAAAAACATCTCAAAGAATTCTTGAAGGGAAAGGGAGTTTGTTACTATTACGGAGATAAGGGTTATCTATCTAGTAAATGTAAGGAAAACAAATAAACCACTTATTTATAGTGATTAAATTGTAAAGAGATAGGGAATTATTTAAATCAGTGACCCAATAATCAACGAAACTTTCTTAAGAAGAATTCAAGTGGAGAAGGCCAACCATATGGAATTATTAAAGGAAAAGTGGAAGTTCCAAGCAATGTGGTGAAAGGTATTCTTATTATCAACTATAGAAGTGAAAAAAAATTGAATCAAGTTATATCCACTATTTTATATCTAAATAATTTTCTAATGGTCTCACATCACCACCTAAATGGTTAGATGTTGAGTTATAAGGGAAAACTCATAATGGTATAATGATTTCATCTCAAGTTTATAGATCATCTCTGATATAAGTTTTTGGGAATATGTTTCTTGAAAATATTTTTATTTTACCTATATTTGAATTTGATATAATTTTAGGCTTGTATTGGGTCTCTCAGTATAGAGAACATTCTAATTTTCAAGGAAGGGAAGTTAGATTTGATATTCTAAATCAACCTATGATAGCCTATTAGTGTGAGGGTAAACTTAAACTGTCAATTGAAACTACTTACATCTTATAGTTTTTAATACCAATTCATGAGGGATATTTATCTTAAATGGTATAGGATAAACTCAACATTGAATATATTCTTATTTCATGAGATTTTGTTGATGTCCTTCCAGATGAGTTTTCTAGTCTTCCCCTAAATCTTGATTTTGAGTTTTTAATAGAACTCATACCTGGTACTACACCAATTTCAAAGGATCTAAATATAATGTCCTTAATGAGTTGAATTAATTGAAGAAGAAACTATAGGAAAATCTAGATAAGGTGTTCATTTATCCTGGTGCTTCTCTATGGGGTACGGTAATTTTTCTATTAATAAAAAATATGGGCCAGTGAATCATTGCATTGATTATCAAGAACTTAACAAAATCACTAATAATAAAAAGTATAATCTACCCCATATAAATGATATGTTTGATCAATTATAAGGAGATAAATATTTTTCCAAGATTGATCTTTAATTTTTATATCACCATCTAAGGTTCCATAAGGAGGATACACCCAAGACAACCTTCTCTGTGAGGTATGGTCATTATGAATTTATAGTAATACCATTTAGACTTACCAATTCTACTGCGATATTTATGGATTTAATGAATAGATTATTTATAGATTACCTTGATTATTTTTTTGTAGTATTTATAAACCATAATCTTATATATTCAAAGAATAATATCCTTATATATTCAAAGTCAAGGAAGATAATAAAGAATATTTTAGTTCTTTTTTAATGACCCAAAGCAAGGAAATTTTATATGGAAAATTTACCAACTGTAAATTTTGGCTAAAAAATTCTCATTCTTAGGTCCTATAATGTCTAGTGAGGGAATATCAGTGGATCTTTTAAAGACAAAAATTATTGAGAAATAGCCTTGAAAAACAATGGTAACTAAGATCCATAGTTTTCATAGGATAGATGGATACTAATGGTGATTTGTGACAGATTTATCAAGGCTATATAATCCACTCACCAAGTTTAATTATAAGGGATCCAAGTTCTTATTTATATATGAATGTGAGTAAAATTTCAAAGAACTAAATAGAATGTTGGTCAGTGAACCTATGCTTAGACTAATATATAGTAGAGAAGGTTTTGTGATATATAGTGATGAATCAAATAAGTGATTGGGATTCTTCCTCATGTATATTGATATAATGATAGATTATGCCTCTCTCAAATTAAAAATTCATGACAAAAATTACTTGACTCGTGATTTTGAGTTTCCAGTGATAATTTTTACATTGAAGGTAAGGAGGAATTGTATGTATGGTGAAAGGTGTGATATATATACTAATCTTAAAAGTTTGAAAATATATATTTACATTGAAATATTTGAATATTTTCCAAAGAATATGGTTGGAGTTGATAAAACATTATTACTACCTAATAAATTACCACCCTAGGAAGGTAAACAAGGTGGATGATGCTCTAAGTTAGAAATACCATGTTAGTTTTTCAATGATGAAGATTGAAAGATATCCAATGTTTATGGATTTTCAGAATATGGATCTTGAAATATTGAAAAAATGGGAGGGATATTACATTTATTATATTAATTTTCAATCATCCATCCATGAGAGGATTAATTGGGCATTAAAGGAATATATGTTACTATAAAAGAAGGAGAGTAATGTTCCTAAGTTTAACCATGATCATGCTAGAATGATAAATTTCAAAAACTAAGCATGTGTTCCATCAATACCAGACTTGAAGGAACTCTTGGATGAAGATCATAATTCATTATTATGTAGTCATTCTAGAATTATAAAGACGTATAGAGATCTGGAATATTATTTATGGTAGGATAACATGAAAATTTATATTTTATAATATGTATATTGATTCATAGTGTTCCAATAAGTTAAGTATAAGAGACAAAATTCAAAGGGTATGTTACAACCATTATCGATAATAGAGTGGAAATGGGAAAACATTACCATATATTTCCTCATTATACTCCCCAAAAATTCTAAATTTCATAATTCTATTTGGGTTTCATTTGATTAATTTATGAAATCAATGAATTTTATCACTATTAGAAAATATTCCCCTCTTAATCAGCTTGCTTGGTTATACATTAATAAATTTTGGAGATTGCATAGAGTATCACTCTCAATCATATCTGATCAGGATCCAAGTTTTATCTCAAGGTTATAGAGAATACATTAGTATGATCTAGATATATAGTTATGTTTAAGTAATTATTATCATCCTTATATATATGGTTATTCTAAGAGGACTATTAAAACTCCAGATGGCATGTTGATAGATTTATATATTTATTTTAAAGGTGGTTGGGATCAACACCTTCCTTTGAAAGAATTCTCTTACAACAATATCTTTCACTCACATATTTAGATGGCTCCTTATAAATTAATATATGAAAGGAATTTAAAAATTCCAATGTTTTGTGGTGAATTTTGAAAAATAAATCTATTGGGACTTGATCTAGCTAAGTAAATACAAGATAAGGTTAGATCCATTCAACAGAACATATGGGAATCTTAGAGTTGATAAAAAGGTTATATTGACAATCATCGATGATATCTTGAGTTAGAAGTCGGTGAAAATTTATTCCTACAAATATCTCTTTGGAATAAGATTATTAGATTTTTAAAATAGGGTAATTTGATCCTAAGATATATCAATAGCTTCAATATTCTTAATCATATCGGGGTAATAGCTTATTTCTTGACACTTCCACTGATTCTCTCTCAAGTTCACGATGTGTTCCATGTATCTCTCCTAAATAAGTACATACTTGATCCTTAAAATGTAATGAAATAATAGGTCATAAAATTTGAAAAATATGTATATTATGAGTAACAACCAGTAGATATTTTGGACTGTAGAGAGATAGTGTTATGAAACATGACCACTCATCTGGTCAAATTTTTGTGGTGAAACCATAAATTTGAGGATGAAAATTGGGAACCCTAGGGTGTGATGTGGAGAAAGTATCCTCTTTTCATTAATTTTACTGAATTTTTTTAGGGTTAACTTCTTATAAGAGGGTTTGAATGTGACACCCTGATATTTTATGATATATTTCTCTTTAAATAAATTTAATTTCTCTCATATATTTCTTTACATAGAACACAAAGATTAAATTAGACATGATAATTTATTGAAATATTATTATTATATATTTATATACTTTTTGATATTATAATTTCAATCTTATCTTAGGTTAATTTTTTTGTATTTTTCTAAAAAGATTCATTTTTTATTGAATAGTGAAAAAACTGATTTTTAGAAAAACTCTCAATTATTTTATTTAATTAAAGTATTTTAAAAGTAGAATTATATTTTTTATTTAGTATTAGATAGATATAAGAATAATTTTATTTAAAATAATATAATAAATTCCATTATTATTTTTATTTTACATGATTTTTATATAAGTTTATTTTTAGGCTTAAAACGTATATTTTCAAAAAAAAATGTCATTGCATTATATGAATTTATATTAAAATTAATTTCTGACAGATATAAAAACTAAATAATGAAAAATGTATTCCACATCAATAATTAGTAGGTTGATTTTTTTTAAGTATGTCCCTTTTATTTTTAGGCATTATGAATTATAACTATAGTAAAATTTATCACCTTGGTTAAGGCTAAATTGAGCAATTGGGTTAAAAATAATGTGATTAGGCATTAAAAATATATCCAACACTTAAATTTAATTCATTATATTAGAATAATTTTAATATATCCTTCATAAACTCTAATATATGTCATTTTTTGTGCCATTTTCCTTTGATAATGAAATTTATATTATTTTGAGTAAAGAAAAATAAAGAGTATCAATATCTTGCCTTTAAATTACACATATATGTTCATATATGGATAAAAATACACTATGAATGAATATTAAATAATATTTTTAAAATAATTAATTTGTTTTTAGGGTAATTTATTTCTAATTTATTTTTATTATATAATTACATTAAATTATTATATAATGTTGACCGAGTTCTATTGCAAGAAGTAGAAAAATTAAAGTAAACAAATTTGAAAAAAAAATTGTTTAAGATAAATTATATTTCCACAAGAATTTTATAATTAATAATAATAATTTATTAATTTCTAAATGGATTTTATTTTAATTACAACTTTTTTATTTACGTTTTGAAAGTCAATTTATGTAAATGGTTCATAAAATGACTTTAATATTATTTTATGTCAAATAATATTTTATTAATTTTTCTAAAAATCAATAAAAACATGAAATAGAACAATTAGGATAAAAAACGGTCTAAAATTTCAACCCTTTTCCATTTGGGAGAAAAATTATACCTTATAAGTAAAATTATTACCCTTTAATATTGAAAAAGTTGTTATTGTAGTCAAGCTTAAAATTGGTTTACAAATGGGTTAAACTAAAATATAAGGTTTAAAATATAACTTAATATTATAAAAAATTATTTATTAAATTAATTTAAACCATATAATATCTTATTTTAAATATCTTGGCCACATATTTCCACTTTCTCTTGAAAATGAATTTATTTTATTTATATCTTTTTATTAATTCCATGTGTGTCCTTTCATTCACCATAAAAAGAAACCACCTATCATCTCTTTTATACACCACCTAGAGCCACTTATATTAACCATAACTTACCAAAAACATTTATAAACATCTTTATCCATGGTATAGATGTTCTTTTTTTCCAAAATACCATCCCTAACGCCTTAAGAGGAGATATAACAGAGCTCTTTCAAAGAAGAGGTAATCATCTTTATCGAACACTTTCAATATTGTTCTTCTTTTTCCACCTTCAATTATGTACTAACTATTCCAATAAAATAACACTGGTGTCTCCCATATACTAATCTTTTTTATATTTATGGAATAATATTTATCCATCCCCTTCTCTATCAAATTGGGAACAAAACATTCACTCGTGTGTACGACAAACTACATACTGCCTTGTGAACGGATGTAATTTGTTTTATATAACCTCCTCACAAGTCTAGTAATAATGATGTAAATAAATATATATGATACTTATGAAATAATAAATATTCTGTAAATTTAATTTATCATTTACCACATCACCCTTCTATCCATTAAAAAATGAAAACATCGCTCGTGCATACATGAGGACTACCACCTCCATAAAGTGATGTGCCTCATTTTTCATGTCTGATTTTGACGAATGATTATAAATATGTATATGATGAATATTTATTATTTTTATATCATGATTAAAATTTTATAAAATATTGAACCATGATCCAGATTCAAGGATCATAATTACCAAATCAAAACATACATAAAAATGAAGTAGTTAATAACCGAAACAATGATAATAATAACTGATTATTAAAAAACAAGTGATAAGATGTTATAAGTGGATCATATATGATATTATATATATTTATATGATTATGTTATGTAATTATAATAAATATAAATTTATTATACAGGATGTTAAAATCAATTACAAGTATTTCCTCTCCATTTCAAATCTATTGAGATATATTTGGTATTATGAACTTATTTTATTTTTGTGGAATATATAATGCCACTTTTTTATGCATTTTACATGAAAATATATTTATTACTTGTTATTAAAGTGTTAATTCATTTTTAATCTTTTAAGGGGTTAAAATTTAAAAGTTACCAAATAGGTAAGAATTTATTTTACAATCTCATTTTTTGGGATTGCTTATATTTTTCATTAAAAGAATAATATAAAATATCCTTCATAAACTCCATAAATTTTTTTATAATATGAATATTTAAGGATATTTCATGTTTTCTTCCAAATTTTCCCCTCTTTTAAACTTTAATCAAGAAAATAAAATTTTAAAATAAAATATGATCTTATTTCTCTTTTGGTCGGGTATATTTTTCATCTAGGTCTATATTTTCAAAATTGTTTTACAGAATACCTTTTTATTCAATAAAATTATTTATAAATTAAATTTTATGTTATATTTTTTTATATTGTTTTAAATTAATCTTTATAATTTTTTCAAAAAAATTTATTTTTAACTTTCATTACAAAAAATTAGAAGGGATGTTTCTTTTTATAACATATATGGTGTTAAAAGGTTTTCCTATTTTCATAACTATTTTATACTATTTATATTATTTTATAATTTTTCAATGGTATTATAAAGAAAAATATTTAACTAAATATTATTTTAATTTTTCACTTCCATTTTATTTTATTCTCAAATGGACATGATTTTATAACAAAACCTATATTTAAGATAAATTTATGGTTATCCTTTTTCTGTTATTAATTTTTTGAACATTAACATTCTATAAAAAAATTCACTTTCTTGTGATCATTTTTTATTGGAAATTAAATTTATCTTAAATGTATATATTCTTTTTATCATGGATATAAATATTTCCTAACCTATATACAATTTCTATATATGATGTTTTACTTTGAATTTTATTTTATTGACTGGGAAAATCTTAATATTTTGTATTCTTTAATCAATATGGGTATTTATTAAAAGGAATATTATTTATGAATTAAATTTATTATTCATTGTATGAGTAATTCATTGGACATGAAGTGATGGGTGGGCCCATAACTACATAACCCATCAATGCATCAACAAGTCTCATGAGACAAACCAGTTGGCTAGCCTTTTTAAATGGGTTTTTAGTTTATACCTACCAATATATTAAGCTATCTTGGAACAAGACCTTGACATTAAAAATATCATGATTTCTAAGATCATGACATCAAACATTAATCATTTCTTTAATTGATAATTAAATTATAAATATCCATGATATTAATGCATTGATATTATTCATAGATGCATTTAGTGCTGAAGTTATTGATTAAATGGAATGTGTTTTCAGTTATTTATATTGATATGTTTATTATTCCTTATTTACTCATGATATATTTCAATTTACATTACCCTGACTAAGAATTTGATCTCACTCTTTATTTTTTTCCTTTGTCCAAGATATGAAGAAGGATATTTTGAATTATATAAAAGATGAAAGAATTTTTCTTATTCTATGTTTTTATATTTCCAATGTAATGTGGGAATCATTTTTGTATCTAGTTATTCTATAAACCTAAACTAATTGATCCTTTTTGTGTGATCCCTTGTATCTTATGTCAATGTAAAAAAGTAGACACTGACTTTGGGTTACTAGAGTTGTGGTTATTGCAATTATTCTACTAAAATAACACCATAAAATTCATTATATAGGTGAAAAGACCATTTTTATTATGATGGATTGATATTGGTGAGTGAACCATCCTTGGGTATGAACTTTATTAAATCATATCCAACCATTTATGGATGATTTATATCATTCACTGGTAATTAAATCATGTCCCACTTATGTTGGGTAAACAAATTAGATATTTTAAAATATAAATAGATAATAATTTGTCTAATTGGGTATGGAAATAGGTTGGATTCACATGAAATTTGGGATACCCAAAACCTAGCTCATTCAATTTTCCAAAACCTGAACATGTTTATATTTCATTTTTTAAAAATCATTACTCTAATCATATCTTATTATGATTTTAAATTATAATTTAAATACCCTAAATTTTTTAAATACCAATTTATAATTTCAAAATTTAAAATTTATTTATAAATATAAAATTATTTGATATCAAATTAAATAAATCTATTTTATAATTTTATTATAATTTTAAAATTTGTAGTTAATGAATTAATAATAAATAATATAATAAAATTAAAAAAAAAATTTATTAATATAATATGAATTTTATTCAAAATAAATAAATAAATTTTATTATTTTATTATTATTTTAAAATATTTAGTTACGATGAGGAGATGAATTTGTTCTCCCTTAGGAAACCTCAACTATTTCCTATCTTCTTGAGTTAGGGTTTCCTTGCCTCTTTGGTGATCACTACTCCTGGAATGTTCTCCATTTATCACTTATGCTTCCTCCTTACCCTTTTGCGTTGTTATACACCTATTTGTTCTCTATTATATTTTTAATGATTGTACTTTATGTCTTTTTTCATTTTTTCAGTTTGGTTTTATCTAAGTAGTTAGTTTATATCATTTTCTATTAATTAACCCTATTATTTTTCACAATACACCTGACCCATCATTCATAACCCCTTTTATATTAGTCACATTGATATTAGTGGGGGATTGGGTGTGTAAAGGATGAGTGTTTATTTGGGTGATTTTGACTCTGTGTTGTGTTTCTTATTTGGTGTTTTATTTTATATTCTTTTCTCATAGTCAAAGACCTAGATAATTTTTTCTTCTACTCTTGAAATTGGATACAACATGTAAGACCCGGTTTTATTCTATTTCAATAGAAATCATGGTGGTTTAGGCTGTGAAGGTGGAGCATCTAATGGTGGATCATATGAGTGTGGCCCATTTTATTAACTTCTTCTCCAATTTATTTTTATGTATTTTCTAGTTTTTAGTTATTCACTATTTTCCTTGGTGTTTTTCATAGGTTTTTAATTGGGGTTCTTATCATTTGAAATTTCATGGTCTTTTTTTCTTCCCATGTGGTTTTATTGGTTCTGCTTTTCTGGTCTAAATATAGGGTAGTATCTAGAAAGGGTTTATGAGTTAGTCTTTATCTAGTAGGAGTAGAAAATACTCTATATGATGAAAAACATTTGCGATAATGGTTTTTTACAAGGGAGATGCTAATATAAGGTTTCTTAAAGAGGATGTGGTGTATATAATTTTGATTCAGGAGAAATCGGAGTAGTTTATGGTTATTTCAGGGGCTCTTTTATTCTTTGATCACATTAGCTCATGGTTTATGGTTTCTTAGTCTATCCTATAATTGTGTAGGTTCATGTATTTTGGTGCAATTATCTTAGTGATGTTTCATTGAAAATGGTGTGTTTCATCGATTTTAGGTTTCTTGGTCTCGAGGCATATGTGATGGTGAGGGAGAGACAACTATTAGTTATGGGGGAAGGTTTGATGGTGATTGTGATCTGATTAGGGGTGTAGAGCTCAAGGAATCACATTGTTCTAGGTCACATGTGGATCCCGAGGCATTTATGTCTCCCTAATTGAGACCCATAACCCTGAAATTTCTATTAGATAGGGCTTAGATATTTTGGCCCAAGATTTATCTATCTATTTTGGATGGATTTATATTTTTTTGTGTTTTTTCTACTTTTTTAATTTGGACTTGGAATATTGTTTTGGTCTCCCACACCCCAAAATTTTAATTTTAAAATAATAAAATAAATGGGTTGAGTGGGGTAAATATGTAGTTATTAAATTAGTAATGATTAATTTGATCATGTTTGGGTTCCCAAAGGCTACTACCCTAACCCTAACCTAATATTAATCAACCTTTGAATTCACGATCACCTTATATAATTAGGATGGGTATTATCAGGTACCCAATTAATGGGTACTAATTTTTATCCCTATATTAAATCAATATTAAACACTAATTAATCCCACAATTCAACTAGACATAATTCCATTGGAAATTATCCTCTATTATAGTTATAAATAATTAAGTTTTTATGCTCAATTAAGGTATATTACACTCAATATTTTCTATTTATTTGTGAATTAAACATTCTTAAAAAAATTGAGTTGTATTCATATAAATATAGAACTTTTTTTCTATAAATTAATTAATATATATATATTATTAATCTAAGATAATCTCCATGATTTAAATTTTATTTCATTGGTGAAAATTGAATTAAATGTGTTTTTATTCATTTATTAAAAATATACATTAAAATAATTGTTTCTTCAATTAAAAATCAATTTATAGACCATAAATTGTCTAAAATGTGAATCAAAATCTTAAAATATTGAGAACTATTTTTGACAAATTTTTTAAAGAACAAATTAATTATTGATTCAAGATTATAAATTTTTCTTCCTCATTATTATTTATCAGAAAATATTGTTTTATAAAAACACCATTAAATATAGTATGGTTTCCATTAAGTCATATAGATAATTTACTATATAAAAATTTTCCCAAAATAAATTTTATTGATTTGGGAATCAATCTTGGTTGTTGGATTATTTTATGGATAAAGAATGAATATTTTGTATGGTTGTTATCTAGAGTAGATAAATGTATAGTATCCCTCACTAAATGGTAAAGAGTGACATCAATGGTCGGTGTCCCTTACTATATTGAGTATGGTCTTTAGATGACTAATAGATCCTATCAATCATCTGGTGGACCACTAATAAATCTAATAAATGCCTATTGGTTCTCTAGGGATTCAAAAAATTTGGGAAACCCTAATGATTTTGGATTCTTTCTTTGTCCCTTATTCTTGATATTTCTTAAGGATAAAAATACATGTTATTTAAAGGATGATGTAATATATTTAATGATTTGGGATTCAATTATATGATTTCTAACACATATTTGTATTCCTCAACATTTATATAAAACACAATAAATTAGAGATTAATTTTTTATGATTTGGTTTATATAACTCCTTATATGTTTGTTTCATGAATATATAGAATATCTTGTTTTATGTGAAACCCAAAATTAAAAAAAATGATATATTTTATTAATATAAAATATTACAATGAAATATAATCGTTAATTCAATATGAGAAAGAAATGTAGAACATAATTATGAAAATTAAAATAGGAATAAAATAACAATTAAATAAAAAACCAGGAATGTAAAATCTTCATCCTTGTGATATTCCTTAAAGATCGTATCACCAATTGTAACTATAGAAAAAAAGGAAAAAATTAGAAATATAATAGACATTTTAAGATAGAAATAATAAAATAATATGAATAAATTGTATAGTAGTTTTTTAAGTTATATATAGGAATGAAAATTGGCAATATGATCGTTATATGACTGTTGAATATATATATGACCGTTTGAAATATATATAGATAATTATGTATAGTAGAAATGTTATCATGGGGGTTTAATATTTTTATAGAAATAATTATAGTATTTTAAACCATATTCTTGATATAAATAATAATTAACTAATATCCATTAATTAATTAAAAATAATAAGTAAAATATGATCATTCATTACATAATAAATTATTTTTTATCAAGAAAACGTGTTTTTCTAAAGTATTGTGCATTTTTGTTTGAAAGTTAAATTTTTAATAAAATATATTTAAATTCTTAAAATAGATTTTATTTTTTGGAATTAGGGTTTCAAAATTGGGTAAGTGGGTCAATGTTATTTTTTTCTAAAAAAAAGTTACCAAAATAAATGGTGAGTTGTCCTGATAGGGTTTAAGTGAGGTAAATGGTATAAATTATGAATCTAAGTCCTAAAATATAGATAATATTATATATAAATTGTGTTTATGAGGTGATTCATGACCTATATAAATTATTTTTCTTCTTATGATTCACTTTATTTATAAAATAGCATTCCTTACATGTTAAGTTATGGGTATTTACAAAGAGCTACTCAAAATCACCTATAAAAGGATTCTTCATATACCCTTAACAAACCGTATATATCCTTAATTTTAATCATTAATAACATCCCAAATTTACTCTCCTAAATTTCTATTCCATGTTATGTGGTTTATGGTCCCAATAAGGAGGCCTCAATCATTCATTATGAAGGAACCGCATTTGAGAAAGAGAAAATTCATCAAAGTACGTATCGATTAATTCTCTATCTTTTTCAATTACTTTATCATATATACTATTATATAGTATCATTAAAAACTATAATTATTTTATATTAAAATCATTATACTTATATAAAAATTATATTACTATAATATAACTCTATACTCTTACTTGTTCATTAGTATATCATGTTCTTATTAGGGTTAGTTCAACAACCTACATGAATGATGATATGATATATTTACAATTTATATCATGGAAAAATATAAAAAAATAAAAGATGGTAATATATGATATTAAAGATTAATTTATTCTATTACTATGGTTATGTAAGGGTGACATGGAAATGAATGATTAATATAATGTAACTAGTTGTTATTGGTAAGATTACTCGAAACATGTGCATCGTGAATTCTATTCTTATAAACCATACATGTATCTTACACTAAATGAATGTGATAATATGTAAATATTAAAATATTATTATTCATATTCCTTGAAAATATATAAATTTTTAACTTTTTATCAAATAACGAGGATCGACATCGTCATACCGATACTAGTATGATATAATCAAAACTACTTGAATATAATGATGAAAATTGAATCCAACTAACTAATTTATATTTAATAAATTAATTTAATTAAATATTATAAAAGTTAATATATATTAATAATGTTTTCAATTAAGTTATTAAGATGTATATGTTTAAATAAAAGGGTTTAAAGTGTGTTTATAAGAGTCATGAGTAAATGTAAGGTTGTATATTCAAATCTCTCTCTAAAAACGAGCTTGTCTTTGAATAAATTTTAATTTAGGGATTTGTATATAATTTATCTCTAAATATCCATTTATTGTATTCTCCTATGGTTATTTTGGGTTTTACATGTCTTATTACTATTTAATCTCTTTTTGACTCATAATTCACCGGAGATTATGTTTGAAAGTGAAATTTTCTTTATCTATTCTTTACAGTTGAGAATATATCTCCACCATTTCAATGTTCTTTATATTATTTCATGAATTCTATTATCTATACTTCTATTATTTCTTAAAGTTACTTTCTAAAACCTTTTAATTTCTTAAAAATTTATGAAAGGAATCTTTTAAAGTCTCTTATTTTATATTTTATACTTAGTTAATTTCTTCCATCGTTCTCTTCTATATTATATAGAAAGATTTACTTTAACATTTTATTTGTCAAATATGCTTTAAAAATATTTATATTTCCATTATCCTTACATTTTAAAACCATTTATTCGAAATCTACTTTTTTAAAGTAAAATAGGGTAAAACAAAAAGGATTATAGATTTTTAATATTTAAATAATTTTTATCATCCTGTGAAGTATTTTCATCAATGTAAGTAACATTTTACTCTGTAGTTGTTCTCATAAATCACTAGGGATATGATTTAATAATTCAATTTCTTTATCTAGATAATTTATTCTCTTTTTTAGATGATTATTATGAAACCCATTTTATTCTCATAGTTTAATTATTTTATGACACATTTATGAATGGTTCAATGATCATATAGAAAACATACATATTATTTTTCATTATGTAATATGTGGGATCAAAATTATATAGTCATACATTGAAATGGGTAAATATTTATATCTCATGGGATGTTATTTTATAGAACATGGGAGGTTATCCTAGTTCACTATATAGTGGGACATGTCTTTCTACTATTCGATGATGGTTTTGGTGGTGATCCTCAACATATAATATGATTTTCTATTATTATTCATGTTCCATATTTTTGTTCCAGGCCACATTCATATGTTATATTATTATATTATTAAATAATCCTTATATTATTATTCATGTTTTATGATTTATTTTTTATTGGGTATGATTTTCTTATATTATGGTTAAATACCTTGATTATATTCTCATACTCACATATTCATCTTATGATCACTTATGATCTTTATTACAGTATATTATATTGTTTCAATACATATCTCATATGTTTTAACCCTTATTTAGAGTATGAACTCACCCTTTTCCAACATATATCTTTTTACTATGAATTGAATAATACTATTGTGTATCATGTGACTTGATTTACATATTTTTTGGAGATTTTTTCAGGCAATGTTAAAGAAATATTGTTTAATAAGATGGTTTTGTTTCTAATATTCAAATACACTAAAGAAAATTTTTTGGGGTTGATTTATTTTTAGTTTTAATGGATAATAAAGTGTAATAATGTAATTCGTATGTATGTTATGTTTGGTTTTTCACTTTTACTCTTATGATGATATGTTTCTTTTTTCTTCTTCTGGTGTTGATATTGGTTACATCCCCACTCTTGAATATTAGTGTGATGCATGGTATTCTTAGCATATATGATGTTAGGACATGTTTATCATATAATTAAACATTCCCTAAGTATGTTATACAAATGTATTATTTCAATATGTTCACCTTATGAATCACTTTGTTCTTTCATTCATAGGTGTGGATGATTTTCATAATATAATGGGATCACTATAGATATACCTTATACTCGTTGATATGGGGATTCCCTTGAGCAACTATTTTATAATTGAAATAATTATTTCTCTTATCTCATTGATGGTTAAGGAATCAATCATTATATTACATGTGAGTACAACTAAACTTGTCCTATTAATCTCTTCCTATTAATTTATCTAGGGTTGATATTTATTATTTTTCAAGTACCACTTCCCTATATGAAATATGTTATGAATTTATGTGTTAACTATAATATAATGGATCATATATAGGTAAACTGTTGAGGTTGTGGCATACCCATTATTCATTTTTCATTTTGAGATATTTTTCTCCCCTCTTGTTCCATGTATGACCCTATAGAATTTTCCTCCGTCCACCTTCATTTTATTTAGGTTCTTAGTCGATTATTTATACCAAATGAAATTAAATCCCTAAATTCCTCCTCTTATCCTATTATCCTTATTTTTTTCTCTGATAACTCATTTCATGTTATTAAAATTTTGAAATAATATTTTCTTTGAAACATTTTAAATCCCTTTAGTGACTTAGGGTTTCTTTTATAGAGGTTTGAGATGGTTAAAAGAAGCTTAAATAAGGTCATTAAAAGTTTTATCAAAATTGGATTTCTATTTAGTGGTTTATTCTCCATTTATCTAGTTTATGTATTTTTCAATGAGTTTTTAAATTGAGTAATTTGGTTTTTTTCGATAGGGTCCTATTTTGTGATGGGGATGATGACAGATATGGGGATTAAACAATTTATTGAGGTAGTTAAAGGTAGGTGGCCACCAATTATCCTTATGTTTTAGATATATGACTATGGATATGATCTATTAGTCGGATTTATTATTGTTTTGAAATTATTTAATATAACTGTTTTTTATTAGGGTCTGGTGATGTGAAAGAGCCTCACTCTAATTAAAATTAATTAAAAATACATATAAGGAGGATAAAATGGTTTGTTCATGTTGAATGTTATTTAATCAATTAAATATTTTATCATTATATGTTTTAGTATTATTCGATGATTTTGTGTGATGTGAATGCTTATTAGTCTCATTTTGATATATGAAATTATTATGAAGTATATTTAAAAATTCTAAAAATAATTTTTTTAAAAGGTTTCTCTTAGGCACTACTTATCATTTTATAGAAATGGGGGATTGGGTTAAATTAATTATGTACTTAGTCTAGTTTTTTTTTATTAAAAGAAAATATGTTTTTATTAACCATGTATTTTTTGTCTCAAAATAAAAAGGGTATACTCCTTGGTTTTTTATTAGGGTTTTGCTCATTGTCAAGATTAAATTTTGGAATTTGGAATAGGGAGGTTTTGTTTATATGATGTTTAGAGAGGCAAAATAGGGGTTGTATTGAATTCATTTACTATATAATTTATAAATCTTCTAATGGGGGATTAATTAATGATTAACCCCTTATTTATTTATATATGTTTAATTTGATACCGTTATTTAGTGTTATGTGACCTTGAACACAGGGATGGTCAGGTCTATTTGGTTATAATAAATATGTTCTAGGTAGAATTTAGGTGTGGGAAAATAAAATTTTTGTAGTAGTAATGGTCATATGGAAAATTATTTGGGTGAAAATTCATAATTAGAGTAGTGAACCTTGTATTTTTCAAAGGGGGTGAAACCTTAGAATTATTTTTTTGATTCATATCAAGGTGGAAACTCATGTATTTTATGTCTATTGGAATGATGACAATTTTTCGGAATCTTTTTAGAGTGGGATCATTGGAATTGACAGTCAATATATATTTTTTAGAGGCTGCATGGTTTACAATATTATGGATTTATAAATCTATACTACATATAAAACAGGTAAGGGATAATTTTGGAAAGTGTTAGGAATTCTGAACTCGAATTGCGACATCATAGTTTTTTCTATTTTTGGGTTCTTTTGAAACCTAACCTTATAGATTATTTGTTCGGGGACCCTTTAGGAATTTTGAGGGATGTTCTAAAGTATTTATTAAACTTGGGATTAGAATTTTCCTTTAGAGATAGGGATTATTTGTGATATATTATTAAAGGTACCATATTAACTCATTTAGATTTTGGTTGAGAGTGGTTTCTTTTGATAACCTTGAGTATCGAGGTGAGATGAAGTTTGACCTCATGTTTATAATGGGTTAGTTAAAATAACATTATTTTATTATTGGTTACATTATTTTTTGTGGTAATTTTATTTAGAGTTTTGGGTGGGTATTTTCTTTCTTCATTTATTCCCTCACACTAGTGACTCATCTACTTGTGTTGTTCGGATGCAACACAATGGTGACTGGAAAGAACCATTAAGTTAGGGAAGTAAACAATCCTAAGATAATTATATATGGTTTATTATTTTAGTAATTTTATTAATGTAATTTCATATAGAGAACTAGGTTTTTCCTAATCAAGACATAAATTTATTTTTAGGTTCTCAAGCCTCGAGACCTCACCAGGGGTAAAATAGTAAATTTAACCTAGTTGATTCCCCTGGGAAAAAAGTTTGAAGGTTTCTTTGACCTTGAGGTGTGTTTTTTCCCTTCGGATAAGTCTCAGTAAATTTCATATCATGTTTAATTTTAAAGGATTTTTAATATTTATTAATTAAATAAATATTTATCATGTGATCATGGATAGTGATATCTCCTTAATGAGATATCATATAAAAAATACAACACCACATTTATATCTAGAATGAGGAATTTTTCCTATGAGTATTATAGTTTATGTGTTAAATTCTCAAGCATAAAATTGAGATATTATAGGTATTTAATAAAACAATTGCTTGATTTAGTGACCCAAAATATCACTTTAAACCTTGGGAATATTTTAAAAAACATATAAAGTGGATACTAAGCTGTTTTAATTAATTTTTTTGAAGTGGATGCATGTGTATATTATATTAAATATAATATATTATTTTAGTATGTGTTTTTTATAACTGTGTATAACTTCTAAGAAGTGCCTTAGATGGAAAATCCATCACTATAATTGGATTCGGGATGTGTTGTTTACCTTTGGGATGTAATTTAGTAACTTTCTGGGATGGTTGGTTTTTCCCATAGATGTCGGGTGGAAGTGGAATTTATTTAATATTATATATTTATGTAATTCATTTTAATTATGGATTGTTTTTATAAATTCTATAATGAGTGATATTTATAATGGTTTCAATGATGTGGAGATATTTATGGATATCATGAATTGGGATATTTATAAACATGGTTAACTAAGAATTTTAGTGTAATTAAAGGGACTCATAAAAAGTTGATTTAATCAGTGATTTATGGAGTAGATATAGTTTTATTCATAGGAAAAATTAAGAGTAGAAATTTATGATGAAATTTAGAGAAGTAAATTAGATGATAAATTAACTTGTTTGACCACACCAGCCATAAAGATCTTTTCCCTATTCTCTCCATCTCTCTACAATATTATTTTCTGGTGGAATAAAAAAATAATCATAGTGTTTATGGGAAGATATGGAATCAGAGTTTAGGGTATAATCTTATTGGATAAATGGTTGGTGGTGATCAATCAAGGATATCGAGTCCTATGTTTGAAAATGATGAAACAACACTGAGGTTGGGATTTGTTATTTCAAATTGTCTTCATTATTTATGAATCTATGTTGGATTAATTTTTGAAACCCATTTTTTTGGGATTAAAACATGGTAAATTATTTTATGTTATTTAAAACCCTTATTTTTGAATTAAATATTTTTTCTTGATTTTTTCAACCCCTATACTGCAAAACCCATAGAGTTAGAGATTTATTTCTGAACTATGTTCCTTGTGCGTGTATTCATAATAGATATTCAATAAATGGGATCCAGGATTAGTACCTTAAACTTTTTATTAATTGTTTCTCATATACCCATGATGATTTAATTCTTATGGAAGATAGCAGTGTCATAGTTAAAAATACTAGTAAGGTGGTCTTGGGTCAGTCAGGTGTGATGGGGATAAAAGTAGTATCATGGTGGGAAAGGGGAAAAGGTGGTTGGACACATATATGACTTGTGGTGTTGTGGTTATAGTTCATCTAGTTAAAAATTCATATATTGTATTATTATCATAGTCATGACTACATCTATGTACAATGTGGAGTTTGATGGAAATCACAAAACACATTACCCAAAATTTACCAAAATGGCATTTTTTTCTAATTTTTCATCAGGTGTCCATTTTAGAAAAATAAAGATCATAAACTCATTATTTTCCATATATATTTAAATGGAATGTTTTTTTGGGTTATCTAATACCTTTCAAGTGTTGTGTTTTGATGGTTTTTTATTTCTATTTTTAGGGTCGATAATGGGGATAGGGCATGATGATCGGAGCATTCTCAAGGTCATTACTCCCTTAGAGGCATGTTATGTTAGGGAAAAAATCCCCCATATCATAGATAGGGTTTGGTATTTCCCCAAATACTTTTATCATGGTTCCAATTATCTATGGAGTTGGTACTCCATCATCTATGCACTCAAGCGATGTGTGGGTCCTACATTGGATTGATTACTCCCTCGACCAATTCTTTTCTATAGTGAGGCATATCTCCCCCGATATAGTTTCCAAGAGGTGACATGTGTTTTCTCGTGACATTGTAGTTTTTGATTGAAGGGGTTAGAAATACCTTGGTCTAAATATATCATTGTTCAAGGTGTGGGTTCCCATATAGAATTCTAGAATAGTTACATGGAAATGGTGAATAGTAAGGTATATTACTCCCTCGGTCGATGTGTGTTCCTCAGTGAGGACATGGTTCCCCTTAGTGGATTCTAATGGTGGTATGGAAGAAAGGATGATAATATCATATATATTGAGACTTTTGACTCATTAGGAACCCCTAGGTTTCCATTTATATGCAACATATAGTTGGTATATCAACTTTAGGCTTTGTGGCATTTCTAGTTCTTCAAGTATCCCTAGTTTCTTGTGTGGTATGACCTTTGGGGATTGGAGCTAAGATGAATAAGAATTCTCTATATCACTGAGACTTATAGTTGTTGAGAATATTTGAATCTTTCCATGACATAATCCTGATTAAATTCTTGTTATAGATTTTTCATATGACTTCTTGTTTTGTCTTTCCCTTGTCGTTTCGGGGCATCCTACTGAGTATGTTTATGCTCATACCCAAAGAGGGATAGTTCCCACTCATTTTGTGTCTATGTGAAGGAAGCATAGTTCGAATGTAGTCTTGGTGTATATGGGGATTGTATGGCTTGTTCAAAGCTGATACTTGGTGATTCTTGGTGGAATATTATAAAGCATGTTGGTTTGTGATGGTGATAGTTATCATTACGACTGAAGATCTTTCCAGTAGTACATGATGCAAGGAAGTGCTTTTTGGAGTCTTATTACTATCATATTCAGATGGTTTTTATATATACAATTCCTTTTATATTTTCTTATATAGTGTAGTTCAGGTATTTTATGTCTCATGTGTTTGGTTTATACAATTTGATTGTTTATATATGTTTGTATGTTTTTGTGATGTTAGTGATATAGGTTATTTTATAGATTAGAGATATTTGTTTTTTAGTGGTTTATATAGGATAATGCCTCCCATATTATGTGATTTTCCTACTTTGTGTTATTCAAAACACATTATCCTATTGTAGGTAGTATATGGGTAGTACACTCAACCTACCACCATCCCATGTGGGGCTCTGGTGGGTCAGGTTATGTCATTGAGGTATTAGAGCATTCAAGTACTAAGGACGGAATTTATAGTTATTAGTTATGTAAAGACTGGTTTGAAAATTTAGGGTCATGATGTTAAGGGGGTGTTGAGTTTGGTTATCAAACTTGGAATATTGGTTTAGGTGTGGTGGATTAAATATCCTTTCATTGGGTCTTTGATAACCTATTATTCAACCTTGAGCTCTGAGACATCATTGGATGGTTTAATCAAGTTGGTGCATGCATCATATAACATTCTAGTATGATATTTCATATCCTTATTATGTCAAATCAAATAGATATGCTCCATCCCTTTTTGGTTCACCCTATAAATTGTATGGTGTTACCCAACAATAGTCATCTTGTGATGAGAATATGAATGTAGTTAGGTCTCTAGTCACAGGTTAGTGGGCAATGAGTTATTGTTTCTAAGACATGATCAAGAGATATTATTTCCTTGAAATCTAAGGTAGTTTCTATCCATTTTTCACTTAAGGAAGATATTTCATATAGGGAAGTAGTTCGTTCCCACTAATTTCGATGATACTATATATATTCTTGATATTTTGTGTGTGTTATGATGATAGACGCAGTAGGGGTTTGCAATGAGATATTGATCCTCGATTGATAAAGATTCCTATGTATTCTGAAACTCAAGTTTCTATCTAGTTTTAACCATTATTGATTAGAATATGATTCTTTCATTGAGTTCCCTATTTGGAAAAGTGGTCCGTTATATGAATATTTTTTCTTAAACTCATGAAAATATTATTCTACCATAGTTGGAGTTTGAGAAATTATATATGATGAAGTTTTATCAAAGGATGTTAGATCCTCCATAGGGTTTCAAGACCATGTATGAGTATGTTTAAATTCCCAAAAAATTCAAAAGGTGTTTCATGTACATGTTCCATTATGGAAATTTTTTAATATTAGTGATTTAGGTGGAGGATCCAAAGGAAGAGTTATTGAGTAGTGGTTGTGTTTTCATGAAGTACATCTTATGTTTGAGACCCATGAGTGATAATTGATAGATTAATGATTCTTGGGAGGGATGCACCATGGATTTAGGATAAGGGTATCATTTTTTCTAAATACATCCCTATTGGTTACATGGGTAGACCAGCACATGGAATATAGTAATAAAATCAGATATCTTACTATTGAATCCATTTTCCTTGTGGGAATATATTTAGTGGAAGATCTAGTAGTGTGAGAGAAGTCTAAGATTGATTGTTCTTCAATCACTTCCCAAAATCACTACCCTCGGTTATTTAGTATTAAGAATAAGGTGCTAATAGTTAGAACTATGGGATGATTCACATAAGGGATAACTATAGTCATGTGTTAATGGATACAGTTTGGAGTATGATTCATATGCTCTATTCATGGATCCTTGTACTGGATGGTGCAAGAATGAGTTATTATTTTTACATCATATGTTAAGGAGTTTGAGATTACAATAGAACCCATAGCTTGAACCTTGTCAACTGGAGTGTTTACACTGATAGTGAAAATATTTTACTCTCCCATTCTGGTGAAGTAAGTTTATTCTTACTAAATAAATAGTTATTTTAAGATATTCCTTCATGAAAGATATGTAATATAGTGCCACCTACCATGGTATAAATTTGGTTACCCATTTATAGTGTTATGAGGTGTTGGGGATTGAGTAAATTAGTTGGAAACCATCATCATCAATGAGTGAGATCCCCTCAAGTATGGAAAGAAGAGCCCACCATCAAGAATTTTTAGTTATCTATTCATCAGATAATTTGTGTGATATGTACATAAATAATCATTAACTTCCTATGAGTGAGGAATAATATGTGAATTATTTTGAAGGGATACCCATAGTCTTCCCTTGAAAGGAAACCAACATATGAATTGGATTTTATTCAAGAGATGATGTTCTAGTGTTTCTATGTAAAATGATGGATCAAATATTTCTTGGTATTAGTTCATGGAGGATAATATTAGGCATTCAAGGAATTTTCCTAGTCTTATTACAAGAGTTTCAACTATTTATTAAACTTTCATAGGGTGAGATCTAGAAGAATGGAGAAGTGGATGACCATTGTAAATTTGAAACCATGATAATTGATGAGATTAGAGTGGATTGGTAGTGACAGGGTGGTTAATTATTTTAGTAGGGGACTATATGTATACTTGATGTATGTGGTGCATGATAATCCATATTAGGAGTACATGAATATTTTTTTTAGAGGGATATGTTTCTTACCTTCAATTGATGGTAGTGTCCCCGCACACTTCTATTGTGTGAAAGAGGCCCATGTTAGTGATGTCGATTTAGTGGTCTAATTTGATCAAGTGTTATAAACTGATATACCAAAATGGGTTTCTTTAATATAGGGAGTATATAAATCACTTAACTAGGTGGATAGTGGTTTTATATTTATGTTCATATTATATATTAGGATAGACACACTAAGTAAGAATTTCCCTAGTGGAACATGTCCATAAGTATGGTGTATCCAAAAGATCTTTGTGGTTGTACCAATCACATGAAAACTATTTATATATTGGGGATGAGTAGGTTTTCTCTGGAATTTTATTTTTCTACTGCTCTTTATTTTTAAGGTTTTATTCCAGGTTCGGGAGATGAAAGGGAAAGGTTATCTGAATGAACAGGAATGTCTGCATTGGATTCTGCTCAATTGGGCCACTAAATGGGTAGTAGTGTGATGCTAATTAGTTTGAGGGTGTTGGTGTTATTCCTAATGTGATCATAGATAGATTTCATGAAATAATGATAGAAAAAAAACTAGGTTATCTTATATAGTGTATATGAACATGTTATATATCGATATGTGGATGTAAGATTACCATAGATGGTTGTGGAGAAGTTTATGAAGAAGTCTCATATCACCTCTGTTTCATGATATATTAATATTGGTGTGTGTTTCTTTCTATAATGTGATAGAAGTGAAACTAGTATAGGAATAGTGGATCATGCAGTCTTGAAACTCTTCTGGTGCTGGTGAAAAATCATTTGAATCATTTAGCTGGTGTTGATGGATTTTATCATATAAAAACCACTAATAATTATCTTTAAAATTCGGGATTAAAGTACTCCCACCAGAGGTAACCTTGAAATGAACCATTCTAGGGAGAATTTCAGTGGTTCATGGTTTTTTTATCTTATATAATTGAGAAACCTTTGAGTATAAATTCATATGAAAACTTATATATATTAGGCTTTTGTTCAAACTAATTTTTTTTTTCTAGATGATCAGGATCCAACATTCTTAGTAATAGGAAATGGAGTTCTTTTTTTGGGTGGTGGTGTATCGATCTCACTTAGGGTAGAACCCTATAATGTAAAGTAATTGTGTGGGAAGGTGCATTGTTTTTTACAAAAAAAAATTAGATTACTTGTTTAGAAGCTTCATTTATTTACTTTTTTATGATTAAAAGATTAATGGTATGGAGGATATAGAGAGCCGCATTTTTTATCAAGACCTTACTCAATTATGAGGTTTCTAAGTCTCATGACCTGCCCAAGGTTAAAATAGTAAATTTATCTAAGAATAAAAATTTGGGGGGAAATTGATAATTCTATTGACCTTGGGGTGTGGTGTATACCCATGGGTAGAGTCTTAGTTAATTTTCAAGTCAATTGATGTTGTAACTCAAAATCTTCTTTTAAACATTGGGAATGTTTTAAAATTATTTTATAAGGTGCATGTAAACATGTTATTTTTAATTTTTGATGGATATTAATGAGTATAACATATTAAATTTAATATATTATTTTATTTTGTGCAAGAAATCATGCAAAATATTTCATAACTCCTAAGAAGAGACTTTAATGGGAAATTTTCCACCATAGTTGGATTCAGAAAATGGTGTTTACCTTTGAGAATTAATTTGGTAATTTTCCTGGATTATTAGTTTTTTCCCTTATATGTTATGTGGTCATGGAATTTATTTAATATTATTTATTTAAGTAATTATTTTTAATTATGGATAATGTTTATAAATTATTTATGTGGTGCGAGTTATTTTATTAATAATGTCGATGACATGAAAATATTTATGGATATCATGATTTGGGATATTTTTAAATACATTTCACTGATAAATTTAGAGGAATTAAAGTAATATCCCCCAATTTTAAAAGAATACTAGGTTTGATAGCGTACAAGACATGCAATATCAAGCTTAAACGAACTCAGAAATATTATATGACCCTTAAAACCTAGAAGTTAAATTAGAGGGTATGAATATGATTAAAAAAATTATTAAATATATATATAGATCCTACTCAAAAAAATATATCATTTTTTAAATCATCATATCAAAATTATCTTGGGCTGAAATTTTAGGATTTCTTTAAAATGATTGATTTTTCAATGCGTATTAAAAATACTATTTTTTTTAAACTATCATTTATTTTCATTTAAATTTATCCTTATGATTTTAATTTTATCTTAAATTAACATAATAATCATTTATTTATAAATAATATAATTAATTGAATAGGAGTAATTATACCTAATTTTGGTATAAGTTTCTTTTTGGTCTTAAAAACATGTTTTTCTAAAGACTATTTTTCATTGATTTTTTTATCTTAAATTAATATCTTCCAATTCTATAAATTGAATCTTGAAAATGGATTAATATTTGGAATTAGTAGGTCCAAATTTGGTAAATAATCCCATTTTTTTTTGTCCTTATGAATAGTAATTATGGTAAATATTTATCACCTCAATACAGATAAATCAGTCAGCACATGAGCCTCAGCCCAGTTGGTGAGGTATCCTTAAGTGCATCCATAAGACCCAGGTTTAAAACTAGGTAGAGGCATATTTCTAGGGTACTGTAGCATCACTGTAGCAGCACTATACAATGTGCAGTACTGTAGGAGCAATGTACACTATACAGGTACTGTAGCAGAACAGTACATTATGCGGTACTGTAGCAGGTACTCTAGCAGTTACTGTAGCAGGTATTGTTCGGTACTGTAGCAGCTGGAACTATTCACCTTGGGCCTCCGGTTTGGGCTTGGAGTCCTTAAGGCTTTCAGGCCACCTAGGCCTTCGGGTTAGTAGGGCCTTCAAGCCACCTTTAAGGCCCTCGGGCCACCTCAAGGCCTTAGGGCCACATGCAGTTTCCCCAGACACACTACAAAAAAGGAGCAGCCCCAGATTATGATTCAGAGCAGGTGCACTCACCAGAGTAGAACAAAATGGATTTTCAGAATGAGAGGGTATGGCTATACCATCGGTACCAGCATGTGCTTGCACGGGAAGCCTAGCCAGACAGCCATGCAAAGGTGGAGAGCTACTATCATGATGCAGATGCTAGGGAGGGGCAGTTCCTTGTAGATAGTCTGGTTGAACTCCCTAAGACCTTCGGGTAATGTAATCTCCTAAGCCTACAGGCCTTGTAATCTCTAAGCCTACGGGCCTTGTAAGGATCCCCCCTCATCCCTTGAAAGGGGTTTGATCAAAATCAATAAAAATGAAGGCCTTCGGGCCATGCGAACAGGTTAAAAATAATATGATAAGGACTAAAAATAACTCTAAAACTTGAATTTAATCAATTGGATGATTTTTTTCAAAATTAATCATAAAATATTAAAATTTATGTAAATTTTGTGTCATTATTCTTTGAAAATTACTTATAGCTTATTTTAAGTAATGAAAAATACAAAATGTCACTCTCTTTATTTTAAATTTCTCTAATATGTTAAAATAGGGATAATAATAATTCGTGTATTAATATTAAATATTATTTTGAAAATAATGATATTTTTTATTAATTTAATTTATTTATAATTTTTAATGATTAATAATATCCCTAAACTCTTATACAACGCTTGCATGGTGCTTGTGCAAGTATTATAAAATTAAAGTAAATGATTTTAAAAACATAAAAAGTAATATTTTTTAGATGACTTATGGTGTCACGTGAATTTTATGTTTATTAATAATTTATAATTGATTTTTAAAGATTTTATATTTAAATTCCATGCCTTTCTTGATGTTTTTTATGTTAAAATATGTGAATGGTCGTTAAAATGACATTAATGATATTTTAAAAGAAAAAATATTTTCTTAAATGATTTAAAATTAATAAAAATAATAACTTAATAAAATTTAATGTTATATGATTTATAATATTAACTATATTCCATTTATTGGTAACTTTTCCTTTTATAGTTACTTTCTTGACTCTTATAGTGTAAAAAAAAATTATATCTTGGTAATCGTCAAAAGGGTTAATGGGAGATTAAAATTGATAGATAAGGGTAAAAAATCACCTAAAATTGTTCAAATTTTATTGGAGTGTATTTAAAATAATCCTCTATTATATTTTAATTTTATCAATTTTTATTCATTTGAACATGAAAGTTAATTTATATTAATTTTTAACTTTATGTAATTCCAAGCGTGCCCCTCACCTCATTTATAAAATGGAACCTCATATCCTCTCTTCCTCACACCTTTTTAGAAATATAGTTAAGATAATATATAAAAAAATAACTTATTAAAAAACCCTAACCATGTTATATAGGTATTATTTTTGTAATAACACAAACCTTATAGGGATTAAGGTGTAAAGTAACAGAGGTTTTCTGAATAAAAGGTACAGCTTGTAATCGAGTGTTTTAGTTTTATTTCTTCTACTATCTCCTTAAAAACTCTTCCAAACATTATTATATAATAACATAATTATATCCCATATATTGAGATTTTATTATGATAATTTATTAACCTTAATATATATCTTTCTTCCCTCAAATGGGAAGTGAAACCATCGTTCGTGTGTACGGTGGGATACTGTCTCGTGAATCAATGTAATTAATTTTCCATCACCACATCTAAAATTTATTTATAATGATGGATTTAATGCATATATGTTATATTAATTAAATTATTATCATTATTTAAATATAATATATCATCAAATTTCTTACCTTTCTATATATTGGAAAATGATAACATCGTTCATGCATACTTGTGGATTACCACCTCAATGAAGCAATGTGATTCATTTCTCCTATATGCCTTTAATGAAAGGTTTTAAAATTATTTCTAATGTATATAAATTATTATTATATCATGATTATTATTATGGAGATTATGTAACAATTAAATCTTTTTCCATAGTTAACCTACTGAGTCATTTTGGATATATGAGATGAATATCGAAAAAACAATTTTCATGAAATTAAATGATTAAGTAATTGAAAATAATGTGGTAATAAATAAAATAAAAAAATAATAAAATTGAAAAAATATATTACTAAAGTAAATAATTAATATTAGTTTATTATTTAGGAAGTTAAAAAACATACATGTCGATTCAGACTCAATGTAATGGACACTTTAATTTAAAACCTCGTTTTAAATGTTTTAACGATTTATTTTTTCAATATTTTTATTCCATTTTCATATTCGTAAAATTATTTTATGGATGTATTTATATAGAAATAAATTAATTATAAATGAAATTTGACGTCACTTTTTTATTTCATAAAAAAAATTTAAATGGATCTTTTGACATATTTTATATGGATCATTTTGACTTGCATTATTAAAGGAAAAAAGGAATGATTTATTTAAATGTATACAAAATAGATGGATTTTCCCACCACCATGAATATTATTTTATTTTATTTATTCCATTATAAGCACCCATGTTCTCTTTAAACAAAAACCCTTCTTCCTATTATTCTATTTATTTTAGTTTTGAAAATGGTTTTTTAAAATGAAATTATATTTTGATATTTGAAAGTGTTTTCATATAGGTTAAAAATAGTTTTATAAGGGTTTTGGGATGAAAAGGTTTAATAATAAAAAAAATTATTCATAATATAGTACTTTAGAATTATAGATGTTGATAGGTGAGCTTGATACACTATATGAAAATGGGTGATCCCAATATAGATTATAGGAATAGGTGATCTGGATAAATCTTATTTGAATAGGTGAGAATAAACAACTTATATGAATGGTTGAACCCAATATCTCTCTAAAATTCATTGGTTAATGTCCCATTTATTCAAAGGAAGGAAGGAGGGAGTTAACCAGGGTGGTTTCTCCAATGGATTTAACTAGACTCAAGTTATTTATGACACATGTGAACATGGGTCATGAATATGATTCTCTACGTTTCCTAAAAAGTTTTCTATTTTCTTAATATAGTTTTTAATGGTTTTCTTTGATAAAAAGTGTGTTTACATGTGGATATGATTTATTTTATATTCTCAAAGAATAAAATGTGAAAGGTAAATAATTTTTAGGTTTTCATGATTTCACTAGACTAACAGATTTCTTAAATTTATGTCCCTTGATGAGATTTTTTTCTAATCCCGTGTTTTCAAATGATTTTTCATAGGACTTAAGTATTATTCAAAAATTTATTAAGTTCAGGTTCCATATATGTAAGTTACCTTGAATGAATCTAACATTTCTTTAAAAAGAACTTATTTTATGAAAAAAATGGATAATGTGTGGAAGTGTCCAGTTTGAAATAGTTTTTCCTAATTCTTTAAAAATTTAAATGAAAATGTTTATTGGGTATGTAAGGGATACCATAATTTATTTTGATGGTATATGTTTTGGATGGATAAAATTTGGTCATGTTTATCGATATCAAATCCATAAATTTAATGATTATGTTTTAAAATGGGGTCCGAGAGTGTGGGTTCGAGGTTGTTGCAACTAATGGGAGTTTTAAAAAAGTGGATTTAATGAGTTATTAATGGGGGTGTAGGGATGTATTAATTGTATAATTTTTTAGGGTAACTTTATGTTGGAATTATGAGAAGAAAATTAGATGAATAATTATCTGGTTTGGCCTCACCACCCATAATGATCTTTTTCTCATTCTCTTTATCTCTCTATTCTCTATATTCTCTAATGGAAGAAAAAAAATTGTGGTTTCTATGGGAGGATACGGAATTATAGTATGGTGGATAGTGGTATTGGATTAGAAATTGATGATGATTAATGGAGGAGATTGAGGATTTTGTTTAACAATGATGAATGAACACTAAGGTATGGTATTTATTTTTTTTAATTTTGATAGAGTTAATATTTTCATTATTTTTAATGTCTTTTCAATGATTTTATTATTTAAAATTAATAAATTTTATCTTATTTACATCATTTTTTTTATTTTTGGTGAATTTATGGCTTAATTGTGAAAAAAATTTAATTCTGAAAATTTAACAGTTTTTTGGATATTCTGTATTTTGGACATATCATTTACAATTTTGATCCAAATTGAGTTATTCATATTTTAGTATTTCCATACTCATTGGATTAAACCTTTTCTTTAGGACTCAAAACCAATTGAAATCATACATTCCCGGAAAAATCAATAAAATGGAGAAAATTTTCTGGCTTATAGAATCGACCGTACCATAGTAATAGAATAATATCTTGGCCTAGATACATCCAAATGAAGTTATTATAGTCGGATTAAAAATAAGACTCATGTTATCATAAAAAAATTAAATTTCATGAAGAAATTGTCTCATTAAGGCATCCATTTAAGGTGGAAAAGTGGAGGGAGTTGATAAGTCTTCTCTGCCAAAAATAGAATCCTTCAGTAATTCAAGAGTAACATTTTTTACACATGCTAAAATAAGATGAGATTTTTTGGGAGCATAAAAAAGATATAGGTGAAAGAATGTTATGAATAAAACCTATAGATATTCATCCATTTACTGTGATAATTGAACTCAAACTTTTGGTGGAATGAATCTGGAGGAAAAATTTTCCACCCCTCAACCCTGTATATATGAGTGTCCAATTCTATTCAAGGTTGTTGAATAAAGTGAAATAGAGGATGTTATGAAGTATTGGAGTCTTTAATTATTTTTTAGTTTCTCTTTTCTATTTTCTTAGTTTCATAATTCTCTCTTCTTACCCAATCAACTCTCTTACTCATCACATGGAGGTTTAAAACCTTTGAGTAATTAGGGAATGGGGAGTTTAACTTTTTTAATGTTGGAGTATTATTCTTTAATTTGAAACTATATTTTTCCATTGAATGATTTATAATTTTTTGTGGTGTCCAATTTTATTAATTTTATTTTCATTGGGGTTTTTTTATTCATTTTTTATAGCTTTGGTTTATGAACATTAAACTCCCTCTGTTTAATGTAGTTTGTGTCGATCGAGAAGATTGTGTTATGTGGTGACTGTCTAGTAATCGTTGGAACATGTGTAGAATAAGTGAAATTTTTCTATATTTTTTAGGATAAAAAATTACTGATCAGGACTCACCTTAATTATTTAGGAATGTTTTATGAATTTTCAAGCACATAAGAGTGGTTTTCATTGCTTCCTTCAACTAAGGGTGATTGATAACTCAATAGATGAGTCTTTAACTTTTCATTCAATAGGAAGAGATGCGTAATGTTATTTATGACTATGATGACATTTCAAATGGTGGTCCTACCCTAACCCCATCACTCTCTTCATCGACTTGCATTTAAACATTATTTTTAATTTCCTTCTTTCTTTTTAAACTTAAACAATTTCAAAAACAACCTCTACTTCATTCACAAATTTAATTGAAAATGTGATTGTTGTGAACTCATCTTAGAAGACATCCTAGTTCAACCACATTACTTTATTTTAAATTATTAAATGTTTTTTAACACCCCTTGATAGGAACGTGTCAAAACTTGGTGTCGTTATCATGGAAGTGGTGCCAAAAATATTTTTTTGCTTTTCTTCTTTATCCTCCTTTTCTTCTTTTCTCTTAAAAAATACATAACAGAACCTCAAAACACTGAACCTTTCCCCCTAGATCCTGAAATTGAAATAACCTTATTGAATATACTTAGAAATATTAATTTTAAATCTAAACTTGAGTAAATTTATCATGCATACTCAAGTGAAAATTCAAGTGTTAACTTCGATCCTTTAATCATAGTTGGAAATCATAACCAAGCACTTAGAGACCTATGTGAATCACAATTACTTAATCAAAACAATAAACATTCCCTTCTAAAGTTATAAAATGATTTTCAGATGAAACCTAATATGATCCCATTACTTCTAAAGTTTCATGGCTTGGAAGGTAAAGATCTAAAAAAATATATTAAAGAGTTTACACATGACTACACTACTTTCAAACCCTATGGAGTAGCTAAGGAGCAGGTAAAGTGGAAGGAATTCACATTTTCATTGGAAGGAGCTTCCAAAGAATGGTTTTACGGTCTAAAACCAAGATATGTGGATGATTGGAATGACTTTTTAAGAATATATATAAAAATATTCTTCCCCACCTCCATAATCACAACCATCATAAAGGAAATCTATACCATCATACAATCAAATGGAGAAACCCTTTATGAGTACTGGGAAATATTTAAAATTATTTGTGCCAGTTTCCCAAATCAAGAAATTGAGGATCATCATTTTCATATCTTATTTTATCAAGTATTTGTATATAATGACAAAAACCTTCTGGATGCATAATTTATAGGTGTATTGATTGAAAAGTCTCCATAAGAAGCAATGTTCTTGATTGAGAATATCTCTCAGAACTCACAATAGTTTTGTATAAGAGGTACTAGTAAAAGAGTAATTAATGAGGTAAGAACTTCTTATTCATCACCTTTATGGGAACTAATATTGAGAAGATTACTAATATGGTGAGATAGATGGCCCTGAGGAATGTGAGTGACCAACAAGCACCGGTTAAGGTATATGGTTTATGATCATCACTTGATCATTTCACTGAATAACATGATGAAATACAGGGAATGAAATATTGTACAATGGCCTTTCAGCCAAGGTAGCTCCAAAAAAATCAAGGATGGATATATCCTAACCAATATCGTGATGGGTTTGGAAATCAGTAGAATCATGCTAGACCCCCATACCGATACCAATTCCAAAACCAACCTCCATTCCAACAACAATTCAAAAACCCACCACAATTTCAAAAAAAGAAATATTATAAGAATACTTCACTCCACCAAGAACCCGCCTTCCCAACACCCAATGAGAAAACATCCACCATCACAAAACCTTTTATAGAATAGCTAAAATCCAAGTATGAGGGCCAAGCGGATAATTTTGATAAGCTCATAAACATGGTGGGTAGTCTTTTATAAATAATGTCTGAACACCCAAGAAAACATCCTTCCTAGATAATCCCAAACCTAAAAGAAAATTTCATCATTATAACAATAAGAAATGTAAAAGAAATCCCACCACTAGAATCCCATGAACCTGAAACAATACCACATGATTTGAGGGGGAATGAAGTTCTAAATTAAGAAAATTCTGTGAAAATACACCATGAAGAAGAGAATAAACATGAGGAGGAGAAAGATGGGATGAGGAGGAGGAGACAAGAAACTCCATTTCAAAGGAAAACATGGGATAAGAAAGACTTAACCCCATCATTTACATCAAGTATGATTGAATCAAATATATTTCAATAAGAATCACTTCAAAAAGAAATTTTGGACACCTTCTAGAAAGTGGAAATTAATATCCCCCTTCTTAAAAAAATCAAAAAAATCAAAAGTTTGATAAATTTTTAAATGATATTTGCACCAAGAATAGAATAATTTAATGAAATGAGAGGATCAACATGGGAAGAGGTGTATCATCTCTTATCAAAACATATTTTCCAACCAAATTTCAAGATCTAGGGATGCTTTACATTCCATGCACCATTGGTTCTTTAAATTTATATAATGATTTATGTGATCTAGGTGCTTCAATTAATGTATTTACTCACTTAGTATACACTTATTTGTATATAGGAGACCTGAATCCCACAATATTAGTGGTCCATCTTGCAAATAAATCTACAATTTTCTCTGTATGAGTTCGGGAGGATGTCCTGGTGAAAGTCAAATATCTCCTACTCCCAGCTAACTTTTATGTGTTGAAGATGGAATAAATGGATCATGTCACACTCACCCATCATTGTGGGGAGACCTTTCTTGTAGAAGGCTAAAATCATTATCAAAGTCCATGAAGGTACATTCACCATGGAGATTGGAGACAATACTGTCCACTTAAAAAAAATTAATCCATGAGGCACCCATTAGATGATCACTCGCTCTTTTCACTCTCCCATGAATTTTGTACTAAACCAATTTAATATTCATGTATGCTCCATGAATTATTATCCTTAGTAAGGGATTTCCCCATTAAAAATATCATTGAATATATGGATTCCCAAAACACTAGAGATTCTGATTTCATGTGGGAAGAAGAGATAAAATATGATTTCTTTGATGATTTGTTAAATGATGAGGAAGATTATATCTTTTCTTATGTGATGGAGGTCCAACCTTTTGAATTGAGTAACGTTAGTCTAATTTCATCCCTTGATTATCCCCCTAATCTGAAATTAGAATCACTCCCTACTAATTTAAAATGTGTGTACCTTAGGGAGGGCTAAAAATTACCAGTGATAATTGAAAATAATCTTTATGAAACCTAAGGAAAATATTTTATTTATATTTTGAGAGATAACTTCCAAGAAATAGGGTAGATCTTTGGTGATATCCTAGGAATAAACCAAAAAATATTCTCCCATAGAATTATTTTTTAGGGATATTCCAAACATATTAGATAGCCTCAAAGGATATTGAATCCCACCTTGATGGAGGTTGTGAAGATGGATATTGAGAAGATCCTAGAAGTTGGGATCATATATCCCATATAAAATTCAAAATGGGTTATAGTTCCAAAAAAACTGTCATAACCACTATGATTAATGAAAATAATGAATTAATCCTTGTGAGAATATAGAATGGCTTGAGAGTGTACATGGATTTTTGGAAGTTGAACCAATTAACATGAAAATATCATTCCTCTATCCCCTTCATTGACCATATGTTATAGATATTCATAGTGAGAACTTATTATAGCTTTTTGGATGGGTTTTCTGGTTATTTTTAGGTACCCATTGCTCTCGAGGATCAATAGAAGACAACCTTTACTTTTCACTTTGATAATTTTTAAAATAAAAGGATTCCATTTGGATTATGTAATGCTCTAGGTACATTTCAGAGGTGTATGTTAAGTATTTCTTCTAATCACATTGAATATTTCTTGGAGGAGTTCTTAGATTATTTCATGGTTTTTGTAAATTTCATTGACCATTGTTTAAAAAATATGGAAATTTCTTTGAAAACTTATATTGAAAATAATATTGTTTTAAATTTTGAAAAGAGTCATTTCATAGTTGAGAGAGGAAGTTTCCTTGGGAATTTCATTTAAAAAATCATTGAAGTGATAAATTCATTGCCTTACCCAACTTGGGTGAAACATGTTAGATCTTTTTTAGGACATGCTAGATTCTACAGGAGGTTTATCAAGGATTTAAGTAAGATTTCTCTCCCTACCTCTAGATTTCTTATCAAGTATGGTGATTTTGATTTCAATGGGACATAGAGGGTATCCTTTGATGAGTTAAAAAGGATATTGATTACAACTCCAGTGATGCAACCACCAAATTGGGAAGAACCATTTGAGACACTTTTTGATGCTTCTAACCAAGAAGTTTGTGCAGCCCTTCCCTAGTAAAATGAGGGAAGGCCACAAGTAATTGACTATGCCTCAAGAACCTTGGATGCAGTCCAATTCAATAAAAAACTATAGAAAAAGAGTTTTTAACAGCTTTTTTTATTTATAAATACTTAGATCATATCTTCTTGGAACTAAAGTCACTATGTTTTCTAATAATACAGCTCTTAGGTACTTGATAAAGAAGGATGAAGATAAACTGAGGCCTATGAGATGTATGTTACTACTATAGGAGTTCAAAAAATAAATTAAATATAATAATAAATCTTAAAACCAAGTGTCTAATCACTTAAGTATACTAACCAACACTACTAAAGTCGAAATTCCTAATAAATAGTCATTGAATGATCACCTTCAAGGAGAGCAGTTGTACTTGATTATTGGATTAGCACCTTGGTATACTAATATGGTCAATTATATGGTAACATCTTAAGTCCAATCTCCTTTCAACTCCCAAAAAATTCAAAAACTGAAATCGGATCCTAGATATTACATTTTGGATTATCCATTTTTTAGAATATTTGTAATGAACAAGTGATAAGAAGATGCTTCCAGGAGAGTGAAATTGATTCTATCTTTTATTTTATCACAAATTATCTTATGGAGGTCACTTTGTACCTCAAAGTACAGTAATTAAGGTTTTAGAATCTGGACTTTATTGACCCATCCTTTTTAAAGATGCTCATGAATTTTTAAAAAGGTGTAAAAAATGTCAGATTTCTGGAAACATTGCAAGGAGACAAGAAATTCCCCAACATCCACTTAACTTTTGTGAGATTTTTGAAGTCTATGGGGTATATTTTAGGGGACCTTTCCCAATATCATTTGGAAAATATTATATCTTTCTTACAGTTGATTATATTTCCAAATGGGTGGAATAAAAATCCACCAGGATTGACGATGCTAACGTTTTTTGGGGTTTTGTTAGAGATAATATATTTTTTAGATTTGGAGTGATTATATCCATCATCAATGGTCATGGGACTCACTTTTTCAATAGTATAATGTAAGATTTTCTAAATAATTATGGGTTTCATCATAAAACATAAACTCTTTGTCATCCATAGACTAATGGTCAATCTGAAGTGTCCAACAGGGAAATCAAAGGAATTTTGGAAAATATAGTTAAACCAAATTTGAAGTATTGGAGGAAAATGTTGTAAGACACATTATGGTATTATTGTAGAGCCTAAAAAACCCCAATTGGAATGAGTCTATATAGGCTGATTTATGGAAAAAGTTGTCTTACGCTTGTGGAATTATAGCATAAGATGTATTGAGCTATTAGGAAGATGAATTTGGATCTTGAAAGCACTAAAAAAGAGAGAAGATTTTAGTTTCAAGAGTTAGAGGAAATTAAAGGGGAATATTTTGAAAATTATAGGATTTACAAATAGAGAACAATAGTGGATCATGAAAATCTAATCCAACCGAAATACTTCCATCATAGACACAAAGTGAAATTATTCAACTCAAGACCCAAGATAATTCCAGGTAAACTAAATTCTATATGGGAAGGTCCATTTATGGTTACTCATGTATATCATTTCATAGTTGTGTATATTTTTAAGGATATAGAGTAGGATACATTCACTATTAATGTAAACATTCTGATGAAATTATATGGGACTAATCCGTCAGATCCAGTAGAGGATATTAGACTCCTCCAACCTATTTATCAATAAAGTACATCAGGTTGTATCTCTCCTTTAAATATTCTTTATTTTTTTAATTTAATTTCAAATATTATTACATGTAAAATATAATTGAATTAATTTAGGGCACTTCATCATTTAATTGTGGGGGATGGAACCTTGGTAGTTTATAATTTTCAATTTTTTATTTTTCTATTTTCCAAAAAAAATGTGTTTGTCAAATTCTTATTTCTTTCTTTTTCAATTTTTGTTGTGATTTTTAAACTTTTGAGTTAAAATTATTATAATTACCATTTTTTAAACCCATTTCAATGAGTGAATAAATTTATTCCATGAAACTAAGATTAAATTAATGCTAAAAATGACTTTCTTTCATGTTCAAATATTTGGGAATTCTATGAAAAATACTCTAAATTTTGAATCTCATGCCACATTTCACTATCTTTATATTTTAAATCACTTTCTCATGAGGATTTTGAACCCTTTTTTTCACATTCTTTTCATTCACCTCACTTATTAAGAGAACCATACCATTATTTCTTTAATCATAATTTGATTTATTCTTATCAAAACTTGAGGGTTTAAGGTATGTTTGTTTTAAGTTATTAAAGAATTTATTTTTTTAATCCTTATTTAAATATAATCCTTTTCATTATGGCCTTTTTTTGTGCATTTAATCCTTTTAACACTTAGAATCCATGAATATCCTATTAGGTTACCTACATTACAGGACAATTTTCTTTATCTAACCCACTCCTGAAGTGAAATTGCCTGATCTAGTTACAGTAAAGTGTGGGTGGAAGTTTTCATGTGTTGTTCTACCTCATATAGTGATACTTTGGGTAGAAAATCCAATAGATATGTGTTTTATTCGGAAAAATAATTTATTATGTAGAAATTTGTGCTTTTTTGGAGCTTTCATGATAAGCGAAGTTTTGCCTTTCTGGAGCATCCAATGGAAAATGAAATTTATACATATCTAGAGCTTTAAAGAAAAACTATGCTTTAGAAGATTGAAATTTTTATTGCTGAAATAATGAATGGTGTGAACTTTACTTGATTTTTCATGATGATGGGGATGATTTTCTACTAAGAGTGATGAGGATACCATACTTGAGGGAAAATTAAAATCTTGCAATTTTGCTTCAAAAAGAGCCAATCCCTCCTCATTATGCCCCAAAAATTTTCAAATCTAAATCCCACCAAGCAGAATCCATAGAAAAACCCTAAAAATTCGGCATAATAAACACATGTCCTTAAATCATATTTTGTTGAGATGTAGGAATTTATCAAGCCTCTAGTGTATCTTCCATGAGTTTGGATGAGAAAAGCCTTTTTGAAAATTATCATTTATGAGATGAGAGAAAATTCATGTGACGTAGGTGCCTTATGTGTATGGGAGGAGAAATGACTATGAAATATTTTTAATATTCTATTTTTAGAACTCTAAATAATGTTTTTTGATGATGCATTATATCTTTTGTTTCTTGGTGTGGAATTGTTGGATCACAAGGGTATGTGTTTTGAATTTACTTTGATTTGATTTTGATGCTTACCTGTATTGGATTCCAAGTTCTAAGTGTAGGGGAATTGGTAGAGTTAATATTTTCAATATTTTTCATGCGTTTTTCAATGATTTAATACCATCCAATTAATCAATGTGATCTTATTTTCATCATTTTTTTATTTTTGGTGAATTTCTGGATTAATTGTGAAATTTTTTTAATTCTGGAAATTTAACAGTTTTATGGATGCTATATATTTTGTGAATACCTTTTAAAATTTTTATTCAAATTGATTGATTCAATTTTTTAGTCTTTCCTTTCTCATGGTATTCAACTTCTTATTTTGTACTCAGATCCAATTTGAATCACACAGGCCCATAAAAATCAATCAAGTGGAGAAAGTTTTTTGGACAATAGAATGGACCCTACCTAAGTAATGGAGGAATATATATTCCTACATAAATCCACATTAAATTTCATGAATAAATTATCTCATTAAGTCATACATTAAATGTGGAAAAATGGAGGTAGTTTGTAAGTCTTTTCATCCATAAAAATTATTCTTTGGTAATTCAATCATAACTTCTTTTACACTTTTAAAAAAATATGATATTTTTTTGGTCACGTGACCAAGAAATAGGGAAAAATTATTATGAATAAAAAATCCTAATATTATTCTATTTATTATGATAATTGAACTCAAAATTTTGGAATAATTAATATAGGGGAAATTTTTCCACCTCTCAACCCTATATATTTGAGTTTCCACTTCCATTCAAGGTTGTTAAAGAAGGTGAAAGAGGGGAATTCTGGAGGATTGGAGTTTTTAATTTCAATGTATTTTCTCTTTTATATTTTCTTAGTTTCATAATGCTCTCATCTTCCCCTTTTAACTCTCTTACCTTTCACATGGATGGGTAAAACCTTTGAGTGATCAGGGAAGGAGGAGTTTCACTTTTTAAGTTTGGACTCTTGGTATTTAATTTGAAACACTATTTTTCTATTTAATAATTTATATTTTTATTAGTGTAAAATTATCTTAAAGTTATTTTATTTTTGTTTTTGGTTTCATTCATTATTTATATATTTGTTTGAATAACTTTAAACACCTTTCGCCTAATGCAGTTTATCTCAATCGAGAAAATTGTGGTAGGTGGTGGTTGTCTAGAAATTGTTGGTACATATGTGGAATAAGTGAATGTTTTCTAGATTTATAAGGATAAAAAATTACCTATCAGGACTTTCCTTAGTTATTTGGGAATGTTTTATTAATTTACATGCACATAGGAGTGGTTTCCGTTACTTCCTTTAACCAAGGGTGATTGGTAACTCAATCAAGGAGTCTTCCACTTTAAATTCAATAGGAAGAGAGGGGTAATGATGTTTACGACTCTGATGTCATTTCAAAATTTGGTCCTACCCTAATCCCAACACTATCTTTATTCACTTGTGTTCAAACTTTATTTTTAATTTCATTATTTCTTTTTAAACTCAAACAATTTCAAAAACAACCTCTACTTATTTCTCAAATTTAAGTGAAAAATGTTATTTTTGTGAACTCCTCTCTGGATATATCCTAGTTCAACCATATTACTACATTTTAAATTAATAAATATTTTTTCTTCACACACCATGATAGGCACGTGTCAAATTAACTTTGTTATTTATGAATCGGTGTTGGATTATTTTTTGAAACCCCGACTATTCATGATTAAAACATGTAAAATTATTGTAAGTTTTTCTTAAAATAATGATTTTGGGATTAAATAAATATTATTTATTTTTTCCAATCTCTATTTTAAAAAATCATCAAGTTTAGTGACTTGTTTCCAAACTTTTCTTCTTGTTCCTGTTTTCTTGATGTATATTTGTAAAACAATATTTGATCTTGGATCCTTCCCCTATTTATTCTTTATTTCTCATGGATTTGGTAGGATTTAATTATGAGGGTACATGGTGGTGGGGAAAAATGATCTTATAGGAATGTGGGGACATGATGTTTTGGAGCGAAGGGAATGGTGGTGGTGTAAAAATGTAATTGGGGTGAAGAAGAAAAGTCACATATAGGAATAGAGATGGTTTAGTGAAGGTCCGTCATGGAAGGAAATCATCATGAGGATGGTGGTAGTAGGGATAGTTGTAAGGGTTGGTGTCCTCAGAACCAACTGTTTTGTACTTTTATTACATAAATATTCACTTATTATATATTGTTCATTGTTCTGCATGGATATAATATAATAATGTCCTGGAATATTTGTTGCATTAATAAGGTCATAGAAGATCCCCACTATGATGAGAACCTTGAAATTCTATAACAATATTCTTAAATAAAGTTCTGTGGTTGGATGACATGCTATGATAGGTTACATAGTATATAGACCGTCATGTGCGAGTACTCGTAAAAAGACGAGACTCTCTCTCATGGAGTTCGCACTTGGTAATCTCCAAGATGGGAGATTATGAGAACAGACCCACCAGTAGTAATTCTTCATGTCTTGGTGTCATCGGATATTGCTATCTGCGAGCGTGTGTAATGGTCCTTAGACTGAAAGATTATCATTAACTCATGTCATGACTCGCACACTTAGATTTACTGACGAAAACCGTCACGCAGACAGTTGGCGGGAAGTAGGGTACGTTGGGTGTGTCACGAGTGACATGTTGTTAATGGATAAGTTGAGGAAGTATTTGTCCCTTCCATTTATGGAAGTTGATATCTCGGCCCTTTGATTGAAATAGAACTGTCGCATTAAATTCCATGGCCATGGTGTAAACGAAGAGTTTATTTCAGGTAGTCAAAGAACGATGGATCAAGCATATAGGTTTATGAAACTTCCATGAAACCTTCTTGATGAGATATTGAGACAAAGGGATTAAATTACACAGTAAGTTTTCATATGAGGTGATACGTCAATGCGGCGTCAACTTCTTTCTCTTGGGTGCCTTGACCCGTTGCTAGACAGTAATCTTGGACTTTAGGCAAGCCTGCCTAATGCCAACGAGAAAGAGGCCTAGAGGGTCACACACTATGTGTATCCAAGTATCTCAAGTTGAATAAAGATTATTCTCATATGTGGTTTAATAATTATTCAAGGAAGCCTAAGTTGTTTTAAACGATGGAGGAAAAATAAAATAAAACAAGTACACGCCGTGTATTATTACATGTACATGCCGTGTAGTTTTATTTTGGAAAGGAAATTAATAAATGAAAACAATATATATATGTCGTGTACATTTAATGTACACGCCGTGTAGTTTTCAATGAAAAACAAGTACACACCGTGTATTTATTATTACACGTCGTGTAGTTTTTCCAGTCGGGATTTTGAGGATATAGTATCATTTTATTAAATGATATTTATTATAATCAGCGTGAGCGCATGTCAAGGAATTAATTATCCGACATGAGGGTTTTCAATAAGAGTTAATGAAATAAATGAAACGTGTAACGTGTTTATTTATTGTCATAACTCTACAACTTCAAACTCGATTATAAATATGCTCACAACCCCAACTCTTTTCCTACACAAGAGAATCGTTGTGCACAACATCTCTGGAGAATTATTTCAAGACCAAAAGAACCTCTTCCTCCAAGAACGCTCTCAAGCCCGAGAGATATCCTCTTCCATCGAATCAAGACAATCTAAGGCGGACAACGCAAGCAAAGGATTCTCCACGCTAGCACCCGGAGAATCCTTTGGCGACGTCCAGAGATACAAGGTACACGTGTGGATCACCGCTAGAGGGAGTCTACACTTGGCTTCTACGATGAAACGATGGATCACATCGACAACTTGATCGAGAACATTAATGAAGAAAGAACACCCAAAAGGTATTTCTTTATAATTAATTAAATTAACTATAATCAACCTGTAACGATCCTTGTTTGTGGTTCCGGGACAAACCATCTTCTTTGTCTTTTTCTGTGATTCGATCCGTGGAGACTGGCGTTTATCATCGTATTGATCCCGGATTGATCATTGCTAATGACAAAAACCCAAGTGGGCACATCCACCCACGTGCTTCCACTACACCTGGAACCTTCAAATGGTATCAGAGGGAGGTTACAACATTGATTATAGTTATTTAATTTTCGTTGATAATTTACACATTCATATTTGATTCAATTTGAAATAAATCGTTCTACAAATCTGAATTAACGAGATCTATTCTTCCTCCTTCGTTTCTCAATTCATATCATAGAAATGACCTTTTAATTTTAATTTTGATTAAAATAAAAATGAGGAACTCATCTGGAGGAGCCTCTCTTTCTGTCTGTACAACACAGGATTACACGGCATGTAATTAAAACTACACATCGTGTACTTAGGTTCAACGAACCAACACTGGTCCGCCAAACCACGTCGTGTGAATTGATTATGCCTAAGTTTTAATCATGCCGTGTTGAACAGAATAGAATGGCGTGTGGAAACCGGAATACACGGCGTGTATGTTGGAACAACACGCCGTGTAGTCCGTTCCGAGCCAGGTGAAACCGTGTACAAAGATAAGCCGTGTACCGCGTACACAGGATCACCAGGCCGGTTACCGCGTAACAAGTAAGTACACGCCGTGTATGATTCATCTACACGCCGTGTACTCTAAAATTTCCATAGTACAGAAAACATGCCAAAGCCCCGGCGTGTACTTTGGATAAAGGGTGAAAAGAAAAATACACGCCGTGTACTTTCCAGAAATGGAATTTCACCAGGTTTCCTCCAAATGTACAAAGACTTGTACAAGGAATATGGATGAGAAGAATCTCAAGGAAATTCAGAAAGGAATTTAAGATAAAGAATTGATTAATTATAAGATCATAATTAATTGAATTCGAGTGCGTCTTATCTTAAATAAAAGAACGATTGAAATAATTTGAATTCTAAATATGCGTAAATATCGTTGCATACTATGGATGATCATGAGCTAGACCAAAGACCCTTTTTATGTGTATGGTTTCATTTAAATTTATTTAATTTAAATTTTTTGGCCTGCGATCCTTCTTCCAATAAAATGTAGGGCATGCGTGCCCATGGTTTCTTTAATTTAAACCCATGTAATGGATGATCTCCCAAGCCAGAGGATACAGTTCAAATCCTGAAGCCGAGGCGAAACCGACAAAAGAAGATACAAAGGTGGACAGGTGGGAGCTGAAAAACACGAACCATCAGGTTCAAGGTGTTTTCCCTAGGTCAGGGTTAGCTTATCAAAACCGCTAGATAATCTAACCAAATAGAATCTCATGATCATGCCATCTTATTTTATTTCTGTCTGATTGCATGGTTTATTTATTATGTATGTGTTGTCGCAATCACATAATTAATAAAATTAAAAATCATGCAAATATGGAATAAAATAAAAATCGGACTATGCGTAAACATTATCAGAACATGGTTAATCACTTAAGCAAGCATCACTTAATATTAACAAGAATGTGATAATGAAAAAATACACATAAAGAATAAAATCCCTCAAATACCATATTAAGTCAGACCAGGCCTTCCGTTACTTGATTAAGGGAAAGACTCAATAAAACTATGTGTTTGACCAACCCTTGTTAGGACACTTACTTTTATAAAGAAAGCCCTTATGAAAGGTTTCGGGTTGACTTAACCATATTACATCAAGAGAAGTATCCCTTGCTATACTTGGTGTAATATTGGAGGCAAGAGTTGAGGAAATCCAAGTCAGGATTTCAGGATTGGGGAGTCCACTCAACAGATCAAGGAACTGTAAGCTCACAGTTGGCAAAGACCTGCCTACCAAAATACCTTCAAATAGCTTGACCAACCCTTGTTGGGGTTATGCGAAGGGGAATATGGATCATTGCCAATAGAATGTCAAAGCAACTGGACATTCCGATTTCAATGGTGAGGGCCATTGGGACATGATAAAATAGTGGGAGAATTAATAAAATTTATTATTTCTCATAAAAATGTAATCAAGAAAGTACTAATAAATCTGCTCTTTTAAATTGTAGAATCAAGATGACAAACTCGTCAACCACATTTTCTCTGTGATCAATACTGGATAAAGACAATATCCTCACCGGCAGTAACTTTTAGGAATGGTTTAGGCGCCTTTGGGTTATCCTATGCCATGAACGAAAGTTTTACATGTTGGAGTCCTCACTTCCTGATTCCCCTGCCCTAGGGGCGAGTGATGAAGATTTACTATACTATGATCAACATTTGAACGACGCTCTAGAAGTTCAATGTTTGATGTTGTCATCTATGTCTAGTGAGCTCATGAAGTCTCATGAAGACATGGATTCCTATAGCATGCTCGAGCACCTCCGTGGTTTATACCAGGAGACAGCAAGACAATAAAGGTTTGAGATCTCCAAGGCTCTATTTCAGAGAAATCTTGGAGAGGGTGCCCCATCTGGGCCTCATGTAGTCAAGCTCATTGGATACATTGAGCGCTTGTAGGTTCTAGGGTTTAAATTCCCTGAATAACTGGGTACTGATCTCATTCTCGCATCACTCCCCCAGAGCTTCTCAAACTTTGTTGTTAATTTCAACATGAACAATATTGAGAAGTCTCTATCTGATCTTATTATCCTTATTCACCAAGTGGACAATGACATGATGCGTGAAAATCCTTCTGTCCTTATGTTGAATAAAAGGAAAGGGAAGGTAAAGATATTTAAGCCCAAAGCTTATTTAAGGCCTTACAAGAAAAGGAAGATCAAAGGGGAGGCAAAGGAACAGGATGTTGTTTGTTTCGCATGTGGCAAGAAGGGCCACTGGATGAAAAACTGCACCCAGCCAAGGAAGCAAGGGGAAGCTTCAGGTGCGTTTGTTATCGAATGCAATCTATATGTTTCTACTAATTGGGTATTAGATACTTCTTGTGGTGATCACATATGTATCCAAATATAGGAACCAAGTAGATTCAGGAAGATTGATTGAGGGGAGGTAGATCTACGAGAAGCCAACAGAGCCAGACTCGTTGTTGTAGTTGTCGGAGACTACCACCTCACATTGCCTACCAGGATGGTCTTGGTTTTGAAAGGTTGTTATTATGTGCCTTCTGTTACTAAAAACATTATTTCAGTATCCAGATTAGATACTGATGGATTCATATTCATTTTTGGAAATGAATGTTGATACTTTTATAAAGATAGCATTTGTTTTGGTAGGGCACATTTATATAATGGCCTTTATGTGTTAGACTACACAAACTAAGTAATGGCAATCGATAACAAAGTTAATTCACATGACTCATACCACACCCAACTTTGGCATCACCGGATAGGTCATGTCAATGAGAAACGTTTGACAAAATTACATCAAGATGGGTATTTAGATTCTTTCGAACTAAAACCACTTGCTGTATGTCATGCATGTCTACAAGGAAAAATGACCAAAGCCCCATTTAGTGGGAAAGGTGAAAGAGCTAAAGAGCTTCTAGAATTAGTTCACACAGATGTGTGTGGACCATTTCCAGTTGAAGCAAGGGGTGGGTTCTCGTACTTCATAACTTTTACTGATGATTTTAGTAGATATGGATATATCTATTTAATGAGGTATAAGTCAGATTCTTTTGATCGGTTCAAAGAATACAAGAATGAAGTTGAGAACCAGCTTGGTAAGAAGATTAAGAAACTCCGCTCAGATAGAGGAGGAGAATATCTTAATCAAGACTTCATTGATTTCTTACAGGAGTTTGGGATTCTATCTCAACTCACTCCTCCTTACACACCGCAGTGGAATGGTGTAAGTGAAAGGAGGAACCACACCCTTTTGGACATGGTGAGATCAATGATGAGTCATGCGAGTCTTCCATTATCCTTTTGGAGATATGCATTACAAACAGCAGCGCATATACTAAACCAAGTACCAACTAAATCGATAAATGGTATTCCATATGAATTATGGAGTGGACACAAATCCATGTTATTGAATTTACATGTGTGGGGTAGTGAAGCATTTGTTAAGGCCTCTTCAGGTAACAAACTTGCACCCCAAGGCACAAAGTGTATCTTTATAGGATATCCCAAGGAAACAAGGGGATATTACCTATACCACCCCTCAGACAAAAAGGATACAGTGGCAAGACACGCCATATTCCTTGAGAGGGATCACATATCCAAAAGATATAGTGGGAGCGAGATAGACTTCGATGAATTCGAGGCTCAATATACACATGAGTTGGTACAAGAATGGATTCCACAAAGCCCCATGGAAGAACAATCTGTTCTAGAGACACAAGAACTGCGTAGGATCATGAGAGAGGTAAGAGAACCAGAACGATATGGTTTTCTTGTCACCGAGGATGGTGACTCATTATTGGTTGACAATGATGATCCTCTTACCTACAAGGAAGCAGTTGAAGGCACAAACGTTGCCAAGTGGCAAGAAGCCATGAATTCTTAAATGGATTCCATGTACCAAAACCAAGTCTGGATTTTGGTAGATCCTCCAGTTGATGTAAAGCCTATTGGTAATAAATGGGTATTTAAGAAGAAACTAGACATGGAGAGGCAAGTCAGCACCTACAAGGCACGACTGGTTACAAAAGGTTTTAGACAGCATCAAGGAATTGACTATGATGAAACCTTTTCACCGGTTGCAATGCTGAAGTCCATCAGAATCCTATTGGTCATTGCTGCTTACCATGACTATGAAATTTGGCAAATGGATGTCAAAACAACTTTCCTTAATGGGAACCTCCAGGAAGATGTCTACATGACACAACCTGAAGGGTTTGTGACTCCAAAGGATGCCAACAAGGTATGCAATTTGCAGAAATCCATTTATGGATTAAAGAAAGCATCAAGGACATGGAAAATTCGTTTTGATGAAGATGTTACAGAATTTGGCTTTGTTAAGAATGAATGTGAGCCTTGTGTCTACAAAAGTTTTAGTGGAAGTGCAGTCGTTTTCCTAATAGTATATGTTGATGACATATTGCTAATTGGAAATGAAGTACCTGTCTTACAGTCAGTTAAGGCATGGTTTCATAAATGCTTCTCCATGAAAGACTTGGGCAAGGCAGCATATATTCTTGGGATCAAGATCCATCGTGGTAGATCCAAGAGAATGTTGGGCCTGAGTCAAAGTACATACATTGACAAGATACTGAAGAGATTCAGTATGGAACAGTCCAAGAGAGGATTGTTTCCAGTGTCACATGGCATTCATCTTTCCAAGAAAATGTGTCCTCAGACACATGAGGAAAGAAAGAGGATGGAAAGGATCCCTTACGCATCCGTGATTGGGTCAGTCATGTATGCTATGCTATGTACGAGGCTAGATGTTGTTTACGCATTATGTGCGGTAGGAAGTTATCAAGCTGATCCAGGAGACCGCCATTGGATGGCAGTCAAGACTATCCTTAAGTATCTGAGGCATACTAAGGATATGTTCCTGGTTTATGGAGGAGATGAGGAACTAGTCATCAGAAGACATGTAGATTCTAGTTTCCAGACTGATCAAGATGACATGAAGTCGCATACTGGATACATCTTCAGTTTGAATGGAGGTGCAGTGAGATGGAAGAGCTCAAAACAAAGTGTAGTGGAAGATTCTACAGCAGTGTCCGAGTATATCACAGCTTCTGAAGCAGCTAAAGAAGCAGTATGGATGCGAAGCTTCATCCAAGAGCTGGATGTAACTGAGCAGTAAAGATCCTATCACACTCTATTGTGATAATACTGCAGCGGTGGCACTTGCAAAAGAGCCAAGGTCACATCAGCGGACAAAGCACATACTTCGGAAGTATCATCTCTTAAGGGATTTTTCTCAGAGAGGTGAAGTTACAGTGAGCAGTATTTCCACGTAAGAAAATGTGGCAAACCCATTGACTAAAGCCTTGACTCAGCAAAAACATGATCATCATGTGAGGTCTAGCGGACTAAAAGTCGTAGGCAGTTGGCTCTAGTCCAAGTGGGAGTTTTTAAGGGTTGGTGTCCTTAGAACCAACTATTTTGTACTTTTATTACATAAATGTTCACTTATTATATATTTTTCATTATTCTTCATGACTATAATATAATAATGTCCTAGAATATTTGTTGCATTAATAAGGTCATAGAAGATCCCTACTATGATGAGAACCTTGAAATGCTATAACAATATTCTTAAATAAAGTTCTGCGGTTGGATGACATGCTATGATAGGACACATAGTATACAGACCGTCATGTGTGAGTACTCGTAAGAAGACGAGACTCTCTCTCATGGAGTTCGCACTTGGTAATCTCCAAGATGGGAGATTATGAGAACAGACCCGCCAGTAGTAATTCCGCATGTCTTGGTGTCATCGGATATTTCTATCTGCGAGCGTGTGTAATGGTCCTTAGACTGGAAGATTGTCATTAACTCATGTCATGACTCACGCACTTAGATTTACTGACGAAAACTGTCATGCAGACAGTTGACAGGAATTAGGGTACGTTGGGTGTGTCACGAGTGACATGTTGTTAATGGATAAGTCGAGGAAGGATTTTTCCCTTCCATTTAGGGAAGTTGATATCTTGGCCCTTTGATTTAAATAGAACTGTCGCATTAAATTCCATGGCCATGGTGTAAACGATGAGTTTATTTCAGGTAGTCAAAGAACGATGGATCAAGCATATAGGTTTATGAAACTTCCATGAAACCTACTTGATGAGATATTGAGACAAAGGGATTAAATTACATAGTAAGCGCTTGTATGAGGTGATACGTCAATGCGGCATCAACTTCTTTCTCTTGGGTGCCTTGACCCGTTGCTAGACAGTAATCTTGGACTTTAGGCAAGACTACCTAATGCCAATGAGAAAGATGCCTAGAGGGTCACACACTAAGTGTATCCAAGTATCTCATGTTGAATAAAGATTATTCTCTTACGTGGTTTATAAATTATTCAAGGAAGCCTAAGTTGTTTTAAATGATGGAGGAAAAATAAAATAAAACAAGTACACGCCGTGTATTATTAAATGTACACGCCGTGTAGTTTTATTTTGGAAAGGAAATGAATAAATGAAAACAAGATATACGTGCCATGTACATTTAATGTACACGCCATGTAGTTTTCAATGAAAAATAAGTACACGTCGTGTATTTATTATTACACGTCGTGTAGTTTTTCCAGTCGGGATTTTGAGGATATAATATCGTTTTAGTAAATTATATTTATTTTAATCAGCGTGAGTGCATGTCAAGGAATTAATTATTCAAAAAGAGGGTTTTCAATAAGAGTTAATTGAATAAATGAAACGCGTAACGCGTTTATTTATTATCATAACTCTACAACCTCAAACTCGATTATAAATATCCTCACAACCCCAACTCTTTTCCTACACAAGAGAATCGTTGTGCACAACATCTCTGGAGAATTCTTTCATGACCGAAAGAACCTCTTCTTCCAAGAACTCTCTCAAGATCTAGAGAGATCCTCTTCCATCGGATCAAGACGATCTAAGGAGGACAATGCAAGCAAAGGATTCTCCATGCTAGCACCCGGAGAATCCTTTGGCGACGTCCAGAGATACAAGGTACACGTCTGGATCACTGCTAGAGGGAGTTTACACTTGGCTTCTACGACGCAACGACGGATCACATCGACAACTTGATCGAGAACATCAATGAAGAAAGAACACACAAAAGGTATTTCTTTATAATTAATTAAATTAACTATAATCAACCTGTAACGATCTTTGTTTGTGGTTCCGGGACAAACCATCTTCTTTGCCTTTTTCTGTGATTCGATCCATGGAGACTAGCGTTTATCGTCGTATTGATCCCGGATTGATCATTGCTAATGACAAAAAGACAAGTGGGCATATCCACCCATGCGCTTCCGCTGCGCCCGGAACCTTAAATAGCCACTTAGATCATCAATATGTAGGTGAAGGATAGGTTCCATGTATAGTTATGGCTTGAGCGAGAGGCGGTATCCATCTATCAACTTTGGTTTTTCCCCGTTGATGGGATTGGCCCACTATTGTGGTGTGGATAGTGCATGGGACCCGGAGAGTCAGACAGGGAATTAACGCATAGTGTGAAGCAGGATCAACCAGTGGGATAGGTGGGTAAACAAGGTCAGGTTAGCCTAACTCAACCTAGTTAGTGCACCCACATGTTGTAGTGTGCATGGGGCATATGCATCCATCATGGGTGAATGCCTCTAACCCCACCATGCCACATGACATACCCAGTGGCCTCCACAGGGTTCAAAATTCACTTAAGTGGTATTTTTTCTATTTTTTCACTAAGATTATATTTTGGTAAAATAAATAGCCTATCCTAAGTATTTTTTTCATATATATTATAATATAGTAGTCTATTGGGTTATCCAATATAGTTTATGAGGCATGATTGGTAGGTTTAAGATTTATCACTACAGGAACAATGATGAGGATCAAGTGTGTTGCTTAAAGATTTTTTAGGGTTGGTACTACCCTAGAGGTGTTTTATGTATGGGCATGGGTCCCTCACATCACAGATATGGTTTGGTGAACAACCACAAACTTGGATCACTAGTCATCTGTCAATAGAGTTGTTACTCCACCATCTATGAGCTCAGGTGGGGTGTAGTTTCTCCATTTGGGTAAATAATCCCTTGACCTATTCTTTTCCACAATAACACACTAGTACCCACTATAATTTCTGAGAGGTGATTCATTTTTTCTCATAATTGGGTATTTATAATAGTAGGGGTTAGTACTCCCTTGGACAACATTTATCATTTTTCAAGGTGTGGGTTCACCTATAATATTTTAGAATAATGACACAGAAATAGTAGAAAACGAGGTGTGTTACTTACTCTATTAATGTATATACCTTAGCAAGGAGTGGGTTCCCCTCAATGGATTATAAGTTTATTTTGAAGAAAGGCTAATACTATTGACAAATTTGATATTTGTAACTCATCTGGAACCCCTGGGATGACATTGAGATGTGACATATAGTTGAGCTATCAGCTTCAAGCTTTGTGGGATTTATGATTCTCAAAATATCCCTTATTTCACATGAGTGGCCTTTTAGGATTATATCTAATATGATTGAGACTTTTTTGTATCCTTAAGATGTCTAATTTTTGATCACATTAGGACCTTTCCTTGACATATTCTTGACTACCTTCTTATTCTAGAGTTTTTATATTACTATCTATTTTTTCGTTTCATTATGGTTTCAGGTAATCCTACTATGTATTCTTATACTCACCCACATATGTACCTTTTCCCACATGTCTTGTGTTGGTGTAGACAATGCACAATTTTGATATTCTCTTAGTGGAAATGGGGATGATATTGATTTTTTAAAGCTAACACCTGGTGATTCTTAGTGATTCATCATGGATCATGGTGTTTTATATTAGTGGTGGTGACTATTGTGGATAGAGATTAATCTAGGAGTAAATTCAGTATTGAGGATCATTCTAGATTATTTTTATTGGATAATTTAGAGGTTTAAAAATGTACAGTTCCTTTGATATTTTTTAAAATTGTTCTTTTATATGATGTCTAATACATGTGTTTTATATTTTTAATGTGTTCATATATATATATATATATGTGTGTGTGTGTGTGACTATTTTTGGTGGTTTTAGTTATATTATTCATTATATATATATATGTGTATGTTGCAATTTTGTATAGTATAAGGACTCCAATATTATTTCATAATCCTACTCGATGCCCATCACCATCCCTTGTACTATTGGAAGTGGGATTGGGGCGGAACACTCGGTTGGGATAGTGTGGGGACCTTGTGGATTGGGTTTCTCCATTCTATTTCTATAAAAACAACTTTTATTATATAAATTCATCTTATATAGGTCATCAAACATCCACTAGAGATTAATCTCATGGGTTGTCATTATTAGAATGTTGAGGAAAGTGGAGTGAATTTGATTGAAAAAATTGATTCTGTTTTGATTTATTCTCTATCATGGGTAGAGACTCAGATCATGATTTTGAATATTTATATTATTATTTAATTTTGAATTTTAGAACCTTTTTCATTACTCATTTGATTTTTCTAAGGTTTAGGTCCTCTTTGACTGCCCATTTTTTCATTATTAGGATTATAGTTATCATGTTATTTCAGTTTTATTCCATTGTGGTTATCATGTATTTTTACATGAGAATTTTATTCAAAGTGGGTTTACCTAGTTTAAATCTATTCATGTGTGATAGTGTGAGATTAATATAATTATTTTTTTGGTAATTTGGGTGAGTAGGATCTTGGGTAGAAGGAGGAATTATTTTATTCAATAGTGAATGTTTACTTAAAATTTATTTAATTTATATTTAAAGGTTTGATATATATTCATCTTATATTATGGGGTGGGTTTAATATCACTCAACACATACATTTTAACAATCACTAATTTGTATAACTATCACTCAATGAGTTGAGAACATAAGGGGAATCTTAATGATTTGTTTGAACTCACCCCATATGCATGCATATGGTATGGTTTATAATATACATGCGTAGACCATGTTTGATGAGTAAGTATATGTATAAACTCCATGATGGAGGTGAAATATCTAGATGAGTAATGCTTTAGTGTTCAATGGTCAGAATGGGGTCATCTCATATTGGTCCAAAGGCCAAGTTAATCTTGTATCAGTTATGTATTATCCAAGTGACCTCATTTTTTAATTTAATAATATATATCAGTTTGTACTATGGGTTTTTTTGAGTTTCATATATATATATATATATATATATTATTCTATTTTTATTTTTTGTATTGATATTATGGGATTTTGAATTGTGGATCCAATTTTAATTTTTCTACATGGTGATATATTCAATTTATGAATGGTTCATTCCATATTTTTAGTGAATCCCAACATGGATTATTTGGTCATTTAATGATATTATATCTCAACAGTGTTAAAGGTTAATCGATCATTATTAGTTGGAATTATCTAGTATATGGGTAGGTGCACTTGATTTTAGTGATAATCAATCTAATGATTAGATATATACTTATCTATCTCATTATAAAATGTAATTAGAGAATGGTTTGGTTTAGTAAATATTCATGTTTGAGGTGGGGATAGTGTATGATCCTGACCTTTTCTAGAGATCTATAGAGATTTTTTTCAGGTACTCTTTTCCCTTTTTTTATTATATCTTATTTGGGTTATACCTTGGGGATTTTTGGGTGAAATTGGAAAAAATTGGAAGTAGGAGAGGTAGTGCATTCTTAGTGCATGGTTTTCCCAAACCATGTGCCCAACCCAACAAATCGTGTGAACCCAAACAGAGGGGATTCACACATATAGCACACAGTTTTTCAAACATTCCACCTTCTTATGAGTAACCATAACCCCCCCCCCCAAAATAGGCACACGGTTAAGGTGCACAGTTTGGAAAATTGTGCGCCCCTACCCAGGAAACTATGTGTGTGGTTTTAATTAACCCAAAAATTCTATTTTAAAATCCTAAAAACATCTTACGTCACCCTATTTTGACCCCACTTAGTCCTATGAAACTTATTCTAATTTTGGAATCTCTAGAATGGATTCCTATGGAATTTTACCTTGTTTATTGATGATCTGAATCCCATATAATAGATCTACACCTCTCCGGATAAGTGAATCTCATCCTGATTTGTTTTTTGTCTGTCTCTCATTCTTATCCCATCCTTTTAGTGGATGTTTTCCCCTATTAGTATTAGATATTGATCTAGGTTTGATTTATCTTGATTTGTTTGATTTTGGATCTATGATTTAGATCTAGATATTTTTCCTCTTCACGTTCTTGATCATTCTTCTTAAATTGGTGATTTATTTTGGTGAGTGTTTGTCAATGATCTTGAGTTTGGTGGTCTATTATTCAAATACCAAAGTATTTATTTCAATTACATGTATGTAATTGTATAATTTATATTGAATGGATACCAATTTAAATTCCTAGATTGAATTAATTAATTTGGTCAATTAATTAATTAGGGTATTCTGGAATTGAATGATTAATAGGGTGATTGAATTATTCAATTAATGGTTTGTGTAATTTGTCAATAAATTTGGATTAATTAATTGGTGAATTAACTAATGGGATATTGTGACTGTGGAATTGAATTAATTAATTAGAGAATTAATTAATTCATTTTTATTATTGTGGGATTAGATTAATTAATTGGTGAATTAATAATGGGATATTGGGATAGTGGAACTGAATTAATTAATTAGTGAATTAATTAATGGATGGAATGTTATGATTTTTGTATCGGATTAATTAATTGTTGAATTAATTGATGAATTGTTCAGATTGTGGTATTTGATTGATTAATTGGTGAATTTATTAATGTATGGAATGTTATGATTGTTTTATTGGATTAATTAATTAGTGGATTAATTAATGGATGGAATCTCATGATTTTATAATTATATCAATTGATTGGTGGATTATTTAATGGAATTTTGGGATACATGTGATATTTTGAAACATATGAAATTATGATTCATGTGATTATGTGATATAAATGTGTGGGACATGGTCAACGGTATCAAAATCCCATAGTGATAAATGAGTGTGGGACATAATCTAATGATTTAATATCCCATAGTATAAATGAGGTGTGGGATAGGGACTGATGCTCCAAATAACCATAAGAGATGATGATTATGGGACAAGGAATCAAACTTTAAATACCCATGTGATTAATGAGGTGTGGGACAGGGACTGAGGCTCCAAATATCAATAGGGTGTTAGAAATGATGCTCTATACCCATGAGTTGGCATTGGACTATAGTTTCAATTGGTCGTGATATGTTTAAAATTAAATGATAAATAAAAACCATGTTATTGTGATATAGTTAAGACTCTGTCACAGTCCAAATTAGGTAGTGTGGTTTAGGTGTGATTGGGCTCCTAGGGGGTTTATGTGGTTAAATAAATATTAATTGAATAAATGTAAATTATTTACTTCATTTACTATATTTTCTTATTTATACAACTACATACATTGTTATTGACTGGATATTATTTTAGATGTTATTGGTGGTGGCCTACTGAGTTTTACTCACACCCTACTTGGGCTACCAGATCAGCACTTGAATAGAATTCATGTTTGTTGGATAGTATAATGGAAAGGTCTCCATGTTAGATCTCTAAGTCAGGATGGATCATGGATGAGGGAACCGAACTTGGTATCAAGACCCACTGGGGGGATTTTTCAGTGTATTTATTTATTTTGGGTTTTTCATATTAACACCTAGAATGTATTTGGCATTTCATATCTACTATTGAGATTTGGATATCATATTTCTTATTTTGGTCATCATGTTATATTGGTTTTGTTTGGTTATTATTTATATCATTTGGTTTTTGTTTATTCACTTATATAGTTATTCTACTTTGGAAAAAAGGTTATAGTCTTCCCATAATTGATATTATACCCTCACTACTAGTTGGTAGACTCTAGCATACAAGGAATCATTCCTGAGGTCTTGTGACCAACCGGCTCGGGGCACGAGTGTGTGGCACCCAGGTTAGGGAATTATAAAGTCGTATCAAAGGTGGTTTCTTTTATTTTATTTTTTCTTACTATTTAGTAAAGGTAGATAGAAGAATAGGATGATTCAGGTCTTAGTTAAGAGCTTATTCATGGGAGTATCTAACCAATGTATGAAGGTAAAAGCCAAGTACCCTGGGTGGGATTGTTGTTAATGATGTGTGTTATAACATTTCATGTTATTTCACCTTGAGTGATTCACTTCATGTGTGATCTAATTATTTTTTATAAGTCTTATGATATTTTAATCATGGTCTAGAATGTAATTATATTTGAGAATTAATGATTCATTCTAGGAACTTAGGTTTTTTATGTAACATGCATCATCTTTGGCATGCATGGGGAAATGGGTTTTGGTAAAGTTGTTAAAATTGAAATATGATTCCTTTCATGTGTAATTAAAATAAAAAGGTTTCCTTATGTGAAATTAAAAAATTTAAATGATGAAAAATGTGGAAAATGGGCATATAATGAGAAACTTGAATGTTGATAATGTGTTTACCCTTGTTAATAATGGCCTAAATGTATTATGGTTAAGGGTATTGAGAGCGACTTAGTTTTGACTATGTGGCGGGACAAAGGAGGAATGACTTGTTATGGATTTATGTGAAACCCACTTATATAAATGTTTTAGATTTGTATAAGGTGTCCTAAGATATGTGTTTGTAATTTTAGAGATATGCCTCCATTAAGACACTTGTTTAGAGGATTACATGAGGATATTGCTGGAAATGATCCTCCAACAGTGGAACCTGAGGCACCGATAGTGCTGGGTGAGGCAAAAGGATATATGTTTTGAGATAAATTTTCTTGGTTAATATATTTTATGGAGATATACCTAGGGTAGGTTGTAAAAATCATGCATGGCCTGATGTAGGAGTTTCAGTTACAACACCCACCAACCTTCACCAGAGAGGGTGGACCTGAGGCAGCATAGTTATAGAATGATTCCATCCAGACTATAATTTACCATTTCAATAATTATGATGATAAGAGGATCAAGTTGGATGATTACATATTAGGAGGATCAGAAAAGTGTGGGTAGGACATTCAGGGGCATTCAGGCTTAGACTGGGTAGGTAGAGGGTATGGTACAGATGGAATTTATTGAAAAGTTCCTTGAACACTTTTATCCAGAGACTATGAGATATGAGAGAGTAGTTGAGTTCATGTGGTTTAATTGGGGGATTATGTATGTTATATAATATTCCAATCACTTTACCAACTTCTATTAATTTTTTATAGCACTGGTAGGGGACAAGAAAATAATAGAAAGACGATTCCAGGACATCCTTAAATGTGAGATTAAGTCTCAAGTTAATATTTTTCATCTGAAAAAGTTTTCTACAGTGGTGGACTGGGCTCTCATATATGACGGAAACATAAAGGAGGCTACCAGTGGAGGACTGGTGGTTTCTTTTGGGTGATCAGGGGGTACTTCTTCTAAGGTTAGGAAGAATCATTATGAGAATGTTGAATAGAACTTGGGAAAGAATAGTGGTGAGGGAGAAGTATCAGTTACTCAGGATCTTACCTGAGTAATTTTCCATCAGTGTGGTAGAATGGGAAAGTATTATAGACACTTTCCCCAACCACTGGTTGAGTACTGAGCTTACGAAAAGATGGTACATCTACATAGGTTCTGTAGGAACCCAAAAAATATGGGTGATGATAGAGTAGCTAGTCAGAGTCAGAGTGTGGGAAGGGAATCTTCTACACTGTATCAGGATAGCAGTTGGAGTTCTACTGGACATGGTGGTCGAGTTAGTGGATAAGGTACTTCTGAGAATTAATGCCTATATCATTGGAGTGTTGCATCTTAGGGGACTCATACTTCATCACAAGGAAGAGGGGCAGGACAGTTGCATGTCTTTTAGCCTACACTAGTGGATAACGGGGCTGGAACATCGATAGTTAGAGGTATTATTCATGTGGATTACTTTCTAGCTAGTTCCTTATTTGATAATGGTTTCTCTCATTCTTTTATATATTCACAACTTTTTAATGGTTTGATCTTGGCGGTGGAGTATGAGAGTGGTGTTATGATGGAAGATACACCTCTGGGAGTATGATCAAGAGACATCTATTTGTGCAAAGGGTGTTATCTTGGGGTTTGAGAGTATCATTTTCTATGGTATCTCTACATCCTTTACATTTCAAGCTTTGAATTGATTTTTTAGGTATGGATTGGTTAGTAGCATACCAAGCCCATATAGATTGTTACCATATAAGAGTGACCTTTACATCTCCTAAGGGTGAAAATTACATCCATCACGGATGATTGGATATCCAAAAAGGTCGTACAAGCCTATTTCAGCAACTGGGGAAGCTCACCACTCAGTTTTCTAGTCATTTTCTTGATGATGGTGGTGTAAAAAATGGTGTCTTCCCAACTATAGTGGATAGGTTTTAGGATGTGTTTTCTAAATAATTCTCAAGGATGCCACCTGAGAGAGATGTTGAATTTGAAATCAAGCTCAGTCCTAGGGTTGATCTAGTTTTTATTAAACCATACAAGATGGAACCAATAGAGATTCAAGATATCAAGACTCAGCTGGAAGAGTTGATAGATAAGTGGGTTATCCATACGAGTACATCACCTTGGGGTTCTCTAGATATTTTTTCTAAGAAGGATGATGGGAGATTGTGCTTATGTGTCAATTACCATAAGTTTAACCGAATGATAATAAATAACTAGTATCCAATTCCATGTATCGAGGATCTTCTTAACTAGTTTATGTTATATTGCGTCTTATCCCTGATAGACTTGATATCAGGGTATCATCAGTTGAGAGTTTGACATTATAATATACTAAGGACTACTTTTAGAAGTAGTTATGGCCTTTATGAGTTAATCATTATGTCTTTCTCACTAACGAATGCACAAAAATTATGTATGGCCTTGATGAATAGAATATTCCACCCATGCCTAGAACAGTTTGTTTTTTGTATTTATGGATGACATCTTTTTGTACTCCAAGACTCACAGCTGTCATGCCAAATATCTTTCCATATTCCTAATTACACTGATAGAAAATCATCTATATGTCAAGATATATAAGTGTCAATATTGAATTGATCAAGTAAACCTATTAGGTCACATTATCTCAAAGGAAGGTTTTATAGTGGATCCCTAGAAGGTAAAAGTAGTGGTTTCTTAAGAGCATCCCAATAATGTTTTCAATATCCAAAAAAATTTTGGGCTAGAGGTATATTATCATAGGTTCATCGGGGACTTTTCCCGTTGGATAGCACTGATTTTGGGCTTGACCAAGAAGGGATTTAAGTTTCAATAGTTTGTATCATTTGAGAATTCCTTCTAGGAGATGAATAATCATTTCAAGACCACAACAATATTGATTCTACCTGATTCAGGTGAGGACCGCAGTGTGTTTTTTGACACTCATGGGATAGGTCTTGGAGCTATGTTGATCTAGGGATATCGAGTTATATAATATGGGTCTTTGTAGTTGAAGAAACATGGATGGATTATACTATGCATGACCTCGAGTTAGTAGTAGTGGTTTATGCTTTTACTTTTTTGTGTAATTATCTTTTGGGAGAGAAGTTTACTATGTACATGGATCATGATACCTTAAAGTATATCTTTTCATAGAGATATTTAAATATCTAGTAGTAGATGTTGTTTGATTATATGTATTCATTTGATTATTAGCTATCATATATTCCCAGGAATGGGAATAGTGTTGTAGATGATTTAAGCTAGAAAAATCAAACTCAAGCAGTTCAAGAGTCTAGTGCTAAGTGGAAGATAATGACTTTTCTAGATGAGATGCATGTTGTAGTTCACGAGATCCAGAAGTAGATGACTATCATATTAGTTTTAGTGGAGTCTACACTTTTGAGATGGATCGGGGATAGGAAGTATGAGGATCTGGAATTTTTTTCCTTGAGGGAAATCCTTGATGGTGGGGTATCACCTTATGATTGGATCATAGATGAGGATGAGATCATCTATGTCAGGAATCAAGTTTTTGTGCCTATGAGTATGCGGGATGAGGTGATGTGTGAATTTCATGCCTCAAAATGGGTGGTGCATCCAGGTGTGACCAAAATGTACCATGACCTACATCAACAGTTTTGGTGCCCAGGCATGAAAAAGGATATAGTAGGGTTCGTGACATGATGCTACACCTATCAATAGGTGAAGACTAAGAATCAATGACCTGGATATTTATTATAGTAATCTCCCATTCTAGAATGGGAGTAGGAAAACATTACTATAAACTTTTTGGTGGGTATCATAAGGATGCCTCGAAAGAATGACGTTATTTGGGTGATTATGGACCATTTGAAAAATATAGCACATTTCTTTCCAGTACAGGGGGACTTTATCAGTGGATCAGTTGGGAGACTTGTATGTCGGGGAGATACTTCATCTGCATGGGGTTCCACAGACTATAGTTTTGGATCTTGACCCACATTTTACTTCATGCTTCTGATAGTGCTTGTAGAAGATTCTTGGTAGATAGGTTTTACTGAATATAGTTTTCCACCCACAGATATATGAGAAGTTAGAACATACCATACAGGTTCTTGAGGATATGATGTGATTATATGTCCTAGTCCTTGGTGGGTCTTAGGATAAGCACCTAGATTTAGTGGATTTCACCTATAAAAACTGTTATAAGAAAACTATATAAATGTCACCATACTAGGATTTTTATGGTAGTCCAAGAAGATCACCTATATGCTAGATGGAGGTAGTTGAGTCAGAGCTTCTGGGACTGAGTCTCATGTAGGATATGTTGGAGTAGGTTCATCTTATTCATAAATTTATGGCTACAGCTCAGAGTAAAATGAATTTGAGTACTAATAGACATCAATGACCTCTAGAATTTATAGAGGGTGATTTTTTATTCCTTTAGGTGTCTCTTAGATTCGATCACCATAGTATATAGAGATAGGTAAACTTAGAACCTAGGTTTGTTGGACCATTTTAGGTTATGGAATGAATCAAACCAGTGACATACTAATTGGATCTTCTATAGAGGTACAGTTCTATGTATGATGTTTTTCATGTGTTGTAACTTTGACGGTATCACCTGAACCCTTCTCATTTGATCAATGTGGATGATGTTGAGCTTGAGATAGATGCGTTCTTTAAGGGGAATCTAATACCTGTGTTGGATCACATTGAGAAATTTTTTTGGGGAAATACTATTCTAATAGTTCATGTACGGTGTAAACATGGGCATGTGTAGGACAAAACATGGGACAGATAAAAGGATATGAGGGCTCTAGATCTAGACCTTTTTGACTTAGGATATTAAATATGATTGGGAGTATAACTCAAGGACGAGCTGTTATAAGGTGGGGAGATCATAAGAGCCTAACCTTTTTTGGAGATTTATCAAGCTTGTTTTTAGGTACTCTTTTTCCTTTTTTAGGACATACTATCTAGGTTATAACTTCGGGATTTTTTGGGTGAAATTGTTGAAAATTGGAAGGAGGAGAGGTAGTGCATGGTTGGCGCACAGTTTTCCCAAACTGTGTGCCCAACCCAGCACACCATGTGAATCCAAAGAGAGGGTATTTTCAGAGCCGAAACACAGTTTTTAAACCATGAAACGTCTTAGGAGTAACCATAACCCCCCCCCCCACCATAAGAGGTTCATGGCTAAGTTTTATGATTTGGAAAATAGTGAACCCCTACCCAAGAAATCATGTGTGTGGTTTTTATTAACCTGGAAATTATATTTTAAAATCCAAAACACCACATAATATACCTTATTTCTACCCCACTCAACCCTAAGATATTTCTTACGATTTTGGAGGCTCTCAGATGGATTCCTAAGGAATCCAACCTTCATTATTGTCGATCCAAAGCCCGTATTGTAGATATGATCCTCTCCCGATAAGTGAATCTCACCCCAATTGGTTTTATGTATCTATCACATTCTTCTACCATCCTTTAAAGGGATATTTCTCTTATTTATATTAGATCTATATCAAGGTTTGATGGATCTTGATTCTTTTGGTATTTGATCTAGATTTCGGATCTAGATCTTATTCCTCTTCATGTTTTTTATCGTTCCTCTTAAATTGGGGATTTCTGTTAGTGGGAGTTTGTCATCAATCATTAGGTAGGTGATCTATTATTCAAATAAAAATGTCTTGATTTAAATTATGTGTAGGTAATTGTAGAATTTATATTGAATGGTTAGGAATAGAAACTATTAGATTGAATTACTTAATTTGGGAAATTAATTAATTGGGGATTTTAAAATAAATTGATTAATGGGGTGATGGAATTTAAATTAATGGTTTATATAATTGTTTAATTAATGTGGATTAATTAATTGGTGAAGTATTTAATGAATTTTTATGATTGTGGGATTGGATTAATTAATTAGTGAGTTAATTAATGGATTATTGGGACTATGAAATTGAATTAATTAATTAGTGAATTAATTAATGGATGGAATGTTATGATTATTATATTGGATTAATTAATTGGTTAATTAATGAATTCGTTGTTATTATTATGGGATTTGATTAATTAATTGGTGAATTAATTAATGGATGGAATGTTGTGATTGGTGTATTGGATCAATTAATTTGTGGATTAATTAATGGATGGAATGTTATTATTATTGAATTGGATTAATTAATCGGTGGATTAATTAATGGAATGTTTTGATATATGTGATATTGTGATAGATTTGAAATTTTGATACATGTGATTATGTGATATACATATGCGGTACATGGTATGTTGTATCCAAAGCTTGTAGTGATAAATGAGTGTGGGACAGGGTCTGCTACATTAAAATCTTATAGTGATAAACGAGGTGTGGGACAGGGACTGATTCTTCAAATACCCATATGAGATGATGAGTATGGTATAGAGACTGAGGCTCAAAATACCCATGTGATTAATGAGGTTTGGGACAAGGACTGAGGGTCCAAACACCCATGGGGTGCTAGGCATGACACTTTATGCCCATGAGTTGGCATTGGACTATGGTTCCAATTAGGTGTGATATGTTTAAAATGAAATGATAAATGAAAACCATGGTATTATGATATGGATCAAACTCCATCATGGTATGAAGAATTTTTTTTGGTTCAGATGTCCACAGGATCCTGTATGGTCTACGTGGTTAAATAAAGAGTAATTGAATAAATGTAAATTGTTTATTTTATTTCATGTATTTTATTCTTTGTACAACTGTATACAATGTTATTGATTGGATATTGTTATAGATGTCATTGGTGGTGGCCTACTAAGTCGTACTCACACCCTAATTGGGATGCTTGTTCGGTACTTAAATAGGCTTCTTGTTTTCTAGATAGGATAAGGTAAAAGGCTATGTGTTATATAACTATGTCAGGATAGAGCATGGATAAGGGAACTGAACTTGGTATCCGGGCCCACATGGGGTAGTTTTTAGTGTATTTTTTTGATTTGGTGTTTTCATATTAACACTGGAATGTATTTCTCATTCCATATCTACTATTGATCTTTGGAAATCATATTTCCCGTTTTTTTCATCACGTGATATTGGTTTGGTTTGGTTATTATTTATATCATTTGGTTATTGTTTATTTACTTCCATTATTGTATTTCTTAGATAAAGAGGGTATAGTCTCCCCCTAATAAATATTATACCCTCACATCTAGTTGGTAGACTCTCATGTGTGAGGAGGCGTGCCTCAGGTCTTATGACTGATCGACTCGGTGCACTGGTGTGTGGAACCCAGGTCATCACAGATGTTTTGTTTGGACTTGTAAGGTAGATGACATGTATGTCTAGCCAGCACAACTTTGATTGATACCATGTTACCAAGAGAGTCCAGTTATTGGTACTGGGTACTCAAGTTTTACTGAGCATGTGGTTTGGATATCCCAACATGTTGAAAGGGGGTGAATCAATATGTACATTTTAACTTCTAAAGTTTTATAAACACCTTTTTAAATAATCATTTATCAATTTTATTAACTCACTAATGTTAATTTTTTCTCTCATCACTTTTAATATAGAAAACAAAAATATGAAAAAAGGGAACATACATTTACAAGGTTCACCATTTAGTGTGAATGAAAATATCTATTACATGACCAAGAATAATTCAAGGTCATAAGATCCACTAGAATTGTAATATAAATATAAGAAAAACATATTTATCCATAAACTAGATATAATTCAAGTCCCTAAAATATATGAGTGCTCCCACAATATTGAAATTATATAAATACATATTCATAACAAAACACAATCAAATTTCTTTTTAAATTACTAACAATAAAAGTAATACCTTCAATACTGGTGAAACTCCATGGAAGCACATGAAAAACACATATCATGATAGAATTTGAAATTATTTTCTTTACCCTTCACTAATCTTGTTACAATTAGGGGATCCATTATCAATATAATCTAGATAATTTCATAAATACATCAACTTATTTATCCTTATTCTTTGTGTGTTTATTGCAACACACACAAAAAAAATTCTACATCTTTTTATTCTTTTTGTCATTATCTCATCAACTATTTTCTATTTCAGTCTTTGAAAATCAGTTCCACCACAACCAACTTTTTCCCACAACTATACACCCTATCTCTCTTACAATATGATCAAATAAGTGTCACATGCTCAACTTCTACTCCTCTTTATTTAAAATCTTCTTTCCTATTCATACAAACTCTATATATTTTTAATTAATTTTAAAAAATATAACTATTAATAACTGATAAAAATATTTATATACTTTATTACCTCCATTCTCCTATAGTTATAGGTTTATTTATATCATATAAAAATCTCTCCTGTATCAAAATAACAAAAATGGAGAAAACATAAAGAAAATTGGGGCAATATTGGAAAATAAAAAAAAATATATTGAAACTAAATCTTATGAAGCCTTATAATTAACCCCATGAAATGTTTAAAAAAAATTAGGTCAAACTTAAGAAATAATTATGTCTTCTGAATTCAATGTCATATAACATGATCAACTTTGGCTTCAACCTTAGGAAATAACAATTCAATTTCATATAGCCTTAATATTTTTTTCATAAACCTCATAAAACCACAATCTAATTCCACAAAACTAATATAATTTTTACTTCAATGTAATGGAATTATAATTATATATTATATAAACATTTTAAAATCCAATTAAATATTATATTTGTATTTATTTTTTTCTCAACCCCATACTCTGCCACTTTATACCTCACTTATTAATATAACATCTTTAAATACATTTTAAGATATTTTATTAATTTTATACCACTTATTAAACTTATCAACTATATTTATCAATATTTTGATAATTTTTTATCATGATTAATGTTATTGAAAAATTTTACAAAAAAATACGATATATAAGTAGACCTCTCAATAAACTTCTCAATAATATCTCCTAAACTTATAAGGAAACACATGCTTATCAAACTTCTTAACATGGATTCAATAATAAATCCATTTTAATTTTATTTTCAATACATTAATCAGTTTAAAACCATTAACATAAATTCATATATAATATCATTCACTTAATGTGTGTTTCTCTAATCAAGTAATTCCAATTGAAAAACATATTGATATAAATTGTAACAAAAAAACTAGGCGAAAAACCACTCATAATATTATTAAAATTATCATTTTATATCAATGAAAAATTAATCAATCAAATATAAGTCTATGTAAGTTAACTTTTCATATAACACAAGAGTGATAGTTTAATATTCCCAAAGTTATCCACAATTAGTAATGAACTCCCCATATCTCTCTATCAACTCTTAAAAAACTAATAAAACATTTTAATTCTAACAATAATATCCCCTCAAATAAATGTTATCTATTATTTAAAATATCCTTAACAAACACATAAGAACTTATAACAACACCTTGATGAAGTTTTATCTTCTCATTTATTTTTTCCACCAAATTTGTTTTTTCCATTTAGAAAAAAATATGCATCACTTTGGATTTATTTCATTTTATCCCTTTGATTGAAATAATCTATATAATTAATGAAGGTTATGTTATAAACATAACTTATCCTCGATTTAACAGTGATTCAACTCCTATCATCAACCCTAACTTCTAATAAGTACCCATTGTAATAAAATTAAAAAAACATCCACCACATTATCCTTTGTAAGAAAAAATTATTACTTCAACATCCCTTATTCAACCTTTTATTTTATGAAGTGGGATTTGATATCAATGTTCTTTTATAAATAATTTTAAACCACACTCTTCAAAATATTCATATCACTTAAATTATTACATCCCAAGGGAAAATTCAGTTTGAAAAAAACCAATAAATATTAAGTATAGATCATTATCTATATCATTTGGGTTTATTATTCAGTTAAAGAAAAATATTCATCTTTAATGGTGTTTTATTTCACTATATTTTACTTCTTTATGAATTATTCCTTACACATTTCTCCCAAAAATAAAACTGTTACTGAAGTGGAATTTTGATCAAAAAAATTTCCATCCTAATTTGTATCACACTAGTGCAGAAAAAAAAATTTACGGTGGTTATTTTTTATTTTTTACATCGGCTTTTGGCTGAATTTATTATAGGAGATTTTATAAATATTTTTTTTACGGAAGTTATTTTAAAACCGATGTAAAAACAATAATATGAAAGGTTTTTCACGTCAGTTCATAAAAAAACGATGTGGAAAATGCTTCAGAGTCGTGATTTATTATAGTGGTTTTTAAATAACCGATGTGGTATCTACTTTTTCATGTCTGTTATAGAATAACCGATATAATAAACTACACCTTAGAAGAGTTTATCACGTTGGTTTTGTTCATAACCGACATGATAAACCAGTCTGCCCAGGGTTTTTCATGTCAGTTCAATGATAACCAATGTGAAAACATATATACTATGTTGGTTATTAAATAACCAATGTAAAAACCTATTTCATTCCATTTATTACATCTGTTATCAAATAACTGATGTAAAAACTTATTTTCATTCCATTTATAACGTCGGTTATTTCATAACCGACGTAAAAACTCATTCCCATGCATTTATTACGTCGGTTTTCAAATAACTGACGTTAAAACCCAAAAAAATGCATTTTTTACGTCGGTTATAAAATAACAGATGCAAAAACCAAATTTTTTTAATAAAACCGTTCAACCACAACTATGCCCTGCATAAGAAAACCTGAAAACGACCAAAAATAGAACAAAACTAGACCAAAACCATCCCACCCCACTGGATAGCCCTCCCACCCCCTAGAACCCCCCCACCCCACCACACCCAACCCCACTCTACTGGACACCCCCCACACACCCCTGGACAGCCCCCCACCCTCCTGTATAGCCCCCCACCCCATTGGACAACCATCCCACACCCTTGGAACCCCCCCCCCAAACCACTGGACACCCCCCCAAACCCCTGGATACCCCTTGGACACCCCCCCACCCCTCCTAGACAGCCCCCACTGCCCTGGATAGCCCTCCCACCCTTCTGGAAACCCTCCCATCCCCCATGGACACCCTAGACACCCACACCCCACTGGACATCCCTCCCACACACCTGGAACCCCCCCCCCCCACCCACCCCCACCCCACTGGACACCCCCCCCCCCCCCACACACACACCCTTGGACACCCCTAGACAACCCCCACTCTCCTAGACTACCACCCACCCTCCTGGACACCCTCCCACCCCCACGGACACCAGTAACACCCCACCCCACTAGAAAAACCTCCCACACCCATGGAAACCCCTCACCCCACTAGAGACCCCCCATACCCCTAGATACCCCCAAGAAAACACCCCACCCCTCCTGGACAGCCCCCCACTCCCCTAGATAGACCTCCCACCCTCCTGGACACCCTCCCACCCCCATGGACACCCTAGACACTCCCATCCCACTGGACATCCCTCCCACACCTCTAGAAACCCCACCACCCCACTGGACACCTCCCCTCACCACTAGACACCCCCCCCCCCCCCCCCACACACCCTCCTGGATAGCTATCCACCCTCCTGGACAACCTCCCACCCCCATGGACACCCTCCCACCCCTATGGAAACCCTGGACACCCCCTAATCCACTGGACATCCCTCCCACACCCTCGAACCCCCCCCCCACTGGACCCCCCCACCACCACCCCTAGAGACCCCATAGACATCCCCCCCACCCCACCCCACACTCTTGGACAGCCCCTCACCCTCCTGGACACCCTCCCACCCCCATGGACACCCCGGACACCCCCCCCCCCTCACCCCAATAGACACCCCTCCCACACCCCTGAACCCCCCACCCCCACCCCCACCCCTCCTGGACAGCCCCCAACTCCCCTGGACAGCCCTCCCACCCTCCAGGACACCCTCTAACCCCCATTCGCACCCCCACCCCACTGGACAGCCCTCCAATTCCCCTGAAACCCCCCCCCCACCCCTGGAAACCCCCCTAAACAGCCCCCCAACCTCCTGGACAGACCCCACCCCCATGGACACCCACCCCACCCCCAACCCCCCCACTAGACAACCCTCAAACACCCCTGAACCCCCCCCCCCCACCCCACAGGACACCCCACACACCCCTAGATACCCCCTAAACACCCACCCACCCACCCTCACCCCTCATGGACAACCCCCCACTACCATGGACATCCCTCCCACCCTTTTGGACACCCTCCCACCCCCATGGACACCCTAACCCCATTGGAACCCCCCCCCCCCCACACCCACCTGTGGAAACCCCCCACCCCACTGGACACCTCCCCACACACCTGGAAACCCCCTAGACACCCCCCCCCCTCCTAGATAGCCCCCACCCTCCTGGATACCTTCCCACCCCCCATTCACACCCTAGACACCCCCCCCCCCACTGGAAAACCCTCCCACACCCCTGGAACCCCCCACCCCACCCCACTGGACAACTCTTTGCAATTCTGGAAATCCCCCCCACCCCCCCCCCTCCACTGGACACCCCCACCCCCGAACACCCCCCCCCCCCCACACACACACTCCTGGACAGCCCCCCACCGTCTTGGACACCCTCCCACCCACATGGACACCCCGAACACCCCCACCCCACTGGACACCCCTCCTACACCCCTGGAACACCCCCCACCCCTTCTGGATAGCCCCCCCAGTCCCCTAGACAGCCCTCCCACACCCCTGAACCCCCCCCCCCCCCACATTGACCCCCCCCCCCCCCCCACCCACTGGGCAACCCTCCCACACCCCTAGAAACCCCCCACCCACTCCACCCACCCACCCCACTGGACACTCCCCCCCCCACCCCCACCCTCCTAGACCGCACCCACCCTCCTAGACACCCTCCCACCCCCATGGACACCACAAACACCCCCACCCCACTAGACAACCCTCCCACACCCCCGAGCCCCCCCCCCCCCCCACCCCACTGGACACACCGCACACCCCTGGATACCCCCCCCCCCCCATCCACCCTCCTAGACACCCTCCCACCCCCATGGACACCCTAGACACCCCCCCCCCCCACTGGATAGCCCTCCCACACCCATGGAACCCCCCCCCCCCCCCCCCCGCAGTCTAGAATCCATACTAGAAAAACCATCAGAACTAGAGAAAAACAAGCAGTATACCAAAATTAAACATTCACATATATTACTTTCAAAACATACAATGTCAACTAAAAAAACCTAAAACCAACCTAAACGACTACCAAATACACAATTATAATGAAAATATTCAAAATTACATTTTACACTACAAACTAACTAAACTCCAATTAAACCTGTAAAATAATTTGACCATTCCACTTGTAAGTGTTTGAAATCTTGAGAACTATAGGTTTGATGGTCATTAAATAGGTACAAAGTAAAAGGATAGTAGTTAACATGTATAATTAATAAATCAAATGAAATATTATGGAAAGTTTTAAAAGGAAATCTTACCAGGTCAAAGTGAACAAGTGTTCCAGTTGTAATTATTTCATACATAAATCTTAACATATAATATTTGAATTCGGCGACGCCTTTTTTTTCATGAAAATTTTGTTTAAATGAGTGTAAATTCAAAATATTATTTTTATGTAAAACATCAAAAAGTAAAAATTATAAATGGATATTTACCTTTACTTTTACATATTTGATCTTGGGACTCCTTTTCTTTGTGTTTTTTTGAAAGTAGACCCATCCCCTATTAGAAAATAATACAAATGGGATAAATTTAAAATGCATTATAATATATAAAACTATTAATAAATTTAAACTTACTTTTCCATAATATTCTTAAAACTTTCTCCTACATCACCATGGACAGATCATATCCAATAAAGTGTTTTCTCCCTTGGGAAAAAAGACCTAACATCCGATGATCACTGATAAAAGAAAATTTAAGTTTAGTGGTTTTTTATGACAAAAGATAATGAAGTATTTTCTAGAGATATGTTTCATACCTCTCACAAAATGGCATCATCCAACATTGTGTGATTATATTCTGTTAAAATATTACAGCAATATAAAGCATTCTTTGTTCCTCATCCAATGCATGTGCTTCAAGGGAAATAAAATGCAAGTACATGAATCCATATTCATCTATCCTCTCATTCTTATCACACATGTAATAAATATACCTAATACAAAATAGATAGAATTATACATTTTTAATAAATATTATGTAGGGAAAAGGTGTTAATACTTAAATGGAAAAAAAATTCACCACGTTGATGCCTAACTTATCTCCAGTAACAAGATCCATTATATCATTCTTCAAAATACCCACATTTATTTCACATACACAAACATGATCTTCCATTGGAAACTCATAATGATCCACCAAAAAATTTGAATATATTGACAATATGTCAAGACTACTAGAATTTTTATATGATGTCAGAGCCATTTGTCTTTGTTGTTGTCTATATGGTATTTCTTTACCTTTGAAGTATTCCTGTAAAAATAAATAGAAGAATATATTAGTTTTCAAATGTTAAAACAACTTTAATAAAAAAAATAGAAGATATAACATACATACCTCTATGGTAATGAGTCGTAGAAGTCTGGATGACCAAATTAAAAAATGGTTGATACTATATCTAACTTCCATCACCTCATATATAGGTAATGGTACTTGATTTGATCTATCTATAAAATCTTTTACAGTGACCCTATGATGCTATAACTCTAACTTTTGATGATGAACTGTATCTCCTATACAATATACCAGCCCATATGAAACTATATGATGTTGAGGATCATCAACATAAAATTCGCAATAAGTAGGAAGCTGCGGTGAAGGAGTCGGATAAAAAATGGGGTCCGCAGGCTGAGGTGGGGGAGTGGGAGCTACTGGAGGAGGTGGAGGATAAATAATGGGGTATGCAGGGGGAGGTGGAGGAGTGGGAGCTGCATTCTGAAATTGTCTTTGCAAGTCTGCAAACCAAGACTGTACTGATGCTCTAATCTTTTCCTCCATAATCACATTAATATTATGAAATTAAGCCTCCAAGGATTCTATTTTTTTTATAAACACCCTCAATAGAAGAAGTTTAATAACGTCGCAACACTTTTCTTACTGATACACCTGTTGGATATGCTCGTACATGACTAGGATGTTTGGGTTTTCCCAATGTTGCAGATAAAATATCTTTCCTCCCAGCAACTGTAAATTCCCCCATGATCTCTACTCATCAAGATAATCCTATATTAATTAATTAAACATTTCTGTAATGATTCAAATTATATAAAGAATATAGTTAACTTAAATAAATAAAATAAATATATTATAATCCTCTTAGCTACGATTCTTGAATCTTCTGAAAGATATTTACCCTTTTTTCCCATCTGATCTCTCTTCCATTTTTCATGTCTAGATGGAAGGGATGGAGGGGCAAACTCTCCAGAGCTTGAAGACTCAACTATCATATTTTTTAATTTTTCCTCCATCATTTTTTCTTCCAATAAGGTATACCCTCCCTGAGATAAACTATGAGGGTATACATTGTTGGATTGGATCTTCTGATGAGATTTCCTTGTTTTCTATAAATTAATAATAATAAATCATTAAAAAAACATTAATAAGATCATTTATATAAGAAAGCTTATAAAAGTTTACATTTCCCTTAAAAAATGAATCTTTTCTTATACTTTCAACAAACTATGTCCATGTCTCTTCATCTATTAAAGGATATATATGACATGGATTGTCATGAATCCTATGACCAAAAATGAAATCAGATGTTAGGGTTTATTTGAAATCCCTTCATCTCTTAGAAGTCATAAATAAGCATTTATTTCTAACTCCTCCAGTGTCATGAATATCAAATGTCATCTGATAAAGAATATTTAACACATATTATACTAGAAACATTTAAATAATAGGAAACTAATATCAAAAGATCTTACCAAAATCATCTCCCACAACTGAGATATTATTTCTTTTTCCACACTTCTCCAATCATCATACAAAATTATTACTTTTCTCTTACCCTGATTTGATACAAAACTCTTAAAATATTTTGCATTTGGACCTCTAGGAATATCATTCTCATCAAACTCAATGAGTATCCTCTGGTCCTGTGTACGATCAAGTGATAATTTTGGTAAACGTGTGCACCCACGTTTACCAACTCTTGAACTCTTCTTTGTCGTTATGGGATCACATGAGGAATATTGGGGAACATCAATAGGATCATGTGAATGTTCTTCCTCATAGGTATGATCATTATGCTCATCTCTAGAATCATGTGGTTGATCAACTAGTTGATCTGTCATTTTTCTTCAAATAAAAAAAACAAACATTAGTTAAAAAATATAAAAATTCAAATACTACAATACTAATGTAAATAGAAAATGTAAAATTGAACTAAGTTACATAATAGTAAACATGGTTAATATGGTAAGCATGTTAAAAAATGGTAAACATGGTAAACATGGTAGTGTAATTTCCATTCATAAAAATCAATAAATATATAAGTTACGTAAAGGTAAACTATAGTAAACATGGTAAACATGGTAAACATGGTAAAATAATTGTCATTAAACAAAAATAATAGATATATAATTTATGTAATGGTAAACATGATAGACTAAAATAAACAAAAATAAAATGCACAAAAACTTCTACTTATTTGTTTTAATACACGTTTTAATAAAGAAAAAAAATTATAATATCTAACATTTTATGAAAATAATAAATGTAAAAAAGAAATAAAAATTTGTTACCTGTAATATTATGAATATACAAATGGATTTTTTCCCAAATTCCTTCATCATGATCGTTACTTATGGCACAAACCATGTCTCCAACATGCTCATCATTATGTTCTGCTAATCATTCCATGGAAGTAGGGATCTCACATAAATCAGCATCTTCATAAAGTTGATCCTCACAAACATATTTTTTTCCCTTGTAAAACAACATAACACTGCATATCTGATTGATCAACTGCATAGAAATTTTTTTTTCATGTGTTTCTATTATAAAAGAATCTGTTATGACTTCCAATATATTCAGATTAACAACTGTTATTCCAAATTAATCCTGTCTGACACTATTTTTACTAATAAACCATTTTCAATTAAGAACAAGAACTTTAATTTTAAATTAATCAAACTCCCATATTTCATCAATGACTCCATAATATGTAGTTGATGCAAAAAATTGGTTTTTGTCTTTCAAACTCGAAAAATGCATTACTTATGCAAACACCAATACACCACTATTCTGAACTGCACTTATGTTGTCCTGAGATTTCATATGAAATGTATAGCCATTAATGTCATAACCAGACCATGTTATCACATTTAAACATGGTCCACCCACTAACCATCTTAATGTCTCTGATACATTTGATCTACTAAGCAAGGCCCTTTTAAACCATGACAAAAATTTTTTGTTTTGCTCATTCAAAATCCACATTTCTTTCTTATTTGGATGACTTTGTTTCAACTCATTAATATGCAATGTGATATATGGTTGAGCATCAGCTATTTTATTCAAGATGTATAATTCTAACTTCTTTATATATTCAGCTGACAATGATTTAACTTTCAAGCCACAAATCCCCTTTCCCTCATTATTAACTTGTTCATGGTGAGATGGAGGAAAACCTATGTGCTCTGCCATAGCCGAGTAGCTCGTACAAAACTATTCAACCTCCTCAGAAATATACTTTTCAATAATTGAGGCTTCAGGTCAATATGGATTGTTAACAAACCCCTTCAATATTTTCATAAACCTTTCAAAAGGATACTTCTAATGAAGGTATATAGGTCCACAAAGCTTTATTTATTAAACCAGATGAATCATTAAATTCACCATTATATCAAAAAAAGATGGAGTAAAATACATTTCTAATTGAAAAAGTATAGAAATTAAATCCTTTTCGAAAATGTTCAAAGCATTCACATCAATCACCTTATTAAAAATTGAATTGAAAAAATAACACAACTTCATTATAGTATTTCTGACACAAATGGGAAATATTCCACGCAATGCAACTGGTATAAGTTCTTTCATCATGATGTGACAATCATGAGATTTTATACATATCAACTTCAAATCCTTAAAAGAGACAAAAAAATTACATTTAAATAATAACCTTGAGGCACTTTGATATCATGAAGAGACTGAAAAAAGATAATTTTCTCTCTCTTGGATAATATATGACAAGCTGGTGGAAGAAATATTTGTCTTCCATTAGGAGTGGGAGATAAATCCAAACATATTCCCATTGATAGTAAGTATAATCTTGAATTCAACCCATATTTTGTATTTCCTTTAATATCTAGCAATCTTCTAATCAAACTATCGCATATATTCTCCTCCGTCTGCATGACATCAATATTATGTTTCACTTAATGAAATCTCTAATATGGTAGCTTAAAAAATATTGACCTTTTCTTCCAAATATGTCTATAATTACCAGATTTTTGTGTCTTTCCCAATGTCGCATCAAGGTTTTACACCCTCTCAAAATACTCATCAAGGGATAAAGGTTTTTGAGAAATATTAAATTCTTTGAGCCATTGAATTCCTTTTTTAGTCTTCTATAAGATTGATCCATAGGAAAAAACATTCGATGACCCATGTACACTATTTTCCCCCCATGATGAAATTGACAATATGAAGTGTGTTGTTCGAAAATTGGACATGCTTTATGCCCCTTAACACTATATCCTGACAAATTTCCATATGTTGGGAAGTCATTTATATTGAATATAAGCACTGCATGTAGTTGAAAATATTCCATTTTATAAGAATCATACACCCTAATACCATCCTCCCATAAATGTTTCAAATCATCAATCAATGGTGACAAGAAAATGTCATATCATTTCCTGGTTGCTTCGCACTAGAGATCATTATACTTAACATGAAATATTTTCACTTCATACAAAATTCAGGAGAGAGGTTGTAAATTACCAATAAAACATGCCATGAAATATGTGTGCTACTGAGAGTTCGGTATGGATTCATTCCATCTGTGCACAACCCTAGTATGATATTTCTAATTTCATTTCCAAATAAAGGATATTTCTCATAAATTTTCTTCCATTGTGTACAATCAGCTCGATGACGTATTTTTCCATCACATATCATCTCATCAGCATGCCATATTAACCTTTTGTAATCATGTGAATTAGCAAATAAACATTTCAAATGATGAATTATAATAAGATACCGAAATACCTTGGAAGGGATCTTTGTATCTCTACATCAGCCTGTGATTTTTCATTCAACTTATATTGTGATGTCCCACATTTAGGACACTCTGAGAGAAACTCATATTCCTTCTTATATATCATATAGTCATTCAAACAGTCATGTATTTTCTAGTATCTTGATCCCATCAGGCATAATATTTTCATGGCCTTATAATGTGAATCTGGAAGATCGTTGTCTTTTTGAAAAATGTCTTTCAAAAATTGTAGTAGCTATGTAAAACTTCTGTCACTCCATCCATGTTTCACCTTCATGTTAATCAATCTTAACACTACTGAAAAACTATAAAATCTATACAACTAGGATACAATGGTTTTTCAGCATCACCATATAGACACGCAACTGTCGGTTCTATCTCAATTTGTTCTACTACAATACCACAGATCATTTATTCAATTCCATCAGAGTTGCCATCTTGAAAATCATCCTCATTAGTAGATCTAACATTCTGTCCAGTTTTACCATGCCAAATCCAAGGGTTGTAACTCGGATTAAAACCATGACAAATCAGATTATCTTTGATCTCTCTACTTTTCAACTTCATCATATTCAAACATTTCAAGCATGGACAGAAAAAAATTGTCACTGCTTGGAACATTTCATTTAGAAAATTCCAAAAAGGCATCAACACCTTCCTCGTATTCATTACTCATTCGATGTGTCGTAACCCAACTTTGACTCATTATTACCTATAACAAATATCAAAATTATACATCTTGTTAAGATAAGAAAAATATATATTTATATGAAAAATATCACAATTTGAATGTAAAACAATTTTGAAATATAAAACAAATCTATGTGTATTTGAAAAAAAAAATATGCATAAAAATAATTTTAAAAAGAAAATATAGTTATATATAATAGTTTTAAATTCATCTTGTATTATTTCTTCTTAAGGTACACAAATAATACATCCTGATGCAAATGGATACCAAATTCAACCTTCTGTAAAAAATAAATATGAAGTGTAAATATTAAAATATGTATACATTCACTACTAAAAATTACACATATTCAAATGGTTTGAAACCATTGGGATAGCCCCTAAAACCATTGGGATAGAATACCCTAATGGTTTCACACACCGTTGGTATGATGTTCATTGCAATAGCCCTAAACCAACGATTCTACAGAAACCGTGGGTATAGACTACCTGATGTTAAACTATTCCAATGGTTTAAATGAAAGCGTTGGGATATATATATACCAAGGGGGTGTCCAAGGGGGTAGGGGGATGTCCATGGGGTGGTGGGGGCTATACAAGGGGGTAAGGATTGTCCATAGGAGGTAGGGGCTATCCAGGGTGTCCTAGGGGGTAGGGGGTATCCAGGGGGTAGGGTTTGTCCCTATGTATTTCATTTAAATAAAAGATTCATTTGCTGATAGTTTGAAATACAGTAAAATAAACATATTTTTTCTAAAAATAATCCTCATGAAAACATTTAAAACCAAGCATTCAATTTTACCAAAGAGACACACCACAATTAGGGAGCATAATCAATAATGACATAATGAGGGTAATGGGTTGAATTTAATCAATACTCTCTGGATGATCCCGTAAGGGGCACCGCCTTCTTAGGGTTTCCCCCTATCTCCATCTCTTCTTCTCACCTTAGATCGACATTAGAGCTCTCCTAGGCTCTCCTTCTCAGTGTTTTCATGGCGGCGGTTCCTCTTCCAAGCGTGGTGTCGAGGTACCTTCGTGGGCGTGGCCGTCTGGTCTTTTCCAACTATTTATTGGCCTGTTCTTTTGGAAGTGCGGTGTTGACAGTGGTTTTAGATCCATCTCCTCCTGGATGGGGGTCGACGCTTCGATTCTGTGTCGGCTGGGGGTGTGTGCGGCAATTCGATGTGGATTCCAGGTGAGGTTGCGAAGGCGGCGACAGGATCTGGCTCTGATTTCAAGTTAGGCGTCACGACTGTCATTGTGGTTTTGTTCTCTTTTTGATTTTCTGCCCTTGTGATTTGTCTGTGGGTGTTGTTGAGCCCTTTTTGAAGCATGGTGATTCTGGGTTTTCGATTTTCGTTTCGTTCTGATCTGACGTTGTTGCAGCAGCGGCATGGATGAGATGCGTTGGGTTTTGTTGGTGAAGTTTAATTATGAATTTCTATTTTTGTGATGAGTTTACTATCTGTTTTCATCCACCATTTTTGTGTGATGGTATGATTTGGGTGGAGGACCGTGAGTTTGTGATGGAATTCATGGTTTTGGAAACTGATGAAGGATTCAGTATGGGGTCTTGGATCCAGGCGTGTTTGCGTTGTTTGGGGGCATCATAAGAGGAGAATTATGGTGGCTGTGAAGACTATTTAAGGTGATATGTGTTGTTTGTTCTAGTTTTTTTGGATTTTGGATTTTGGATTTTGGATTTTGGATTTTGGATTTTGGATTTTTGGTGATTGGTTTGATGTCTGTAGGTTCTCACTAACCCAAAAAGTGACTTATTTGAAAATCAAAAAAAGAAGTTTCAGTGAGAGGGCAATGGGTAAGCAGTATTCAAGTAACCATACCAGATGAGGCACAAGATTATCCTCCACGAATAAACAAGTGTCAGAGAACATGGTAATATCTAGGAGCTTAAAGGAAAATCTATAACATATTGTAACATAATCCATCCTTTTGGTGTGCCTGATGCAATCAAATAGCCCTAACGCACAAGGGGAACCATCCCCAAAGCAGAGCTTGTTTATAATAAGGGTTAATTAGCTGGATCATACTCTTAAACTAGTGCAGCAAGCATTATTTAATAATCCACTACCAATTCTAGGATACCATGTTATGTCTAAAGTGGGGGTGATCCGAGGAGTATCAAACAATCAACCATATATAAAGAATAAGCATAAGACACACATAAGCCACACACCCACAAGAATCACCCCAGAACACTACTCCAAGGAAGTCCCCTTTCCTTAGGGCCATCAACGCACAATGTAAGTCCCATACCAAGGACATTACAATTCTTTTTAATAATGATAAGGCAAGAGACACATTCCAATGAGATTTTTCCAAAGAAAACCCACTTTCTAAAAGTTCCAATCGGGCCACACCCATTCTTTTAAAAGAAAAACGTTTTCAAAAGTATCAAAACACACCATTTAAGACTCTATGAAATATTTGAAACACATTTGAAAAGGAACAACATCATTTGGAAATCATAAACCACTTTTAAGGGCCAACCATGCTTTTAATCAAACACTTGTTGTGTAGGGCTATGTAAAATAATTCCAAAAAAATTAATTCAATGGGAATGCAACTTGATTTAATTAAAGTAATCATTTAAAAAATTATATATTTTTAACAAGAATCAAATCAAGGTATAAACATCAAGAAATCAATGATTCTTAAATTTAAATACAAATACATAGGTAAACCTACCTCAATCCAAGACGCCTTTAATGATTACCACTCAAAATGGCTTCAACAAGGTCCAGATGAGCAAGGAATTCCAAGAAGAACCGTAACAAGAAAAAACCTTAAATTTAGAAACAAAGAAACAAGAAACCTAGACCAAAGGAACCAATGAACAAGAACAAATAAGAAGAAAAATGAAGAAGGAAGAAGAGGTAGAAAGAGGATATTATATGGAAAAATCACCCCCAAACATGTAGAAACCACTTGGAATCTCCATTGGAAGGAGGTGAGAGGCATGGAGAAGAGGAGGAGGATACTCCTAGGGTTTCATGTTCCAAATGGGGGGAAAGAGGAGTTTTGGTGTTAAAATTTGATAGGGTAAATGGTCGAAAATACATTTTTAAAGAACTCGGGAATTGCACGCGGTTAGGCTGCACCCCCTAGACACCCCCCCCCCCAAACAGAACCTCGACCCACTTTGGACACCCTGCCTAACCCCCCTGGACACCCCCACTGCCTAAACACCCCTACCCCCTTAGACATCCCACTCACCCCTGGACACCACCCCTCACCCCCTGGACACCCCCCCCCCACATCCCCTGGACACCACCCCCACTGCATGCCCACTTGGACACCCCTAGACCCCCCCCCCCTCACCCCCCAGGACAGCCCCCTCAACCCCCTCGACCCCCCCCCCCCCATTGGACACCCCCACACCCCCCTGGACACCCCCACCCCCCTAGACAGCCCCATCACCACCCTGGACACCAACCCCCACCCCCTAGACACCCCAACCAACTTGGAAAGCACCCCCCCCCCCCAGGACACTACCCCCCCCCCCACCCCCACCCCCTAGACACCACCACCCCCTTGGATATCCCCCAACCCCCTGGACCGCCCCCAACCCCTCTGGACATCCCCCACCACCCCTGGACACCCCCACCCCTTGGACACCCCATACCCCCTTGGACAACCCACTCATCCCTCTGGACACCACCCCCACCTCATGGACACCCCCACCCCCCTAGACACCACCCCCAACCCCTACCCCCTTGGACACCCCTGGAAACCCCCCACCCCCTAGACAACCCCCTCACCCCCTTGACCCCACCCCCCCCCCCCCCCCCACCCCAGACACCCCTACCCATTGGAAATCCCCCTCACCCCCTCCCCCCCCCCGGACACCATCCCCCACCGCCTTGGACACCCCTTGTACACCACCACCCCCTTGGACAGCTCCCCACCCCTCTGGACAGCCCCCCCCCCACCCACCCCCTGGACAGCCCCCAAACCTTTAAAGAGCCCCCCCACCCCCTGGACAACCCCCATCACTCTGGATACCCCCCCCCCATGGACACACCCACCCCCTGGACACGCCTACCCCCTTGGAAAATCCACTCACCCCCCTAGACACCCCCCCCCCACACACACACACCCCTGGAAACCCCTACCCACTTGGACAGTCCCCTCACCCCTATACAACACCCCCACCCCCTTGGACACCCCCTGAACACCACCACCCCCTTGGACACCCCCTAAACAGCACCACCCCATTGGAAACCCCCCCCCCCCCTCTGGATAGCACCCCCACACACACACACAAACACACACCCCACCCCTGGACAACATCCCAACCCTCTGAACACCCCCCCCCCCCACACCCCCTAGACACCCCCCATGGACACCCCCACCCCCTGGACACCCCTACCCCCTTAGATATCCCACAAAACCCACTATACACCACCACCCTCACACACACACACACACCCTTGGACACCCCTACCCCCTTGGACAGCCCCCTCACCCACTTGGACACCCCCCCTGGACACCCCCAACCCCCTTGGACAGCCCCGGCACTCCCCTGGACACCATCACCCACCCCCTTTGACACCCCTTGGACACCCCCACCCCCTGGACAGCTCCCCCAACCACCCTGGACACCCCCACCCACTTGCACACCCCCCTAGAAACTCCATGTATGCGCACACACACACAATAGAACACACAAAAATTGTAAACTTGCATGATATCACTTCCATAGGTTTATTTTACTAGAAAAGAATTTAGCATGGTATAAATGAACACTATGAAACTTACCATGATAGAAAGAACAAAGAAAAATAGCATCTCAAAAAATTAGTTTAGGGAATCATGGAAAATAAAAACTGAAACCGAGCCGTGTGAGACTTACTTGAGTCTTGTGAGTCGACCTGATAGATCTGATGATAATAAATATGAATAATGATGTTGTCAAAACGAGGCTGGAGGGAACGAATTCAAAGAATCATTTTTAGGTTTTCCACGTGAGAGAGATGAGTCACAAGTCACCTGATCAAAGAAAATAGAATGACTGAATATGGGGTGTGATAAATCATTTAAAATCTTTATCACATTTGTTATTTAATAACTGATGTGGTAAACTATTTTTTTTAATGTTTATAAAATTGGTTATTTAATAACCAACATAGAAAACAATTTATCACATCGGTTATTTTATAACCGATGTGATAAATGTCTCTCTATCACGTCGGTTCTTTTGATAACCAATGTGATAAATTTCCGAGATTAGATTTATCGCATCGATTATTTTATAACCGAGGTGATAAAGCACTGAGATTCGATATAACGCATCAGTTATAAAATAACCAACATAATAAAGATAATCTCAGTTTTTATTACGTCTGTTATTTTATAACCGACGTAAAAAATTGATTCTCATCGATTTATCACTTCGTTTAAAAAATAACTGATGTGATAAATCGATTTTTACAGCTTTTCATTCCAGTCATATAGAACCAACGTGAAAAATACCAACGTGTTAAACATTTTTTCCACTAGTTTTAGTATAACCAAATAACTCTAACTTCCATTTATCTTTTTAAAGAAACCCAAAATTGATTGTTCCTTTAGGGTGCCTTAGAATCCTCTTTACAATAATTAAATTTTATTCTCTCATAGAACTTTGGAAGTGAGAAAAAAATTCTATAACATAGACAATATCTGATATAGAATCATTAAGTATAAAACTAGAAATAAATATTCTAAACTGTATTTGGTTTAATTCGTTTATTTTATGATCTTTATGTAGATTTTTTCCCAAAAAAATGAAGTATAGGCATACCTCACATCCTCTATATTGAACTTCTCCAATAACTCTTGGGTCCAGTTTTATAGAGAAAAGAACATGTGATTCATCCCTTGATTAATTTGAAAACCTAATAAATACTCAATCTCTTAAACCATGAAAACCACAAACTTATAATTTATTATAGAAATAATCACTTTAAAAATAAATTCATAATTAACTAGAAATTGATATCATCTACATAGACGATAACAGTTAGATAATTCTTGTAAGTCTTATGGATGTGGAAATTATTTTTTACTTTTCCGTTTTAGAAAATAAATTAATTCAAACATATGTTTCATTTGGAATACTAGGCTCTCATATCTTTCTTCAACCCATAAAATGCTTCTTTAATTTATAAACACGTATACCATCTTCTCTAATCATAAATCTTTCGCCTTTCTAACTATCCACCTCTTTATCATGATTTTTATTAATGATTCTTAACATCCATTTGGAATATCATGTATTTAATTTTATTAGTAACATATAAACATATTATGACAATTTAAATACTTTGCATGGATGAAATAATTTAATTAAATTATACCCCCATTAACTTAAGAATATCCCTTACACACCATCCATACTTTTTCCCTTCCCATTTCCCCCTTTTAATTTAATTTATTTCAAAACAATATTTTTTCCAATAATGTTCTTTTTAACTGGATTAGGAACTAAATATCATTTATGATTCTTATTAATCTAATAAAATTTCTCATTCACCATATCAAATCATTCCTTATGCTTTAATACTAAAACAACACAACTTTATTCAACTTGAGACAAAAAAAGTGTGTATTTATGCCCTAAGTGATATTTTTATTCAAAACGATGCTCCATGTTCTCCAATGACATTTTTATCCTTCACCATCACTTTATTCATCAATTGAATATTCCCTATTTTCAAAAAAAAATTATTTTTTTCTCAAGAAATTTAGTATATTTATTTTAATTTTCTTAAAAAATTTATCATTATTTAAACTCATAAAAAGAGTATTAAATTACCTTAACATCATGAATATCACTTTTCATCCCAAGTTATTTATTAAAACAACCCTTCCAGTTTTGTGGATATTATAAGAAAAACATTTCATCTCCTCTCCACTCAAATTTTCCCATGTTTGTCCCTTTAAATTTGATAACACCTGGACTTCAAAATAACTAAAATTATTTTAAACTTAAATACTTATTTTTATGAATATCATAAGATAATATAGTTGAATTAAGGTGAGATAAATGATGATTTTCAATATGAACTTCATTACCAATTTCTTGCCTCTAAAAAAATGTGAATCCTCATGATCAATCAACACTTTAACACCCTTGGATTATGGTAGTTCACCCATTCTATTATTTATGTTTAATTTTTATAATAATTAGGTTGAGTTTTGTGAGTTTATATATTGTTTTGGTATGTTTTTGAAGTGTTTTAAAGGGTGAAAATTTTGATCATGGTTAGGGGAAACCGTGTGGCTTCTTTAGGTAATCATGTAATGAGATTAGGAGGATGGGAGAATTTTCATGGATGGGGAACAATTTTTACAAACCATGTAGGTGAATAAGAGAAACCATGATAATGGATATAAAAAGTAAAAGCATAGTCATTTCATGATTTTTTGAACCATATGAACCAATCATACGAGGGGTAGGTTTAAAGGTAGAGGATGGTTCATGGTTAGCACATGGTTTTCCAAACTATGTGGCATAACTATGCCACATGAATTTAAAACTCTAAAAATTAGGTCTTAACTCTCTTTTATCCCCTAAATCCATCATGTTTTTACCTAAACCCTAAATCTCTCAAACACCTCTCCTTTACTAAGCACTATTAGTAGTTCCCTTTGATATAGAAGCTAGTTTTTATGGATCCATATTCATTGGATATATAGAATCGATGTTAAGTCTCCATTTTCTCTCTCTTTATAGATCCCATTATCTTAACTCAAATAAACATTATATATAGTACATTATAGATAGATATATGATATATGATTAAATTTTATGATACTTGGTTGGATCTATTGAAATAAAAAAATTGTCCTGGATCTAGAGGGTTTATTTTGTCGTTCTTCATTTTTATCACCAGTTGTGAGGTATGTAGATTATATCTTCTCTTATTTTTTTAGAAATTGAATTATTGGAGTTATTAAAAAATTTCTATTATTTGAAAATTAAATGTTTTAAGATTTCATAAAGGAAAACCCACTTGGTTTATGGTTTGAAATCTTGGTTATTTGAATAGTTTTTTTAGAAAACCTCTTTGAATTATGGTTTAAAATTATTGTATTGGTTTAATGAAATAAATATGTTAAATTTAATGTTTTAAAAGAAATAAATAATTTATATATAATGATTTGATGTGATAACTTGGAATACATGGTTGGCCTATGTTCATTATTACATTATATGAGGCCATGTTGGTATATACTTAGCACTCAATACCAAAATATAGGCACAGAAAGGTGTATCACCAAATGGATAATTAATGAAGGATAGATTAGTGATTATGAGTATTGGTATTTTCACTTAGAAATCATGTGTAAATGAGTGGATGGATGTGGTTTTGGAATTCCAAGTGGTATTAATGGATAAATTTTTATACTTTAATTTAAATTGTTCTAAATTAGAAAACTATTTTGATGTTCCTATATTTATTATAAATTATATTTTTAACTATGAGATAACATGCTCTTATCCTAGTGGCATGAGTTGGAAAGTCTCTTGGGGAATGCCTAATCGGTATGATTACTCACCACCTTTATATTCACTATGGTGTGTGTATAGATGGTATTATTTATAAAATGAGTAACGGAAAGGTCCCATATTTCTCTAGTAGATCATCATGATGATACTTTCTTGGGATGGTGGTAGGATCTTAGAGTTCTCTTCAGGGTTGTTTAGAGTGATGTCACATTGGTGTTTCTGTATCAGTATGTCCTTTGGATTTGTTGAGTTTCCTTGTTATAATTTTTCACTTCTACTCTAATATTTCCATTTTTTGGAATTTCATTTGATTTTTATTGTTTATACATCATGAATCATATAGTTTCTTTGGTTTTCCTTATTTTATCTTGAAAATTTATGTTGGTAAAAAAAGGAAAATCATTACCCAATGTTTAGGTAAGCCCTTAGAATTTATTTTCATCCTTTGGTGTCTTGGTGATGTCACCTAAGTTTAGAATCACCACAGATCATTCCAAACTAATGGTTAGGTTCAAGATGTTGAAAAAAGTATCAGTTTGGTCTGGTCTATCTATCAGTATGGTAGTTCTATAGATAGTATATGTTAGAATAAGAAATCTATAACATAAAAATGTGTATCTCACCTTTTTATATTTAACTTCAAGTTATTGGTGTGGTTTGGTTAGGAAATGTGTCGTGAAACACTTATTGGTTTTTCATAACCTCATCATCATGGGTTTAACTAATGAGAGTTTCATATCATTCATTAGGAAATAGTCTTCCCACTAGGATGAAATCATTCATGTGGTATTTATTTTCTTATACTTTAGTAAACGATAACATGATAACCTTGTTTGTTGAAATGGATGCTTGTGATTTGTAAGAAATTAAAGGATTAAAAAAATAAAATGGTTTCATGGACATGGTAAATAGAGTATGGCTCTATGTTGTTTGATGAGTCTTACTGATATTATTTTGATTTATTTTTTCTAGTATTTATTTGTGTTAATTTCTTCCCTGTGTTTTATTTTTTAAACAAAATTTAAATTGGTATGGAATTGAACTTAAACTAGTTATGACTGTAATTAACTGATATTTATTAATATAAATTCAAATTTAGGCTATAAAAAATGGTAGTAACTTTATAATTAGTAGTTGAATGTATAATTACATGTTTATTGTTTTCTATACTTAGTAACTATTTTCATGTTAGTACTATCAAAAACCATTCCACATGTTGACTACCTTTTGTTTAGTCTAAAATTTTAATATTTTCGTGACATAATATGTGTTTATTTAAGTTTACTGATTTGAAATTATGATACTTATTACATGTGATTACAAAAAGGTCTGGCTAGAACTATGTGTTATTATTTCCTTAGTTAATTTCATAATAATTTAAAAATAATAGAATGTCATTTTTATTCCTTTTTATATTCAAAATTAGTAAATCGTGACTAGTACCATGAATAGTGTAGCACATAAAATTAATTTATGTCAAATGTACTAGCATGTTGTAATTTTTTTTAACTCACACATTTTTTAGATCATGAACCATGAAATCATGCTAAAAATGTAACTATTTTTTCATTTTTTAAACCCAATAAATAAATATAATTTTTATATTATTCCATGTAATTTTTATAATTAGTGAATAATGTTAGTATAAAAATGACAAAGTTATTATATATTAATAGGGATAGTCTACTATAATGTTTTAAGTATTTTGTAAACATTTCAATTAATAGATAATTGGTTATGGAATAATGTAAAATTTATGATATGTTAATTTTTTTTGTTTAATTTCTTTGTTACCTAAGTATTCATGATTATTAAAAATATTTTTTAAATAATATACATAAATTTAGAACCTAATGGAATGAAATGTGGTAGCATCATAATTCTCAAATAATGTTTTCCTTTTTCAAAATAATTTCAAATGGTTAATATTTTATAATGTTACGTAACTAGTCTCTACCTTAAACAGGTTGATAAATCATGAGTTAATAAGAAATTTGGTCACCTTTTCATGCAAATGAGAGGATTCAAACATTTTATATTGCTTCTTTGTGGTTACATTATTTGGCTACTCATATTTTTATTATCTAAGTTGATGAGACATGTTTTTATGACCAGGTGGGTTTCAAATTATATAATTATTTTTATAGACATTATTTTACAAAAAATTTTGGATTTCAAATTGGTTTAACAAAAATGATTTTATGTAATGTTTTATAAAAAAATTCATACATTTTCAATTCAGTAAAATATTTAAATACCCTTTTTTAAGTAGACTTTGGGAAAAAGAGTTTCAAAAAAAGGAAAATTTTATTATCTTGAGTTTTATAGTTATATGGTTTTTACAGATTGTTGGTTTATAAATATGGAATTATTGCATGTTGGATTTTAAAGATCTGTTATAAAACTAATTTCAAAATAGTTTTATTGGTCGAAAAATTTTATAAAATATTTAAAATGTTTCTTTAAATGGTATTTTGAAATACATCTTTATCAAAAATATTATCATTGTTTTTAGAACATGAGAAAATTTCATGTGGTTCTCAAAGAAATTTTTTATATGTAAAATTAGTGGATGGAAACCTTTATGGTGTGTTAGAATAGATATTAATAAGTTATTATTCCAAAGAAATATGTGTATGGATATTTACCTTGGGGAATGGTGCTATTTTATATGGTAATTATGCTACTTATACATGTTTGGTTATTATATTTATTTAGTTTTCATGTTGTTGTGATAATTGTTCTTATTATTTTGATTGTGCTTATGTTCATTTTTAACAAATTATACTTACATCCTGATGGTTTGATTTTTGTGTTGGTTATCCTTGTATGATCTTAACCTTTTTGTGTAGGTTATTGTTCTTTCTCTGTGATAAATATAATCTATAGAAGGGAAATATAATTTTTTCGGGGGGTTATGTCTCATGTGATTAGCATTGAAACATCTTGTGAATAGTGATATATTTAGTTATATAGAATTCTCACCATGATAAATAACCTTTAATATCATCCACCTTAGGTAGAATTCCTTATCTTCGAAGTCCATTTCTTATAATCTTAAGAATACTTTGGTTCCTCACATTAAATGGAATATTGATTTCTCTGATTGGAAGGTTACTCTTGCAACATCTATAGGAGTTGTTCATCATTTCATTGAAGTTGGTACATGATTCGGGAAGGATTAACTGAGACATGTTAGGAACCATCTATTTTCTATTTCCATCCATTTTGGGTTAAATTTATAGGTTTAATGAGGGTATTTGAGAGTGGTTCATGGTTAATACATTAATTTAATTTTTTCCATGATGTGGGTGACTTCATGGACATTTCTTTGGCTTTAGTAATGAGATATAAATTTTCTAAAATACCTTTAGGACTCATACCCTATATGCTTGGTGGTTTATTATAATTTTTTGTTCATGTTTTCTCTTGTTTGGTCTCACTAACAACTACTTCAACCATGTATATCTATTCATGAGCGATTAGATAGTGGTTTTCATATATCAACAACCTCTAGGTTTTAAGATTGTAAAATTTTAGATCACAAATGATTCATGGAATAAATCGCTGGCATGAACTGGGTTATATGAATAAAGATGATTTCATGGTTTTTTTCGGTGGATCTCATTCCTACATTAGGTGACCAAGTCTAATAAAGATACCTAGTAGACTATTCATTGCCTTAATACTAGATTAAAACTTAATGTGGGGAATCATAAGAACCGGACAAATGAAGAAAATTGTCTCTATAGTGTATCAAGGCCCAATTTGGGTTCCTCCTTATGTTAGGGAAACCTCAAGTATGTATCCATCTTAATATAGAAAAGATGTGCATAGTAGAAAAAATCACACCCTGAACAGTGGTCAGAATATGATGATATATGTACCTTTATAGTAGGGTTGAATTATATATGAATTTGGAACCATATTTTCTAAAATTATCTAGTAAGAAAATTCCATTGTGTAGTACGCTGATTGACTCTTTGAGTCAAGGATTTTCATTCATGTTTCAGGAATGGATTTTTTTTCAATATTTCAGTGGGTTTTGTTTTGGAAGGGTTGACATTACATCTGGTGTCGATTATCCTAATAGTTCACTACAACCTAATTTCCTTTTAGGGTTAGTGGTTGATGTATTAACCTTTGTAAATGGGTTATCTATGTGTATTAGATACCACCTTCTATATAAGGGGTAACTAATAATAACATTATACTAACTTGAAGTGTGTGATGAACTTTGGTAGTCCATGTAAGTCTCATTAACCTTTCACAATACTTTCATAGGTTACCAATTACCCATATATGCTTTATAATATCCTCTTGGGTAAATTTTACCACCATTTGTGTTGATTTTGAATTATTTATATTGTTTTTGTTATTGTAGATGTTATTATTTTTGTCTTCCAATATTATTAATCCAAGATCATATGTTCTTATCATATTCTGAGAGTTAAAGAGTTGTTGCATGGGTAAATGATTAAAGTAAAATCTCCAATGTGTGGGACCATTTGAGATCCTAAACCATAACAGTGGGGGGGTTTTCTTTGTAGCTTTGCATTCTTGATTCAATGTAGTGTATTTATCATTTTACCTCTTTGTGGTCCATCAATGAGTCAAATTCTAGTTGTCAATTTCTTGAGCTCATGTCACTCTTTGAATTATTGATCCAATAAGTTTCCATTATCTATCATACTTTGGGATAGACATGGTAATATCATGTTGGGTCAATGCATACTTTTGGTGCATCAAAGGTAGTAACATAGTTGAATCTATGGAAATCATTGGGGCTAACATCCCATTATACAAGGCTAGTGGTTTGACCTTATGTCTCATCACTTCTAGCTTCTATATTTCCAAGAATGAAAATGCAGCATGATTATAGAACTAAAAACCATAGATTTGAGGTATGTAACCCCTTTTATTATGTATTTTGAAGTTATATAATAATTGGTTTGTGTTTTGGGAGTTTTTTATCGTTTTTTTGTTTTTTTCAAGTGTTTTTAAGCCTGCATAGATTCAACATGGATAGGGAAACCATGAATTTTTCTCTAGGTAATTGTACGAAAAGCATAGAAACATATGAGGGTGTGAATACCTAGCACATGGTTTTTACAAAATATTTGGGTTCCTAGGATAAACGACGAAAGTGGATATAGATATGAAAATCATGGTCAACACATGGTTTTTCGAATAGTGTGAACCAACCATGTGATGGGGTGGTTTAGAGGAAGAGGTAGGTGCATTTTTAGCAAATGGTTTCCCAAACCATGAAGCCTAACCATGCAACATAAATTTAATGCTCTGAAAATGAGATCTTAACTCAATATTAACCTATAAAACCCTAATTTTCCGCCACTTCTCTTATGATCTTAGACTCCACTCCTCTTAAAACCATTCTTGGTGGTTCTATTTGATCGAGAAGCTAGTTTTTATGGGTCTATGTTTGTTGGACCTCTAGAATCGATGGTAAGTCCATGTTTTCTCTCTCTATCTATAAATCTCCTTATCTTCATCACATGGAACGTTATTTATAATATTTTATGGATATATTTATGAACTATGAGGAGTTTTATGAGATATTGGTTATATTTATTAAAATAAAGGAGTCACGATATCTAATCTAGAGTTTTTATTATGAAATTCTTTATTTTCATCACTTGTTGTGAGGTATGTGGATTATTTATATACTTCGCTTGTTTTAGAACATGAATGCATGGATTTTTTAAATGTTTTTTTATTTTTAATGTAAATATTAGAATATTTCATAATAAAAAACTCTCTTAGTATATGGTTGTAAATATTGGTTATTAGACTAGTTTTTAAAAAAACTCATTTGAATTATTATTTTAAATTATAGTTTTGGTTTATTATAAGATATAAATTCAATTTATTATATAAAAAATGAATTTATTTAGAATTAATTAGTGTGATAACTTGGCATACATTGGTATAATATGTTCATATTTTCATTGGGTGAGGCCTTGTTCGTGCGGATTTGGTGCTTAGTTCCAGACTATAGGCACAAAAAGGTATATCATTAAGTGATAGCTTTGTGAAGGATGGATCACCAATAAAAAGTATTGTGATTATTATTTTTCATCCATTTTTTTGTGAGTGTATGGATATGGTTTAGGTATGCCATGTGGTATTAATGGATAAATTGTTTTACTTTTAATTTAAATTATTTTAAATAGGTAAAAAATTTCGAAGTTCCGAAGTTATAATTTATATTTTGAATTGTGAGATAACATGTTCCTATCCTAGTGTAATAAGTTGGTAAGTCCTTTAGGGACATCCAATTGGGTATGATTACTCAGCCCCACATATAGACTTTGGTGTATATAACAATGTTATTATTTATAAAACAATTGAAGGAAAGTTATTTTATTTCTCTAGTGGAGAATCATGGTGCCACTTTCTTGGAATGGCGGTTGGAGCATGGAGTTCTCTTCTGGGTTGGTTGGAGTGGTGTTGTACTAGTGTAATTGTGTTGAGAGATACTTTTTCTTTCTTAAATCATCTTGATATAATTTTTAGCCACTACTCTGATATTTTCATTTTGTTGGTATTTCATTTGAGTTGTATTATTTATTCCTTATGTTTCATATAGTTATTTTGGTTTTTCTTATTTTATATTTGAATGTTGTGTTGTTAAAAAAAGGGAAAATCCACCCCTGATGTTTAGGTAATACCTTTGAATTTATTGTCATATTTTTGTGTCTTGGAGATTTCACTTATGTTTAGTGTCACTTAAGATCTTTCCAAGCCAATGGTTAGGGTTGAGATGTTACAAACATAATACAATCCATCTCAACAAAACATTAATATATTATTTCAACAAAAAAATTATATTATATATTTTACATCACACTATACTTATGTTTAATGTTATTCTTTAAAAGGTAATCCTTAAAATTTAAATTTTTATATTTAAAACTATTTATCATTTTAAATATCTTTAAGATATGACCACTTTATTTTTCAAAAACACTTGTGAAAACTATTGAAATTATTAATAGATTTAGATTTCTATTTTATAAACTTCATAAAAGTGATTTTGGTAAATTCATTAATGAATGAGGTAATGTACTTATCACCATTTTTATAAATTTTATTCATGTTTCCATAAATATAAAAATGAACAAGATTCAATGATTTATATATTTGATTCTCTTAACTCTTATGTTAATAATTCATCATCTTTCCCTTTTGACACGTGTTGAAACCCTATTTTCTCCTCCTCTTCAGATTAAAAACACTAAAAACAAAATATTCCCATGTTATATTACTAATTTTATTTTTATTTAGGTGACCAATTCTTCCTTTACATAATGTAATCACCTCTTTCATGCTTAAGTGGTATGGATTTTCAACTTCACTCACTTGAAAAATATTACACCTCATTAGTTTTTCTTTGGTCAAAAGACAACAATTTTTCAACTAATTCAGAAATTAATCATCTATATGGAATATAAATTCATTTAACTCATTTAAAATCATTTATTTGTTTCATAATTTATGTTTTATAAAATCAATTAAGAAGTAATTATTTGAATTTATTCTATTTTTATCGATTTCAATCAATCCAAATTCTTTAATTTTAAAGGTGGTATAATTTAAAAATATAATGAAACCATACCTGAAATTATCAAATCCATTTAAAATATTAAAATAACCCATGATATAGGATGATAATATATTTATAAATATCTATGGGTTCTCCTTTTATGATACTTTCAATGAAACTTCAATAACATAATAAGTATTTTTCCATCTTCTCTTATCATGAAAACTTTGAGTACTCTTATTTATGATCAACTGGGATGAAAATATAGTAATAAATTCTCCACTAATATAACTATATTGGTAACATATTTAATAAAACTAAATAAATAACTGAAATTCATTATTCAATATCACTTTTTAATTTTAAACACGTATTTGAACTTGTTTCCTTTTTGTGGGTTTTATCCCTATCAATTATTATCTTCTTATACTTCTAGAAGCTTGATATGGTTTGGTATAATGAGAATAATATATAAGTAAGGTAAACCAATAAATTATAAAAAATATATTCAAAATTAAATAACAAAAATATAGGATAATAAATTATATAAAATATTTATGAAAATACAAGGAAAATGTACAAATAATCATCAAATAATTAATCTATCAATCTTATCATTCATCTACCTAACTTTTTATTTTCATATACTTTCATATATGTGTCTCCTTATTCATTTTTATCATACTGGATTTATTAACCAATCTTTGATTTTCTTTTAGATCCTTGTTGAGAATATTAAAAATAACTAAAGAAGAAATATTTCCTTACTACATGGTAAACCCAAGTTAGGTGTCCAAAACTAGAAAGGAAAAATATTAATAACACTAATTACATAATCATTAAAAATAATACTTATAAAAATAATAATTAAATTCCAATATAAAAGGAATAAGAATAAATCCCATTTTCTGAGTTGTAAGAACTATGGAAAATGATGTTATTTCTTAGAGGAGGATGAGATATTTCTAAAAAATGATGTCAGGGAATGATGAATGAGAATCACTTGTGAAAAAAGTTTAAATAAAATATTTATTGATTTATTTATATGATTTAAAAAGAATATTGGTAATCGTAACATAATAAATGGATGTATGAAAAAATAAAACACCATATAAGATCTAACTATTAAATTCAATTTACAGAGATCTAATAGTGAATATGAACAGTCATCATAGAGATTTGGGTTTTGAAAAACTAAAAAAATGGTCTCTAAAAATTAATAATATTAAATTCATATGGATATATGTTACCCCATGTATTAGATTTTTAAAAAAATTAAATGGAGACCATAGCATGCATAGTGATTGGTTACCCTTGACTGAATGATAATTTTTTGGGAAAGTGATATTCACTATGCTTGATGAATTTTCATGATAAGTATTGGATAGGATAGATTTCTTAACCCAAATATTATTTGGTACAAAATTTATTTGGTGAAATTATTTTAGAATATAGATTTTTTGTATTCCTTATATTTTTTATTATTCACTACATTATTTATTTTTATGATCAACATAAGGAAAATAAAGTGCAGATTTTATCCTTGTGATATCTAATCCCATATCGATACTTAGAATATTTTTTCAAGTTTTCACTTTCTTATATAAATGTATCTAGAGTGTTCTTTAAATATTTAATTTCTAAATTCAATATTTTTATCTCATTTTTATCCCTACGGAGTACTTTCTATTTTACATCTCTTCGAAATTTTCATTTTTGGAAATTAAATCTTGATTGGAATAATTTAGATATAGTTGAGAAGATAGTAACTTGATTTATTTAGATGTCAATTTCAATCCTTTTTAAATATTTAGATTAATTTCCACTAATATTTTAATATCTGGATCTAGATAATAAGTTTTTCCATTTAACTATTAAATGTTTGAGCTAGATAATTCATTATCTCCATCTTTAAAGGATGATTCTTTAGAGAGTTTGTTGAAGGATAGCCTTTTAACTATGCATAGTGAGTTGATCAGTAGATTATTTCCTTTGTCTCTTCTAATTATATATTATTTGAAAGGTTGTGTTAAAGAGAAATGTTTAAGTAAAAACATCCATTACACATATTCATTTTATTAATGAGCCAGTATAATTATTTCCTTAGAGAACATTTGGTCTTCATCATCTTATATTACTGATATTCATAAGTTACATAATATAGTGTCTGGTTAATTGGTTATATAATATACTATCATGGGAAATTTTCATTATTATAAGTAGTGAAATTCAGTGAATTGATGATAAAATAAATTTCAAGAAATTTATATAAGTCATGATAAGTATAAAGTGATGAAATGATGTTTTGTTCATAAATACTCATGTTAGAAATTAGAATATTCAGTACACAAATGTTTAAATCAATATTTAAAATTTCATTGGGATTAAATTAATTTAACTACTTTATAGGAATACAATAAGGTCTAAGAATTATTATCTAACTTGGAATAATTTTATATATAATAAATGTCTTCATCATATCATTCCATTTGATAAAATTAGTTTCATCAAAATCAAAAAATATCAGAAGAGAATTTCATAAAAAATAAGGAAAAAAAGGAAAAAGCAGATTTCAAAAAAAAGGTAAAAAATATATATATAGTTAAAAATAGGCTCTCTATATCAATAATTATTAAATTAAATAAAATCAAAAACAACTTAGAGACTCTCTTTTGATATCAAGATATTTTTTAATGACCCTTTTTTTAATGATATTAGTTTTTTGAATAAATGTTTGTTAGAGATTATATAATATTATATCAATACACAATAAATAGAAACCAAAAAAATTTCCTGTTAATAATGATCATTAAATTAGTCAGATATGAAACAAATTAAAATTTGAAACATTAAAACTAGAAAAAAATTATTAAATATAATTGTTAAAATGGGAAAATATGGATTTCCCCAATCTTCTAGAATAATTTCCCCCATGGAAAACACTATAGAAATAAAATAAAATATTAGTAAACCAATCAACATCTTAAGAAATTAAAATATAACTTTAGGGGTAATTTATAGTTAATTCTTAGTGAAATAAAGAAGTGGTATTTGTAGGGTATAAAGGGGGATGTGGCCATTGGAATTCAATTGTTATATGACCATTGGAAACTATATCCTTGGTTAAAAATTTTATCATTATAATTAGTGTTTATAAGGTAGTAATAAAAAAGGATAATTGATGTAGAAAGGATAATCGATGGCCTCAACTAGTAGAGTCATTTCATTTAAAGTACATTTTTCAAAACCTGGGAGGGAGTTAGCATCACTGGAGTTTACCCTTAACCAATCCCAAGAAGAGCTTCAACAAGTGAAGATTAAATTAAATCTCATATGGGATTAGTTCAATTTAGTAGATATTACCACTCGGTCGATGTTAGCTGATTCACCCCCTGAAACAACCACCATTACACACCTCACCCTTAGGGCATACGTGGGAGTAATAATGGGTTACATGTAATGAACCAATGTTTTATTAATGGAGATTCCATTCTTATAATTATGGCATCTAATCACATGAAATCACAAATCAATGAACTAATAAGTACTATGTGAACTTTAAACAAAATATTGTCACTTTTTTATTTGAATTGGGAAAATTTGACATACATGGTTGTGATCAGTAAGATGTTTGAAGTTGTATGGAACAAACTTAATTTTTGGTGAATACTAACCTACCCTTATGAATAGTAATCTAACCTTATGAATAGTAATATGACCCTTATGAATATAAAATCTTCCAAAAGAATATAAACCTCACCCTTTAATGTATAAATAAAATTTAGGCATCTTATAAGTGATAATATCACCATAGTAAAAGTATTGGTATTTCTGTAATTCATAAATAAATAAATACAATTAACTAATTAATTATAAGACCATATGTAATTTTTGAATGCATTATAAAATCAGTTATAGTTTTAAAATCTGTATTTTTCAAGTAAATTATAATTTTAATTAAAAATTAAATTAATCATATTTAGAAAATTATTTCATAAAAATTTATTTAATTTTTTTATTATACATGTCGAAAAATGGTTAGGGTAAATTTTTGGGATTTTTCTAAAATACTTGAATTTTTTATGAATAGTAAAATACAATAATTTATGATAAGTGCTAAAACCTAAATTTCTACATCATAATTAAGTCCTGGATGATGTAAATAGAAATTTTTTTGAAATCAAATACACATATTACTATTTTTGTTCATGGAATCATGATTATTTATTGTCTTATGGGAAAATAATAAACTAATGATTAAAATATTGAGAAAACCATTCACCCCTCCACTATAAAAGGACCCACACTCCCCTCTTCTCTTCACTATTCTAAAAGCCTTGTTCCTTGAATAAAGTTTTCTCAATTATCTCCCCAAGATCCTTCCCCACACCCAAAAACCCTTGGTCATCTCAAAAGACCAAATCCTCTCCCCTTAAGAGGCTCTTAAAGACAATTCATTCAAGAGGTAAATTTCTCTTCTCAATTTTTTTACTTTCTTTTCATTATCCTTTGTTTTATATTCTATCCTTACATATCCTTATCCAAATTTTATGAAAAATACAATACCTTATATTTAATGGAATATTTTTAGGATAATATAATAATTTATTAACATCTCCACTTTACCCTTCTTTTATACTAGTAGTAAAAACACCATCTGAGATGTGTTAATTTACTGCATTCAAGGACGATGGGTTTTAAATTTCCATTACAATCTTCTATTATGGTAATTATAACATTATTATGGTTGAACCAGAATATAATATATTTATTATGTCTCATATATGGTTTTGTAATATTTTTTTACACATGGTTTTGATTTATAAAACAAAATCTGTTTGTTGTTATAAAAAATTGTCAATTGGCCCAAAAGGTTATCACTAATGTTTTATATAATGATTCAAATTCACTCCAAGTAACCAAATTATATTTACAACCATGTAACCATATGGATATTAAATAATAAAATATAACTCTAATTCTAAAAAACTATCCTCATTCTACATGATTGTTCGTTCGTGTATATAAGTAAACTGATCATGAAACAAATGGACCCAAATAATCAAATTGAACCTCATAACCAATCAAAAAGGTTATGAATAAATTCAAAAAGTTTATAATAAATAAATTAAATGTAAATTATGTTTTAGAATTATTAATTAATGAACCTAATTTGATTATTTAGGTCATTAATATCAAGTGGAGAACACCTTCGGACTTAAGGTAAGGGATTCTACCTGAACATCCATTATTCCTTCGTGTTATTCTTAATCACTTTTTTCCAAAATGAAATCCTATATTCAGTTTATGTACTTATTATAATTTCTATTTATATGTCCAAACTCATGTATCAAGATCCATTAATAATTATCTTTCAGAGATATACATTCTTTTAAGTGATTCCCTCCTCAATACTTCCTGATAAGAAAACCTATTTTAAGGGAACTTCTTGAATTCTTACAAAATTTCAAGTAAACTATATGATATATTTTTAAGCAACTAATATATTTATAAAAACAATATTTTATCATTGAAACCTTCTTGGTTAAATTATGGTTTTATATAAAATATTATTCCCTTTTCATTTTTAAATGATCTTTGGTATTTTCCTCAAAACTACAATAAAATTTTTTAATTATAAAGTTTATTTAAAACCATTTTTTAATTTATAACTTAAGTTTGAAATCACTTATCATGATATATGTATTTTTCACTTATTAATTTCCATTTATGATTTAATTCATTAATTTCATGGACACTTGTATGACACTCCCATTTATTATGTATTATGACATGATTATGATACCCATTTCTTTCCATGGGTAACTATTATGTTTATGTATGATTATTTATGTATGATTATTTATGTGGAATGAATATTCATGAAAATTTTAATATGATGCACCTAGATAGCACTCTAATTCATTGGTTAATTTTGAGTCTCATGAGATGTTATGTATAACGGGTCTTAGCGGTTAGTCTTGACTCGTGCTACCATGTGCAACAGTCTTGGTGGTTAACCTTGACTTGTGCTCCTCTATGTGCAAGGAGATTTAAATTGTGATAAATTCATATTTTATGTTTCTTATAAAATATTATGACTCCATGTTTATTTGAAACCATTTTTATATGTTATGATTTATCATGCTCCATGAATTTTTATATCATTATGTCATGCCTTTTATCCCATGTGCTAAAGCTTTATTACTATGATTTTTCCCTTACTGGGATTTTAAATCATCCCTTTTTTCATGTTATACCTAGGATACCCTATAAAGATTTATGAGCACAATGCAATTTAGGATCTCTTTATGAAGATTAAATAAATAAATTTTTTATTTTGTCCCATGTTTCTAGTTTTATGTACCTAGTCTTCCAAGATGCTGGACTTCACAATCCTTGGCTTGTAATATGATGTTTTATTATTCATAAAATAATCTAAGGTTATGTGTAAAATGATATGGTTTCTATAGTTAGTATCAGAGGATGGTCTAGTTATTTTTTGGAGATTAGTAATAGATCACTTTAGTAAGAACCTTAAATATGAGACTAATTATAAGAAAACATCCCTAAAATTTGGGTAAGTATAGAGTAAGTGGTTTATTAAGAAAATATATCCATGTATGGATAAAAATAGGTAGAGGTGGCTCTGGAAAGGATGTATCTAGGGGTAAAACATGAAAACAACTCTTTGAGATAGACTCGAATGGGAACCGGTGCATGACAATGGTCCTTAAGGCACTCCTGGTTTGACACTCACAGGGGATATGATTTGTTAAATTCATGATCTTGGTAAAAACCATTATTAAGGGAATAAATAAATAGCCCATAATAATATAAGTTAAGAATTATATCAAGGATATCCTAGATTTAAACATATAGAATCACAAGTTAGGAAATACTTATTCTTTACAAGTTTATCCTTTTACGTTCAAAGTTTCCTTTTTATGATTAATATATAAGTATTCAAGCCCTATAATTGTATGTTCTTTTTCTTAGTTAATGTCGGGAAATATAAGAACACATTATAACAAGAAATGTGATTGGGATTGTGAATATTTCTCTAATTATATTCCAAATATGATGGGAATGGGTGCTCAAAACTTCATGACAGTACTTGATCAGCTGGCTCAAGTTATGAATAATAACTTGAACCATGTGGAACGCCCTCCTCCTCCAAGGAAAGATAAAGTTTCCATAGAATCCTTTATATAGAAAATTCCTCCCATGTTTAGTGGATCTTATAATCCCCTCCTTGCGTAATAGTGTATTAACTCTATTGAAAAGATATTTTATGTCTTTCAGTGATTAGAATAAGAGAAATTCATACTAGAGGTCTATCATTTTGATGGGGAAGCTGATCATTGGTGGACACTGATCAATAATATGAAGTCCCAAGAGGAAATTGATTCCATGGATTCAAAGGAATTCCAGAAAAAAATTCAATAAATATTTTCCCTAAACCCTCCACCTAAAGATAGTAAGAGAGTTCCTCTTACTCAAGAAAAAGGATGATGAGTCCATCAGGGTGTATGAAGAAAAATTCATAAGGCTTAAAATATATGCCTCAAGATTTATCATGAACACTGAAAGAAAGATTGATCGCTTATTTAGAAGACTAAAGATGATTCTATGAAAATTATTGGCGATTTGAGAATTTGAAAATTATGAAAAGATTTTCCATTATTCCCTGAAGGTTGAAATGAAGATTGGAGACTCCTAGTGGTCTTGTGGTTCCAGTGAAAAAAATAATAAGATGAAGTCTAATATGGGTGGTTCAAAAAATAAATCTCATGATGGAAAGAATATTTAACATCCAACATGTTAAAATTGTGGGAAGAAGCATCTTGGGAACTGTCTAAAGGGAACTAGGAATTGTGTCAAATTTGAAAAGATGAGACATTTAGCAAAGAACTGCCGAAGGGATATGAAGAATCCTACTAAGATAGAAAAATAAAAGAATGTTAATATTAACACTCAGCCTAGAATGCAGTGTTAAAACTACAAGAATCATGGGAATTTTGATAAAAATTTCCATAATCCAAGGGTTTTCAGAGGAAATCAACAACAACCTCCAACGCAATAAGAAAGGGATTATGCTATCACTACTACTGAGGTGGAGTTAAACAATGATGTGGTGAAATGTAGGCTAGTTATTCATTAAAGAATATAGGATGTACTATGTGATTCTCATTCAACGCATTCTTTCATATCTTAAAATTTTAGTGTAACTATTCAAAAACCACCTCAAAATTAGGAGGATAATTTATCTCTGAGAACAACCAATGGGGAAATTATTTCATCCAAGGTTTATAAATCCTCTCCAGTAAATTTTTTTGGACTGAACCTCCCAGAAAATCTTGTCATACTTCCTTTATTGGAGCTTTATGTTATCTTGGGCATGGATTTTCTATCTTTATACAAAACCAATATCAATCTTTAGGAAAGGGATATCAATATTCACATCCTGAAGCATCCTCCAATTATTTACAAGTGTAAATAGGAAGATAAATCTCATTTCGAATCATTGTCTCAAGTATGGATATTAATGCCTTATGATCAAACATGTCTAGCTCAAATGATTTAGGCAAAGTAGATGATACTTCTCAAAGATATTCCCATTGTGAGGGATTACATTGATGTATTCCATGAATAATTTCTTGGTCTTCCTCCTGGTCGAGAGGTTGAGTTATTAGTTGAACTTATTCATTGATCCCTACCTATATCAAAGACACCTTATAGAATGGCCAATGTACAGAAAGAAGATCTAAAGAAGCAGTTACAGGACAATCTATAGAAGGGTTTTATACACCTGAGTTCTTCACCATGGGGTGTGATAGTCCTTTTCATTAAGAAGAAGGATGGTTCAATGCACCTCTGCATTGATTATCATGAGCTCAATAAAATTTCAATAAAGAACAAGTATCCCCTTCCACAGATAGATGACTTGTTTGATCAGCTTCATGGGGACAGTTATTTCTCTAAGGTGGACCTTCGGTCAGGATATCACCAACTAAATTTGAGGAAGGAAGATATTCCCAACACTACCTTTTGAACGAGGTATGGACACTTTGGGTTCATAGTGATTCCCTTCGGACTCACTAATTCTATAGTAATTTTCATGGATTTAATGAATATGGTCTATAGATATTACCTTGAAACATTTATGGTAGTCCTTATTGATGATATTCTGATATACTCCAAGAGAAAAGAGGAAGATGAGGTGCATTTTAATACTATTCTAAATAATTTTTTAAGGGAGAAACTATATGAAAAGTATAGTAAATGTCAGTTTTGGATGGAGGAAGTATCATTCTTATGGAATGTTATCACTGACGAAGGGATATCTGGGGATCCTTCTTAGACAAAGGCAACTAAAGAGTGGCCCAGTCCGACATCTGTAATGGATATCCACATATTTTTGGATCTATATGGGGATTATCGATGATTTGTGAAGAAATTATCATGATTTTCAAACCCATGGACCAAGTTGGCATGGAAGGGAGTGAAGTTTTTATGGATTCAACAATGTAAAGACTACTTTAAGCAGTTGAAAAAGAGGCTTATCACTACGCCAATACTCACACTCCCAACGAGTGCAGAACTATTTTTGGTTTACAATGATGCTTCAAAGAAAGTATTAGGGTGTTTACTAATGAAATATGATAAAGTGATAGCCTACAACTCAAGGAATCTAAAAATATATGAGGAAAACTATCCTACGTATGATCTGGAGTTGGCAGTTGTGATCTTTGCGTTGAAAATATGGTGAAATTATCTCTATGGAGAGAAATGTGAGATATGTACTGATCACAAGAGTCTCAAATATATATTCACATAGAAAGATATTAATATGCACTAACAAATATTGTTAGATCTCATCAAAGATTATGACTACTCAATCCACTACCATCCCCATAAGGAAAATAAGGTGGTGGATCCTCTAAGTAGAAAGGATCCTGAATCTTTATCAATAATGATAATTGAGAAGGATCAAATCTTCTTTTATTTTCATAGGATGGATATGGGAATAATTAAGGGAGTAACATCATCAATTCTTTCTCAAATTATTTCTCAACCATCCCTCGTGGAGAAAATAAAGTATGCTAAAAGAAAAGATGTGTAAATTTTGAAAAGGGTGGAAGCTATTAGAAATGGGAAATCCTATGAGTTCAAGATTAATGAGGAAGGAGTTGTAATATTTGGGTCATGATTATGTGTACCATATAATCCACAGATAAATAAGGAGATTTTGAATGACGCACATAGATAAACCTTATCTATTCAACTACAGAGTACAAATATGTATTGAGATATTTGAGAGAAATTTTGGTGGGACAGTATGAAGAAGAATATTTATGAGTATACATCAAAGTGCTTGGTATGTAAAGAAGTGAAGTCTAAATGACATAATTCTAAGGGGATGAAGAAAACACTACCCATACCAACATGGAAGTGGTAGAACATCACCATGGACCTTTTCAATGGACTTACAAGGATATCTAGAGGAAAAAATTCTATATGGGTCATTGTGGATTATCTTATAAAGACAGCTCACTTTATCAAAATTCAATAGGAATTATCATTAGATAAAATTTCATGGATATATATCAAAGATGTTGTAAGCCCATATGGAGTACCACTATCTATTGTATCTGATAGTGATATGAGATTCAACTTGAAGTTCTGGAAAAGTCTCTAACATGCTCTAAGCACTAAAATGAACATCAGTATGGCCTATCATCCTCAAACTAATGGCCAATCTGAGTGAACTATTTATACATTTAAAGACACATTTAGAATGTGTACTATGAAATACAAAGGAGTATGGGACCAATATCTTCCAATGGTTTAATTCTCCTATAATAATAGTTTCCAATCGATCATCTAAATGGCACCATACAAAGACCTTTATGGGAAAAGGTGTAGAATACTATTGTGTTGGGATGAAGTCTGTGAGCATAAGCTGCTAGGACCTGAAATGGTTAAAGAAATGATGTAGAAGGTGAAAACCATTAAGTAGAACATCATGGAATCCCAAAGTTGAAATAAGAGTTATGTGTTCAATAGTTGATGGGACCTTGCATTCAAAGTTGGATACATGGTATTCCTTTTCATATCTCCATCAAAAAAGGTCATGAGGTTTGGGAAGAAATGAAAGTTATGCCCCTGGAACATCAGCCCCTTCGAGATTCCTGATCATGTTGGAGTTGTGGCCTATCAACTAGCACTTCCACCTACTATGTCTAAATTACATGATGTCTTCCACGTATCTCTATTAAGGATGTACATACCATATCCTTCACATGTACTCTCTTAAAAGGAGGTATTATTGGAGAATGATCTTTCTTATGAGGATCAGCTAGTGAAGATCTTGGATTGTAGAGATAAATTACTATACAATAAGACTAATCACTTGGTCAAAGTACTATGACAGAACCATAAGTATGAAGAGGTAACATGGGAACTAGAAGATGAAATGAAGTAAAAGTACCCGCACCTGTTTATGGATTAGAATTTAAAATGAAATTTAGAGGGAGAAATTTCATAAGGGGGAAGAATGTAATGACCTGATATTTTATAAATGGAAATTACCTTCTTATAATTATTTCATATAATCACATGAAATCATAAATTAATGAACTACTAAGTACTATGTGTCCTTTAAACATAATATTGTCACTTCTTTGATTTGAATTTCAAAAATCTGACATACACAGTTGCGATCAGTAAGATATTTGGAGTCTGATGGAACAAACTTAATTTTTGGTGAATTGTAACCTACCCTTATGAATGGTAACCAACCCATATAAATATTAATATGAACCTTATTAATATTACATCATTCAAAAGTATATTAACCTCACCCTTGAATGTATAAATAAAATTTATGGATCTTATAATTGATAATATGGTCATAGTTAAAGTATTGGTATTTTTGTAGGTCATAAATAATTAATTACAGTTAATTAATTAATTTAAAAGAAAATTGATTTTCATAAAAAAAATTCATAAATTAAAAATTTTATGTCTTTTGGTTTTAAGATAATTTTATAAGACCTTATGTAATTTTTTAAAGCATTATAAAATTAGTTATAGTTTTAAAATCTGTATTTTTCATATAAATTATGATTCTAATTAAAAGTTAAATTAATCATATTTAGAAAGTTATTTTTTTTAAATGGATTTAAATTTTTTATTCTACACATCAAAAAATGGTTAGGGTGAATTTTTGGGATTTTTCTAAAAGACTTGAATTTTTATGAATAGTAAAATATGATAATTTACGATAAGTGCTAAAACCTAAATTTCTGTATCATGCTTGAGTCATGGATGATGTAAATTGACATTGGTTCGAAATCACATTCACATATTAATATTTTTTCATATAATCATCACTATTTCTTGTCTTAAGGGAAAATAACAAACTAGTGATTAAAATATTGAGAAAACCCTCCTTCCATCCACTATAAAAACCACCCACACTCCCCACTTCTATTCACTCCTATCAAGCTTTGTTTATTGCCTAAATTCAGCTCAAATATCTCCCCAAGATCCTCCCCCATGTAATTAAACCCTTCCTCTCCTAAAAATACCAAATCATCTCCCCTTAATAAGCACTCAAGTAAGATTTATTCAAGAGGTAAATTCCTCTTCTCAATTCTTTTACTTTCTTTTCAACTTCCTTTGTTTTATTTTCTATCCTTAACTCTCACCATCCAAATATTTTGAAAACCCTGGTACCTTATATTTAAGGTAATGTTTTTATGTTAATAGAATAATTTATTACCATCTCCCCTTTTCCCTTCTTTTATACTAGTAGTAAAAACACCATCTAATATATGCTAATTTACCACATTCTTGGATGATGGGTTTTCAATTTCCATTACCATCTTTAATTATTTTAAGGAAAAAATTATTATGGTTAAATGTACTATAATATATGTATTATTTATCATCAATGGTTATGTAATATTTTTGTATAAATGGTTTTTATTTATAAAACAAAATATGTTTGTTGTGATAAAAAATCACCAATTAACCCAAAATGTTATCACTAAATTTTTATATAATGATTCAAATTCACTCCAAGTAACCAAATTAAATTTAAAACCATGTAATCTTTTGTATTTTCAATAATAAAATATAACACCAATTTTTTACAACTATCCTCATTTTACATGATTGTCCATTCATGTATATAAGTAAACTGATTATTAAACAGACCAACCCGAACTATGAAATTGAACCTCATAACCAATCAAAAAGGTTATGAATGAACTCAAAAAGGTTATAATATATCAATTAAATATAAATTAGTTTATGGAATTATTAATTAATTACCCAAATTTGATTATTCATGTCATTAATATCAAGTTTAGAACACCTTCATAGTTATGGTAAGGGATTCTACCCGGACCTCCATTATTCCTTCGGGTTATTCTTACTCTCTTTTTACCCGAATTAAATCCTATATTCTATTTATGTAAATTTTATAATTTTTGTTTATATGTAAAAACTCATTTATAATTACCAATTAATCATTCTCTTTTGGGAATATACATTCTTTTAAGTGATTTCCCCCACAATATTTCTCGATAAGCAAACTCATTTTAAGGGAACTTCCCGAATTCTTACCCAATTTCAAGTACACTGTATGATCTGTTTTTAGGAAACCGCTATATTTATAAAAAAATTATTTTTATCATGAAAACCCTCTTGCCTCACTTTTGGTTTTATATAAGATATTATTCCTTTTTTTGTTTTAAATGATCATTGGTATTTTCCTCAAAACAGCAGTAAAAATTATTAATTCTAAAGTTTATTTAATACCTTTTTATAAGTTTTCACTTATATTTGATATCACTTATCATTATATATTCTTTTTTACATTATTAATCCCCATGTAAGATTTAATACATTACTTTCATGGAAACTTGTATGATACACCCATTTATTATGTATTATGACATATTATGATACTCGTTTCTTTCCATGGGTAACCCTTATGTTTATGTATGATTGATTTTATATGATTATTTATGTGGAAAAAATATTAATGAAAATTTAAAGATGAGTACGCCTAGATATCACTCCAATGCATTGGTTAAAGTTGAGTCTCATGAGACGTCATGTGCAACAGCCTTGGCGGTTAGCCTTGACTCGTGATACCATGTGCAATAGTCTTGGGGGTTAACCTTGACTTGTGCTCCTCTATGTGAAGAGGGGCTTTAATCATGCTAAAGTCGTGTTTTATATTTCTTCCACATTATTATGTATATATTTTTATATGAACCCATGTTTATATGTTATGATTTCAAATTCTCCATGCATTTTTATATCATTATGTCATGCCTTCTAACCTATGTGTTAAAGCTTTATTACTATTCTTTTTCCCTTACTGGGATTTTATCTCATCCCTTTTTTCATGTTATCCCCATGTTACCCTATGAAGATGTATGAGTATAATGTAAGTTAGGATCTCTTTATGAATATTAAGTAAATAAATGTTTTATTTAGTCCCATGTTTTTAGTTTTATGTACCTATTTTTTCAAGACACTAGACTTCACAATCCTTATCTTGTAATATGATGTTTTATTATGCTTAAAATCATGTAATGTTATGTATAAAATGCTAGGATCATTATGTTTGGTATCATAGGATAGTGTAGTTATTTTTTGAGATTAGGAATAGAGAACTTTAGTAAGAACCTTAAGTATGAGACTAAGTATAAGAAAACATCCCTAAATTTTAGTAAGTACAGAGTAAGTGGTTTATCGAGAAAATACATCCCTGTCTGGATACAAACTGGTAGAGGTGGATTTATAATAGATGTATCTAGGGGTAAAACCTAAAAAAACCACTTTAAGCTAGACTCAAATGGGAATTGGTGTAGGACAACGGGACTTGCTGCACTTTTAGTTTGACACTCCCAGGGGATATGCTTGGGTAAATTCATGATCTTGGTACAAACCATTATTAAGTGAATAAAAAAAAGATCCCATAAGAATATAAGTTAATAAATAGATCAAGGATAACCTAGATTTAAATATAGGGATTCTCAAGTTAGGATATACATATTCTGTACAAGTTTATCCTTTTATGTTCAATGTTTCATTTTTATTCTTAATAACTATGTATCCAAGGCCTATAATTGTACATTATTTTTCTTAGTTAATGGAGGAAAATAGAATAACATGTGCCAATAATCAATATGAATATTAGATAATGTGAATATTTCATTAGGGAATGTGAATATTTTCCTAATGAAATGCCAAAAATGATGGGAACAGGTTCTCAAAACATCATGAAAGTACTTGCTCGGCTGGATCATGTTATGAATAATAACTTGAATCAGGTGGAACGCCCTCCTTCTCTAAGGAAAGAGAAAGTTTCCATAGAATCCTTCATGTGGAAAATGCCTCCCATGTTTAGTGGATATGTTGATCCCATCTTCGCGAAAAACTAGAATAAGTCCATTAAAAAGATATTATCTATCCTCTAGTGGTTAGAAGAAGAGAAAGTCATACTGGAAGTCTATCGTTTTTATGGGGAAGCTGATCAGTGGTGGACACTGATCAATAATATAAAGTCCCAAGAGGAAATTAATTCTATGGATTGGGAGGAATTTAATAAAATGTTTGTTAATAAATATTTTCCCCAAACCCTCTAACTCAAGATAGAAAGAGAGTTCCTTAGACTCAAGCAGGTGGAAGATGAGTCCATCGGGGCGTATAAAGAAAACTTCAAAGGGATTGCAAGATATGCCTCTAGCTTTGTCATGAATGTAAAAATAAAGGTGGATCACTTCTTTAGTATACTAAATATGAGTCTACAAAAATCTTTGGTGATTTTATAATTTGACAGTTATGGGGAGATTATTCGTTGTGCCCTCAAGGTTGAAATGGAGATCAGAGACTCTCAGGGGCCACATGGGCCCGGTGAAAAAAAATCATAAGATGGAGTCTAATATTGGTGGTTTTACAAATAAATCCCATGATGGAAAGAAGATCAAACATCCCATGTGTCAAAATTGTAGGAATAAGAATCCTATGAACTATCAAAAGGGAACCAGGAATTTCTTCAAATGTGAAAAGATGGGGCATTTAGAAAAGAACTGCCAAAGGGATATGAAGAATCCCACTAAGGTGGAAGAAGAAAGGAAGGTTCATATAAATTCTCTACCTATAGTGCAGTGTTACAACTGCAAGGATCATGTGAATTATACGAACAATTTCCCTAATCCAAGGGTTGTCAGAGGAAATCAACAACAACCTCCAAGGAGACAAGGAAAGGCTTATGTTATCACTACTATTGAGGTGGATCCAAAAAATGATGTGGTTATAGGTACACTAGTTATTCATTAAAGAATAATGAACATGCTATTTGATTATAGTTCTAAGTATTCTTTCATATATTTAAAGTTTAGTAGAACTATTCAAATTCCACATCAAAATTTAGAGGATAAGTTATATTTGAGAACAACGAATGGGAAAATTATTGCATCCAAGATATATAACTCCTACCTGATAAATGTTTGTGGACTGAAACCGCCAAAAAATCTTTTTATACTTCATTTAGTGGAGTTATATGTTATCTTGGGCATATATTGGATATCTTTATACAAAGGAAATATCAGTTTTCAAGAAATAGAGATCACTCTTCACATCTCAAAGCATCCTCTAATTCTTTAAAAGTGTAAGCAGGAAGATGAATATCCTTTGGAATCATTTTTTTAAGTGTGGATATTAATGCTTTATGAGAAATCATGTCTATCTCAATTGATTGAGGAAAAGGAAATGATACTTCTTGAAGATATTCCCATTGTGAGGGATTACACAGATGTATTCCCTGAAGAATTGCTTGGTCTTACTCCTGATCAAGAGGTTGAGTTATAAATTGAACTTATTCCTAGATCCCTGAATATATCAACTACACCTTATAGAATGGCCACCATAGATCTAGAAGAGATAAAGAAGTAGTTATAGGAGAATATTGGCAAGGGTATTATACACTTGTGTACTTCACCATGGGGTGTGTCAGCCGTTTTCATCAAGAAGAATGATGATTCAATGTTCCTCTGCATTGATAATCGTGAGCTCAATAAAATCACGGTAAAGAAAAAGTATCCCCTTCCATAGATAGATGACTTTTTTGATCAACTTTGTGGGGCCAATTATTTCTCTGAGTTGGACCTTCAGTCAGGATGTAACTAATTAAAGGTGAGGAAAGAAGATATTCCCAAGAATACCTTTTGAATGTGGTATGGAAACTATGAGTTCATATTGATTCCCTTAAGACTCAATAATTCTCTAGTAATTTTCATGGATTTAATGAATAGAGACTTTAGAGGTTAAATCAACAAATTTTTGTTAGTCTTTATTGATGATATTATGATATACTCCAAGAGCAAGGAGGAAAATGAGGATTATTTGAATATTTCCCTAAAGACTTTGTGAAGGGATAAAATATATGAAAATTATAGTAAATGTGAGTTTTAGATGGAGGAATTATCATTCTTAGGGAATGTTATCACCAGGAAAGGGATATCTGTGGACCCTTCCAAGACAAAGGCAATTAAAGAGTCGCCCAAGCCAATATCTATAATAGAGATCCGCATCTTTTTTGGTCTAGCCATATATTATTGATGATTTTTGAAGAAATTATCATGATTTTCAAACCTAATGACCAAGAAGACATAGAATGGAGTGAAATTCATATGGACTCAAGAATTTGAAGACTGCTTTAAGTATTTGAAAAGGAGGCTTATCATTGTACCAATTCTCACACTCCCAGTGAGTGGAGAACTCTTTGTGGTGTACCATGATTCTTAAAATAAAGGATTAGGATGTGTACTAATTAAAATGATAAAGTGATAGCCTATTCCTCAAGGGAGATAAAAATCCCTGAGCAAAACTATCCTATGCATGGTTTGGAGTTGGCAGTTCTGATATTTGTGTTGAAAATATGGCGGCATTATCTCTATGGGGAGAAGTGTGAGATATATATTGATTATAAGAGTCTCAAATATATATTCACATATAAATATCCTAATATGTTCCAGTTAATATGGTTAGATCTCATTAAGGATTATGATTTCTCAATCCACTACCATCTCAGTAAGGAAAATAAGGTGGTGGATGCTCTAAGTAGTAAGGATCTTGTATCTTTATCATTTATGAGAATAGAAAAGGATCCAATCTTCTTTGATTTTCATAGTATGGACATCAGAATCATTAAGTGATGAACATCATCAATCCTTTCTCAAATTATTTCTCAACCATCCCCCATATAGAAAATAATGGATGCTCAAAGAAAAGATGTGGAAATTCAGAAAAGGGTGGAAGTTATTAAAAATAGGAAATCCTCTGAGTTCAAGAATGATGAGGAAGGAGTTGTAAAATTTGGGTCATGATTATGTGTATCATCCAATCCATAGATAAAGAAGGATATTTTTTAATGATGCACATATCTCAACCTTCTTTATTCACCCAAAGAGCACAAATATGTATCGAGATATCCGAGAGAGCTTCTAGTGGGACAATATGAACAAGAAGATTGTTGAGTATACATAAAAGTGTCTGTTATTTCAACAAGTGAAGTCTGAAAGATATAAGTATAAGTGGATGATGAAACCACTACCCATACCAACATGTAAGTGGTAGAACATCACCATGGTATGTTTCACTGGACTTCCAAGGACATCCAGAGGAAACAATGCTATATGGGTCATTGTGGATCACCTTATAAAAACTGCTCACTTTATCGCAATTCGAGAGAAATTCTCATTGGATCAAATATAATAGATATATATCAAAGAGGTATTAAGGGTGTATTTAGTACCACTATCTATCTTAACTGATAGAGATTTGAGATTCACCTCAAAGTTCTAGAAAAGTATCCAATAAGATCTTAGCACTGAACCGAACTTCATTACGGCCTATCATCCTCAAACTAATGGCCAATCTGAGCGAACTATTTAGACACTAGAAGACATGTTGAGAGAATATTCTATAGACTTTAAAGTAGGATGGGACCAACATCTTCCACTGGTTGAATTCTCCTATAGAAAAATTTTCCACTCGAGCATCTAAATGGTACCCTATGAAGACCTTTAAGTGAAAAGGTGCAGAACACCGGTGTGTTGGGATGAAGTCGGTGAGTGTAAGCTTCTAGAACCTAAAATGGTCGACGAAATGGTGCAGAAGGTGAAAACTATTCAGCAGCACATCAAGGAATCCCAAATCTGATAGAAGAGTTATGTGGACAATCGTCGATGGGACCATGAGTTCAAAGTTGGATACATGGTATTCCTCTGCATATCTCCATGGAAGAAGGTCATGAGGTTTGGGAAGAAAGGAAAGCTAAGTCTCAGGTACATCATCCCCTTCGAGATTCTTAATTGTGTTGGAGTTGTGGCCTATTGACTAGCACTTCCAACTACCATATATAAAGTACATGATGTCTTCTATGTATCCCTCTAAAGGATGTACATACCAAATCCTTCACATGTACTCTCTTTAGAGGAGGTATAGTTGGAGAATGATATTTTTTACGAGGAGCAGTCAGTGAAGATCTTGGATCATACAGATAAAGTACAATGCAACAAGACTACTCACTTGGTCAAAGTATTATGGTAGAACCATAAGTAAGAAGTGGAAACATGGGAACTGAAGGAGGCAATGAAGGAAAAGTACCTACATCTGTTTATGTCTTAAAATGTCAAATAAAATTTCAGGGGTGAAATTTCATAAGGGGGGAATAATGTAATGACCCAATGTTTTATCAATGGATATTCCCTTCTTATAATTATGTCATATAATCACCTGAAATCACAAATCAATGAACTACTAAGTACTATGTGACCTTTAAACATAATATTGTCACTTCTGCGATTTGAATTTTGAAAATATGACATACACTGTTGTGATCAATAAGATGTTTGGAGTCTGATGGAACAAACTTAATTTTTGGTGAATACTAACCTACCCTTATGAATAGTAGCCTACCCTTATAAATATTAAATCTTCTAAAATATTAGTAACCTCACCCTTAAATGTATAAATAAAATTTAGGCATCTTATAAGTGATAATATGACCATAGTTAAACTATTGATATTTTTGTAAGTCACAAATAACTAATTAGAATTAATTAATTAATTAAAAATAAAAATTATTTTCCTAAAAAGTGTTCATAAATTAAAATTTTATGTCTTCTTATTTTAAGATAATTTTATAAGACCTTATGTAATTTTGGAAATCATTATAAAATCAGTTATAGTTTTAAAATCTATATTTTACAAGTAAATTATGATTTTAATTAAAAATTAAATTAATAATATTTAGAAAATTATTTTTGAAAAATTATCTCATTTTTTTATTCTACATATTGAAAAATGGTTAGGGAGAATTTTTGGTATTTTTCAAAAATGCTTGAATTTTTTATGAATAATAAACTAATGATTAAAATATTAAGAAAACCCTCCTCCCCTCCACTATAAACACTACCCACACTCCCCACTTCTCTTCACTCCTCTCAAGCCTTGTGACTTGAATAAATTCTACTCAAATATATTCCCAAGATACTCACCCACATCTTGTAAACCTTGGTTTCCTCAAAATACAAAATCCTCTCACCTTAAGAGGCTCTCAAGGAAGATTTATTCAAGAGGTAAATTCCTCTTCTCAATTTTATTACTTTCTTTTCAAGTTCCTTTGTTTTATCATCTATCCTTAACTATCCTCATACAAATTTTATGAAAACTTCAGTACCTTATATGTGCTATAATTTTGTTATTATAATGGAATTTTTTATTCTCATCTCCCCTTTACCCTACTTTTATACTAGTAGTAAAAACACCATCTGAGATGTGTTAATTTACCACATTCAAGGATGATGGGTTTTCAATTTCCATTAATGTATTCAATTATGGTAATGAAACCTTTATTATGGTTGAAATAGATTATAATATATTTATTATATCTCATATATGGTTCTTAAATCTTTTTTTACACATGGTTTTTATTTATAAAACAAAATATGTTCGTTGTGATCAAAAACCACCAATTAACCCAAAAGGTTATCAATAAAGTTTTATATAATGATTCAAATTCACTCAAGTAACTAAATTAAGTTTAAAAGAATATAACCTTATATATATTAAATAATAAAATATAACTCAAATTCTGGAAAACTATCCTAATTTTACAAGATTCTCCGTTCATGTATATAAGTAAACCGATCATGAAACAAACGGATGCAAACAATGAAATTGAACCTCATAACCAATCAAAAAGGTTATAAATGAACTCAAAATTATTATACTAAATCAATTACATGTAAATTAGGTTCTATAATTTCTAATTAATGAACCTAATTTTATTATTCATTTCATTAATATCAAGTGTATAACACCTTCAGACTTAAGGTAAGGAATTTTACCAGAACCTCCATTATTCATTCGGGTTATTCTTACTCTCTTTTTACCCAAATGAAATTATATATTTGGTTTATTTAAATATTCTAATTTTTGTTTATATGCCCAAACTCATGTATCAATATCCATTAATCATTATATTTTAGGTATACACCTGCTTTTAAGTGATTCTCTCTTCAATACTTCCAGATAAGCAAACCTGTTTTAAGAGAACATCTTGAATTCTTACCCAATTTCAAGTACACTATATGATCTGTTTTTAATCAACCACTATATTTATAAAAAAAATAATTTTATCATTAAAAAATTATTGGTTTATTTTTGGTTTTATATAAAATATTATTCCATTTTCTGTTTTAAATGATCTTTGGTATTTTCCTCACACCCGCACTAAAATGTTTTAATTCTAATGTTTCTTTAAAACCTTTTTTTTAATTTGTCACTTGTTCTTGACATCACTTATAATGATATATTCTTTTTTCCCTTATAAATTCCAATGTATTATTTAATTCCTTACTTTCATGTAAACTTATATTATTCACCCATTTATTATGTACTATGACATGATTATGATACTCATTTCTTTCCATGAGTAACCCTTATGTTTATGTATGATTGATTGTGTATGATTCCTTATGTGGAAAGCATATTCATGAACTTGTTAATATGGGTGAAACTAGATAAAACTCCAATTAATTGGGTAAATTTGAGTCTCATAATATGTTATGTGCAACGGTCTTGGCGGTTAGCCTTGACTCGTGCTACCATGTGCAACGGTCTTGGCAGTTAACCTTGACTTGTGATCCTATATAGGCAATGAGCATTGAATCATGATGAATTCATGTTTTATATTTATTTCACATTATTATGAATCCATGTTTATATAACCCGTGTTTATATGTTTTTATTTAACATGATCCATGCATTTTTATATCATTATTCCATGCCTTCTAACCCATATGCTAAAGCTTTATTGTAATGCTTTTTCCCTTACTGTGCTTTTAGCTCATCCATTTGTTCATGTTATCCCCAGGTTACCCTATGAAGATTTATGATCACAATGGAAGTTAGGAGATATGTATGAATATTAAATAAATAAATGTTTTATTTAGTCCCATGTTTTCAGTTTTATATACCTAGTCTTATAAACACTAGACTTCACGATCCTTGGCTTGTAATATGATGTTATATTTTTCTTAAAATCATGTAATGTTATGTGCAAAATTCTAGGGTCACTATATTACATGTATAGGTCTTAGTTTATTATATTCAAATTTCATTTGTATAAATAAAATTTTTAATCCATCAATTCTATTTTAAAAATAGTATTTCTTAATAGAATATATATGTTTAATTGAGTTAAATTTGATAAATTGATTTTTGGATGCAAATAAAACATAAATTTATTTTTCTGGAAAATATTTACAATTTTATAATAAACCTAGGTATTCTGAATAATATTTGAAATATTATTTTAAAAAACTATTATTTAAATATAAATTATAAAATCATTTTATAATGGCCTGTGAAATTTTTATAAGTGTGAGAAATTTGATTATGCCTTAAAAACTGTTATTTTTAAATAAATAAGGATTTTTATATTTAAAAGTTAAAATTATCATATTTTTAGAATTATTATGATAAAATAAATATTATATTTTAAATAATCATGTAAAAAATATTTTAGGTTCAATTTATGATAATTTTCTAAAATACTTTATTTTTCTTGAATAGTAAAAATACAGTTTTGAGTTTTCGATATATTTTATGACTTCATACTTACTATGTAATGATTTAATAATTAATTAAACACTATAAACTATCTAAAATATGTTATTTTTTTAATATTAGGTATTTTAATATATTTTAATCAATTTAAAAACATATAAATGACTTTCGAAAGTCTAAAATAAAAAATTTGATTTTAAAAGCATTGTTTTGAAGAAAATTTAACTTTCCATGTCCAAAGGGTTATTAAAAATGATGTTAGGTTCTAGTGGAACAAAATATAATTAATTTTGAATCAATTTTCTAAAACCATGGGAAAAAACCATGGCTAAGCCAATGGTTTTTCATTTTTTACAAACTGGATTTCCAAGACCGATATTTGGAAATTATTAAAAAAATACCCCACTTTTTCTATAAATACCCACCCATTTCACCATTCCCCTTTACTAAAAATCCATCCTCCATGAAGTTATATTTAATTATAATCATAATTATTCCCCCTAAGGTTTCCTAAATCCCCCAAGGTTCTATCCTCAATTTTTAAGAACAACTCTTCAGGGTAAGGGAAATCTCCACTTCTCTTTCCATCCAAGTTCCCTTTTTATTTGGTATGTCTTATAATTTCCAAACTAATTTTTTTTTTCTCCTCTTTATATTAACCCATTATATTAATATTAATATTTTATCAATGGGGGAACTTTTTTTCCCTCATTTTACCCTTTTTTAGAAACCACATTTTATACATGTAATGTTGTCGAATTTACTTATCAAATTTCTCTCTTTTACATGAGAAATTATAATTTATTTTATTTTTTGAATACCTAAATCTCTTCCTTTTCCTTTTTTATTCACCTAGTTTTAAAATTATTTATTGATTCATATATTTACATATATGAAATCCACATTTCCTTTTTTGGGTTAAAAATGACATAATGATCATGCCATTAAGCACTTTTTTACTACATGGATTTTGATAAGAAAACCATTATTTATTCTCCATGGGTTTTTAATGAAATGATTTATTATGATCTATGTGTATCACGTTAATTAATACATTTTAAGGTTTCTCCTTTATAGAAACCCAATGCATTTAAGAATTTAATCTCTAGAGATGACATGTTTTACGATGCTTTGGTGAATAACCTTGGTAATTTTCATTTATGAAACCATGGTGATGTGCTTATAAATGTATCATTTAAATGTTGTAGCCAAATTTATATGTTATTATTCATGTTGTTATTATTATTATTATATTTATCTTGTTCATGACTTATTTTTATGCCTCCTTTTATTATTGATATTTCTCATGATCAAATGATTTTTTCGTCTTAAATGCTTATTCCCTTATTGGGATTCATGCAAGCCCCTTTCCTTTGATGTATGTCCCTAGGATATGAGATACTGTAAAATTAACTTCAGTTGAACCCATGTAAATGTATTTCAAGTGGATGTAGAATAATTTTTTATATTTTCATGTATTATGTACCATATATCCAAGAAACTAAACTTTAAAATATCCAATGTTTTGTCTCATGTAATGAAAATTTATGTAATAAAAAGGAAAGATGTTATAGTTGGTATCAAAGGATGGTTTAGTTGTTTTTGGAAATTAGGACTTGAAAAAATTAGGAATAACCATATGGAAAATTATAAATATAAGAAAATATCCTAGTATTTTGGTGAGTATTAGGAAAGTGATTTCCAAGAAAATACATCCTTGTCAAGACACTACAATTAGATGTAGCTCTGGCATAGATTTACCTAAGAGAAACACCTGAAAACACTGAATTGAATTAGACTTGATCGAAAACTGATGCACAATAATGGGCCTTGTTTCGTACATAGTTTCACACTCTCAGGGGATATGTTTAGTTAATCAAAATATTTTTATGAACCATTATGAAGGATATATAGAAAATATAATTATAAAAGATTAATAACATATTTAAGAATTATGTTTTAAGACTTCAACTCCCTTTAGAATTATACAAATCCTAAAAGTAACACATTTATCACTAAGGTTTTCTTATTTTAGAAAAAATAATGGTAAATTGAAGGAGTTATGTAAATTATGAGTGCAATCGAAATTTCACTAGAGGCCTTCTAATGGAATCTAGAATGGAAAAATTCATGAGGATGATGAATCAACTATAACAAGTAATAAATAATAACTTGAATCAAGCTGAGTGACCAGATTCACCTCAAAGGGAACAACTTGTAATTCATTTCTTCATGTGTTAATGACCATCCTTGTTTAGTGGATATACTAACCCATTGATTGAAGAACAATTTATTTCCTCTATAGAAAAGATATTTTTTGTACTCTATTGTCCATAAAAAGAGAAGGTCACCCTGGTAGTAAACTTCTTAGAAGTAGAAGTTGATCAATGGTGGACAATAATTAAAAACATAAATCCAAGAAGGTAGATTGATGCTATAGAGTGGTAATAGTTCAAGGGAATATTTTTCAATAAATATTTCCCACATTTTATATGAACAAAAATGGAGAAGAAATTCCTATAGCTGAAGTAGATGGAAAATGAATCGGTGGGAAGTTATGAGTTGAATTTTACAAGACTTTCTCGATACACCTCTAGATTTTTTGTGGATCCTAAGGTAAATGTTGACAGATTATTTAGTGGACTGAGACCCCATATACATATGAATCTATCCAATAGATACAATGAAAACTATGAGGAGATAATGAGGAGTGATATGATGGTTGAATTGGAGTTTAGAGAGATGTAGTGGTACTATTGATCTAATTAAAAGAAGATGGAAATAGAGATAAACTCAAGAAATAATTTTGATCATGTAAGATAATGAAAGTATGTTAATCTTTATACATGAAAAAAATGTGGGAATAATCATTCAGGGAACTAATTTATTGGGAGTGTAAATTGATACAGGTGCAGAAGATATGAGAATATAGCCCAGAAATTTCACGGTGAGGTGAAGCCTCAACTTATCAACATTAACGATAAAGGTAAGATGGTGAAGGCCTAGTAAAAAGTTCAATTCTTTATGTGTTCATATCTTAGTAACATTTCTCATCAATTTAAAAATCATAATATAATCGAGGTAAACCACCATTATCCTCGGCATAGGCAAAGGAGAAAGGTCAAGAATTTCCATCATGATGAATAAATTAGAGGCTCTAAATGATGTGGTGTTAGGTAAACTTGTTGTTCTATAAATAATAACAAGTACTTTGTTTGATTTTTGGTTCTACACATTACTTTATTTAATCCAAGTTTACCAAGAATGTAGAATAAATCCATAATAATCTAGAAGTTGAGTTTTCAGTCAAGAAACCAGGAGGGATTATCCTAGCATCATAAGTGTATAGAAACACTAGTATTAAATTTGTTGAGTACAATATCATCACCAATATTATAGTCATTCCCATGGTTGAAATCAATACTATACTATGTATGTATTGTATCTCAAAGTATAATGATAATATCAACTACAAAAGCAATGAAATTTTGATATCCTTGATTGGAAAACATACAATTATTTTCAAAGGATATATATCCTAACCTAAGATTTGTCTAGAAGAACATTCCATAGCCTTATTTATGGAGATGATTGGTGAATAGTGATAATGAAATGAAAGTATAAAGTTAGGTAATTTCCCCATCATTCAGGAATACATTGACTTATTTCCAGAAGAGTTTCCTAGACCTCCACTAGAAAGAGAGGTAGAGTTCTCCTTTGAACTCATACATGGATCCAAGCCAATATCAAAGACCCCGTATAGAATAGAAAATATAGATTTAGAACAATTAAAGAAACAAATTTAATAAATTTTAGAGAAGGGATTTATCTAACCAAGTGTGTCTCCTTGGAGAGCACATGTTCTCTTTGTAAAGAATAAGGATGGATCAATGCAGTTGTGCATTGATTATAGAGAATAGAATGGGATCATAGTGAAGAACAATTTACCACTCCCAAGGATTGATGATCTATTTGATCAACTTAATGGTTCTTAATTCTTATCCAATATTTAACTTCAATATGGGTACCATCAATTGAGGTTGAATAAAGATATTAAAAATACTACCTTCTGAACAAGATATGGTCATTTTGAGTTTGTTGTTATGCCCTTCATCTTGACTAATGCTCCCACTATATTTATGGATTTGATAGAGTCCTTAAAGACTACCTTGATAAATTATTTTTAGTTTTTATTGATGATATTATAATATATTCCAAAATAAGTAAGGAGAATGGGGATTATCTAAGAGTTATATTGAAAACTTTGACGAAGGAGAATCTATTTGGAAAAATTAGCAAATTTGAATTCTAGTTACAAAAAGTTACATTCTTGGGGCACATTATAACCAATGAAGGAGTCCCAGTTGACCTTGTGAAGAAAAATCCTCTAGAGGAGTAGCCTCATCCTACGATGATAACTGATATTCATAGTTTCCTTGGTTTAGTCAGATATTATAGGAGGTTTGTGAAAAACTTTTTATGACTTTAAAATCCACTAACCAAGTTTTCTTGATAAGAAAATAAGTTCATATGGACTAAGAAGTGTGAATAATGTTTCCAAGAACTGAGGAAGATATTGTTTATTGAACTTGTGTTAACTCTACCCTCTATCAAATAAGGATTTTTTATTTATAATGATGAATCTATAAAAGGTATTGGGTGTGTATTCATTCAAAATTACAAGGTGATTACTTATACATATTGACAGTTAAAGACTCATGATAATAATTATATTATACATGACTTGGAGTTAGCTGTAGTTATTTATTCTTTGAAAATATAGAGGCACTATATTTATGGGGAGAAATGTGATATATACATAAACCACCAAATTTTTAAGAATATATTGATTCAAAATGAATTTAACATGAGATAGAGTAGATGGTTGTAACTTCTTAAAAGACTATGATTGTTTCATTAATTATCACCCCATAAGAGGAAACAAATTCACTAATTAATTAATTAGGAAAGACATTGTTGTGTTATAAATGATAATGATTTAAGGAGATCCATTTATCAAGGACCTAGTAAGGTTTTACATAGGAATTATAAGGTAAAGGGAATAATTAACCCTATTCCAAATGATTTCCCAACCATCATTACTAGTTAAGATCAAGAGTGCTCAAGGATAATATCCTTTGATAAAAAAGAAGATAAAGGCTATGAATAATGGGAAGTTTCCTGAGTTTAATATTGATCAAGAAGGTGTAATAAAGTTTCCTACAAGGCTATGTGTCTCATCTATCCTGGAGATAAAAAAATAATTTATGGATGAAGATCATAGATCTAATTTCTCTATACATAATGGAAACACTAAAATGTATAGGGACCTCCATGACCATTATTGGTGGGATAATATAAAAAGGGATATTTATAACTACATTACAAGTTTCTTTGTGTGTCAGTAAGTTAAGGTGGAGTAATAACTTCCTAAAGGTGTATTACAACCACTACCCACACCAATATCAAAGTGGTACAATATCAATATGGACTTTGTAATTGGTCTCCCAACAATATCCAAAGGAAATAATGTGATATAGGTTATAGTGGATTAATTCACTAAGACTTCCCATTTAATCACTATTCGGGAAGAATTATCTCTTGAATAATTTTCCAAGATATATACAAAGGAAGTGGTGAGGCTACATGGGGAACAACTTTATACCATTTATAATCATGATCCAAGGTTCACATCTATATTTTGGAGAAGCATTAAACATTATTTGAATACTGAATTGAATTTTAGTATGGCCTATCACCCCTAAAATGATAGCCAATATGAAAGGATTATTCAGACCCTCAGGGATATACTGATAACATGCTCAATCGAATTTAAAGTTGGATGGGATAAAAACCACTCATTAGTTGAGTTTTCATATAAAAATATCTTCCAATTGAGTATTAAAATGTCACCATGTAAAGCTCTATGTGGGAATCTATGTCAAACTCACACATGTTGGGATGAATTTGGGGAGAAGAAGCTACTTGGTCCTTATCTTGTGCAAGAGATGAAAGAAAATGTTTATTCCATCCAATAATATATAAAATCTTATCAAAGTTAGAAGAAGAGTTATGTTGAAAATTGTCAAAGGGAAATTGAGTTTGATGTTGGATACAAAGTTTTCCTTAAGATATCACCATGGAAGAGATTCATGCAATTTGAAAAGAAATTGAAGTTTAGCCCTAGGTACATTGGCCCCTTTGAAATCCTTGATCGCATACGACCAGTGGTATATAAGCTAGCACTTCCACCAAATTTTTCTCAATTTCATGATGTATTTCACATGTATCCCTTGAGTAAGTACATACATGATCCCTCACATGTACTGAATCTGGAGGTGGTACAACTATAACATGACCTCCCTTATGAGTAGTAGTCGATGGATATCTTAGATCATAGAAACAATTTTCTATGCAAAAAGACTACCCACCTTGTCAAAGTGTTATAGAGAAACCATAAATATGAAGAATCAATGTGGGAACCAAATGATATAATGAGGAAAAATTACCCTCACCTTTTCTCAGCTGAGAGAATGATTTCAAATTTTAGGGATGAAATTTATGAAGGGGGAAATAATTTAATGACCCAGTTTTTTTAATGATATTTATTCCCTAATTAAATGTGTGTTACATATTATATAATATTATAATTTTACAAAATAAATATAAACTAATGAACATTTTTATCATTAATGATGATCATTACATTAGTCAACTATGAAACCCATTAAAATTCTAAATATTACAACTAGACAAAAATATAAAATAGAATAGCTAAAATGGAATAATATGGATCGCCCCAACTTTCTAGAATCATCTCCCTGATAGCAAAAACTATATAAATAAAAAAATTATTAGTAATCTAAAAAACATATTAAGAAATTAAAATATAACCTTTGGGGGAATTTTTAGTGAATTTTGAGTGAAAGAATAAAGTGGTATTTATAGGGTATAAAGGGAAATGTGACCATTGGGATTTGACCATTATATGACCATTGGTCTAATATGTCCATTGGTCAATATGACTATTGGGAACTATACCCTTTCATGATAATTTTACCATTATAAGTATTGTTTATAATTATTAATGATAAAGGTTAATTTATATAGAAAGGAGAATCGATGTCCTCAACCAGTAGGGTCATATCATTTGAATCCCATTTGTCAGAACTTTTGAGGGAGGTAGTGTCACAAGGGTCCACCCTTGACCAATCCCAATATGAGGTTCAAAAATTTAATCTATAATGAAATCTCCTACATGATAAGTTCATTTTATTGGAGATTACCACTCAGTCAATATAATATGATCCACCCCATGAAACCACCGCCATCGCACAGCTCACCCTTAGGGCATACATGAGAGTAATAAGGGGTTACATGTCTAGGTCTTAGTTTCTTAAATTATAATTTCATTTGTATAAATAAAATGTTTATTACATCAATTATATTTTAAGAATATTTTTCTTAATAAAATATGTGTTTAATTTAGATGAATTTGATAAATTGATTTTTAGACGAAAATAAAACATAATGGTATTTTTATAGAAAATATACACATCTTTATAATAAACTCATTTATTATGAATAATATTTGAAATATAACTTTAAAAAGGTCTTATTTAAATATAAATGATAATATAATTTTATAATGGCCTAGGAAATTTTGTATAAGTGTCTGAAATTTGACTGTGCCTTAAGAATTGAAATTTTTTTATAAATAAGGATTTTTATATTTAATAGTTTAAATTATCATATTTCGAGAATTATTATGATAAAATATATATTATATTTGAAATAGAAACATCAAAATTATGTAAGGGTGAATTTATGATAATTTTCTAAAATACTGTAATTTTTCATGAATAGAAAAAATATAGTTTTGGGTTTTTAGTATATTTTATGACTTCATACTTATGTCATAATGATTTAATAATTAATTAAACACAATCCATGACCTAAAATATTTTATTTTATTAATATTAATTATTTTAATATATTTTAATAAATTTCCAAACCTATAGATGACTTTCCAAAGTCTAAAATGAAAATTGGATTTTAAAAGAATTATTTTATGGAAATTTAACATTTCATGTCCAAAGAGTTATTAAAAATGATGTTTGATTATAGTGGATTAAAATATAAATATATTTGAATAAAATTTCATAAACCATGACAAAAAAACATGGTTAATCCAATGGTTTATTATTTTCCACAACCTATATTTCCAAGACCCATATTTGGAAATTATTAAAAAAAATCCTCGACTTTTGCTATAAATACCCACCCATTTCACCATTACCCTTCACTAAAAATATATCCTCCATGATTTTATGGTGAATTTTTTTCCCAAGAAGTCTCCCTAAGGTTTCCAAAATCCTCAAAGGTTCCATCTTCATGTTTTAGGAAGAACTCTTCTAGGTAAGGGAAATCTCCACTTCTCTTTCCATCCAAGTTCACTTTTTTATTTGGTATGTATTATAATTACCAAACTAAGTTATTTTTGTCCAATTTATATTACCCCATTACTATAATAATAATATATTATCAATTTTGGGCCTTCATTCTCCCTCATTTTACCCTTGTCTAAAAACCACATTTTATACATGTCATGTTGCCAAATTTTCTTCTCAAATTTCTCTCTTTTACATGATAAATTCTCATTTATTTTATTTTTGTGGATACCCAAACCTCTTAATTTTTCATGGGGTTTAACTATGTTTTAAAATTATTTTTTTATTGTTTTATTTACATATATTAAACCCACATTTCCTTTTCTTGAGTTAAAAATGATATAATGATCATTTCATCAATCACTTTTGTACGCCATGAATTTTGATAAGAAATATATTCATTATTTTGCATGGATTATTAATGAAATGATTTATTATGATCTCTGTAGATCACAATAATTAATATATATTAAGGGTGTTCCCTGATATATCTCTAATTCATTGGGTAAAAATTTTAATCTCTAGATATGACATGTTTTGTGAGACCTTGGTGAATAACCTTGGTAGTTTTCATTTATGACACCTTGGGGATAAACCTTGGTGATATGCTTATAAATGTATCATTTAAATATTATGGCCTAATTTCCAATTTATGATTCATGTTCTTATTATTATTATATTCTTCTTGTTCATGGATTATTGTTATGACTCATGTTTTGGTTGATATGTCTCAGGATCACAAGATTTTTTATCCCCCTTATTTATTCCCTTACTAGGATTCATGCTCAACCCTTCCTTTTTATGTATGTCCTTAGGATATGAGATGCATTAAAATTATATTAGGTTTAACCCATGAAGATTTATTTCAAGTTTATTTTGAAAAACAATTTATGTTTTCAATTATTATGTGCCTCATTTTCAAGAAACTAAACTTTAAAATATCCTCTTTTTTCCCATGTAATGAAAATTATGTAATAAAAATTCAGGATTCCATAGCTTTAAAACAAAAATTTAACCAAAAAGAGAAATATTTTATCTCATATGTTTTGTATCAAATATATACTAATGGTTTCCAGGTGAATATTTCTTCTTTGTAATTTTAAAGATAAAAATATATAATCTTTTAATAGTAGACTTTGTTTCCATGTTTTTGTGTTAATGAGAGAAAGAAAACATTCTATGGATCATTACTCATGACTTGTTATAGATTAAAATGAAAAACTTCATAGACTATATATTATTCTAAATGCTTTCCTAGAAAGGAAAGGAGATTAACACCGAGGAAAATTAAAGAACTACGGTAAACACCCTTTTAAAGTCCTTCAGTCTTATATAAAAAATCAAAGAAAAAAATTATGAACAAGGAAGAAAAAGTAAATCAGGAACATATAAATAGATTGATAAATGTTATAAAAAATCCATATATGCATTTTTCGGTTCTATTTATTGATAAATAATGGTTCAAGTACTCTAAAAGACTTGTATAATCATGAAGAATTTATTTCATTAATTTTGAAGATGTTTAGAGGTAGATTTAATATTATTTTCTAGAGGAAACCAAATCAGTTTAAAATTATCTATAATGTTCCATGACACCAAAGCCTATTTCATAGTGGGTACCACATGATTAATTTTTGATAGAATGTTTGAGGTAGTTTTGGGTTATTCTATGAATTAAGAGGACCATGCTTCAATAGAATTGTGTATGATTATTTTTTGGAGAAGTGTGTACTACAGGATAAGTTCATTCCTCAATGATAGAAGTTTCACCATATATAGGAGTATTGCACCATACTGGAGAGGCTATGAAAATTCATTGTTTCTCTATTTCAAGACATTTCACCATGGACAGTTCATTATTTCATAATTCATTGAATGAAAATATATTTTAAAAAATATTATCAAGTTATAGAATTAGGTAATCGAGTAAAGAGACATCATTATTTGTAGAGGGATAATATATTTATCCATGATGGTTCTTGTCACATTGTGATTATAGTAATCATATAGTTTTAATCAGTTTTAAATTTACTATCCTTTAGAAGCTGATTTGGGATTAGAATGGTAATAAGTTAAATCAAAATATAAAGACCAAGTTTGATGAATTTTACTATTAAATTGAATAATAAATAAAGTAATAAGGATAGGAAACTTGGATAATCTATTAAGATAATTTAAGAAAATGTATTCCTATATAAAATGGAGAATAATAAGACATGATATTTGATAGTGCATAGAGTATAGAATAACATACCTTAGAGTGCTATGAAAATTGAGAGAATAAGAGTTATTCTTAGAGATATATCATAGAAGTTATTAAAGTTCATCAAGTGGATGAAGAAAGATCATATTTCTAGGCCTACATTATTGTAATTCTCATTCTTGGTTCTTATATGATCATGGTATCATTTCTAAGAGTAGTGAGTTCTCAAAGTTATTGTGGGTTGTAAACCTAAAGGGTGTTGGAACCATGGTATTTTATGCATGTTTTGTAGTATGGTTTGTGTTTGTTGTCAATCAGCAGTGGAAGTTCAGAATGTTTACCTACAAAGAGATCATACAGTTCAAGCAGACAACAGTATTGAAGGTGGTGTCGTTTCCCAGTGTTTGCCAAATTTTTGGGCCTGAAAATCGACAAATGGAGAAAAGTGTTTTTGGCAAAGAGACTTGCGCGTTGTGTACTGGATGAAGAGAAAACTTGCACGCCATAAGTTTTTCAAGATCAGAACATGGGAAAATGGAAAAGGGATAAGGGTCGCACAAGTTTTGGGTTGGTCGCATAAGTGACCTGCACGCCGTGAAGAGACTTGGGCGATGATGCCTAGGAGGACTGGAAACTTGAGCGGCTATTGTTTTTCAATATCATAACTTCAAAATATGGTAAAGGAAAGTAGGTCGCGCAAGTATTTTTGTAGGTCGCACAAGTGAGTAGCGTGACAGAGGCTAGGGAGGATGAGCTGCACGCCGGAACCTACGCATCGAGGAAAGACTTGCACGCCACCGCGCAGTGGGTCAAATTTGCCTATAAATAGAAGACCCCCCTCTTCATTTGTAACGAAGTTCAAGACTAAGAGATTTTTCGAGCTCTCTTCGTGCAAGTAGTTGAGTCGCGCATGTGGTTGTTGGGTCGCGTAAGTAGAGGTTGTGCGCCGATTGTTGGTTGCGTGACCAAGGCGATTGGGGAGTTAAAGGCGCAATGTCGTGCAAGTTTGGTGTTGAAGGAGGCAGTGTTGCGCAAGTAGTTTTGGTGTCACCTGCGCGCTGAATTTTTACCACACAAGTGACTTGCGCACTAGGATTGAGACTTGCATGTCGGTCATGGATAAGCGCGTCAGGGTTGTTAAAGTTCATATGTCCTTATGAAGTTGCACGAAAGCTGGAAGATCGCCCGGTACCCTCAGCGCAAAGTGAGATTAGTCTTCTGGTAAGAGTTGGACTTCAACAGAGCATCTACATATGACAGAGGATGCATTATTATGCAATGACGAAGAGACTGTCACGCCTATAAACTGAGTGGGACTTCACCTAAGGGCAGTGAGCCAGGGGGAGTCAATGGGAGTGACCTGAGGGAAGCAGTGAGCTATCCCTAAACCTTTGTAAAGGCAGTGAGCCTGGGACAGAGTGACTATTCCCGAACCTTTTTAATCCACAGCTAGTGAAGATTAGTGGAATTAGGTATGACCGACAACTTATCGGTGTATGCTCCTTGGACGTAGCCCTTAGTGGTGAACCAAGTTAAAAGTGTTGTGTCTTCTCTGTGCATGTGAATGTTTTCTTTCTGATCATATTCATCTTACAGGTTCAACAAGTTCCTACCAACGTGGGAACAAGATCCATCACATTAAAAGAAAAAGTTGTCACCCTGATTCACCCCTCCCCTCTCAGGGTGTCACAGGGTCCTTCAAAGGGTTAGTGATACCACTATGAAATTTTATCAAACAAGTAGTGTTATTGGTGGATTTTGGTACACTAGATAATCATTGAGTGTATAATCCTCGAATATATACTAGTATGAGTGAACTAGTTAAAATAACTTATTTATCCTTTTTATGATTTCATTACTTCTATATTCATTATAATTTCAAGAAGAGTTTTTTTATAACCACATAACATGATAATTATGAAGTATAATTTTAATTTGGCATACCCTTATTTTCCCCCAACCCCCTATCAAGATATCTTCCTTGTTTGGGTCCAATATTTGGTATTAGTGCATATGGTTAAATATTGAAGTAGGTTTCTCTCTTTATAACCCAAGGTAGAGGTTTTTTTATCTTTGATGAAAATAACTTTAATCTTCTAAATAATTGAATAAAAAATTGTTTTTTATCCCTCGAAATGGATGTGTACGTAGATTTTATAAATTGATTTTTTTCACCATTGAAAAAATCACATTATTGAAAAGAGACTATAAGGATCTGAATTTCAACACCAAATGAATGAACGTGTTAAGTGTAGATTTGTACAATGAAATATACATAAATTTCATGTCGTTTAAATCCTCAAACACTATGAGGGAAAATTATCTAAACATTTACAAACAACACTTGAAGGTATGTGCATATAAATTTCAAGTTTTACAGAATGAGTATGGAGATTTTATGATTCACCCAAATTAATCTATTAATGAATTATTTTATTGAGTGTATGTGATTGTGGTAGATATGAATAGACTTAGATAAACCCTCAATTATATTAATATTGAAAATAATATTATAAGAAAATTTTCTCTTTGATTTAATCTGAAGGTTCGGATGATCAAGGATAAGGATCCAAATGAATATGATTTAGATAGTGTCCATAGTACTCTTGTTTCATAAAATATGAAAATAATCATAAGGATCCAATGTAAAAGGATAAATATCATCAACTATAATTAAAGTTAATGAATTATATTTTTATGGAGGATGATCTTTAAGAAAATTAGGTTGAAAAAGTCATGTCATTCCTTTCCTAAAATCTAACAAGGGGAAAAAAGAAAGTTCAAGGTGAAACTTCCACTATCTTTCTTTTCTTATGGAAAAGTTGGGAACCTCACTACAAATAATCTTAAGAGTTTTTGAGATGATGATGAAAATTATGCCCTCATAGATAAACCTTTCAAATATGTAAAATTAAATACCACAATGAAAATTTTATTTAAGAATAAAAACTAGATTTTATAGGAAGAAAACATCTCTAAAGAAATAGAAGTTAAGGAAGTTAAAGATTACAAAGAAATAAATGAATAATTTCTTATGGTTTTCATTGAAAAAACACAAATACAAGATAAAATTGATGGATTAAATATTGAAGTTCAAGGTTTCATAGGCCTTAAAGTGGAGATGGGGGCTTTAATTGAAGATATGGGAGTTTGGAGAGACAAAATAAATAAATCCAAGATATAGGAGTTTGGAGAGACAGAATAAATAAATACAATGTAGTGATATGTGATTCAAAAATCTATATACATAAGTAAGTATAGTATAAATATAAGTTAAAATATAAAATTGAAAATATAAGTCTAAGAAGTTATAAAAATCAAAGAAAATTGTTGACATCAAGCTCAAAGTGGAGGAGTGGGCTTTGATCATTGATGACTTTTACAATACGGTGAAATATAGGGTTAAATAGATTAAGGAGATTGAAATATAGGTATTTAAGATAAGGGGAAATCTTTAGAAATATTAAATAGATATAAATCATATGAATAAATCAAGAAGTATGATTATGTGGGATACAGAGAATCTAAATGAAAGTCACAGATATCTAACAAACACAATGATTTTTTTCAATAACAAAATACACATTAAATGTAAAAATTAGTTATGGGGCTTGATCCTAAGATAAATTTGGTCATGGTGGAGGATAAGTCATAAGTACCCACTCCTTAAATAATGATGTATTTGGGAGAGAACCAAAATACAACCATAATATAAATGGATACACACTAGAATACAACACAAATCAGGTTTTATTATTATGGAAAGATAGGGAATAAAAAAAATGTGTTCTCTATAGATAATAGGTACTTAAAAGAATAAGATAAATGGAGAAATACAATCATAATTCAATTCACTTAGTATGTTTTCAATGGATACTATTTTTATTGTGAAGAATATGGAGACAAATATGTGTATTTCTCATCAAGGAAGAAAAAGAATATATTGAAGGAGACTCAAATTGGTAGAGGATAGTAGCTCAAGGAGCCATCAATCAATTTAAAAACCAAAAACTAATTTTTGGAAATCATGAGATACCATCATATCCAAAGGAATATATTGTTCATAAATCACTAATGGATGTGAATAAATAATCTTGGGTCAAGAATAAAGGGGATGAGAAGGCTATGGTAGTGGATATTTCTTTAAAATAAATGGAATTTTCTTGTTTGTGTATTCTAGATTATGGATTTATTTCCCATATGATGATAGACAGATATCTTATTATAGAAATTAAATATAACAAGGATTGTATTTTGTATTTTTTCAATGATGGAGATATAGAAAACATTGGTGTTGGGAAGGACAAAATTGGTAGTAAGGACATTATTAAGTTGGATTTTTAGGTTATTGAAGGCCTGGGTCAATACTTTCTAAGTGTTATGAAATTGTGTGAATCGGGACATGTAATAAATTTCACCAAGAATACTTTCACTATCGAGGGAAGAGATACACAATTTTGTTATTGGGAATGTGTATAAATGGGAATATTTACCTCATTGGTGGAGAAGATGATATGTATTTTCTATATAAGGAATATAAAAATAGGGTATGGAATGAACTTCATAGCCACTTGAACCAAAAATCCATGGAGGAGTTTTTAAAACATGAAGTATCATGTGAAAACCCTAATATTACTTATTATTTTACTCATATGAACAATATTTATCAAAAGGGAAAATAATTTGAAATAATTTCAAGCTAAAAGATGATAAGTCGATGTGATTATTAGAATTTGTGCATGTTGATGTTTATGATATTATATCACTAGTATCCATTTATAGGAAGATATATTTTTTTATATTAAGTAATGGTTAATAGTTATTTTTCAAAAACCCAAGGTATTTGATTGCATTAAATGTTATTGAATATTGGAAGAGAAGATAAATCATTTAAAAAATTGAAATTCTAAACTAACAATCGAATGGAGTTTACTAATAAAAAATGGAGTATTTTCTTGAGAATCATGTGATAAGGCATTATGTAGCAGTGCTAAGTACTGCTCAATAAATTTGTATAATAGAGAGGAGTAACCATATGATTAAAAACATAGATTAAAATATGTTAATTAAGAAAGACCTGTCAGATAAATTTAAAAAGAAGTCTTGATATCGGTCTATATCATAAATAGATCCTTGTTATATATTATCGCAGAAATTACTCCATATAATATTTTGTATTGGAATAAGGAAAAATTGAAGTGATTTTGAATATTTAGAATTAAATTCTCTATTATTAACACAGAGAAAACCCAAAAAAAATGAATATCAGAGACAGTGTGATTTTTCTTGGATACTCATCTAAGAGCATGAAATAAAAATGTTTCAACAAGTAGTTTGGAAATTTTATTAAAAATTAAAGATGTAATTGTGGTAGAAAATGGGTATATTTCATAAAAAAAATAGTTAAAAGATTCTTGAGGAGTGTTTTAACGAATTGAGCATCTCAAGGGGAGTACAAGGGGATGGTATCAATTCTAATGAATACACTAACAATGAGGGGTATAAAAAATTTATCAGCTACTAGGATATCAGGAATAGGTTCTAAAATTAATGATAAAAAATATTGAGTGATTAAATAGCTTTATTGAAAACACAAAGGATAAAGTCTCTATAAAAAACATTACTCTTATCTAACATAGAGCCTTAAAATTTTGATGAGGCTGTTAATGATGAGAATTTTATCAAATATATGAATGAATAAACTAACCAATTCATCAAGAATAAGACTTGGGAGATTTTTTGAGGTTGAAGGACAAGAAAATTATTATAACCAAATGATTTTTTCTATAATAAGCTCAATGAAGAAGGAAAGTTTATTTGTAGCAAGGTTTTTATTCTGTCTAAATACCACTCCCAAATTAAATGGATTAATGTGGATTATGTGTTTTTTATCATGGATATACTAGATAGAATTCAATTATTATTGGTTATAAAAATGTAATAGAGGATCATTTTTTTAAATGGGTTCCAAATATACATTTCTTAATGGATTTAATGATGAGTAAATCTATATTTAGAAGCCGAATGAATTTCTTATTCATGAGAATGAGAAAAAGTATACCGATAGAAAAAACATCCTTGTGGGAAAAATCACTAAGATCATTGTATTCTAGGCTTCATAAATACTTTTTAAATATTTAATTCTAGTGTAGAGGAGATGATCATAATCACTATGTCAAGAAGGATAATGATAATAGGATGATGGTCCTTATATATGCTAATGAAATAATATTTGGATGATCGAACAAAGATCAATACAAGGAGTTTTCTAAATTCATGATAAGTGAGTTAGAAATATCGATGATTGGTGAGTTGATGTTTTTCCTTGTTCTAAAAATGATGTAAATAAGGAATTGAACATTCATTTTACATTCTAAATATGAAAAATAAGTGCTCAAAAAATTATTATGTATGAATAAAAGGATATAAAAATGTCAATTTATACCCAAATTGAGTTTTCAAGAAAATACAATAACAAAGAGGTAAATGTGAGTGAGTATATCAAAATCATTGGGATCATGTTGTAATTAATAATGATAAACATGTATTGTTTTATCTAATTGTCAAGACATAAGGTACTAAAGTAGTACGAATTAATGCCAATTTTTTGTGGTGAAAAAATACTATAATATATAAAAGGAATGAAGGATTTTCATTTGTTCTATAATGTCACATCACATTAGGAGTTGTTGGGATATATTAATATAAATTAATATATTTCAGTGAACTATAGAAATTCAACATCTGGTGATGAATTTTATATTATATATTTTTTTATTATTGGTTAAAAAATAACCAGGATTGCATATCATTGAGAATTGTGGAATCTAAATTCATTGAAAAAACTCAATAATATACACATATCTTATGGATGAAGAAATAGATTTAGGATATTGGAGTTGAAGTGAACTCTCCTATTATTATCAAGTGTGATAAATCGAGTGGTATTAATCTTAAAAAAATATTATCCATTATTCAAGTACAAAAACATATCCAAATAAAATATCACTTTATTAAAGATAAAGTTGATAAAGGTTTGGTGAGGTTGGAGTATGTGTCTACTTTAATTCAAATAGAAAACATAATTACAAAGGAACTATATATAAATTTTTTTAGAAATATTGATTGGCTCTTGGAGTTCAATAATCTCCATTCTCTTTGATGTTTGAAGAAGTGACCCCCACTCCCATATAGTGTTTTACACTACATTATTATTATTTCATTATTTCACTCAATGAGTGTTTTCTTCTTCAGTTGGTCTATGGTAATGTATTACATCCCTAATGTTTAATTGGATGAGTTACTATTTATCTTTTTTCAACCTTCAAGTAGGTTTTATTTGATTTTGTTAACACAAAGGGTTATATATAACTCAATATAGTTCAAAATGGGGGATATCCTCAAAGGAGGTTTTTTATCTTTTTTATTTCCTATTGACAAAGGGCTATCATCCCATATTGAAAATTAAAAGGTGTTATAAAGGAAAACGTGAATGTTTGTTTTGAGAATGTTTATTCAATATGGTTTGGTGTTATAATAAACAAGTAGTGAAATAAGTGGGGCCAAAAGAGGTTTATTTTTAAAGTGATTTTTGTGTTTTTGAGAAAATTGGAGTCTAAAGAGAGGCATGATGATTAACAAAGTGTTTCTTGGTGAAATTTTGATTAAAATATTATTTCCCATTCTTATTATGACTCATGTGAGTTTATAGGTAATGATTATATAATAATTTAAGACATTATCTAAATATTCAAGTTACATATGGGAGATGGTGTTTGAAGATGAATTTTTTAAATGGAGTGTGTTCTTAACAAACAAAAAGGGGGTATTGTTAGAATAAAACTTCATATACATTTTTGGTTTTTGTTTATTTAAAAAGGAAGGTTAAAATCTTATAAAAGTATCATAAAATTATGAATAATTTATGTTTTGATGTTTTGGAGAATCTTAGAGTTATCTTGGATATATTTTTAACTAAGTGTGTAAATCACACCATAGTACTCAAGATTTCATTGTGATGACAAAGCCTAAACCATGTTGAAAACCATATGATTTTTTTGTGTCATAATATTTTAATAAATTATTAGGTTGTTCTACGAAGTAAGAGTGACATGCCATAATAGTATTGTGTATGATTAAGTTTTTAAGAAGTGTGGACTATAATAAGAATACCATGACACAATGATAGAAGTCACATTTTCAAAAGGAATACTACATAATGATGGAGAGGTCTTAAAAATTCATTTTTTATGCATTTAGATGAATTGTATCATGGGGAGGTCATTTTTACATGATGCATTGAATAAATATATATTTTGAAAATATGATTTCATCATAAAGTTAAGTGGTAAATCTGAGAGATTCTATGATTTTTAAAAGGCCAATGGATTTTATAGTGATGGTTATTTTCAGTTAGTTATTATGGAGATCATGTATTCTTAATTTTTTTTAGATTTATTTTATTTTTGAATATAGTTTTTTATCTAAATTAAAATTTATCAACTTGAAATATGAAGACCAATTTAGATGAATTTTACCAATAAACAAATGTAAAAAGTAAATAATTAACAAAGGGGAGGTTGGATATTATCTTATAAATGTTTGAGAACATATGTTATAATAGAAAATAGAGAAGAAGAGGAGAGATCAAGTAGTACATAGAGAGAGTAATTATAGACCTTATTGTTCTAGAAAAATAGAGATAAGAGGTGTTATTCTAGGGAATCCATCTTGTAAGGTCATAAATTTCATAAATTGGATGAAGAAGGAGTATATTGATATATATATAAATTAGTGTAATTCTCATTCTTGGTTTTTGGATGATCAAGGTGTATCTTGGAGGATCTGTGTGTACTCTCTAAGTGACGGGAGTAGTCGGTTATTAAGGTTTGTGAGTGTTGTAAACCTATAGGGGAAATTAGACCACTCTAAAGTTGTAACAAGCAGTTCACTTAGTAGATTTTGGTACACTGGAACATCACCAAGTATATGCTACTTGGGTATAGCCTAGTTTGGTTGAACCAAGTAAAATCATTTGGGTCTCTCTTTTATGATTTTATTTCTTTCATATTCACTATGAGTGTGTTTTTATTAACCATGTAACAAGATCATTGGGAGTGGATATTTTAATTTTCCATACCCTAATAATCCCCCTCTTTCAAGGTAAACTTCATGTTCCAGACCAACAATAAGTAAATCATAGGAATTGGTACACTAATACATTTTTAGGTTATGCCCATGATTCAATAGTCACAGTTCATAGAACCATGAAAATTGTTGCATATGGTAAAAGTTTTTTTAAAAACAACTTGGGGTCAAAGCCTCTTATTAAACCAAAGCAAAGACCCTCTTATTTTTCATGAGAATTGGGAACCCATTACATGACCATGAAATCCCAAAGGTGGATTATATAGTTTATCTACAATTTTAGTTTTTTTAATCTTTAATGGTATATAAATAATTATTATGGTTTAAAAACTATAAAAATAGAGTTAACAAATTATATTGTTGAATCCCCCCACCTTGAAACTCATTTCCCTCTCCTCACCAAACTTGCACACCTTCACCATCAGTTCCCTATCCTACTAGCCACCTTCCATGCCTTCATCACCCCCACCAAGTTATGGTTGTCACCATTCTATTCTTATGACATCATATTTTTTTCCTTTTTCATTTGTCCCTCCATTATCCATTCTCTTATCCACATTGTCCCAACATTTTATTTTTGAGTTAAGGTATATAATTAATACAACTTCTACTCATTTTCTTAATTATTTATAGTATTTGGGTGTTGATTAGTGTTTGAAAATTTTTAGATTGTTTTTTTATTCCTAATTATTGGTTAATATTTATTTTTCCTGAAATTAGGCTCTATTTGGGGATAATAATTAGGGTCCTCGTATTATTTTATAAATTATATAGTATATTGTATTATAATTTTATAATATATATAAATTTATAAATATTAATATATATAAAGATATAATCTTTGTAAATTTATTTTTTTTAATTTTATACTTATATATATATATATATATATTATAGTTTTATATACTTTTAAAAAGTAAATAATATATGGTAATATGTTTTTGTTATCTCCAATATAGGTAAATATCCTCATAGGGGTGAATTAGGGTATATAAATTTATTCAAACAAAACCTTTCCAATGGTTTTTTCCCATTATTAGTAGGAAAAACTTGTTTCTTCAGGACTCAGGATGTAGATGGGATGTACCTAATGGTTTTATTATGGGGAATGTTTGTAATTCTCAATCATGAACATCATATTACCATTGTTTCTCTTACTAGAAATTCCCAATGGTTCCCTCATCGAAAACCGTATATAGACCAACTCTCCAATGGAATGTGGTCACCTATGTTTTTAGGCCTAGTGACTCTTGGGGACTCACATTATTCGAGATGATGGGAGGTTAGGCTCATCACACCCTTTTTGGGGGGAATTATCACATAATTTGGGACTCTCTTATAGATCTAAGATATGTTTACAAATCTCGTCCTAATCCCAATATGGGTCAAATTACCCTAATAAAATGATCATCAGTTAATTATTTTTTAAATGAAAAATATTGGGGGCTCTTAAGTGAATCCATATGTATGTATTTGAGGATCTCCGTAGTTTTCTAGTAATTAGAGGTCTATGTGAGAAAGTCGTAAAACTAAGTGCTTCAAAATATACTTCCACACAAAGAGGTGGTTAATATTTTGAGGAGTGGATTGATTCATTATGAGGTTTCTTATGTATCCTGGATATGATAGGAATTAAAACCCACAAAGTTCATTGGACCCATGAAGTTTAATTTCATGCATAGAGGGTTTATATAGGTGTTCTGGGACACTAGGTATTCAAGCTCGAGTCCTGGAGGAACTTCCTACATATCTCGATTATGGTGAGAATCATAGTTGTCATGGTACATTTGTTTTGGGATTATACACTAAGATTTCCCTTGTTTTTGTAGAGACTAATGTTGTAGATGGTATGATTATTGCAATTCCCTAAGCCCATGTGAGTTATTCTTAGTGTGAGAAATAAGGGATCACAAATGGTCATTTTTTTCATTGCTTGTGATTTGGGAATTATGTACTAGGACTTCCCTAAAAGGATTTATTATAGAGATTGGGTATCAGGGAGATGTCCTACATATCCCATTCATGGAAGGAATCAGAGTCATCATAGTTCAGTTTACTTCTCATCCTGCTGATGAATAAGGTAGATTAATCATTCCATGAGAACTATTGGGTCATGAAGGCTGAAAAATATTTTTTCATAAGTATTAAATCGAAATAGATATTTATTTTAGCTTGGGCATTAGGAAAATTTCTTATGTATCCTTGTTATTGTAGGAATCATAGTTCTCATAGTTCAATCACACCCTTAGGATTGGATCCAAGGTATATTTCCTTGTGTTGAGGATAATGTTTCATGCCACTCCTTGGGGATTTACATACATATGTTTCCCTAGCTTGTGGAGACTCATGATGTGAATGATATGATTATTGAAACTCCCGAATCTCACATGATCTATGCTCAATGCAAGAAATAAGGGATGGAAAATTATCATGTTTTAATCACTTAGAGAGTGAGGGACATACATATTGGGGAAACCCTATATATCTCTAACCTTAAATAGGCGTCCTATGTATTCTAAATATCGAAGGAATCATAGTCATAAAAGTTCATTTGGTTGGGTATTACACTCTGAGGTTTCCCTAATCTATTAGGACATATCATATTAGGTCATTGTTCAAGGCTTACACTCTGAGGTTTCCCTAGTATTTGTGGAGGTTTATGGTGAAGATTATATGATCAATGAAACTCTCTAAGCCCATGTGATCCATACTCGTTGTGATAAACAAGGTATGGAAATTGATCAATGTAATTACTTGTAGAGATGGGACTTATATAATAGGATTTCCCTAGATGATCAACGGGGAACTCTAACCTTGAAGGGCTAGCCTACATATCCTGAATATGGCTAGAATCAAAGTCGTTATAGTTCCCCTGGTCAGGTCATACACTCTGAGCTTTCCCTTGTGACCTGGTTTCCTTCCTAACATGCGTTTATTGTCTGATTTTCCTAATATATAGAAGAGTATCTATCTGGAACATCTGAAGAGAACTAAATGATCCAGTTGGTATTTCTAAAGGACTTCACATAAACTAGGTGGCATATTCAAAGGTTATCACATGATAAAAGTTAAATTTTCCATAGGACATCACAAGACCTAGGTTTTTTTCTTGGAATCCATTGCATGACCTTCTGGATTGTCTAGAGGGTGTCTTATGATCCAAATAACTTTTCTGGGTGTCATTCTCAAGAGTTTTCTTGTATATGGAGGGTTTAATGAGATTCAATATGAAATGTCTCGAAGGGTGTCACATGTCTTGGATAACATCCCTGGAGGGCATCATGAGTCCTGAACAGCATGTTTGGAGGGTGTCACAAGTCTTGGATGACATTCCCATAGTGTATCGTGAGACCCTAGTGGTTTGTCTTAGAACCCATCACATGACCTGGCTGACTTGTCTAGAGGGTGTCACATGATCCAGATGATTTTCATAGGTTTCATTCATAAGAGTATTCTTGAAAAATATAGAGTGTGTCATGAGATTTAATACAACATGTCATAGAGAGTGTCATATGTCTTGGATAACATCCCTATAGGACATCACGAGTCCTATAAAACATGTCTTGAGGGCATCGTGAGTCTCATCTGGCTTGCCTAGAGGGCATCACGAGAGCATTAGTTGACATTTCAAAATGCGTTCGTGAGACTTGGATTTCATGAGTTGGTGTTGTTATATGAGTCAGGAAATGTATCTGAAGGACATTACAATGATTAGGAGATTATCCCAGAGTGCTTCACAAGACTAAATTGATATTCTCAGTGGGACCCTGTGACTTACTCTGACATATTTGGAAGATTTCACATGACCCAAATAGCATGTTGAAGGAGCATTGTGAGATCTTGATGACATGTCCTGGTGTTTTCATGTGTCTTGGATGGTTCATGAGAATTTTATGAGGGTCAAAAAACATATTTCCCCCTTAAGTATTCCACCTGTAATATTTTTTCTAGCATTTATATTGATAATTCCTTAGATTAATTTAGTGTTAGTTTATTTTAAGTCTTGTATGATCTATAATACATGTGGGAGGTTCCTTGTATGTCCTCCCATGAGACCTTTATGTGATATATGAATGATCACATGAAGTTATTTATGCCTGGTGTATGATCACTCTAGCTATTCATTAGCATATTACCTAATAGAAGACTTTCCAGTCACAAGACCCGCTGCTCTGAGAAATCTACTATAGCACTGGTACAAAATTCCCAGAGTTCATTCTCTTCATCATGATAGGTAGTCATCTAACTCATTTTTCATGATGGTTTGGTGGATTTATAGTCCTTTCCACCTCATTTTTCTCTGGTTTGTGTGGAATATCTAGTTTGGATCTCGGCTGGATTAGGCGAAGGGGTCTGGCACCATGAATCTTCACGAGCCTTTATCATGGATTTCTCTAAGGGAACCTCTTGATTTTCAGTGACCACGAGTCCATCTTGTAAATGCCTCCATTATTGGATTATTTCCAATTAATGGAGACTTTTTGACTTATGTGGATATGTCTAAGGACTTTCATATTGTCATTTTGACTTGTCCAAGGTCTTTCGTAAGATCGAACTGCCAGTTGAAAGGCCTTTGTGAGATACTTGATGCCTTTCTTGGGACATTTTTTGAGGAAAGGGTGGTTTTTTCAAGGGTCTATGTGGGATCGAGGTATCATGTTTAGGAGTATCATGGGACTATGTTGTGGACTTCCTCATCATGTCACAAGTGTTTTATGACTGCAAGAGGCTTCCACATCATCCCTCTTTTATGCTATTTGTTTTATTTTACAAATTTTAGGGATTCATGCAACATTACATGAGTAATGTCAAATAAAATTACTCTATTTTTTGATGATACAACATGTGAACAATATGGGTCATATGGGGGTGCACTAGCATTGTGTGTAAAATCCATCCATTTATCCTTAGGGGACAAAGGGGGGGTGAGATTTTCTGGGAATACCCAAGGCCTTTATCCTAATGAGGATAACAAGAAAAAGGGATTTTAAGAGGTGAGGTGAGCATGTCACTAAGGTCTCATGGTGTCGTTCAGTCCTCCATTATCATTTCACGTGTCTTTTATGACTGTGAGTAGCTCCCACCTCCTCCCCTTTTATTTCGTTTGTTTTATTCTACAAATGTCCAGGGGTTATGAGAATTTTTTTGGATGTTGTCAAGATAAATTATCCCTCCCCTCATTGATATGATGCATGATCTTCATGAATATTAGGGGCCTCCACCTTTGAAAATATTTCCTCACATTTTGGAATTATTTTTGGTTAGATTTTCAGGCATCTGTCAATGATAAATTGTATGGCCCAGGGGATCTTATTCAACAGCTTCCAAATGATCATTGTTTGTATAGAGATCCTTATGAAGAGGAGTAAGACTTGTTAAAAGGGTTTACTCATGGCCTACTATAGGTTATGCATTTTTTTTGGAGTCTTCACATGACCTTATGATGCTCACACAATCACGAGCCCCCTAAGAGCTCATTCGACCCGTAGGTCTCGACCATCTTCTTCTACCTTTCCATTTATGGGGAAAATAATAAATATATTTAGGTATTACTTCCTTTGTGAATTTTTTGATGATTATTTTGAGGGTTTCAAAAATACCCCCCCCCCCCTCATGAGTGATGTCTATAGGGATAAGGTCTCAGTTATGAGGAAAGTAAATGCCAGCCAGAGTCTTTGGTGTTATCACAAATCAGTGTTGGGGGTGACATTTGGTATACCAAGCAATGCTTGGTATTCTATGAAATGACTTATATATAGTGGTATTGAGGGTGGATTTATCCACAATATACAATTCCTTTATATCTCTCCCTCTTTTTCCTTCATCACATAACCCTATTGCAAGATCGTTTCATGAGTCTTGATTGCGAGACATGTTTGCGAGACCTGATCATAAGACCCCATTATGAGGACTATTTCGCAAGACCGCTCTTTCTAAAGTTCCTATTTGAATTGTTCATGAACCATATTTTGGTGATAATTTTTTTGAACTTCAACCATGAGGTAATATGATTCTCATGAATTTTTCTCTAGGTATTATAGCTCGATCATTCAACCCACTGATCATCATGTGATCCATGTGACCATGTCCAGGTCATGCGATCGTGAGTCTCCAAAGGGGTCATGCGGATTTTCAATACCCTGTGGGGGTTATGAAACCCATGAGTCCTTTGTATATTAGGTGATTTTAAAAACCTTTATATTATTTATGAATACCTTGTTGATTCATGTGATGCACACGATGCCACTGGTTTATTTCTTTGCTTTGAAAATGTTTTATTTCATCTATCTGACATATTCTACTTACTCTTGTTCAGATGGCTTTCAGTTCTCACCGATCTTACTCAATTACAACCAATCAAAGGTCCATGATGGTTATTAATCAAAATTCCAACCCTAAATATCATGTGTATTCTGATAATGGGATTCTAAATATATTCCTCTCATATGAGCTTTGAGACTATCCTTTATCTCAAAGACTTACTCTATATGGGTTTGGTCTGTTGAATGATGCTCACATCCCCCCTCTGAACTCTAATCTACTATCTTTTTGGATGTAGTATTATATTGACTATGTATAAATGATAATTGATGATGATGTTCTATTGATCACAGCTCAGTCTCAATAATTATCTTATTTGTTGAAAAACTCCCCCTTAGGTCTAGATGGATGTGAATTTTCTCATTAGACCATTTCTCAGAGCTACTCAAGTATATTTTCTTCCTCTAAAAAATAATTTTTTTGGATGGTATTTGAAGTGGGATCTCTATCCCATAAATAATTTCTATAATGAATGGGCATGATCATTTTAGGTTAGGTAAAGTTGCATAGAGTTTACTGATCAGCTATACCGAGTCATCTTTATGAAGTTGTGTGGATTTCTAAGTTCATATTTTACCTCCAGTCTAACCTTCTTTGAGATATGAACATCCATTAGTTCCTTGAAACCAAAATGTTCTATTTTTTCCATGGTTAAGTTTGTAACATCCTATGGGGTATCTACCAACTAGGTGGTATTCCCCATATTAGAGAAATGTATGATGAATTCATCCTTTCTGTGAATGTTTGGGATGAACCTTTGAAGACATAATTTTTTGAGAGGGATATGCTTATTATTTTAAAATATAAATTGAATAAGGAACTAAATATGTGTTTTGGTCATTTATTTCAAGGATTGGATCAATATATTTATTTACTATAGCGGAGATAGGCCAACTGTTATACATCCTTCTCGATACCCTTCTTAGCAAGTCAGCGGAGGAACTGGATCATATTGGGATATCTTGTAAGTTAGGGATTATACCTTATGGGGATACCAAGTGAATTCAAATATCTCTCCGAACCTTAGTTTGGTAGGCTTTATATCCATGTTTTTTAATGGGTGAATTTTTCCGGTTGGGGACACATGCTCAGGGATCCGAGTTAGTACATTGGTGATGGCGGTGCAACTTATATAAGGAAAACATATCAATTTTATAGTACCAATCCTTCCACACCTTTCCTAAATCTTGGTTCATATTAAATAAGTTATCACCCCTTATAGGATCAGAAATCTCCTCCTGTTTCTGTTTGGATGGATAGGGGAGCACTTTCATTGTTATAAATATCACAACACCACCTAGATCCCCAATGCTTCATCCCACCCAAGACAATTGAATATATCTAGGACTGGTTCTATGTCACTAAACCCTAACGCGCTTAAAGACATGCTAAGATGATCTGATAGTATTGATTTCACTTCTTTCTGTGCACTATCTGGACCAATTATTGATAACAAAAAATGGTTACCTTGATAAAAGTCCATATATGATATCTCTCTAGGGTGGGGATCTCGCAGCCAGAGTGGAAAAGTTATTCATATATGAACCTTAATCCCCTTATCAATTATATTGTCAATTTGGATATATTCAAAAGGTCCCCCCTCTTCCTTTTTTTTGGTTTTTGAGGGGAGAAGCATCTTGGGGTCATCCACCAATTTTGGAAGATGCTAACATGTGAAGATAATGGGGATAAGATCATGCTTCTACCTGCCGATGTTTCTTCCTCTTTCCTTTCCACAAATTATTTCTAGGCTTTGGTAGTATCTTATCTGAGTGGTATGATAAACTATTTGGTTCTTCATGTGGATAGGCATTTTTCCTTACCAACCCCATTGTTAGAAGCAATGATGGACTTGATGAAAGATTTGGTTGAGATGTCAAGAAGGATACCCCATACAAGTGATTACTATTCTGAAGGTGAAAAAGAATATGTTTAGTAATTTAATCCTATAACCTAGGTTACGGATGATATGCCTATTGAGAGAAGGGAGTATGGGGATTCTTATCCTATTTTATCATTGGTTAAACTAGTTATTCATCCTCATGTCATGCCTACTCCATCGGTTGTAGAGTACCAGGCACAATGTAGGATAATTTGGAAAATGATTCATGTATTGATCACTGGTACCCCCTTGTATGTATTTTGTGACCAAGTGGAACAGATTCATCAGTTATTTCATGACTTGGGGGTAGGTGGTTTTGACCAACAGTCTCTGTATAAAATTATATTGAAAATCATCCTGACTGGATGATATTTTTCCAAGAGTGAAATGGTTTTTCATGATCTTGTAGGTGAGGCTCCTCTTACTAGGAAAATGAGGTATATGTGGGGGGCATTGGAGTAAGGTCCTCAGTTGATATCCAAATTAAAGGCTCAGATGGATGCATGGACTACACATATATGGAGATATGATGAAATCATAACTCAATTGATGTCTGATCTTTCAATGTCATCATATTCTTTGGAAACTACTTGAAAGAGGGTTGAGGAGTTATTATATTTTGTTGAGACTCTTCATCCTGGAGTAGTGGCTGAAGAATCATTGTGATCATTACTCTAGTGTTCCATCGGTAAATCCCATCAGAATCTTGAAAAACTTGTTGGTGAAACTGATCAACTTTTATCTTAGTTAAACCCCTATGATACATTTTTTATTTGAGACTTTAGAGAGACTCAGAAATGTGGAGATTCCTCCCTTGTTTTTCATGCTATGAATGGATGAATTTTCTGAACTTTCTATATTACTATCCAATTATATTTAATTCATGATGTGCATGATATTTCATTTCTCTAATATTATTATAATCACCAACGCTACCTGCCCTTTTCATAACATCAAGTAAACCTGAATGTATGGGTATGAATATTTAAATCAAAACAGATTCTTTTTGATAAGTACTAATGAATATCCACAAACAATAGATTCTCTACTTATGATTTTTTCTAGTTATCTTGAGATCACCTGATTTGCAGAAGTATTTATTGGGTAGGATACATGTCCCAAAGAGACAGTTCTCTATCTTTCACCAAAGATGATAGGATTGACTAGAGATGATCAATCATGATAAGGCCATGTAGCAGGCCTTGAATTCTTTTGAAGACTAAATAAATAACATGATTTAGATTATGGTATTTTATCTTGGACCGTTGGTGTGATATATTTTAGGATCTTTTAGCTTCGACCTTTTGTGTGTTATAATTTACGGTCTTTGAGCTTGGACCTTTGGTGTGTTGTAATTTAGGGTCTTTAAGCTTGGACCTTTCGTGTGCTGTAATTTAGGGTCTTTGATCTTGGACCTACGGTGTACTCTAATTTAGGGTCTTTGAGCATGGTCCTTTTTTGTGATTTAATTCGGGCTATTTGATTCTGGGCCTATGGTTTTTTGAAATTTATGTTCCTTGAGCTTGTACCTAATATTGAAAAATCATGGAATATGGTGTAGACATTACATGAATGACCTAAAACACAATGAGGTTCAATGTTCTATCGTGGTGTTGCTAGGGATCATGAGGATTGGAGTTTATTTTTTTCAAGGAAGAGATTCCTTTAATTGGTGGGTTGAATCCCTTATGCATCGATATAATGGCTAAGAAAAAATGATCTCCACTCTTTTCCGAGGGTTATGGAATATTAATGGAAGGAATATCGGATGAAGGAGAAATACTAGGGATGTTAGGCCTACCTGGGTAGTTGGAATGTGGGTGACATAAATCATAACCCAAAAGCTTGAGTGTGTGGATATAAGATGGATCGTACATACCGGGTATGTCCTGTAAAACTTTAAAATGTTCAGTTCCACCTTGGTGTTGTCGAGGCTCGCAAGGATTGAATATCATTTATTGAAAGAAGGAGATGCCTTTAGTTGGTGTTTCAAAGCCCTTATAACTCAATATAATTATCAAGAAAAGTTGATTTACACATATTTTAGAGAGATATAAAAGATTTTTGAAGAATCAAATATCTAGATGATAAAGTTTGGTATGGAAATAAGTCCATCTAGGAAGGGGTTTTGAACCCAAGGGAAATTCAACTCTTGATTGTGAAGCTCGAGCTCTACACCCTATGGTTTTTAATCATGATTTTTGAGCCATCAAAAGGGTTAGGAATGGAGTGTTGCATTCTAGCCATGATAAAGGGTACAAAACATGTTGATGTAATTTCAAGGATGTTGAATGCACTTGAATAATCTAGTTGCAAGAATTATAATTCATGTCTCATGTATATCTATGTTAACTGGAGAGAAAGAAAAGTGATGGGTATAGGTTAATCGAGCCTCTACTATTCCATGAGTCCGAGATGATAACTCTTGGGTTTAATGGGGGCCTTCCTGGGATCTGATGATCCATTTGGTAGAGCGAGCCCCTGTTACCAAACTCTTACAGGGAGGTTGTGTCAGCTCAAACTTCAAAGTTATGAAGGTGGTTTAGGAAATGTGTAATATTCAAGAAGGTTTCGATCACCCAAAAAATTGTGTCACCTCTTATTGAATATATTTTCAAGGAGAGTAGATGTGAAAAAATCATTTCTTTATCTTTTTCCTGGACCAGGGGGTCCAATGAACATAGATTGGCTTTTATTAGGACCAAAAAGTGGACCCTGTGAGATTTATGCCTTATTTATTTGTGCCCTAGTTTTTTCCTTAACTTTAGAGATGAAAAGTTTAGAGAGTGAAGACTTGAATTTTGCTCAATTTTCCCTTTGTGTGTTTTCAAACTAACAAGTTTTTTGCCTCTTTTACTAGCAGTTTAGGGTCTTTTGTTTTGGACCAAATATGTGATATGTTACAAAAGATCCTAATTAGAATACCCATGGTCAAGAGAACTCCAACATCCTTCTAATATAGATATGTAAATTTTGTAAATAATGGCTCAAAGTTCTCATGAATTTAGTAATGATATTGAAAATTCATGTTGGGGATAAACCAAAACACCCTCAGGAGCTGGGATCTACCATTGTGATGTCAAGATTACAAGGATTCTAAATCATTTTATATTAGGCCAATATGTCACTAGTTTTTGGGTATCAATCCCTTCTGTATCGATAGCACGGCCAATCCAAGAGATCTATTTTCTTTTACAAGGGCCATGAAAGGCTTGTGGTAACCTGAGGTACTCAAGACATGAAGTGTGGCACATGGATTCAGGTGCTTTTAAAAGATGGTAGAAGCACCTCGTACTCTAGTTGACCTAGCTAAGTCTCTTGTGGTCCTTTAATAAGGAATGAAAATTGGGTGATGGTTTTCATAGTTTATCATCATGTAGTGGGAAAGTTTTCCATGTAGTATAATGTCATATGTTAAGGAAATTTTTCATGTAGTTTATTATCATACGGTAAGGACGTATTTTTTGTGAGGTTTTAATGTCATACAACCAAGACATTTGCCTTACAGTTTAATTTCATGTGATAAGGATGTAATTTTTTGTAGTTTATCATAAAGTAGTAAGGATGTATTCCCATGCAGTTTAACATCATACAATAAGGATGTGGGAATCGATGTGAATGGATGGAAATTCTGCGGTTGGGACCAAGGGTTGAAGTTTGGACATCACTATGTATCTCATGAAAATGAGAATAAAACCACACATAGTTCTTAAAGGTCGTTTAGTTTAACGTCATGTGGTGAGGATGTGGATCCCTTGACGTGAAATGGTGGTATTAAAGCTGGGACCATGAATGGAATTATGAGTGTCACTACATATCCCATGGTGATGGGAATCAAAGCATACAAAGTTCTTAATGAAGTTCCATACACAGGTCTGACCTGTATGCAAAGAGGGGGGAATATTTATGTTTGATTTTTTGTGACTTGACCCAGTTTTGGAAATTTTGGCATCGATATATATCTTGCAGGGATAGGAATCATGTCATTCATATTTCTTATGTGGGAAATTCTCTATGTAGGTTTGGTTCATATGTAGATGTGGGAATTATTTTTGTTAATTATTATAGTTGGGCCAAGGATTGAAGACCCATGTGTCACTATATATCCTTTGATGATAAAAATAAATCCACACATAGTTCTTAAGGAACCATGTAGTTTAACATCATTCAAAAATGACATAGATGGATTGATGTGTAAAATTGGTGATATTGTGGCTGGCCCCAAGGATGGAAGTTTGGGCATTGCTACATATATCATGAAAATGAGAATCAAACCACATGTAGTTATTTAAGAATCGTGTAGTTTATTGTCATGTAGAAAGGATATGGTCTCCTTGTTGTGAAGAGGGGTAGAGTGGCTGGAGGTGTCTTATAAGACCAATACCAACTATATTGGTCGTCTCGGGCAAGGCCCACAAGAGTGTGTTGTTTCATGCCATGCATAGTACATTAACTGTGCAGTTTAACATCATACAGTGATGCCTCATGGTTTTCCTTTTATGGTCTTTCATTCAGAACCATGATAGGCATGTCGAAAGATTTTATTCCTTTTTTGTTTGGGGAATCCATCATCGAGAATCCTAAGCCGACGTGAGCTATGATCAGTGTGATAAATAAGGAATGATAAGGGTTCCTCTAACCATGAAGAGTCATTTAAGAGTAGGATAAGGGAATGTTATATCATGTGGTTTATGGACCAATATATAGGATCAAGGCATACCTATATATATATCTAGAAATTAGAATCAAGCCATACATATTTCTTGAAGACCCATTCATTTTAACATCTTGCGGTAAGGATGTGGGTGACTCAACATGAATGAAAAATGGAAGTTATGGATCTGTGTAGTTTTACGTCATGTGGTAAGGACATTTTCCTTATAGTTTAATGTCATGCCGTAAGGACATTGGATCACTTGATGTTAAAGGAAAGTAATCATATCGATGGGCCCATGAATAGAGGTACGGGCATCACTATGTATCCTATGATAGCAGGAATAAAACCATATGTAGTTATTATGGAACCATGTATTTTGACGTTATGTGGCTAGGTTGAACTTTGTATAATTTATCATCATGTGGTTAGGAAGAATTTGTATAGTTTAATGTCATGTACTCAAGATGAAGGATACTGTGTAGTTTAAATTCTTTCTTTTAGGACTTGATCCACATGTTTTAACATCTTGTGGTAAGGATAATGGACATGCAGTTTAACATATTGTGGTATAGATGAATGATGGAGCTTACTCTGATGTGGATTCCCATATGATGATAGCTATTCAAAGTATTTCTTGATAAATCTCACATTGGTGGGTGGTGTGATATGCTCCCCATCCATGGTGTCCAATGAGTAGGCTCTATTATGATAAACCTTATGTATGACATAAGGCCCTTCCCACTTGGGTTATAGTTTTGGGGGATTATATCCCAATATCATTGGGGTTCTGAGATCCAACACTAGTTCTTCATGGATGAATGAATGAAGTCAAACCTTTTTATTATAGGCTCGTGCGATCCGATTTTGATGGACCTCTAAGTTGTGCAGTGTGCAAAATCTTTTCTCATCTAGCCATTACAATTCATCTAGCCACATTTTTAATTGGTCATCATCTGAGAGATATGTAAAATGGGTATTTGGAGTAAAGGAAGCTGGACATCTATGGGCAATACTACCTCATTCCCATACACCAATGAGTATGGTATTACCTATGTGGAAGTACGCATGGTGGTACGACAGGACCATAAATCATGGAGGAGTTTGTTCATCCAAGAATTCTTATCCTTATTCACCATCTTCTAGAGTATATTTGATAGAGTCCTATTGAAAACCTCTATCTTTCCATTTTTTGTTTCATGATAGAGATATGAGTGATCAGACTTGATATTATACTCTTTATATAGTCTCTTGAATTCAATAGGACAAAATTTTGTGTCATTGTCCATCAATATTGTGTGAGGGACCCCAAACTTGGTGATGATGTATGACTTTAGGAAGTTGATTATATTCTTCATCCCAACTTCCTTGAGGTGTATTTTCTTATCCCATTTGGAAAATAATTCCGTAATTGTAAGGATGTACTTGAACTTCTTATTTGTGGCAAGGGGATATTCCACCACAACATCCATTCCCCCAATAGAAAATGGCTAGGAAAATTTAGCTGTATGTTACAATTTTGGGGGCTGATGGATAAAGTTTTCATGGATCTAGAAATCATGGAATTTCTTATGGAATTCCATATTGTTCTGTATCATGGTTTTCTAGTAATATCCCATCCTCCTGATTTTATGGGAGAGCCTAGTCCTGGATTGATGGGTGCCTCAAGAGCCTACATGGACTTCTTCCAAGATGATAAAAATTTATCATTCTGCTATGCATCTGAGGATGATTCCATCAAAGACTCATTTATAGAGGAATTTTTTTCATTTGGAACATCTTGCAGAGTGAAATGTTTTAAACGGTGTCGAGTCTATTCCCTTCTAGAATGGTCTATTAGTAGAGTCCCATTTCAGAAAAAACCAATTATGGGCTCCATCCATAAAAGGGTTTTCATTGTTTCATCAGGCTCTGGGGTGGTTCTAACTTGATTTATTTATTCTATATCGCATAATATTATTGATGATATTGATTGTACCCTGATTCACTGTGTAATTTTAACCTTTAAACCATTGTACAAAACTTGTTTTATATTGAAAATTATAAAAATAATAACAAATTTCATTCCATGTTTGAATCATTTGTTTTGGGTTTATCACTGTTAAAAATGGAAATGTTACTTTTTTTGATGATTCCATTATAGGAGGAGGTAATTTGGAGGGCCCATGATGTTGTCCAAGAAAAATGGGCCAAACAGCCCAGAATCCAAGCACACCAGTGGATTAATCTGCACACTTCTACTAGACCGTGCATCCAATTAGGCTTAACTTTTTTGGTATTGTTCAAAATCCATTGGTCTACATTTAATATGAAGTAACCCAAGACTCATTTGGCCATATGGTGGCCCAACCGACCTGATCTTTCCAGCACACCAAATCTGCACGAAGTCAAAAGTGGTGTGTTGTGATCTGTCCATATCCCGTGCTATAGGTGTCCAAATTATGCCAAACTTTCGGTGGAGAAATATGAGAGGTGGGGATACAAATTTTTTATTTTATCAAAATCTATATAAGGCTTTACGGAGGTCTAAACACCTATGAAAAGTGGTTTTAAGAATTTTGTGTGCTCAAAACCACCTTCCCATTTTCCTATAAAATGGAACCATGGGCTCCTCATTTGGGAGTTCAATGAAGAAGTGAATATCTGCCATTTTGGAGTCCTATAGGAGTATCCTTCTCATCCTAGATGTTCTGGAGGTCCCTATCATCATAGGGGTATCAATAATGAAGAAGGAGTTCCAACCAAACTTCCTCCTCCTCCCGATGTCGAGCTAAACGGTGGGTGTTCATTATGAGGGAGATGCACACATGTAAAGGGAGTTATGTAACTTGTAATACTACTGGTTTGATGTATTTTGGGTTTGAAAACTTTTCATTTCGAATTATATTATTTTTATTTATCTTTTTTTGATTTAACTGAATGAAATGTTCTTTACTTTTAACCGATCGGTGTGAAGTTTTGAGTGTGTGACTTGGGTTGTTCTGATTGGACAGCACAAGAATCCTTTTATTCCACACTTATTTGAGATTTCAATTTTTTTGGAAGCTTTTATACCATTCATGTGATTTGGACCTTGTCTATATGATTGTTATGTCAAGGTTTGGCTCAACGTGCTTTGATATAAGATCTTGAAAAGTAATCAGGATTCCAATTGATTTCAACCAAAGAATTACATAAAACCTTAATTAACCTCCAAGAACAATGATATTTAAATGTGTGTAGTGAACTCACAATTAACCCATTTTATCTCATAATTAATTAACACCACCTTTTCTTTACAACTATTAAACTCTTTAATTAAGTCATTTCATCCTAAAACTGTTTTCAAAACCACCCCCTATTTAAGTACTTCTTATTAAAAACACACACTCTAAACCCACCAACGCTCCTTGATAGAAAACCTAGGGTCTTCCCTAGACTATAAATCAACCTTAAAATCATAATAAATTTTCCACGTCATGACAACGCGGTCAAATTTTGGCGTCGTTGCCGGGGAGTGCTTTGGTTTTTAGTGTGTGTTTTTTATAAAGTTTTTGTAATTTTTGTGAATATTTATTTGTTTTCTCTTATACCTTTTCAATAACTTTTTGTTATGATATATTTGTTGTGTAGGTTTGGTGCATGATGCGTTCTACTCCGGGAGATTTATCACCTTTCAAACCCGAACCAGATAAGACCCTACATCAACGATACCGAGACACACATGACAACACTTTGAAGGAGGACACACCACATATTGAAACTCTTCTTCACCCTTCATCTTCTTCTGGAACTAACATCAAAACTGAAATTAACGTGAATAAAATGGATGAAAACAATAAAGCACTAAAATAACTAACCTCACCTAATGTTGATATTCATCTCACATACATTCAATTACAAGGCGAGGCACCCAATTTTGAACTAAAATCTAGTTTAATTCATCTATTACCAAGATTCCATGGACTTCCTGGAGAAGATCCACACAAGTACTTAAAATAATTTCATAATATTTGTTCAACATTAAAACTTGCTAATGTGTATAAGGAACAAGTAAAGCTTATATCATTCTCATTTTTTTTAGAAGACACTGTGAAAGATTGGTTGTACTGTGTTAATTCACCAATAAGAGGTCGGGAAGACATGAAACACATTTTTCTTGAAAAATATTTTCCAGACTCTTGAACTGCAATAATAAGGAAGGAAATATGTGGTATAAGACAATATCAAGGGGAAACACTTCATGAATATTGGGAAATATTTAAAATATTGTGTTCAAGTTGTCCACACCACCAAATTAGTGACTAACTTTTAATAAAATATTTTTATGAAGGTTTAATCCCTATTGATAGAAATATGATTGATGTTACTGTAGGTGGTGCGTTAGTAGATAAGACCCCAATTGATGAAAGTACCTTAATTGAGAACATGGAACAAAACACTCAATAGTTCAGTACAAGGTCTAGCATACCCATTCAAGGTGTCCATGAGGTAAAAAGTACTGAATTTGAGAAGAATGTGGACATGAAGTTTGAGGAGGTAAGTACCCTTATATGGAAACTTTCACTCTCCCAATGTAATTCGCAATCTCCTCCTCCCATCCATTGTGGTATATGTTATTCTGACACCTACTACTCTGACCAATACCCCCAATTGAGAGAAAATTCTGAGAGTTGTGAGGCGATCTTCCCAGGACGCCCCTATAACCAACCCTTTAGGTAAGAACCGTACTATCCATCCAACTATGGGTGTAAGGAGAACCAAGCCTATAGGAAAGTGGGTTATTCAAACCAACCTCAACAACAATGGAACCAACCAGGCCAGAGTATTCCTCCACCACCACCACCCAGAAATCCTCAACCACCCCAAAGGCCTTTCCAACAAACCGCTCCAAAACCCGAGCCTACCCTAGAAGATATGATGAAACAAATGGCTGTCAACAATATTCAATTTCAACAAACCACTCATTCAAAGCTATACAAGACCTCAAAACCCAATTAGGCCAACTAGCTAACTCAGTGGGTGAAATTCAAAGTCACGGATCAGGTAAACTTCCCTCTCAACCAGTAGTTAACCCTAGGGATAAAGTAAATGTTAGTTCCATCACCCTTAGGAGTGGAAAACAACTAGAAATTAAAATGAATCCTCCATTATAGTCATCCCCTCCTGAGGAAACCTTCATCCCTACCATTAAGAATGTTCCAAATGTTAAAGAACCTTGTCCTGAGAGAAGCCCTTCCAAAGGAAAGAGTGTGTATATTGATGAGTCACCTAGCCCAAACATTCCTCTTTCATTTCCTCAAAGGGAAACCCAACCAAGAAAACAAAAGGAAACTGAACTTGATAAGTAAATATTAGAAATTTTCAATAAAGTACAGGTTAACATCCCATTGATTGATGTTGTGAAGAAAATTCCATAGTATGCCAAGTTTCTAAAGGAGATGTGTACACACCGAAGGTGACTTTGTGGAGATGAGAAGATGATATTAGGAAGGAATGTTTTAGCATTGATAGAGCCATCACTTCCCACCAAGTGAAATGATCTTGGAACATTTTCAATTCTGTGCACCAAAAGGAATTATTCTTTTTCTAATGATATGCTTGATTTAGGTGCTTCTATAAATGTGATGCCTCACTCTATTTACTCTACATTTTAGGTAGGGGAACTGAGGTCCACTAGAATTGTTGTTCAACTGGCTAACCGGAGTACCGCACACCCCTATGGTGTGTTATAGGATGTTCTTGTGAGGGTTAAAAATTTAATTTTTCCTGCTGACTTTTATGTGCTTAAAATAGAAGATGATATGATGAATGGACATGCCCCAATTATATTGGGGATACCTTTCCTGAAAACCGCCAAAACCATAATTAATGTCCATAATGTTACATTATCTATGGAATTTTGTTGTGACATAGTCCATTTCAACATCCTTGATGTCATGAATCACCCCTCAGAAGAACATTCTTCTCTCTCAATAAATTCAATTGATGTACTCCATTCCCCTAAAAACACTTCTTATAATTCCCCTGATCCCCTTTCTGAGTTTTCTTCATTGATTGAAATTCTAGGTAATGATTCATGCATTTATTATTGTAGTGGATTATAAAAATGTCATGCATGTTTATTAATTGATGATTTATTGAACACTAAGTATCCACTAACCACTAAGGATCCACTGACCATCAATGATACTGCTAATCTTGTAAAATAGAATTCCCCTATTGAGGATGATACAATTGAGCAGTTAGATGAGATCAGTGACCTCTCACTTTCACACACACTACCATAAATCCAAAATCCACCTGAATTGGAACAAAAACAATTTCCTCAAGATTTAAAATATTCATATCATGAGAATTGAAACAAGTTTCCCATTATCATGGCTAGTTCACTCCCTCCTGAGCATGAATTGCGACTGATTAAACTTTTGAGGGAGTCTAAACAACCTATAGGATGGAAAATTGCCGAAATTCCTAGTATTATCCCATCAATTTGTACACATCATATTTTTTTAAATGATGAGGCTAAACCAGTGAGGTAGCCACAACGTCGATTGAACTCAAACCTCCTAGAAGTTGTGAAAAATGATGTAAAAAAATTATTGGTTGTGGGAATCATTTACCCCATCTCTAATAGCCAATGGGTCAGTCCTGTTCAATTAGTTCCTAAAAATACCTTCCTTACAGTAATCAAAAATGAAAATAATGAATTGGTTCCAACTCATGTGCCGAATAGTTGGCGTGTCTATATAGACTATCGCCGAATAAACCAACACACTAGGAAGGACCATTTTCCATTCATTGACCAAATTCTAGAGAGGATAACAGGTAAGTCCCACTAAGTTTTCCATTATGGGTATTCTGGATACTTTTAGATCCATATTTCCCATGAGGATCAAGAAAAGATAACCTTCACTTGCCCCTTTGGAACATCTTCCTATATAAGGATTCCATTTGGTCTATGCAATGCTCCAGGTACTTTCCAATGATGCATGGTTAGTATTTTTTCAGATTACCTGGAGAATTTTATGGAAGTATTCATGGATGATTTCACTGTTTATGGATCTTATTTTGATGAATATTTGAGTAGTCTTGGTTCAGTCCTACGTCGTTGTATTGAAAACAATCTTATATTAAATTATGAGAAATGCCATTTCATAGTGTGACAAGGTATAGTTTTGGTTCATTTCATTTCTGGGGATGTAATCCAAGTAGATAAATCAAAAATGGATTTCATTTCCTCCTTACCATTCCCCAAAAATGTATGGGATATGCGGTCATTCCTAGGTCATGCTGGATTTTACCGTCGTTTCATTCATGACTTTAGTAAAATTGCACTCCCCCTCTCTCAATTACTCCAAAAAAAGAATTTGTTTTTGATAAAGCATGTGAGGAAGATTTTAATATGTTAAAATGGAGTCTCATGTCACCCCCAGTAATCCAACCACCTCGGTGGGATTTACCATTTGAGCTCATGTGTGATACCTATAACTATGCAGTTGGGGCAGTCTTGTCACAAAGGGTCGAACGAGCTCCACATGTCATTGCCTATGCCTCACGTACTTTAGACCCAGCCCAAGAAAACCACATGAAAACTGAAAAATAATTCCTTTCCATTGTATTTGACTTCGACAAATTCAGATCATACCTATTGGGGTCCAAAGTCATTGTGTTCTCAGACCATGCAGCCCTCCGGTATCTCCTTAAGAACCCGAAAGCCAACCCACATCTCATTCATTGGATTCTCCTCATTCAAGAATTAAATATGGAAATTAGAGATAAAAAAGGAGCAGAGAATGTGTTGGATGACCATGTTAGTAGGATCCTCCCATCCTCAGAAATTGACTCATCCCCCTATATTCCCATTAATGACTTTTTTCCTGATGAGCAATTTTATCGAGTGCAAGATGTTATTTTTTGGTATGCCGAAATTGTAAATTATTTGGTAGCATCTTGAATTCCAACTGATTTCAACAAAAACCAAGCCAGTCATCTAAAACATGAGTCTCGTTGGTACATTTGGGATGACCCCTACCTTTGGCACACCTGTAGTGATCAAGTCCTTAGGCGTTGTGTTCCCGATAGTGAGTTTAAGTCTGTCCCTAGATTCTGTCACACTCTTTCTTATGGAGGACACTTTGGTCCCCAATGGACTACTCGCAAGGTCCTTGATTCTGAACTTTTTTGGCCAACACTTTTTCTGGATGCCCATGATTTTTTTCAAATCTTGTCCTCATTGTCAAAGAATGGGGAATTTATCTAAAAGAAATAAAATTACACAATAACCATTTCTCTTTCATGACATTTTTGATGTTTGGGGCATTGACTTTATGGGTCCATTTTCTAATTCCTTTGGAAACTTGTAAATTCTTCTGGCAGTTGATTACGTGTCAAAATGGGTAGAGGCACAAGATACAAGGACTGATGATTCTAAGGTAGTTGTACAATTTTTGAGAACCCAAATCTTCTGTAGGTTTGGCTTACCTAGGTTCATCATCAGTGACCAGGGTTCTCATTTCTACAACCGAAAAATGCAATCACTTTTGTGTCGGTATGGGGTCGGTCATAGAGTGTCTATTTCATATCATCCATAGACCAATGGTCAAGCTGAAGTGTCAAATAGAGAGGTAAAATAGATTCTTGAAAAAATGGTTCAACCCAATAGAAAAGATTAGAGTCTTTGACTTGATGATTCATTATAGGCCTATCGTACTTCTTTAAAAACTCCCATTGGAATTTCACCCTATCATCTTGTGTTTGTAAAGAGTTGTCACCAACCTGTTGAGATTGAGTATCGGGCCTTCTGGGCCATCAAAGAATGCAATTCTAATCTTTATAGTACAGGTTCTCAAAGGAATTTACAGATTCAGGAGTTGGAGGAAATGAGAATAGATGCATATGAAAACTCTGTAATTTAGAAGGAGTAAACCAAGGCTACCCACGACCGTCTTATACTTCATCATCAGTTCCACATTGGGCAGAAGGTCCTCCTTTATAATGCAAGGCTGAAGTTGCATCCAACTAAGCTTTGTTCCTGCTTGTTTGGCCCATATACTATTATTAATGTATCTCTATTTGGTGTTGTTCAGGTTCAAAATGAAGAAACCAAGCAAACCATCACTTTCAATGAGCAATGGCTGAAGCACTTCCATGAAGCCCTTTCAGAGTTCCTAATGAAGGAACTCCATGTTCAAGAAGCAACATACCAGTGAAACACACCAGGTTTTATCCTTCCTTAACACCTTCTCAATTATTACAGTGAGGACACCGCACATTCTAGGTGTGGGGTGATGGGTACATTCCTAGGTTTGATAGGAATTTTCATCATTTTTTCTTCTTCATTCTTCTCTTTTTCTCCTTCTTTATGGTATTTTCATTTTTTCCCCCATAAAAAATTTCAAATTTCCATGATTAGGTGACCATAAAGGGGGGAAAATAAAAATACCATAAATAATGGTGAAAAAGAATACTTTTATAAAATTAATAGCATCCCGCCTTTTTATCACATAAACATTCATTACATTTTACACAACCGATGATATTTAAGGTTTAGTGTCTTGGAAACCAGGAACTTATTACATGAGAAAAAAAATTCTTCTTAAACACTTGAAAGGCTTATTCATTTGTTAATCCTAAGTTCATTACATCATCTCATTACATGGGATCATACTTCAAAGGAAAGGGTGAGCAAAAGTCCCAGTAAGGGAAACAAGGGAAACATTTTACATTAGAACTTGAGATACATCAAAAGTCATAAAAAATAACTTTAAGGAATTAGAAAGAGATCATGAGGCATATCATAATAAAAATAACGTATTTCATAAATTGAAGATGTGGCTACAACATTTAACTTAGAAAATCATGAACATATCACCAAGGTAAACCCCAAGGTGTCATTAAAAATTACTAAGGTAAACCCCAAGGTATCATTAAAATTGTAATCTCTAGTGGTTACATCATTACCCAATGCAATGGGGCGCTATCAGGGCGCACACATAAATTTGTATTTATTATCATGTGATACACATATATCATCATAAACCTTTCATAAATAACCCATATAGCATAAAATAAATGGGTTTCATTTCATAATCATAACATTTTAAAAACTGCTTTTAGGACGTGATCTTTATGTCACTTTAAACCCACGGAAAAAAGGAAAGCGTGTATCATGTATTTAAATCCCAGAATTTAAAATGGAAAATCATGATATATATGTGAATACCCCTGTAGAAGAAAGATATTTGAGTATTCACTTAATAACATAAAATAATTTGAGAAAAAAGAGAGAGGCATTTTGAGATGAAAATTCTGCAGCATAACGGCTATGTTACAGGGTTTTAGAAAACATTGAAAAGAGAGGGGACATGGGTAACCCACTTATAAAAGATCCATAAAACAGTATAGGGACATAATATAATGGATATAATATCATTTTAATTAAAGTTTAAAGACATATCATATGAAATGAAATACATGTATGGAAGACAAAAATAAGATTTCTCTTATGAAAATTAGGCAGCCTAACGGCGTCATTTAAAACTTCAAAAAAAGAATTGAAGAGATAAAATAGGATCTCTCATAATATGAAAATAAAAGATCATTATGATAGATATATATATCATACCCCAACATAATAAAAGGAACTTTAAATACATGAAATTAAAGTAGAACTTTAACAAAAAGAGGAGGGTTAAAGAATCCCTTAAAAATTCGGCAGCCTAACGGCGTCACTTAAACTTCAAAAAAATGAATTGATGAGATAAAATAGGGTCTATAATCATATGAACATAAAAGATAAGTATGATAGATATAGAGATCATACCCCAACATAATAAAAAGTAACTTGAAAGACTTTACAAGAAAATAGAACTTGAACATGAGAAGGGTGAAAGAATCCGTTACAAAAATTTCAGCAGCCTAACGGCGCCACTTAAACATTCATAAAACGAAATGATGAGAGTAAGAGGGAATCTATCATAATATTAACATGAAAAGGGAAGTAATAGGAATATAAAAGAACATCCTAAGACATAATAACATGGATCATAAAATAAATTACTTAAAAGAGAGTATTTGAAAAGAAAGAGAGAGGTTGGATCCCTTACCTTAAAACGTAACTCTTAAAACTCAAAGGTTGGGACATTGAGGGCTTGGGGCATCTTGGGAGGAATCCTTGGGAGGTAATGAGACCATAGATTCATTGGGGAAGAGTTTTGAGTAAAAAATAATGGAGGAAATGGTGGGTATTTATATGGAAAGTGAGGGGACATGGCATTAATGGCCAAGGGACACCTCATTGGTGGTATTGGCAAAACCATGGGCTTGACCATGGTATTTTCCCATGGTATTGGCCACTTGGGACACCTCATAAAATAATTCATCCCATTTAGTCTACCATCCCTTAAAATATCTCATGAAATCATCATGATGCATTCATGATGTCATTAAACATACCGAAACCCTAAAACTATATTTTTACTATTCACTGAAAATTCAATTTTTTTCGAAAACTCTGAAAATTTCACCTTAACCAAATATCAATGCTCTGATTTCCAAAATGAAATCCATTTTATAAAAATAATTTTCTAAATATTTTTAATTTAATTTTTAATTTAAAAAAACACTATTCACTTGAAAAAACTAATACTTGACTAATAATCTCTGAAACAGTTATTTACCTATTTTATTGAATCACATTACTTAATCAAGGTGCCTAGATTATATTAACACTTTCTTTAAGTGATATTACTAATCCATTTGATCACATTACTAATCCTAAGCATAAAATCACTATTCATAATTTACTATTCATCAAAAATTAAGTTAATCTTATTAGACTCTAAATTTCATACTGAACAAAATTGTAGAAGATCATTTTTTGAAAATCATTACACGTTTTTAATTATTTAAGTTTTACATAAATATTTTTAAATATCCTTTTTCTAGAATTCATCAAAAATATGCATACTATATTTATCCGGACATTTTAAAATTCACAAACTCCATCATAATAAGAAAACACAATTTTATTTATCTCAAAGGATTACACAAAGCAGTTACAGTCTCCTTACATAGTCCCTTATAACCCCAGCATAGGACCTAAGTGTAAGGTTTGCTAAGGTGAGAGAATCTGAGGGCGGCTCAGCCAACATTTCACGAGTAGTAATTTCTATCAGTTTAAACTTCTCGAGAAGGCGATTCTGATCTAGCTTTACATGATGAAGTTCGGCTTGGGTTTGGTCCAGAGCAAAGCCCAGTGGTTATACCTCCTTCCCAAGTTCCGTTAGATGGGCTTTGATTGGCCCGAGACTACTGGATGAGGCCATCGAATCTTCTTTCTATATTAATTAACCAAGATCACTTGTATTTAGAGACAATAATCGAAACGATTAGTTTCCAGCGGTCATATTGACCAATGGTCATATAATAGTTGAAACCCAACGGTCTAATTTTAATTATACTCATGTTATAAAATGAAATAGTTTTGTTGATTATAAAATAAAATAACACACAAAACTAGGAAACAAGATTTATTCAAAATTTTGGGTCGTTACATTCTTACCCCCTTAAGAAATTGCGTCCTCGCAATTTTTAAATTTGGGTTTGGAAATTTCCTTGAAAGTCCCACATTGGAAAAGGAGTCAGTAAAACTATTACTTTAAAAGAAAGAAATGGAAGTACAAAGGTCACCTGAGTTAACCCACACTAGGACTCCATGTAGGAAAACATGGACATGGAGGAGAAAACAAAGGGTCAAGTTCTGAGGGAGAGTGATAGAAAACATGATTAGGAGAAAGTTAAACACAAGAAAATCACAAACATATGATGTGTGTAAAAGGTCTTTGATTACCCAGTAGGAAACATAAACCAACAATGTTTTTGTTTTACGTTCCTTTTCATAATTTTGAGGAATTCATTTACTACATAGAACAAAAACATAAAGAAATATACATACCTTCAAGTAGAGTTTCATCCTTTAATAAGTTTCTACCAAAACTAATCTTTTCTCCAAACGATGAGCATTCAAAAAAACTTAGTCTCATAAAAAGCACAAGAATCATCTTCTAGAGAATCACATAATCCACAAAAGATTAACTATCTATTTATCTCTAAACATTATCCTAAAAACAAAAGGGGTAAGATAAAACAAATATAAAAAAGAAAGAATCCCATAGGAAGAGAAACTTCTTTAAATATTAAAAATTCCATGGTACTACCCAAAGTTCATCATAGACCATTCCATAAATAATTGTCCTTAAAATTCCTAAAAATAAACCAAAAAAATATTGAAACCCAATCATTAGAATGATCTCATAACATAGTCTTCCAAGATAGACTTTATCATTCATCTCCAAACAACATCAACCACTCTTATCATTTTATAACAAAAGTAACTAAACTAATCACATTTTCCCCAAGATAGGTTAATAATTTCCATAATTAACCTAAATTACCATAAGTTCACCTTAAATTCATCTATTCTTCAAAATATAAGTCAACCTTTACTCCTCAAAGAAAATACCATAGTAATCTATTTACCTTGATCATATAGGGTTCCCAAAATAGTGAACATCTTCCAAAATAATAATCATCTTTAAATCCCCTAATCAACTTTATCAGATGAACATCCTTGAGACTTCGTCTTCTTCTTCCTTGATGAATTTGGTCATTCAACTAGGTACAAATTATTAATCATGATTTTTGATAGCTGGTTTGGCATAATCACAATATGTTCAACTTTATCTCTCGTCATCTCTATAATATTAATAGGGAAATCATCACATTTCCTATTACATTGGTTGTTTGGATATGTTCTTCCATTTCCCGCCATTAAATAAGAAGAGAAAGTATAATTAGGGGGCTTAAATACTTAGCCAATAATCATGAAAAGGAAACTTAAAGCATAGAAGGATAAACTTGTAGAAGAAAAGTATACCCTAACTTGTGATCCCCTAGGTTTAAATATAAGTTATCCATGATCATATATTCTTATGTGAATCTTTATTTTATTTTATCTTTGTCCCTTTAATAATGGTTCATACTAAGCTTGTGAATTTACCAAAGCATATCCCCCATGAGTGTCGTAACCAAGAGTGCAGCAAGGCCTATTTTCGTGTACCATTTCTCGTTCGAGTCTAGCTCAAAACGGTGTTTTCGAGTTTTACCCCTATGTACATATGTTCCAGAGCCACCTCTACCTGCTCGTATCCAGACAAGGATGTATTTTCTTGATAAACCACTTACTCAATACTCACCAAAATACCAGGAAGATTTCCTATATTTAAACTTTTTTATAGGGTTCTTCATAAATTTTTCATATCCTAATTTCCACAAATAACTAAACCATCCTTTGATACCAACTATAGCATCCCACCTTTTTATCACATAAATATTCATTACATTTTACACAACTGAGGATCTTTAAGGTTTACTGTCTTGGAAACCAGGAACTTATTACATGAGAAAAAAACATTCTTCTTAAACACTTGAAAGGATTCTTAATTTGTTTATCCTAAGTTCATTACAGCATCTCATAACCTTGGAGCATACATCAAAGGAAAGGGTGAGAAAAAGGCCCAGTAAGGGAAACAATGGAAACATTTTACATGAGAACTTGAGATACATAAAAAGTCATGAAAAATAACTTTAAGGCCTAAGAAAGAGATCATGAGGCATATCATAATAAAAATAACGTATTTCATAAATTTAAGATGTGGATACAAAATTTAACTTAGACAATCATGAACATATCACCAAGGTAAACCTCAATGTGTCATTAAAAATTACCAAGGTAAACCCCAAGGTATCATTAAAATTGTAATCTCTAGTGGTTACATCAGTACCCAATGCAATGGGGCACTATCAGGGCGCACCCTTAAATTTGTCTTTATTATCATGTGATCCACATATATCATCATAAAAATTTCATAAATAACTGATGTATAATAAAATAAATGGGTTTCATTTCATAATCATAACATTTTAAAAACTTCTTTTAGGATGTGTTCTTTATGTCACTTCAAACCCACGGAAAAAAGGAAAGCGTGTCTCATGTTTGTAAATCCCAGAATTTAAAATAGAAAATATTGATATATATGTGAATACCCCTGTAGAAGAAAGATCTTTGATTATTCACTTAATAACATAAAATAATTTGAGAAAAAAGAGCGAGGCATTTTGAGACAAAAACTCTACAGCATAACAGCAATGTTACAGGGTTTTAGAAAACTTTGAAAAGATAGGGGACATGGGTCACCCACTCATAAAAGATCCATAAAACAGTAGAGGGACATAATATAATGGATATAATATCATAGTAATGAAATTTTAAAGACATGCCATATGAAATGAAAGACATGGATGGAAGACAAAAAATAATATTTCTCTTATGAAAATTCAGCAGCCTAACGGTGTCATTTAAAACTTCAAAAAAAGAATTGACGAGATCAAATAGGGTCTCTCATCATATGAACATAAAAGATCAGTATGATAGATATAGATATAATACCCCAACATAATAAAAGGAACTTGAAATACATGACATGAAAGTAGAACCTTAACAAAAAGAGGAGGGTTAAAGAATCCCTTAAAAATTCGGCAGCCTAACGGCATCACTTAAACATTAAAAAAATTAATTGACGAGATAAAATATGGTCTCTCATCATATGAACATAAAATATCAGTATGATAGATATAGATATCATACCCCAACATAATAAAAAGAAACATAAAAGATTTGACAAGAAAATAGAACTTGAAAATGAGAATGGTGAAAGAATCCGTTACAAAAATTTCGGCAGCCTAACGGGGCCACTTAAACATTCATAAAACGAAATGATGAGAGTAAGAGGGGATATATCATCATATTAATATGAAAAGGAAAGTAAGAGAAATATAAAATAACATCCTACAACATAATAACATATAGCATAAAATAAATTACTTAAAAGAGAGTATTTGAAAAGAAAGAGAGAGGTTGGATCCCACTACTGGAAACAGAGGATTTCCCAACGGTTCTAAACCGTTGGGAAAGGCTGAAGAACCGTTTTTATATGTTATACCAACGGTTCTACAAACCGTAGGGAAGTAAGTCGTTGGGAAAAGTTTTTCCCAACTGTTTATAGTGAACCGTTGGGATATGGTGCTGAAAAATTACCCTATCCCAACGGTTCTGGAAAACTGTTGGGAAATCTTTTTCCCAACGGTTTACAACCGTTGGTATACAAGCACAAAATTATCATGTTTTTTCCAACGGTTTTCCAAACCGTTGGGAAAAACCCAACATATCCTCTTTCCCAACGGTTCTACGAACCATTGGTAAAACAAGACCTACACATTCTATGCCAACGGTTTTGAACCGTTGGCATAGCCTTTGCTGGGAAAATTGCACAGCAGCTCTGCAATTTACCCAACAGCTCTCCAATTTGACCACCTACTCTCCAATTTGCCCACCAGGTCTGATTTTGTGGGTTCCCTCATTTTCAATCCAATTATTGTACCTGCAATAACCAACTAACACTTACATATAGAAAACAAATTCATACACATTTAACATATAATGGTGGAATTATACACATCCATAATTAAATTATAATTCATAACATAATTATAAACATACATAATTCATTTAGAATTCAATTTAAAATTTAGATGACAATTATATGTGGAATCCGGAAGTCAATTCATAATTTGATTGGTTTTTTGTATACAATATATTTTTACTTGAAATAATGTCCATTTTAAACATAATACATACACCTGGAGAGCTACCGGCCACACCGCACCTCAGATTGAGGTGGGGTTGACTTTTACACGTCACATATGACCCATGGATCATTGTGTTAATGTATCGACACAATCCGAATGCGTTTGGTTGGTTTTCTGTATGCCAGTTGATGTTTTTCAATTAAAATAACGTACTTTTGAAACAAAAGGCAGACACATTGAGTGGTTCCGGCCACACCGCGCCTCGGATTGAGGCAGTGTTGACTCGTACACGTCACATATGACCCATGGATCGTTCTCCTAAAGTTTCAATGGAAATCGAATGCGTTTGGTCGGTTTTCCGTATGTACTTAAATTGTTGTCCATTTTAAGAAAATGACAGACACTTTGAGTGGTGGCGGCCACACCGCGCCTCGGATTGAGGCGGGGTTGACTCGTACACATCACATATGACCCATGGATCGTTGTGCTAAAGTATCGACACAATCCGAATGCGTTTGGTCGGTTTTCCGTATGCTAGTTGATGTATTTCACTTCAAATTATGTTCTTTTGAAACAGAAGACAGAAACTTTGAGTGGTGGCATCCACACCGCTCGGATTGAGGCGGGGTTGACTCGTACACATCACATATGACCCATGGATCATTGTTCTAATGTATTGACACAATCCTAATGCGTTTGGTTGGTTTTTTGTATGCCAATTGATGTTTTTCAATTAAAATGACGTACTTTTGAAACAAAAGGCAGACACTTTGAGTGGTGTCGGCCACACCATGCCTCGGATTGAGGCGGCTTTGACTCTTACACGTCACATATGACTCATGGATCGTTCTCCTAAAGTTTCAATGGAAACCGAATTCATTTCGTCGGTTTTCCGTATGTACTTAAATTGTTGTCCATTTTAAGAAAAAGACAGACACTTTGAGTGGTGGCTGCCACACCGTGACTCGGATTGAGGCGGGGTTGACTCGTACACGTCACATATGACCCATGGATCGTTGTGATAAAGTATCGACACAATCCGAATGCGTTTGGTCTGTTTTTCGTATTCCAGTTGATGTATTTCACTTCAAATTATGTCCTTTTGAAACAGAAGACAGATACTTTGAGTGGTGGCGGCCACACCGCACTTCGGATTGAGGCGGGGTTGACCCGTACACATCACATATGACCCATGTATAGTTTTTCTAATGTATCAACACAATCCGAATGCGTTTGGTCAGTTTTCTGTATGCCAGTTGATGTTTTTCAATTAAAATGACGTACTTTTGAAACAAAAGGCAGACCCTTTGAGTGGTTCCGGTCACACCACGCCTCGGATTGAGGCGACGTTGACTCGTACACGTCACATATGACCCATGGATCGTTCTCCTAAAGTTTCAATGGAAACCGAATGCGTTTGGTCGGTTTTCTGTATGTACTTAAATTGTTGTCCATTTTAAGCAAAAGACAGACAAGTTGAGTGGTGGCGGCCACACCGCGCCTCAGATTGAGGCGGGGTTGACTCATACATGTCACATATGACCCATGGATCGTTTTGATAAAGTATCGACACAATCTGAATGCGTTTGGTCGGTTTTCCGTATGCCAGTTGATGTATTTCACTTCAAATTATATCCTTTTGAAACAGAAGACAGACACTTTGAGTGGTGGCGGCCACACCGTGCCTCGGATTGAGGCAGGGTTGACTCATACATGTCACATATGACCCATGGATCGTTGTTCTAATGTATTGACACAATCCAAATGTGTTTGGTCGGTTTTCCATATGCCAGTTGATGTTTTTTAATTAAAATGACGTACTTTTGAAACAAAAGGCAGACACTTTGAGTGGTGCCGGCCACACCGTGCCTCAGATTGAGGCAGCGTTGACTTTTACACGTCACATATGACCCATGGATAGTTCTCCTAAAGTTTCAATGGAAACCAAATGCGTTTGGTCGGTTTTCCGTATGTACTTAAATTGTTGTCCATTTTAAGAAAAAGACAGACACTTTGAGTGGTGGTGGCCACACCGCGCCTCGGATTGAGGTAGGGTTGACTCGTACACGTCACATATTACCCATGGATCATTTTTCTAAGGTATTGACACAATCTGAATGCATTTGGTCAGTTTTTCGTATGCCAGTTGATGTTTTTCAATTAAAATGACGTACTTTTGAAACAAAAGGTAGAAACTTTGAGTGGTGTCGGCCACACCACACCTCGGATTGAGGCGGAGTTGACTCTTACACGTCACATATGACCCATGGATAGTTCTCCTAATGTTTCAATGGAAACCGAATGTGTTTGGTCAGTTTTCCATATGTACTTAAATTGTTGTCCATTTTAAGAAAAAGACAGACACTTTGAGTGGTGGAGGCCACACCGCACCTCGGATTGAGGTGGGGTTGACTCGTACACGTCACAGATGACCCATGGATCGTTGTGATAAAGTATCGACACAATCCTAATGCGTTTGGTTAGTTTTCCGTATGTTAGTTCGTGTATTTCACTTCAAATTATGTCCTTTTGAAACAGAAGACAGACACTTTGAGTGGTGGCGGCCACATCGCGCCTCGTATTGAGGCGGGGTTGACTCGTAAACGTCACATATGACCCATGGATCATTGTTCTAATGTATCGACACTATCCGAATGCGTTTGGTCAGTTTTCCGTATGCCAGTTGATGTTTTTCAATTAAAATGACGTACTTTTGAAACAAAAGGCAGACACTTTGAGTGGTGCCGGTCACATCGCGCCTCAGATTGAGGTGGCGTTGACTCATACACGTCACATATGACCCATGGATCGTTCTCCTAAAGTTTCAATGGGAACTGAATGCGTTTGGTCGGTTTTCCGTATGTACTTAAATTGTTGTCCATTTTAAGCAAAAGACAGACACTTTGAGTGGTGGCGGACACACCACGCCTCATATTGAGGCGGGGTTGACTCATACACGACACATATGACCCATGGATCGTTGTGCTAATGTATCGACACAATCCGAATGCGTTTGGTCGGTTTTCCGTATGCCAATTGATGTTTTTCAATTAAAATGACATACTTTTGAAACAAAAGGCAAACACTTTGAGTGGTGCCGGCCACACCGCGCCTCAAATTGAGGCGGCGTCGACTCGTACACGTCACATATGACCCATGGATCGTTCTCCTAATGTTTCAATGGAAAACAAATGTGTTTTGTCGGTTTTCCGTATGTACTTAAATTGTTGTCTATTTTAAGAAAAAGACAGACACTTTGAGTGGTGGCGGCCACACCGCGCCTCGGATTGAGGCGGGGTTGACTCGTACACGTCACATATGACCCATGGATCGTTGTTCTGATGTATCAACACAATCAGAATGTGTTTGGTTGGTTTTTCGTATGTACTTAAAATGTTGTCCATTTTATGAGAATCCTTTGTGCGGGGGGTTGTTCGGGGTCCAAGGAAGAGGGTGGGGGCTATCCGGGGGGCTATCCGAGGGGCTGTTCGGGGGGCTTTCTGGGGGGTTGTCTGGGGTCCAGGGAGGAGGGTGGGGGGCTGTGCGGGGGGCTGTGTGGGGGGTGTTCGGGGGGTTGTCCGGGTCCAAGGAGGAGGGTAGGGGGTTGTCTGGGGGGCTGTCCGGGGGCTGTCCAGGGGGCTGTTCGGGGGGCTGTCCGGGGGCTGTCCGGGGCTATTCGGGGGGTTGTCCGGGGTCCAAAGAAGAGGGTGGGGGGCTGTTCGGGGGGCTGTCTGGGGGGCTGTCCGGGGGGGTTGTCTGGTATCCAGGGAGGAGGGTGGGGGGCTATCTGGGGGCTGTCCGGCGGGGCTGTCCGGGGTCCAGGGAGGAGGGTGGGGGGTTGTCCAGGGTCCAGGAAGGAGGGGGGTTCCCAAACACACAACCACTAAAAGACAACAACATCCATAAAAACAGATAATATATAAAAATAACTCAACTCCAACACTATACTACGAGTCTAGATAAAACCAACAACTAGAATAGATTAAATATCAAATCTCAGTAATATCAGTCAAAAATGTAATGGATCAACTTGTCCCACATCACCATCACCATCATCACCGTCATCATCATCACCCTCGTCCTCATCCCCATCATCGTCCTCGCCCTCACCCTCCTCCTCGTCCTCGCCCTCCTCCTCGCCCTCGCCACCCGCCTCGTCCTCCTCCTCTCCCTCCTCTTCCGCATCAAACTCCTCGCCATCATCATCGTCAAGTTGTACATCATCCTGACCACCACTAGAACTGCCACTTGGTGAACTGTATATAGAACGTATCGACCACATATACTCATCAAAAGCTGGGCTAGCCTCTGCTAGAAGTTTAGGACGTAGAACTTCAATAAATTTCATAAACGCACTGTTTGCCCTAGCAGACTGTTCTTCCATCGCTGTGGCCCTTTTCTCAGCCTGTTCTTCCTATTCCCTAACTTGTTTTAGCTCAGTGGCACTACAGATCATACCTGAGGAGGACCAATACCTCGTCGGGGCTATCCTAGGTCGGCAGCGTACTCTTCCAGAATGCTCCTCTCCCAATACCTGATGTAAGTGATCTGTTGGCCCAAAATTGTCTGGTTCCTGGGCATCGAGGGCCTCTAAAGAAGCCTATTACAAATATAAATATATAATTAAGTTACAAAATAGATATTAAAAAATAAATTCAACAGATTAAAACTTACAATCTGCTACTGAGTCGCTTCGTTGACGGCACTTCCATCCTTTTTCCGTATACTCGAGCAAAATAGTTTTTCTCGAGGCACGCATCCTTCAATATTTTGTATTTTCCTCTACAATGACATTGAAAACTAAAGTTATATGAAAACTTTAGAAAACTATTAAATAATTGAAGAAACAAATGAAAGTGTAAGTCGTAAAGAAAACTTATAAACAATTGTTATACCTGCTTCCTCTCATGATCAGGCATCATAGTGCGTCCCAGTGTGTGGAGATATTTTTTTGCATCAATGTTCTTTTTATTTTTTCCAGATGATTCCTAAATAAAATTCGAAAATTCAACAGATAGTATTAATGAAAAACATGAAAGTTATTATTTAAATACCTCAAAAGTTATTAATACCTTAAACTGGGTACTCGTCCAATGAGTAATCATCTGAAGATACTGCTCTATAAGACAATCATCCACCCCTGGTACCACCTCTAACTCAGTGCCAACTCTAGCAACCCATCCAATATACAACTCATGCTTGTAGTCTCTCCAAATCTCGCCTAAATCCTTTAGACGTTCCGATCGTGCACCCTCACCATCGGGAAAATTAAATCGAAGCTGAAATCAAAATATTAATTAATATAAATACAAAAATAATTCATGGCATTAAATAGAACAGATTTTTTAACCCATATCTCTGCCCAAGCTCTATCCTTGACCTCATGTGGCAAATGTCTCCATGATAGCGGGCTGACGGGAATGATGTCGGAGTATTTGGCAAGCGTCGCCAAAAAACTCTGACATTGCTGCCCTGTTTTATCAACCATTTGGTTGCCTTCATTATAATCCACCATAACCTGTGTGTGGCAGTTCCACACCAAACGCATGCATGTACGCCCCCACCCACGCCTCCTGTCAGTAGATGTATCTTTCATGAAATAAAAACAAATATTTTATCAAACATGTTATAATGAAAATAAATATTTCTATAAAAATTTGTTAGGGTTCTATAAATATACTTGTGTCGGTCTGATCGCTGAGTGCCGCTGGATCCACAGAAACTGATGGAACACCCTGTGGTGGAACAGGAGTCGAAGATGATGGAATATAGAAGCTCAGAGAGACAGAAGTAGAAGGAAAAGAAGATGGGACGGCTGTCTGACCGGATGCTGACTGAGGAGTGGGAATCATCATGGGATGTGAAAATGATGGGCCAGAAGATGCAGAAGGTAGCGAAAACATGGGAGGCCTAAATATCCCATGTGTCTCTAATGACACACCGGGATCAGAATGTGGGAAGGATGACATGTCAGTGGGAGGGGCAGGGTCTAGTCGGGTATGCGCAGCTGCTCGTCCACCTCTGGTACGAACCCTCCTCGTACCATCGGCCTGAGTACTAGGACCAGTACTAGGATCCTCGTCGAATAACTGTCGACGTATAGGTGGATCCTATAAAAATATTTACAAAAAAATTAATCACATGACATTATATATTCTTTAAATATATAAATTTGAAATAAAGTACTCACTATAGGCCCTAATGGTGGAACGCCCATCTCCGTCATTCGACGATTGTTGTCCATCATTTTTTTCCTTCGTCTCTCTTCAGTTGGCTTTATTTCCTTCTTTTGAAAACAAATATGTAATTAATTAGAAAAATAAAACTAATGTGTAACCCAAAAAACTAAATATATGAGGGAATAGGGGATTCATAGGTAATTTAGCTATCAATTGTTTTAGAAGATCTTGAATGGATTTAATAAATCATACAAGTTGTAATGTTCACCAAGTTAGAAATATTGTTTGACTATGTTTGAATACAGTTCAATTCCAAATTAGAAAATGTAATTCAAATAAAACTGCAACCAATAAACATTGAAAATTAATATAATGGTCAATTAAGCTATCAATTGTTTTAGAAGAGCTTTAATGGATTTAATAAATAATACAAGTTGTAATGTTCACCAAGTTAGAAATATTGTTTGACTATGTTTGAATACAGTTCAATTCCAAATTAGAAAATGCAATTCAAATAAAACTACAACCAATAAACATTGAAAATTCACATAACGGTCAAGTCAGCTATCAATTGTTTTAGAAGAGCTTGAATGGATTTAATAAATCATACAAGTTGTAATGTTCACCATGTTAGAAATATTGTTTGACTATGTTTGAATACAGTTCAATTCCAAATTAGAAAATGAAATTCAAATAAAACTGCAACCAATAAACATTGAAAATTCACATAACGTTCAAGTCAGCTAAAAAATATTTTTGATCAATACTAAATCAATTTGAATATTACCAACCTTAACAACCCAACTCGAGGTAAACCAAAAGAATTGAGAACATGGATGAATGATTCTATATATTTTTAACCACAACTTCAGGTTCACAATCAACTCTGACAATTGAGCTATTTGAGTCATCAAAAGAAATAAATGGATTGGTTCCAATGTCACTAGGTACAGTGTTAATTCCATCATCACCATCATCAAAAATATGTCTTGGAATTACTTCAACTATGACACCAAATTCAGGTCGAAGTTGGTCTTTGACATAAAAAACTTGTTTAGCCATTGATGCCAACACATATGGTTCTTCGGTAGCAAGAGTGTGAGTCATATTAATTACTCGAAATCTATAATCATCAATAAATGTGCCATGTCTCTTCATTGAATCAAACCAATGGAATTTCATCATTGTGACTCGTCTATGAGAGTAATAATCCAATATTATTATTTTCTCAACAACTCCATAATAACCCACATTTTCAAATCGCGGTCTACTATCTGATGCACTGGCATAACAATCTGTTGTGGAAGTAACCATAACACCATCATGTTGTGTTCTCATGTTCTTTTCTCGTTCAGTGAAAATAAATTTTTACCCATTGATAACAATTGATTTACAGTCACGAACCACGGTATTACGACCAAAATCCAAAGCTCTTATTTCCTCAGAGACAGAGTCAGCAGACAAACTCAATACCTACAATATAAATGACTATTAAAGTTAATTAAATATTGATATAATTATTTTAAACATTAATTTTTTTATACCTTCAATTTTAACCAAGCAGAAAACTCTTTTCTATGCAAAGCCTCTCTCCTTCTCAAAGACAAAGAACGATGCTTCCTATTTATCATATTTTTATGTTCCCTGTAGATAAAAAATATTAATAGTTTAACAGATATATATGTAAGATATACATAATCAATTTAGTTACCTGATATAGTCATCGAACAAATCACAGTTGAACAAAACTGTGCGATGTGCCATCTCCCGCTCTTCATGGCTTAATGTCTTCAATGTATATGATCCAGGAATTCCTCCTGTTTGAGGAAGTGAGGGAAAACTGGGTTCAATTTTCTCATACTATTATTCTTCATTTCTCATTGGTCTGTTCAATCTTGTAGTAAGATCAGACAAATACATCGAGTAGAAATCCATACATTCTTGAGCCAAGTAACCGTTCACGATAGAACCTTCGGGATGATTTCTATTTCGGACATAAGACTTTAATGTGAACATATTTCTTTCAGTTGGATACATCCAACGAAAAGAAACAGGTCCTCCGAGAAGTATTTCAGTGGGAATATGGACAGTTAGATGCAACATGCATGTGAAAAATGATGGAGGAAATATTTTCTCCAACTCACACAAAATTAAGGGGGCATCTGTCAACATTTTTTTCAAGAAATACTTGGACAACTTTTTAGCACAAAGATCTCTAAAAAAATGGCACAACTGAATAACAACCACCCTTACATTATTGGACAAAAGATGATGGATTCCTATTGGAAGCAACTCATGCAGTAGAACGTGATAATCATAAGTCTTCAAAGATTTTAGCTTCAACTCTCTTTTGTTGACCCGTTTAGATATGTTGCTTGAATAGCCATCAGTAACTCTAATAGTCTCTAATACTTCCAGAAATTGTTTTTTTTCGCAGGTGTCATCACATAAGAAGCACATGTAAGTTGCCATTTATTTTCACTGATACGCACAGGATGCAATTCTGGTCTGATGCCCCAATGCACCAAGTCACGCCGAGATCGTAAATAATCTTTTGTCTTCCCATTGACATTTAGAAGACCCGAAAGCAACATTTCGCATATATTCTTTTCAATATGAATTACGTCTAAGCAATGACGTAACAAATTGGTTGACCAATAAGGAAAATCAAAAAAGATACTCTTCTTCCTCTAATTGTAACAGGTTTCAGTGGAAACATTCTTTCTTTTTCCAGATTTCATTTGACCCTTCCCAAACGAAAAACTAAAATCTTTCAATTCATTAAGTACGTCAGTTCCAGACATACGCTAAGGTGGATCATTGGTCTCTATGGTATTATCAAATCTTCGACGATTCATTCTATATGGATGATCCTTTGGTAAGAATCGTCGATGTCCCATAAAACTGAAACTACAGCGATGTTTCAGTCTTCTGGATTTTGTATTCTTCATACAAACTGGACATGACAGTTTTCCCTTCGTGCTCAATCCAGACATCATTGCATAAGCAGGAAAATCATTGATCATCCACATAAGCGCAGCATGCATCTGAAATATGTCTTTCGAACATGCATCGTATGTGCGCACACCCACATCCCAAAGAAGTTTCAACTCTTTTATTAAAGGTTGCATATATACATCAATATCAATGTTGGGATCAGAAGGACCAGATATGAGTATACTCATGAAAGTGAAAGGTTTTTTCATACACAACCATGGGGGAAGATTATAAATGTGTATAAAAACTGGCCATGTACTGTGCGAAGTAAGCATCTACCCAAACGGATTAAAACCGTCGCATGAAAGACCCAGACTCACATTACGCACGTTAGCTGCAAAATCAGGATGTCGAGCATCAAATCTCTGCCATGAAAATCCATCTGTAGGATGAACCAACTCATCATTAGTCTTCTTTCTCTCAGTATCATGCCATCTCATTTTTATTGATATGTCATCAGACATAAAAAGATTCTGAAGTCTGGGGATCAATGGAAAGTGCCACATTACTTTTTGTGGAACGCGGGATGGTGTTCCATCAGATTTTGACTTCCAGCAGGATGTGCCACATTTTATACAATCATTTCGTTCAGCGGTTTCCTCCCAGAATAAACTACAATCTTTCGGGCAAGCATGGATTTTGTTTCTTGAAAATCCAAGTTCCTCAACTAACTTCCCTTCCATATAGTGGTTTGAGGGAATATCTGCATCATCTGGAAGTAAATCCTTCAAGAGGGTAAGAATGTAATTGATTACTGTATTAGAAATTCCATACATAGTTTTCCCATGAAAAAATCGGATTAAAAATTCCAACTTTTTCATTTTATCGCATTGTCGATATACTGGAGTCGTGGCAGCATCATTAAATTTTTTCACCCTATCAATATCATCATTTTCACTAGATGCATCAGCTGTCCTCATATCGAATTCTTCTTGATTCAAAATCCTTTCTTTTTCATGATAACGAATAAATGGAAACCGGTCATCTAACAAATTCTCCATTCCAGTCCTTTCATTTCGATCATCACCAATTTAAGATTTCATTTTCTCCCCATTGTGATACCACACAAAGTAGTTTTCTTGAAAACCATTTTTGGTTATGTGGTAGCTGACTTCTTCACGGCTTAACCAAGGTCTACCAACACAACTGGAACATGGGCAGTGTATGCGACCACTATCTGAATCATTTTGAAATGAAAAATATATAAAGCTCTCCAAATTGTTTTGAAAATCGCTTGAGATCCGATTGGTTTCATACATCCAACTTCTGTCCATTCTGTAAAAAGAATTTATATAAGTCATTTTATCATAAACAATTCAATAGGATTGAACTTTAATAGAAAATACATTTAAGTAAATGATAAAGGAAGAAAATAATCAAGGTATCAACTACACATGTGAAAAAAAACATACAAATGTGTTATTGAAAAAATGTAAAACCAACAAGAACTTAATGTGTTCTATCACATCACAGCATGCCTCATCCCATAACCATATTAGTAGGGTATCATGAACATGAATAACATCAACCTTGTGCCATCCTCCTACTCTACATGACCCCAACCACATGCCACATCTTATTATAGCCTTATCACATCCCACCTCACCGGAAAACACTAGGGAAATCATAGTACATCTCACTTGAATACACATGGACAATCACATCGCATCTTTCCTAAAAACACATGGTCAATCACTTTTGAAGGAAGAGTAGGGAAGACATGGTAGCTATCCAACCATATAACCACCATCCTAGATATTAGAAAAAATACTCATAACTCAAAACCTCTGATCGTTGGTAAGTTTATCCAACTCTGGTTGGGAATGTGTAGAAATAACATAAAAATACATGATATATAGATAGCACAAAATAATCAACCTATGGGTTCACATTAACTACATAATCACACACTTCACTACTACCATAAAACACATAAACCACACCTCCACCACACAAGACGCATAGCATTTCTCACTTTCATTTATAAGCCACTTCATTCACACTTACATTGTCCATTCATTTAATGTTAAATTAATTAAATCCATTTACCACACATCCATTTATATTACATCTCATTTATTTAATATCTTGTTTTTTTGTTTTAAAAGCATAATTTACTCCATAGATAACCAGGAAACTAATAAAACCACCACACAATAACTCACCATCTCACAATAACCATCGACGCCATGTTACATCGACCAACCATCTCACCAAAACAACCACATATCACAAAAAAAATATTGCACATCAAAAACCATCACACAACCAAAACAACCTCACCACATCATACACCACAAATTCATCACACAACACCTCCACACGACACAACACCACCACACATCATCACTATCATACAACTTCACATGTCACATCCATGCCCACTAACCATCACATTACAACCCCACATATCACAAAGCCCAACCGGTCACCTCAATCCCTATAAAACACCCTACAAAATACAATGAAACACAACAAAAACCCTCTCATATAGGCAACATACCCCAACTTCCACAATTTATTTATTCAAGGTCTTTTATTACATTACCCCTTTATTTAGCACGGACATTATAACACAACTGATATTCCATTGGAAACTAATTAATTAACAAAATATTCATTCATTTCCATATTTTTCACGGTGAAATCACATCAAAATACAAACTTAAAACAAAAATATTAGATCAATAAAAATAAAAACAAGGTACCATATGTGTATAAAGAATAAAATACCTGATTTGAGATGATTCAGATGGGTTTTCACCTATTCGGATGGGGGAGTTCGAGAGTAGCAAAGAGCTGGAGCTGGATTGATAACTTAAAACTAAAATATTAGATTAATAACAATAAAAATAAGGTAGTATATGTGTATAAAGGAAAAAATACCTGATTTCAGATGGGTTTTCACCTCTTCGGATGGGGGAGTTCGCGAGAGGAGGAGAGCGCTGGAGCAGGATGAATTTAGGGTTCTGTCGCGAATGGGGGAGAGCAGAACCACGCCTGTATTTTGGGGAAATCTTTCCCAACGGTTTTTAAAAACCGTTGGGAAAGAGATTTTCAGGGTACCCTTTCCCAACGGTTCTATAGAACCGTTGGCAAAAGGGAACCTAAAACACCCCTTTACCAATGGTTTGAGAAACCGTTGGCAAAGGGTGACTTTTCCCAATGGTTTTAGTGAACCTTTGGGAAAGGCTTACCTAATCCTTCTACACCAATGGTTTAAGAAAACCGTTGGTAAACACTCGTTGGTAAAAACCATAATTCCAGTAGTGTCCCTTACCTTAAAACGTAACTCTTAAAACTCAAAGGTTGGGACCTTGAGGGTTTGGGGAACCTTGGGAGGACTCCTTGGGAGGTAATGAGACCAAAGATTCGTTGGGGGAGAGTTGGGAGTAAAAACTAATGGAGGAAATGGTGGGTATTTATAGGAAAGTGAGGGGACAAGGCATTAATGGCCAAGGGACACCTCATTGGTGGGTATTGGAAAAACTATGGGCTTTCCCATGGTATTGGCCACTGGGACACCTCATACAATAATTCATCCCCTTTAGTCGACTATCACTTAAAATATCTCATGACATCATCATTATGCAGTCATGATGTCATTAAACATACCGAGACCCTAAAACATTATTTTTACTATTTACTGAAAATTCAATTTTTTTCGAAAACTCCCAAAATTTCACCTTAACCAAATATCAATACCCTGATTTCAAAAATGAATTCCATTTTATGAAAATAATTTTCTAATATTTTTAATTTAATTTTTAATTAAAAAAAACCACTATTCACTTGAAAAAAACTAATACTTGACTAATAATCTCTGAAACAGTTATTAACTATTTTATTGAATCACATTACTTAATCAAGGTGCCTAGATTATATTAACACTTTTCTTTAAGTGAGATTACTAATCCATTTGGTCACATTACTAATCCTAAGCATAAAATAAATATTCATAATTTACTATTCATCAAAAATTAAGTTAATCTTATTAGACTCTAAATTTCATACTGAACATAATTGTACACTACAACAAAACCGTTGTTTAGCGGCGATTGTTTAGCGGCGGTTTATAATAAACCGCCGCGAAACATTGGTTTTTTTAACACCCGACCCTTCCCCCACCCCGACCCTCCTTCCCCCACTTCCCCCGCTTCCCCCGGCCCCCCGCTTCCCCCCGCGACCCCAGCCCCCCCGCTTCCCCCGCGACCCCAGCCCCCCGCTTCCCCCGGCGACCCCGCGACCCTGACCCCGGTGACCCCGGAAACCCCGCGACCCCCGCGACCCCCATCCCCCCGCGACCCGGAAGCTGCACCGTCTTCCCCTCTAGGTAGGGTTTTGTTTCTCCTTCTTTAGGTTTTTGGTTTTCCAGTAGGTATGTTTTTAGTGTATAGTTTTGGTATAATCTCCACATTAGTTGACAACCTCCTGGTCTCATGATTTTAAACTGTATGACATTTTTCTTAATTGCATTCAATTAAACATTATAAAAATCATCCCTCATCACATGAGTACTTGTTTTTCTAAAATAAAATACAAGACAATTTTTCCTTTCTATGTGTCCCATTACCAATATGAGATCTTCATCCATGTAATGGTATAATGTAGATTATTCCAAACTATATACTAATTGTATAGTTGAATATTTTATCTCTATGGAAAAATGTATCTTATCTATTGGGTATTAGATATAGATCATCACCTTTTTACAATTCCATAAAATTATGAGATATTAAAATCCAAACCCCACTAAATGAGATCTTGATCAATATAGAAGTATTTTCCACATGGTTGACAAGTATATTAGGGAATTAATGCACATATTCCTCACATGTGATATAAATCTATTCAATGAATCATTTATAAGTATAAATACAAGTTGGATTGACTCCCATCACATTAGGATATGTAGTGATATCTAGGTACCCTACCATGGAACCAACTACCATATTCCTTGTAAAAATATTATAATTACTATCACCTACATATGTGGTGAATCTATGAAGTATATTTTTAAATGGGTTATCTTATATATAGACCCATGATAAGAATAAAATTTCCCTTTCCTTTTATATGATTCGTATCTTTGACAGAGGGATTTTCATTTCAAGAACTATGTGTGGATTTATTCTCATTCTAATGAAATACATGGTGACAATGATATTTATTTTCATAGGCATGACCACAAATACATAGTACATGTACTAAAAACATAAACATTGTGAATTTACCCATGGGAAAAATATACATCAATTGGGATCCCAACTGAATTTGGATGTGTCCTCCCCATTGATGTACTAGTTGTTCTACCTTCCATGTCTAAGTTAAGTGACGCTGAACCTCATAAACATTTTTTCAAATTTGTATGACCTTAAATTTTAACCCTTTTTCCTAATTAAAATTACATAAACTAAAAATCAAAATAATCACAACTATTTGTTAGGTCTAACCCCTCTTAAATAAATCATTAGAGGTGTAATGTTTCATGCCCACTAATATGTTCCCTTTTATGGATTAGGAAAAATATTTCTTATAAGAATACTATCATAAAAATATCATGGGATTCACTATGTGATCCTTGATAATTTATTCCTATTCCCCATTAAAAGTTTCATCTTGGAAAAATTTATACTGGATATCCCATCCCATTTTCAACTAGACTTATGAAATTTGAATAGTACATTCTCCTCCCTGGGTCGGCCCGAACTGGGTTGACCCGAACCGGGTCGACCCGACCCGGGTCCGACCCGGTTGGACCGGTCCGGCCCGGCCAGGGCTCGGCCGAGCGGCCGAGCGCCAGGTGCCGCGGGCGTTGACCCGCGGCCTGAGGAAAGTCACGGCCCACGTGGGCCGCGCTGGCGAACCGCGGACGCGGCTGAGCCGCGTCCCGCCTGGACGACACGGACCCGCGCGGCCGCGGGTCTGTCGGCCGCCGCCCCCGGCCGCCGGCGTCGCTCCGGTGGCCCATTTTCTTTCCCGTCTGTGTCGTTGCTCCTCCCGGGATCCGTTCTTTACTGCGGGATCGTCAAACATCCGCTGCGGCACGTTCCGTCGTCGTCCGTCAAAACCGCACAAAACGAAGAACGACGGAGGTTCGTCGGGCCGTGTTCGTTTGTCCCGAACCCTCCGCGTTAGAGATAAACAACCGGGAGAATTTTATTCCACACAGGAAACAACAATTTTAATAAGATTTAAAATTGTTCACCAAATTCGGTTCTTTAATTTCTTTAAAGAAACATTGACGGGAAATAAATTAAAAAGGGGTAAATCCCATAATAAAATCCCTACCTCGTCGATCGTCGCGCGCGGGCGTTCTTCGCGGAAAAGATCGTCGCGGAAGAGAGGGATCGTCGCGTCGTCGCGGAAGAGAGGGATCGTCGCGTCGTCACGGGGAGGCGTCGCGTCATCGCGGAAACCGGCGTTGAGTCGGTGAACTCAACGAACCAAGAACAACAGATTTAAATTGTAATTAAATAAATCTGTGTTTAAAACCAAAAGAAAAGAACCTTGAGCAGAAATCCGAAATCACTCACCTCAAATGGTCGATGATCGGAGATCGGAGATCGGAGGTCGGAAGAACGTCTCGGACGAAAGCGTTGTCGATTTCCGGGTTCGGCGTTCTTCGCGTTCTTCGCGTTCTTCGCGAGGGAGAAGAAGAAAAAGAATCCTCTCAAACCTTCTCCAAAGATTTGGGTTGGTCTTATTTTATTAATATGCCAACACACGAAAACCGGTTAAGAAACGATTGAATTAATTCGTTGAATTAATTCAACGACAGAAACAGCCCATTTAAATGGTCTGTTAAGAATTTAGAAAACGCGTCGGTTGACTTTCATTAAGACGGGTTTTCACGGGTGCGTTTTTAGCGGAAAGAAACGGTGGGGCTCGTGCGGGCCCCACCTCACAAATATCCTACCAAGGGGGTAGGATATTTCTGGATAGCATCCTATCCAGTTCAACTCAGTTCAAGCCGCCTTTAAGTGGCTTCAAGTGGTTTCCAAGTGGCTTAAGTGAAATAAAATAAAGTTGTCGCAAAATTATTTTATTTCTTAACCTTAAGCTCGAAAATTAAAAACCACACCCGAGCAAACGCAACTCCGGAAGAGGCGTTTCTAAGCGAATACCGGCGCTGCGATTTCATCGGTGCCCTCAGAATTTGATTCCGGGCACCGGTTCAAAAGTTAGAAAAACTCGCTCGTCCGTTCACTGAACGTACCCGAGCCAAACTTCGGAAAATGATTCTGGGCACACCGGGCCTCGGAATCAGGTGCCGTCAGAAACTGCGCTCTTGTAAAATTCCAAAGAAAATTAAGAAAAAAATTTCCTTGAAATTTACGGGTCTTTACATTACTCCCACATCAGGACTTTACGTCCCCGTAAAGATACATCAAAAACTAGGGAAACAAATGTGGGTACTGAGCACGCATCTGAGCCTCCCGCTCCCAAGTGCTCTCCTGGAGGTTCCCGTGCTGCCATCTGATGCGCACAAGAGGAATCGATCGCCCACGTAGGACCCACTCCTGTCGATCCTCTATCTCCACTGGGACCTCCGCAAAAGTCACCCCATCATCCACCTCTAGCTCCCCATAGTCAATGATGTGTGTCGGGTCGTGCACGTATCTCCTCAGCTGGGATACGTGGAAGACGTCGTGCACCCGGTGCAACTGAGGTGGCAGAGCCAGACGATAAGCCACCTCGCCAACCCTGCTGAGGACCTGGAAGGGTCCGATGAAGCGTGGAGACAACTTGCCGCCTCAGCCAAATCTCCTCAAACCACGTCGAGGTGAGACCCGCAAGAAGACGTGGTCGCCATCCTCGAACTCTAGTGGTCTCCGCCTCCTGTCAGCATATGACTTCTGCCGGCTCTGTGCTGTCCTCATCCGCTCCTGGATGACCTGGACCTTCTCTGTCGTGGCCCGGACCATCTCTGGTCCCACAAGTGCTGACTCTCCAGGGTCTGTCCAGCACAAAGGGGATCTGCAAGGCCTGTCGTACAACGCCTCGTAGGGTGCCATCCCTATGGTGGAGTGGTAGCTGTTGTTGTACGCAAACTCTACCAAGGGTATGTGGTCCTCCCAGCTGCGACCAAAGTCGAGGACACATGCACGGAGCATGTCCTCGAGAGTCTGAATGGTCCTCTCCGTCTGACCATCCGTCTGAGGGTGAAAGGCGGTGCTCATACGTAGTCGCGTCCCGAACGCCTCCTGCAACCCCTTCCAAAGCCGGGAAGTAAAACGAGCGTCCCGATCGGAGACGATAGTCGATGGCACACCGTGAAGTCATACAATCTCCTGAACGTAGAGATTCCCCAAGCTCTCCACTGAGCCCTACTCTCGGATGGCCAAGAAGTGTGTCGACTTGGTGAGTCGGTCAACAATCACCCAAATGGAATCGTGACCTTTGGAAGTGCGTGGAAGTACAGTCACGAAGTCCATAGATATCCCGTCCCACTTCCACTCCGGGACCTCCAAGGGTTGTACCAAACCTGCTGGTACCTGATGCTCTGCCTTCACCTGCTGGCAGGTGAGGCACCGTGAAACGAACTCTGCCACAGCCTTCTTCATGCCCGGCCACCAGTGCTGTCGTCTGAGATCCTGGTACATCTTCGCCACTCCAGGATGTACCGCCAAAGGAGAAGTGTGAAACTCTCTCAGCACCTCCTCTCGTAAAGGGACTGGTACCAAGGTACGTCCTTTGAAAAGGACATTGTGCTCTGCTCCAAGGGAGAAACCATCAGGTGCCTGTCCTGAGGATATCTGTGCACGCCGTGTCTCACAGTCGACGTCCCCACGCTGTGCCTCTCTGACCCGCTGAAGAAGTGGAGGAGAGACTGTGAGAGACTGAAGGAAGGCTGCTTCGTCTCTATCCACGAAGGATATCTGCAAAGCAGCTAGCTGCTCTGTCGCCTCCTCAAGTAGCTGGATGCCCGTCCTCCTGCTGAGGGCATCAGCCACTACGTTCCCCTTCCTAGGAGTATAGACTATCTCAAAGTCATAGTCCTGGAGGAACTCGAGCCATCGCCGCTATCTCAGGTTCAGGTCCTTCTGAGAGAAGATGTACCTGAGACTCTGGTGGTCAGAAAAGACTGTGAAGCGCTCTCCCATCAGATAGTTCTGCCATGTCTTCAGGGCGAAGACCACTGCTGCCAACTCCAAGTCATGGGTAGCGTAGTTCTGCTCATGCGGACTCAACTGACGTGATCTGTAGGCAATCACGGCCCGCTCCTGCATCAGGACACACCCGAGTCCGGTCCCTGATTCATCGCAGTAGACTACGTATCCAACTCCCTCCTCAGGCAACCTCAAGATAGGTGCGCTGGTCAACCTCTGCCTCAGCTCCTGGAAGCTCTGCTGACATCTGTCTGACCACATGAAGGGTTTCCCCTTCTTCGTCAATGCTGAGAGTGGGGCCGCAACTCTGGAGAAGTCCGGCACAAATCTCCAATAGTATCCGGCTAGGCCCAAGAAACTCCGCACCTCTGTCACGCTCTTGGGTGGCTCCCAAGCTAGCACTGCCTCGATCTTCGCGGGATCCACTGCAACTCCCGCCTCAGAAATGACATGCCCCAAGAAGTGGACCTCACGTAACCAGAACTGACACTTCGAGAGCTTTCCATAAAGCTGGTGCTCTCGGAGTGTGTCTAGTACAACACGCAGGTGGTAGGCGTGCTCCTCCTCCGTCATCGAGTACACCAAAATGTCGTCGATGAAGACCACAACAAATCGATCGAGGTATGGCTGGAAGATCCTGTTCATGAGGCTCATGAACACTGCTGGAGCGTTGGTCACGCCGAAAGGCATAACCAAGAACTCAAAGTGGCCATACCGACACCTGAAGGCCGTCTTCTGCACATCCTCATCTCGAACTCTGAGCTGATGATAGCCTGACCTGAGGTCTATCTTCGAGAACCACCGTGCTCCCTTAAGCTGGTCGAAGAGGTCATCAATCCTAGGTAGCGGATACTTGTTCCTCACTGTCACTTGATTCAGGCGACGATAATCGACACACAGTCTCAAGCTCCCGTCCGCCTTCTTGGCGAACAAAATCGGGGAAGCCCAGGGCGAAACACTGGGTCGAATGAACCCCTTGCCCTGCAAGTCCTCCAACTGTACCTGCAGCTCTCGAAGCTCAGCGGGGGCCATCCGATACGCTGGAGTGGATATCGGGGCTGTCCCGGGGTACAGGTCAATATAAAAGTCTACCTCTCTGCGAGGAGGTAGTCCTGGAACGTCGTCGGGAAAGACGTCCGCGTATTGATCCACCACTGCAGGGAAACTGGGACTCCGCACGTCAACTGCTCCCAGGATGAGGCTAGCCAACTGATGAGTGATGGGATGACCTATCCTCTGCGTGAGTCCATCCTGTGCTGCTAAGGCTCCCTTCTCGTCGGTGAAGGTGAACCTGCTCCCGTCGGTGCGCACACATCGCACCTTGCGCCTAATGAAGTCAATCTGAGCATGGACCGTAGATAACCAATCCATGCCCAAGATGACGTCGTAAGGCCTCGACGCTACTACAAGAAGATCCCAGCCGAAGCTCTCGCCTCCTAGAGTAAGCTCACACTGCCGGCACCAGTGCGTAATCGTCGAGTCTGCTCCCGTAGGAGTCTCTAGCCGTAAGGATCGAGCCAACGGCTCTGTCAGAATCTCTGAGCTCCGAACAAGGGCAGTGGCTATGAAAGAGTGACTCACTCCTGTGTCTATCAGAACTGCAGCAAGGGTGGAATAGACACAGATCTAACATCAAATCATCTCTGGCGCGCCGTGGTCGTAGGCCTCCGCTGCCTGGAGCTGAGCCTGTCTCTGCCCGCCAGCTCCCTGTGGTCGGGGCGGGCCTCCTGGTGGTGGTGGTGGCAGAGCCTCAAAGTGTCGCCCACCACCTGCTGCTCGGCCAGCTCCTCTGCCTCGTCCGCCTCCTCCCTGCGGACCGCCACGGTCGACCCTTTGCCTCTGCCTGGGTGGTCCCTCCACCGTCTGCTGCCCCTCGGTACGACGGGTCGGGCAGTCACGAGCCATGTGGCCCTGCCCGCCGCACTCGTAGCACTGCCTGCCTCTCGGAAGGCTGGCTCCGGGCTGGGTGCCCTGCACTGCTGAGCCAGTGTCCTGAGGTCACCTGCCGGAAGGTCTGGTCCTCCTGGAACCCTAAGTCATCTGCCGGCTACCAGCTTCCGAAGACTTCGCTATCTGCCGCCCTGCGGTAGGTCTCGCTGTGGACTCAGCCAGGAAGCTCTCGATCAGGAGGGCTCGCTCCAATACTTCTGCCTGGGTCGGGAAGCTGAGGGAGATCAGCGATGCCCTGATCTCGTGTCTCAATCCCTGCTCGAAGGTCCGGGCCCGGAAGAAGGGGTCCCGTACCATGTCTGTCGAGTAGCGAGATAGGTCGGTGAACCTCGCCGCGTACTGAGCGACCGTCAAGCTGCCCTGCCGCAGCTGAAGAAGCTCCTGGATGTGCACCGCACGGAGGGTGGCCGGGACGAACTCTGAGCGGAAGAGGCTCTCGAAGTCCGTCCAGAAGAGGGTGGCCTCATCGTGTACCTGGAGCATCAGGCTCCACCAGCGTCCGGCTGCTGCGTGCAGTAGGCTCTCCGCGAGGATCACCATGAGGTCTGCTGGTGTCCTCACTAGCCTGAAAACTCGAACGACCGCCTCCAGCCAGTCCTCGGCTGCCTGGGGGTCTGACTCCCCACGGAACCTGGGTGGTCGCTGGCGCTGGAACTCGTGCAGAGCTACGAGGCGTCGTGCGTCGTCAGCTGCCAGTGTTGGAAGCATCGGGGGCTCGGCGGGTAAAGGTACCGCCGGTGCCTCTACTGTCAACGGGCCCTGTACCGAGGCCTCGTCGCTCGGCGGGCTGTCGTCGCGCCCTACTATAGGAACCCTAGCTGGCTGCTGTCGTCGTGCCATCCTGAAAAGGAAACAAGTGCACCATGGTCAGAACAGTATACCTGGTGAGCTGACACAAGTAATCACAAATAAAACTTGAAACACACACGCAATCAATGTTTTCGTGCATTAAGTCGGGAATCAGAAGTCAGGGTCCTGGTGTATGGATAAGTCGGCCGCCGCACCAACACTGGACTCCCTGGACTGATAACCACACTCAATACGCTAAACACTATTGCTTCACATAGAAGAAAGATCAGAGTCTGCGGTAGAACCGACCACCTCTGATACCAATTTGTCACGACCCGTCCTCGGGGCCCGTGCCGTGACTACCCCAAGCCCGCCTTCCATAGGCCAGGGGCTGGCGACAAGCACCAAGGCGTAAATCCAAACAAAAAGGGAAGGCATTGCCTTTGAAAAGTAAACAAGCACCACAGAGTAAGCAAGCGGAAAAGTAAACACTAAGTAAAAACTGTACAAGTTGTGCTAAAAGTAAAAGGGGCCGGAAATACAAGCCCAACTGTATAGTACAACTGAAAGTAAAAACAGCAACTGAAAAGGAAAAACTGCAGAGTCGAGCCGTCCTCTGGAAGTCTCACCTGAAGGGTGGGTACAGATAGCATCCACTGCTCCTCGGGTCCACCTGACCGCTCTGAGTATGTCCCGCCCAGTGGTCCACCTCCAGGTACTGTCCTACTCCGCACGCCTCCTCCACGATCAGTGCTGTCCTTCGTCTGCAACCAACACCACGAAGTGCGGGCATAGCCCGTGCAGGGGTGAGTATAAGCTACTCAGTAGGGACCCCGAGACCCCCGAAGGTCTCCCGAAATCCACAAAGGATAAATCACGAAGAAGAGATACAATCACGAAGTAACATCTGACACGGCTTAGGTATATGCCCATACATATACCTAAGTCTGCAATTCCCCGATCGGCTCCAACGTCTGAGCCCTAGCACAACCCAGTCCACACAGGAAAGCCAAACGCATACCCATGCAGGATAGAACAACACAATCCACAAAGGAGAGTAAACAGTAAATCCACACAGGATAGCTCAACACAATCCACAAAGGAGAGAAACACAAGATTCAGCTCACACAGGTATACTTCTTCGGATGACGATAAAGATGATCACTGAACCATCTAAGTCGTCGGACCCACGAAGGATCGATAGGTACTAACCTTGCAGTGACCCACACAGGATCGGACCCACACAGGATCGGGCCCACACAGGATCGGGCCCACGCAGGACCTGTAGGCGCTGGCTCACACAGAACCGCTGAGCGCTGACCCACACAGGATCGGACCCACACAGGATCGGGCCCACACAGGACCGGGCCCACGCAGGACCTGTAGCACTGATCCACGGAGGATCGCTGAGTGCAGTATTCGTCGCAGTCCGCTGAGGATCTCTGCACAGTCGTCGCCGCAGTCCACTGAGGATCTCTGCACGGTCTTCGTCGGAGTCCACGGAGGATCTCTGCACTGTCGTCGCCGTAGTCCACTGAGGATCTCTGCACGGTCGTCGCTGTCGAAGTAGCAGTCGCAGCCAGCACTAGGGTTCCCGCACACAGAAAGCTCGTTCGGGAGGGTCCACTCTACGAGCCGAGAGGCTGATACATCAACTGACACAAAGTCCGAAATTGATGTATCCGAAAGTTCCATATCGTCAACAGGAACTCAACGTCTCAGACGGCGCGTCAATCGGACGCCCGGTCTGAGAGATATTGGCATTTTCGTCCCAGGGGCCCGGTTAGTTTTTAAGGCAAAACCAACCCGACCGCACTCCACCTGCGTCCAAACCTCGGGTGGAGTATGCCAAAAGATCCGTCTCACTTAGAGGAATTCAACAAAGCTGACGGCACATCAATCGGACGTTCGTAGCTCAAGATATGAGTGTTTCCGCTCCGAGGGCCCGGTTGGTCTCATGTACGAACCAACCCGGCCGAACTCAAAGTATTCCGAAACCTTGAGTGCAATATATCGAAACGACCGTCTCGATCCAAGGATCGCGTTGCCGCTGACGGCGGGTCGTTTGGATCCACGAAGCTCAAGTTACGGGCGTTTGAACGAAAACGTCCGAAGATAGGGGGTACGGGCCCGGGCCGACCCGGCCCGACCCCCCCCCCCCCCCCCCCCCCCTAGGTCGGCCCGAACCGGGTCGACCCGGTTGGACCGGTCCGGCCCGGCCAGGGCCCGGCCCGGCCGGTCGGACCGGCCTGGCTCGGCTCGGCCGCGCGGCCGAGCGCCAGGTGCCGCGGGCGTTGACCCGCGGCCTGAGGAAAGTCGCGGCCCGCGTGGGCCGCGCTGGCGAACCGGACCCGCGCGGCCGCGGGTCCGTCGGCCGCCGCCGCCGGCAGCTTCCGCGAGCCGCCGGTGGCCCGTTTTCTTTCCCGTCTGTGTCGTTTCTCCTCCCGGGATCCGTTCTTTACTGCGGGATCGTCAAACATCCGCTGCGGCACGTTCCGTCGTCGTCCGTGAAAACCGCACAAAACGAAGAACGGCGGAGGGTCATCGGGCCGTGTTCGTTTGTCCCGAACCCTCCGCGTTAGAGATAAACAACCGGGAGAATTTTATTCCACACAGGAAACAACAATTTTAATAAGATTTAAAATTGTTCACCAAATTCGGTTCTTTAATTTCTTTAAAGAAACATTGACGGGAAATAAATTCAAAAGGGGTAAATCCCATAATAAAATCCCTACCTCGTCGATCGTCGCGCGCGGGCGTTCTTCGCGGAAAAGATCGTCGCGGAAGAGAGGGATCGTCGCGTCGTCGCGGGGAGGCGTCGCGTCGTCGCGGAAACCGGCGTTGAGTCGGCGAACTCAACGAACCAAGAACAACAGATTTAAATTATAATTAAATAAATCTGTGTTTAAAACCAAAAGAAAAGAACCTTGAGCGGAAATCCGAAATCACTCACCTCAAATGGTCGGTGATCGGAGATCGGAGGTCGGAAGAACGTCTCGGACGAAAGCGTCGTCGATTTCCGGGTTCGGCGTTCTTCGCGTTCTTCGCGTTCTTCGCGAGGGAGAAGAAGAACAAGAATCCTCTCAAACCTTCTCCAAAGATTTGGGTTGGTCTTATTTTATTAATATGCCAACACACGAAAACCGGTTAAGAAACGATTGAATTAATTCGTTGAATTAATTCAACGAAAGAAACAGGCCATTTAATTCATGAAAGAAACAGCCCATTTAATTCACGAAAGAAACAGCCCATTTAAATGGTCTGTTAAGAATTTAGAAAACGCGTCGGTTGACTTTCATTAAGACGGGTTTTCACGGGTGCGTTTCTTAGCGGAAAGAAACGGTGGGGCTCGTGCGGGCCCCACCTCACAAATATCCTACCAAGGGGGTAGGATATTTCTGGATAGCATCCTATCCAGTTCAACTCAGTTCAAGCCGCCTTTAAGTGGCTTCAAGTGGCTTCCAAGTGGCTTAAGTGAAATAAAATAAAGTTGTCGCAAAATTATTTTATTTCTTAACTTTAAGCCCGAAAATTAAAAACCACACCCGAGCAAACGCAACTCCGGAAGAGGCGTTTCTAAGCGAATACCGGCGCTGCGATTTCATCGGTGCCCTCAGAATTTGATTCCGGGCACCGGTTCAAAAGTTAGAAAAACCCGCTCGTCCGTTCACTGAACGTACCTGAGCCAAACTTCGGAAAATGATTCCGGGCACACCGGGCCTCGGAATCAGGTGCCGTCAGAAATTGCGCTCTTGTAAAATTCCAAAGAAAATTAAGAAAAAAATTTCCTTGAAATTTACGGGTCTTTAAACCTAGAATACGTATTGATTTGTTGATGTTAAATCATTTTCAATATCGGACACCATCATAGGATTCCTAAATCACTTTGTGTGTGAGAATTTTTTAGAACTGGATTTATAGTTTCAGTAGAGTCTTGTGGGAGTCAGTGGTACCTTTTTAACTTCATGAATGTATGAATTGGAATCTCATCAAGATTTATTTTTTTAATGGTTATTTTCTAAGGGAATGAATGTAGAGAAATAGACTGAGCTCATGAGACTTTTTATTGGTGACAGATCAGTATGGGAGTATGTCAATAACCTTTCAAGGTTTGTTATATATTCTCCAAAGATAGGGGTCATCAATTATGAGAAAGATCATTTCTTTGGTGATGGTATTCACCCAGACCTTGGTACATCTCTACTTTCTTTGGGCATAACATCCATTTTGGAGGTTGTCACTAGGGACATGTGAATGGAAGCTAAATATTCTTGGAAATCGATGGTTGTTCATTCCTTAGTTTTATCAGGTATGCAACAAATTAATATTGGGAATGAAGAGAATCCAATGTGCAAGGAGTAGAGGCAGGATGAACCATAACATGATGAAAAGGCCCATTCCTATATAAAGAGTTCATCCATTTTGTGCTTCCAGTTTAGGGACTTTGAGGAATTTTGAGACCCACTTCTTGATATATCCTTGAATTTTTCTCTATTATGGAATTTTTTTTCATCATTTTTTTTTATGATGGGGTTATAAAAGATGTCTCATGTTTGATTCCTTGTTTTTTGTGTAGGCACATTGTGATATACATGGATAAAAGATGGACCACATTACCGAGGAACACACCTCAGTTTGTTAAGGTTTTGAATGAGTTTTTAGATTTTTCAATTTCTAATCAATCCGTTGAAGGGGGAATAAAATTTCAATGTCCTAAATGTAAATTTAGAAAATGGTTGAAGAGAGATGAGGTTTATGAACATTTAATACTGAATCAATTCCCTGCTCAATATTTGTGTTGGATTTGGCATGGAGAATAGAATGTTACAGAAAGATTTAGCACTGATGTTAATCCACATAATGAGGTCCCAAGTTCGTCGACAATGGAAAATGAAATGAAAAACCTAATAAATGATGCATTCGTAACTACAAGACACCACTATCAGCATCAAAACATATCAGAACAACCAGAAGAGGGTGCTACAAATTTCAACATGACAAGTGATGTTTTTGAGACTGTAACATAGGCAGATCAAGATTGTCATATATCATTGGATCCTCCTCTTGATTCTGTGGAGACAAATGTAAGAGAAAACTTCACTGAGGAAAATGTGTTTCATGATTTAGTTTATGATGGAAATCAAGAGTTGTATAGTGGGTGTTTGAAATATTCAAAGCTTTCATTTTTGCTGAAGTTGTACCATATCAAATGTCTATGTGGAATTACAAATAAGGCAATGTTCATGATATTGGAATTGATTCGTGATTCATTTCCTGAAGAAAAAATTTTAGAATCTTTTTATGATATGAAAAAAGTTGTTAACAAGCTTGGTCTGAATTATACAAAAATACATGTGTGTCCCAATGATTGTATGCTTTATTGGGGAGAGGATTCAAGTAGATAGAATTGAAAGAAATGTTCTTCTTCTAGATGGTAGGCAAAGGGTGATGTTGGAAGTCTGAATGAACATAATTTCATGGAGAAAAAGAAAAGGAGCATACCTGCAAAGGTTTTTCGTTACTTTCCTTTGAAGCCTCAATTGTAAAGATTATTCATGTCATCAAAAACCACCGAACACATGAAGTGGCATTCTGTAGATAATAACAATGATGGGTTAATGAGACATCCATGAGATTTCCAATCGTGGAAGACATTTGATTCATTACATCTCGATTTCTCAACTGATCCTAGGAATGTTCGATTGGGATTAGCTGCCGATGGATTCAACCCATTTGGGACTTTGAGTACCAATTATAGCATTTGGTCAGTTGTTTTGATCCCTTATAATCTGCTTCCGTGGATTTGTATGAAACAAACATCTTTTATACTTTCGATGATTATTCCTAGAAAACAAATTCCTGGAAATGATATTGATGTATACTTGCAGCCTTTGATTGAAGAATTGCAGGAGTTATGGAGAAACGGTGTTGAGACATTTGATGCTTCTTCTAAAATAATGGTCAAAATGCATGCTGCTTTAATGTGGACCAATTGTGACTTCCCTGGGATTGAGAATTTATCTGGTTGGAACACTTACACGGCTTTGGATTGTCCCGTTTGTAACTTTGATTTTGAGCCCAAACGGCTACCTCACAGTAGAAAATGGTGCTTCTTGTGTCATCGAAGATTTCTCGATGCATCTCATAGATTTCAGCTGAACAGATCAAAATTTAATGGTTCCATTAATCGTAGACCACCTCCAAAGTTGTTAAATAGTTTTGAAATATTGGCACAGCTTGAAAATGTTGAAACAGAATTTGGGAAGGTTCATCATTTGAATGATAGCGGAAAACGGGTCCAAAGTACATCGTCAAGCGAAACCGGAACACAACAATGGAAGAAAAAAAGTATATTCATCAAACTTCCGTATTTGGAATTTAATTTATTGCGGCATAATATTGATTTGATGCATATTGAGAAGAATTTATGTGACAATTTGATTTTCACATTGCTTAATGAGAATGGAAAGTTGAAGGATCATCTTAATGCTCACAAAGACTTACAAATAATGAACATAAAAAAAGATCTCTGTCCAGATGAGAATGGAATGTATCCTCCGGTAATTTTTGCAATGAAAAATAGGGATAAAGATACATTCCTTCGAATGTTAAAGAATGTTAAGGTATCTGATGGGTATTCAAGTAACATCTCGAGGTGTGTTGACTTGAATAATCGTAAGTTACATGGATTTAAAAGCCACGATTCACATATTTTGTTACAACAGTTACTACCATTTGCATTGCGTACATTATTACCTGAAAAAATTACTGTTGTTGTACTCCAGTTCTGCACATTTTTCAGAAAACTATGTGAGAAATCTCTACATCAATTTCATCTTGACAACCTCCAGGAGAGGTTTGTATTGACCCTTTGCGCAATTTAGATGATCTTCCCTCCGTCCTTTTTTACTGTAATGATGCATTTAATTGTGAATTTGGTTGAGGAAGCTAAATTAGGAGGCCTCGTTCATTATCGATGGATGTATCCAATTGAGATGTACTTTATTTATATGTTTTCCAGTTAAGTAAACAATTTTTGGTACTTAATTAAATGCATAATTATGTTTATTTTATTTCACATATATCTTGGGCATTTGAAATCATACGTGAGAAATAAAGCTAAACCAAAAGGCTCAATTACTGAAGGCTATGTGGCTGAGGAGTTTCTTACCTTTTGTTCTCGATACTTGGATAATATTGCGACAAGATTTAATCGATTTGGACGTGTTGAAGACACATCGACTCAATCTCAAATACATCAGAAATCCAAAATATTTCCTGCTATTGGCCGATCAGTTGGGAGGACCTCAAATGTGACACTGACTGAATTGGAATTATTACAGGCACATAGATATGTGCTGCTGAATAGTGAAATTGCAGATCCATTTATTGAAGAGTTGAGGATACAAACAAAGAGACGAATGAGAGGCCGAACACGAAATGAATTTCTGTATACAGATGTTCTTCCACTTTACCGTTGCTGATGTGATAGCACGGAAGTGGACATTGAAAAATCTAGGTAAGAAGTGGAAAGATTTTAAATGGAGATTGTGGTGTGATTTCAATGATGCTTTGTTGACCACACTACAAATGTATGAGAAGCAACCCAGTGGGGTTCCGAAAGAGCAGTGGAAAGTGTTTGTTGACAGGCATCGGGATCAGAAGCGGATGGTATTGAAATATATATATTATTATATTATCCTCATTTTACATTTATACATGTATATGAAAAGGATATGACATTAAATACATCAGTATTAAATTTCATTTTATTTATTTCAGGATCTATCAAGACAGAATGCGTCAAACCGAGCGAAGCAAGTCATCCCGCACATTGCGGGCTCAAAAAGTTTTTCTAGAAATTGAAGTACATTGGTAATCTTTTAATTAGTTTAAATATTTATAAGACAATATTATCCATTTAATATATTGAATTGTTGATTTATCATTGATTAATGCAGTCACAGAGTTTAGGCCATGAAGCATCCAGAACTGAACTGTGGTTGGATGTTCACAAGAAATTAGATGGATGTTTTATTAATGAGCCTGCTAAAGAATTTGGGGTATGAAGTCAATTTTTTATCATAATAACTTCTTATCAATTTTTTCTATGTTAATATATATTTATATTTTATTTATAGGTCAAAATTAAAGAACTATGGGATGCCAATCCTGCGCATTCCTACTCTGTCTCCCAGGATGACCCGGTTGCTAAAGTCCTTGGGAAGGAGCATCTTGGGAGAGTGTGCGGGATGGGTTTGGGACCCGTGCCATTTGAGGTTTTTAGCAGGCCACCGAGGATAGTTGTTGCATCTACTGCTGACTTTAGTCAGCCCAGAGATGCTAAGAAAGAGATTGTTTCTTTACGAAACACAGTTCACCAGCAGGGGGGTCAGATATCTGCATTGCATAAAGATTTGACTAAACTACGTCAACATATGAGCAGATATTCTCCTGGTGGGATTGCATCGATTGGTGGCATGCATGTAAATCACAAAAAATCAAAATCATTTAGTTTTCAAACTTTCATTTGTTTTAAGTTTTAATATAAATATGTAACCGTATTTAATTTTCAATATAATGTTCTTACAGGTGACAGCACAAAGTGGAAATGAAGGTGGAGAGGGTGACGATGCATCATCGGACTCTGAGTAGTTGTACTGTTGATGTGTTGAACAAAAATGGAAACAGTTGGTTTGTATATGTGACATTTGTGGCACATAGTTTCCACCACACATTTTCATGTCCTAAAATTTCCTTGATTTCTCATGTTTCTTTTTATGCATTTTATTGATTTTTGATGTTTCTTTTTATGTATTCATTTCTCGAGTGTGGTATAAATCATTCCATTTAGGTCTGTGTTTGAACTGGTAGTCGATATTTTGGTTGACTAGGAGTTAAACCCATTGTTGATGTGTTGAACAAATTGGGTCATTTCATAGTGATCAAGGGGATAGTGTTGTGGACACTTTGGTGAGGCCCATTGTTGAAAATGTCTGATTTAAGCATCAAAAGTATCTAAACATGCTCTATCTCTTCTAAAATGTCATGAGAATGTTCTAAATCAATGGTGGTTCACTAAGATATAGGTGTGACTGAGGGGTGATAAATTAGCATAAGTCCATGAATATAGGCAAGAATACTTTATAAATTAAAATATAATCTCGAAGATGGATGTCGACTTGACGCACAATTGGTATGTCTTATAAAAACACGAATTTTAAGAAAATAACTTCTACCAAATACTTCAATATTAGGATGGTTACAATGGACCATTTCCAACCAATACTGTTTTGATCACTGAACTGTTACTACATGACTTGAACTGCATTCCCAACACAATTTCCACTTAATCATGGTCTGTCTGGTAATTATTACCTATCATTATATCCCTGAATTATTTATATTATGATTCTTAATTCCATTTTTTGATTCATTATAAGTTATCCAGTCATGAAACTTTAATTATTGGAATTCCAGAACTTTCTTCTTTACCATTCATGACTATTATTTCTACAACCACTCTCCCAAAGGTTACATTTTCCATGACCTGTATGATTCTCCCCACCATAGGATTTTATTATTCATCATTTTAATAAAAATAGGAATCTAATTCCCATGAAAAACACTCTTTCCACCACTAAACATGGTTTCTAGATGTGAGTCAACATAATTATACCATGTTCCATCACGACAATCCATCATTGGCATACGCTGAAGCCTCATCTGGAACTAATATTCCATCCTTGAACAACCTGTGGTTCACTTCCTACCACATAGATTTACATCATCCACTTAATAATAAATAGAAATTGTCTATTCATAATCACATGCATTATGCAATCCTCATTCCAGGCTCACACATTCAATCAACATCAATAACTGCATCTTGAACTTTAACCCAGATTGATGATGTTATAAAACTCGATCCTCTTACATAGTCATCCATAGAACTAGGATAACTTAGCTTTTCTACTAAAAACTCTGGTCTACATCACTCACCACAACATAGTTAATACCTAGGTAACCTCACTCAGGGATTGATCAGTTAACACAACCTTTTTAGATCCCACAACCCTAAACCAAGTAGTTATGTGATAATACCCCTCAAGGTGTTACCTGTGATTTCATCCCTCAAACTCTCAGAGACTAGAAATTTTTTCACAAAACACTACACAACTCTCTCCACCAAACCTTAGTTAAATAGGAAATTTATATGATAATGAATACTAAATTGATGTTACATCAATGAAATGGGAACACCCATTTCATATAATTCATAGGACCAATGACACTATGCATTCTTGGTATTTTCTAGCCTACTCAAAAAATAAAACCCAAGGGTCACGTTATCCTACATAACCATTTAACATGGATGATGACTTCTTGAGTCATACACCTTTGAAATTAAACTCACACAACTAACTAAACTAAATAAAATTAGATTGGCATGTCAATCCCACGAATCTCAAGCATTAAAGATGCTTATAACACCTAGAAGTTTTACTTATCTCTTGATCGCCTACCAACTTGGGGAATAATTCCACAAATAGAGTCCTACTCAATCCCAAAATACATAAAAAAACACATTCTATGACCAAAAACTAAAAATATGCATCCAATGATGCTTAATATCTCCAAGGATGCTAGAAAAACTAGGTTAAACCCTCACATAACACGAGGAATCAACTCTAATTCTAGGTTTATTCCTAAAAGGTCACTAGAATCTCCCACCTAACCTATATTCCAACATAAAAAGATGTCAACTAAGACTAACTAGAAATATCCACATTCCTATAAAATCTATATCCTAATGTAACTCTAAAACTATTCCCACAATATTATTTTTTATAACAATATATTTCTAATGTGTTATTTAAGCTATTTCATCAGTTCAAATTTATTATAAGTATTAAGGATGGTTTCTAGGCCACAATACCAAAAAAATCATTATATAAATGTTTTGGTACTAATATAACTACTAATTCATCAATTATCAATTTTTATAAGTAGAGTGGAATCGCTATGGATGATCTATCCTAAGAAAGTGAAGTTATAAGATTTAGTGGAATCCAGTTTGGGATGTTACAATGTTGTATCAGTGGAGTTTTATCTTCCTAGTATTTACTATTTAGGATAGTTTATACATGAGTATGAGGAATGTGTTGGAACCTTTGATTGATATATGACTGTTGTGTTAATAATACTTTCTCTAATAGGAAGTCTTATTTTCCAGAGTTTCAGATTTTTGTTCTATTTTTAAATATTAAAGTTGTATATTATTTCTCATTGAGAGAAAATCATGTTTTTTGGATGTTGTGATTTATTCTGGATATTCAGCTCTTGGTCATTGGTGGGAGGCCAGGGATGGTTTTTTCTGGTTTTATTTGTTTTTCAGGGTAGTGGTGCAGCAGAAGAAAACAATTATTTTTTTTATTCTGGGCAGATTTTCGCGACGGTTAAAACCGCCGCGAAATGTATACTGGAGGCGGTTTAAACCGCCGCTAAACGTAAAATAAAATTTACTTTTATCGGAGGTTATAACCGCTGCTAAATTGGAGCATCATCTATGCCTCATTCCATGGGGGTTCCCATGGATTTAGCGGCGGTTTTACGGCCGCTGGAATTTGAATTTATTCGCGGCGGTTATAACCACCGCGAATAAAGTGATATCCAGGGCTCGTAAAACGGCTGCTAAATTCAAGGGAACCGCCATGAAATGAGGAAGCGACGACACTTTCCTGAAACCACCACGAAACGTAAATAACCGCCACTAATATATTTCTGACGCCCTATTAGACGGCAGTTTCTGTAAACTGCCGCCAAACAATGTCACGGCGGTTTAAACCGCCGCAAAACGCAAAAAAAACCGCCACTAAACAGCGATTCTGTTGTAGTGGTAGAAGATAATTTTTTGAAAATCATTACACATTTTTAATTATTTAAGGTTTACATAAACATTTTTAAATATCCTTTTTCTAGAATTCATCAGACATATGAATACTATATTTATCCGGATATTTTAAAATTCACAAACTCTATCATAATAATAAAACACAATTTTATTTATCTCAAAGGATTACACAAAGAAGTTACGGTCTCCTTACATAGCCCCTTATAACCCCATCATAGGACCTATGTGTAAGGTGTTCTAAGGTGAGAGAATCTGAGGGCGGCTCAGCCAACATTTCATGAGTAGTAATTTCTATCAGTTTGAACTTCTCGCGAAGGCGATTCCATTCTAGCTTTACACGATGAAGTTTGGCTTGGGTTTGGTCCAAAGCAAAGCCCAGTGGTGCTACCTCCTTCCCAAGTTCCATTAGATGCGCTTCGATTGGCCCGAGACTACTGGATGAGGCCATCAAATCTTTTTTCTATATTAATTAACCAAGATCACTTGTATTTAGAGACAATAATAGAAATGTTTAGTTTCCAGCGGTCTTATTGACCAATGGTCATATAACAGTTGAAACCCAACGGTCTCATTTTAATTATACTCATGTTATCAAATGAAAGAGTTTTGTTGAGTATAAAATAAAATAACACACAAAATTAGAAAACAAGATTTATTCAAAATTTCGGGTTGTTACAAAGTTAACATCTGGGAGTTATTTTTAGTGAATTGGTATTCTGTCAATGATATAAATGGTTGTATCACTATGAAACATTTGAGATTATTGATGCCCCTTGTGTGAGTAGTTTTTGGAAAAAATGTGTCACTAATATCTCCATAAATTTTTGCACCAAACCATGAAGTGTGAATATTTCTTACTTAATATAAGGTAAATATATGTTAGGTTAATATTTTTCAGCTTTAAATTATATTTTCATACATTCGTTCCTTATCCGATCTATTTCATTACTGTACTAGATTGACCTATGAGTGTGTACCTAATGTACGACTATTGTACGCCCTCAAAAAAATTGTGTCTTGTTCAGGTCAAAAACCACTCCCTCTCAACCATTGATCTTGTTATAACTATTGCAATTAGTGTTGTTAGGAGATCAAACAATGGTTGAGAGATGAGTGTGAGATTTGTTCCAAATGAAACTTCTAAAAAAAATGAGGGGAGTGATGAAATATAAAACATATGAGGATATATAGGTCAGGAGCTTATGGTTTGACTTCTGGGAATGCTTAAGTGAGTGGGTCTTGAAATATGATTGCTAAGGATGTAGGGTAGGTTCGGTGAAAATTCATTTAAACCTGAATAATTTTAAAATAACCTATATTTATTGGATAGAAAGTGGAAAGAATAGAATGTAATGGTTTTCACACACACACATGAGGAGTTAGTGGAATGGTTGACTTTTTAATTCCTTTCTCATATTGGTGTCATTAATATCTTTGAATTTCATTGTGATATGATTTATGAGACATCTTTTTCCATTTTCACAAGGAAGAACTCCTTTGTGTGGTTTTTGCATTGATCAAATTACTTTAGTGAATTAAAATTTCCTCAAATGTTAAATCTTCATGATGTTGGGAATATATATATATATGCCTCATTTTATTTGGATATGTGACTTTTCCCAGGAGTGCAAATGTTTATGTGTGGGGGTGTGATCGCACCACGATTCACTATGTAATTTTCACCTTTACACCACTATGATAAACTTGTTTTATATTGAAAATTATAAAAATAATGAAAAGTTTCATTCCATTTTTGAATAATTTATTTTGTTTTTATCACTGTTAAAAAGGTAAATGTTACTTGTTTTGATGATTCCATTGTAGGAGGAGGTGATTTGGAGGGCCCGTGATAATGTCCAAGAAAAATGGGCCAAACTGCCCAGGATCCAAGCATACCAGTGGATTAATCTGCATAATTATACTATAACGTGCATCCAATTGGGATGAAAATTTTTGGACTGGTTCAAAATTCATTGGGATACATTTCATATGAAGGAACCCAATACTCATTCAGCTATCTGGTGGCCTAATCGACCTGATCTGTCCAACACACCAAATCGACATGAAGTCCAAAGTGGTGTGTTCTGATCTGTCCATATCTCGTGATATAGGTGTCCAAATTATACCAAAAATTTGGTGGAGATAGAAAATATATGACGATACAGCTTTTTAATTTTCTCCAAATAGAGATAAGTTTTTTTGGAGGTCAAAACACCTATGAAAAGTGGTTTTAATAATTCTGTGTGCTCAAAACCACCTTCCCATTTTCCTATAAAATGGCACCTTGGGCTCCTCATTTGGGAGTTCAACCAAGAAGTGAAGCTCTTCCATTTTGGAGTCCTAGAGGAGTCTCATCCTCATCCTAGAAGTTATACAGGCCCCTATCTTCATAGGGGGGTCAAGAATGAAGAAGGAGTTCCAGCTGAGCTTCCTCCTCCCGATGTCGAGCTAAACAGTGGGTGTTTATTATGTGGGAGTTGCACACATGTAAAGGGTGTTCTAGAACTTTTAATACTACTATTTTGATTTATTTTGGGTTTGAAAACATTTCATTTAGAAGTATCTTACTTTGATTTATAATTTTTATGATATAACCGAATGAAATGCTCTTTACTTTTAACCGATCGGTGCGATGTTTTGAGTGTGTGACTTGTGTTGTTCTGATTGGACAGAAAAATAATCCTTTTCATCCTCACTTATTTGAGATTTAAATTTGTTTTGGAAGATTTTATACCATTAATGTGATCTGTACCTTGTCTATATGATTGTTATGTCAAGGTTTTTATCAACGTGCTTTGATATAAGAGCTTGGAAAGTAATTGGGATTCCAATTGATTTCAACCAAAGAATTACATCAAACCTTAATTAACCTCCAAGAACAATGATCTTGAAATGTGTGTAGTGAACTCACAATGAACCCCTTTTATCTCATAATTAATTAACACCACCTTTTCTTTCCAACTATTAAACTCTTTAATTAAGTAATTTCATCCTAAAACTATTTTCAAAACCACCCCCTATTTAAGTACTTATTATTAAAAACACACACTCTAAACCCACCAACTCTCCTTGAGAGATGACCTAGGGTCTTCCCTATAATATAAATCAACCTAAAAATCATAATAAACTTTTGACATCATGACAACGTGGTCAAATACCGTTCTTCAATGTGTGATATGGAAGATTGCTTCCTCCTGATCAAGATCATCCAAGACAGTGGCTTCATTATCTAGTGCATTACAGAGATCATTTTGTGATCAGGGAACATGATGTAATGTGGGTTAAAAATGGAAATATGCCATCATTCCCCTGACATGTCTAGTGATAGGGGCTAGTTATTCCTTTTTAATCACATATTCTCCATTGATCTATTTTATCACCAATTTTGAGTCCCCTTTGATATTCAAGTGGGCTATGTGCAGCTGTAGGACTAGTTACAATCCAGTGATGAGGGCATGATATTCAGCCTCATTATTTGTGAAACCTTAAAATATCAAGAAAGATTAGGGGAAAATGATTTTTCTATAGAAACAAATACAACCCCATACCAACCTGATTGTGCTTCAAGATTTCAATCCTTGATCTGATAGGTCTCTGGAAGGCTCCATCAAAGTACATCTCCCATATTCAGGGAGTGTCAAGGGCATATAATACCTCTTCATCTCAGAGCTCAGTGTGTTCCAATGTATTTTTTGGGGTAGTATGTTTTACAAGTAAATTAGATAGGTCTTTTCTTTTCATAGACTTTTGTGATATGAACTAAATGTCATATTGTTGTAAAATGACTGCCCATCGAGGCAGCTCCCATTCAATATAGGGCAGCCAAGTATGTACTTGAGTGGATCAATATAAGATACCAAGTGTAATTCATGTTGTTGCAAGTAATTCCTCAATTTTTTCACTCAAATATGAGTGTAATATAATTCTTCTCGATATCATAATATCTATTCTCAGTATCTATCATCATCCATATGATTTAGTTGAGAATATTCTTACTTCCCGTATCATTTTTCCTTGTGAGGAGGGTGCCCAGTGAGCATTACATGGAGGCCACATGTAAGATTAGTGGACCCCCTTCCACTGGAGGCATCAAAACTATTAGGTGCAGTAGGTACTTCTTGAGACATTCACAATATTTTTGGCAGTTATCGTCCCATTTATAGGTGATCCCCTTCTTCATTATTCTTATGAAGGAAAGAGTGTTTCTGACTAGGTTTTCTATGAATCACCAAATTTTGGAGAGGTTCCCTTGGAGTTACCCCAGTTATTTGAGATTTTTGGGGGTGAAATTGATAAAATAGAACTACCCTTCTTTGGATCAACCTCAATACTATGGTGACATACCGAAAATCCAAGGAAATTTCTTGATGTTACCCAAAAATAAAATTTCAATGGATTCATCTTCATATTATGATGTCATAGTTAATCAAAGATTATTTGGACATTTTTGAGGTAATCACTTAATTTTCAGGATTTAACAACCAATTCATCGAAATAACACTCATATATCCTTCCCATGAATAGCATAAAGATATGATGCATCTAATTCTGATATGTGGAATTAGTGTTATTTAATCCAAAGGGCATGACCTGATAGTATAATATCCCCTGAGGCACTCTCAAGGCAATGACTTCTTCATCTTCAGGGGACATCTTGAACTTATTGTACCCTAATTATACATCCATTAAGTAAAGGGCTTTGAAACTAGTAGTTACATTGATCAAGAGTTCTATGATTGGAAATAAATAATCATATTTTGGGAAATGATGATTAAGGTGTCTTAAGTTAATTCAAACCCTAATCTACCCCTTATTTTTCTTGAAGGGGATGATGTTGTCAAGACATATTGGGTATTTTACTTCTCTAACAAAGTTATATTTGTTAAACTTGTCAAATTCCACCTCTAAATTGGTGTAATGATAGGGTTTCATCCTTTGGGATAGCTGCTTGAAGCATCAATACTCATCGGGTAGTACAAGATGGTGCATAGCCACATTTGGATTCATTCTGGGCATTTCCGTATAGTTCTAAGAGAAAACATATCGGTGCTGATTTAGAAATTAAATGTAAAGACCTGTAAAATTCAAGGAAATTTTTTTTCTTAATTTTCTTTGGGATTTTATAAGAACGCAGTTTCTGACGGCACCTGATTCTGAGGCCCGGTGTGCCCGGAATCATTTTCCGAAGTTTGGCTCAGGTACGTTCAGTGAACGAATGAGAGGGTTTTTCTAACTTTTGAATCGGTGCTCGGAATCGAATTCTGAAGGCACCGATGGAATCGCAGTGCCAGTATTTGCTTAGAAACGCCTTTTCCAGAATAGCGTTTTCTCGGGTGTAGTTTTTAATTTTTGGGGTTAAGTTAAGAAATAAAATAAAAGTGGTGTGACACTTTATTTTATTTCACTTAAAGCCACTTAATCCAGGTTAAGAGGATAAGGTGGGACCCACAATATCCTACCCACTTGGTAGGATATTTGTGAGGTGGGGCCCACATGAGCCCCACCGTTTCCTTCCCTCTAAGTAACGCACCCGCGAAAACCCCTTTTTAATTAAAGGCAATCGTGCGTTTATTTGGGTTAAGAAACGCCTCTTTAATTGGGTAGTTAAGTCCTTACAATTAATTCATCAAATTAATTGTTCGTTTCTTAACTTTGAATTTCTAATTGTTGGCATGGAAATAAAATAAGACCAACACTTGTTTTACTTGAGGGTGGCTTGTTGAGAGGATTTGGAGAAACTCTAAATCTTGAAGATCTTCATCCTCCTTCGCAAAGAACGTGAAGAATGCGAAGAACGCATCATTGCTGACGAAGAACGCTAGCCTCTGACGAAGAGCGCCAAACCCTCGGAGATCGACGACGTGACGTCGTGTACCGCGACGCCGACGATTCTCCTTCTACGACGCTTCTTCCGTGATGTTCCTTCCCCACGACAATATTTGATCAATAACTGATTGAGGTAGGGGGTTGCGGTTCTTTTAATTCTTTGTGAATTATATCCTCAACATGAGTTTAAATGGTGCAATTAAATTTGTGAGATTTTAATCCTCGGAGTTTCTCTACGCAACGCCATGTACCGCGACGACAGCGACGCCCCTTCCGCGACGCGACGATCCTCTTCTTCCGCGACGGTTAATTCCGCGACGAACTCACATTCGATGACAACGTTGAGGTAGGGGTTTTTGTTCATTTTAATCTATGTGATTATATCTGCAGTTTGTTTAAATATTTTTCGGAAGCCTTTTTAAAACTGCTAACACGGTGGGTGTGGACCAACGAACAAGTCCGAACCCACCGTCTCTTCGTTCTTGGTGAGCGGATTGGCGGGCGACGACAAATCAGGCTGCATGGGTGATGTGAGGTCCTCGCAGTGAAGGACGGGCTCCAGGAGGGCCATTGGCGAAGATGGCACGCAATTCCGACCACCGGAACTCGTCCGGAGGTCCGCGGAGCGGCCCACCGGCGCGCCTCGCATTCACGGCGGCGTCGGCGGCAGGTGGCGGCGGCGCCCGGCGCGGAAATGGGAGGAGACTTCGCGGTGGCAGGCCGCGGTCCTGTGACCGTGTGGGACCGGAAGGAACGGGACGCGGCAGCCAGCTGCGTCCGCTGGCAAGGGCGGCCCCACGCGGGGTCGCGGTCTCTCCACACGGGGGCAGCGCGCCCCCCGCTTCGCTCAGCCATAACGGCCGAGCTGACTCACTGGCCACCCGGCCAGTGCCAGCCGGGTCATGCTCAGGTTGGGCCGGGTCGACCCGGTTTGGGCCGACCCCGGGGAGGGGGGGGGGGGGGGTTGGGCCGGGTCGGTCTGGGCCCAGACCCCCCGTTTTCGGACCTCTTCGGTCTTTTGCCCATATCTTGGGCTACAGATCTCCGATCGATGCACCGTTTATGGAGATGTGATCCTTGGATCGAGACGGTCGTTTTGACATATTACACTCAAGGTTTCGAAGAACCTGGGGTTCGTCCAGGTTGGTTCGTACACGAAACCAATCGGGCCCTCGGAGCAGAAACATTTATAACTTGAGCTCCAGACGTCTGATTGACGTACCGTCGACTTTGATGGAATCCTCTAAGTGAGACAGATCTTTTGGATTACTCCGCCCGAGTTTTGGGCACAGGTGGAGTATGGTCGGGTTGGTTTTGACTTAAAAACCAACTGGGCCCCTGGGATGAAAAATCCAATAACTCTCAGACCGGGCGTCCGATTGACGCACCGTCTGTGATGTTGAGTTCCTATTGGCGATACGGAACTTTTGGATACATCAACTCTGGACTATGCGTCAGTTGATGTATCAGCCTCTCAGCTCGTGGAGAAGACCCTCCCGAACGAGCTTGTTGTGTGCGGGAACCCTAGAGCTGGCTGAGACTGCGACGACGATGACGACTGTACAGAGATCCAAAGTGGATTCAACGGAGACGACTACAGCACTCAGCGATCCTACGTGGATCAATGCTACTGATCCTGTGTGGGTCAGATCCTGTGTGGGTCAGCGCTCAGCGGTCCTGTGTGGGCCAGCGCCTACATATCCTGTGTGGGTCCGATCCTGTTTGGGTCTTTGCGGGGGTTAGTAACTATCGATCCTTTGTGGGTCCGACGGCATAGATGAATCAGTGGATATATCTGATCGTCTCTATCGTCATACAAATAAGTATACCTGTGTGAGCTGAATCCTCTTTTTCTTTCCTTTGTGGATTGTGTTGTGCTATCCTGTGTGGATTACGTTTCGCTATCCTGTGTGGACTGGGTTGTGTTTTTCTGTGTGGACTAGGTTGTACTTGGGCTAGGAGGTTGGAGTGAACTGGAATTGATGACTTAGGTATATTTATGGGAATATACCTAAGCAGTGTTGGATGCTACTTCGTGATTGTATCATTCCTTTGTGGATTCTGGGAGACCTTCGGGGGTATCGAGGTCCCTACTGAGTAGCTTATACTCACCCATGCACGGGCTATGCCCGCACTACGTTGTGTTGGTTGCAGATGACGGACAACGCTGATCGTGGTTGAGGCTTACGGAGCAGGAAGGTACCTGGAGGTGGACCACTGGGTGGGACGTACTCGGAGCAGTCGGATGAACCCGAGGAGCAGTGGAGGCTATCTATACCCACCCTTCAGGTGAGACTTTCAGTGGACGGCTCGACGCTGCGGCTTTACTTTTCAGTTGCTGTTTTTCCCTTTCCAGTTGTACTTTACTTTCATTTTGGGTTTGTATACTGGCCCACTTACTTTTCCACACTTACTGTTGTACTCAGTTTTTACTTAGTGTTTACTTCTACTGCTTTCTTGCTCTGTGGTGTCTGTTTACTTTACAAAGGCAATGCCTTCCCTTTTTACCGGGATTTACGCCTTGGTGCTAGTCACCAGCCCCTGGCCTATGGAAGGCGGGCTTGGGGTAGTCACGGTACGGGCCCCGAGGACGGGTCGTGACAAATTGGTATCAGAGTCAGTGGTGGTGGTAGAGCCTCAAAGTGTCGCCCACCACCTACTGCTCGGCCAACTCCTCTGCCTCGTCCACCTGCTCCCTGCGGACCGCCATGGTCGACCCTCTGCCTCTACGTGGGTGGCCCCTCAACCATCTGCTGCTCCTCCGCATGGCGGGTCGGGTAGTCACGAGCCATGTGGCCCTGCCCGCCGAATGCGTAGCACTGTCTGCCTCTCGAAAGACTGGCTCTGCGCTGTGTGCCCCACACAGCTGAGACAGTGTCTTGAGGTCATCTGCCTGGACCCATGAGTCATCCGTCGACTGCCTGCTGCAGAAGACTTTGATACATGCCGCCTTACGGTAGGTCTCGCTACTGATGCAGGCTCAGCAAGGAAGCTCTCAATCAGAAGGGCTCGCTCCAGGCAGTGGAGGCCTACGACCACGGCGCACCCGAGATGATTTGAGGTACTATCTATGTCTATTCCACCCTTGCTGCAGTTCTTATAGACACAGGAGCGAGTCATTCATTCATAGCCGCTTCCCTTGTTCGGAGCTCGGAGATTCCGACAGAGTCGTTGGCTCGATCCTTACGGCTAGAGACTCCTACGGGAGCAGACTCGATGATTACACACCGGTGCCGGCAGTGTGAGATTACTCTAAGAGTCAAGAGCTTTAGTTGGGATCTTCTTGTAGTGGCGTCGAGGCCTTACAATGTCATCTGGGGCATGGATTGGTTATCTACGTTCCATGCATAGATTGACTGTATTAGGCGCAAGGTGCGATGTGTACGCACCGACGGGAGCAGGTTCACCTTCACCGACGAGAAGGGATCCTTCACAGCACAGGATGGACTCTCGCAGTGGAGAGGACAGCCCATCACTCATCAGCTGGCTAGCCTCATCTTGGGAGGAGTTGATGTTCGGAGTCCTAGTTTTCCTGCAGTGGTAGATCAGTATGCGGACGTTTTCCCCGATGACGTTCCAGGACTACCTCCTCGCAGAGTGGTAGACTTTTATATTGATCTATACCCTGGTACAGCCCCGATATCCACCCCAGCATATCGGATGGCTCCCGCCGAGCTTCGAGAGCTGCGGGTACATTTGGAGGACTTGCAGGGAAAGGGATTCATCCGACCCAGTGTTTCACCCTGGGCTTCCCCGATATTGTTCGCCAAGAAGGCGGACGGGAGCTTGCGACTGTGTGTCGACTATCATCGCCTGAACCAGGTGACAGTGAGGAACAAGTATCCGCTACCAAAGATTGATTACCTCTTCGATCAGATCAAGGGAGCATGGTGGTTCTCAAAGATAGACCTCAGGTCAGGCAATCATCAGCTCAGAGTTCGGGACGAGGACGTGCAGAAGACGGCCTTCAGATGTCGGTATGGACACTATGAGTTCTTGGTTATGCCATTCGGCGTAACCAATGCTCCGAAAGTATTCATGGGCCTCATGAACAGGATCTTTCATCCATACCTCGATCGATTTTTTGTGGTCTTCATCGACGACATTTTGATTTACTCGATGACTGAGGAGGAGCATGCCTACCACTTACGGGTTGTCCTAGACACACTCCGAGAGCACCAGCTTTATGGAAATCTCTCGAAGTGTCAGTTCTTGCTACGTGAGGTCCACTTATTGGGGCACGTCATCTCTAAGGATGGAGTTGCAGTAGATCCTGCGAAGATCGAGGCAGTACTAGCTTGGGAGCCACCCAGAAGCGTGACGGAGGTGCGGAGTTTCTTGGGACTGGCTGGATACTACCGAAGATTTGTTCCAGACTTCTCCAGAGTTTCGGCACCACTGCCAGCTTTGACGAAGAAGGGAAAACCCTTTGTGTGATCAAAAATATTTCAGCAGAGCTTCCAGGAGCTGAGACATAGATTGACCAACGCCCCTATCTTGAGGATTCCGGAGGAGGGAGTAGGGTACGTAGTCTACTGCGATGCATCAGGGACCAGACTCGGATGTGTCCTGATGAAGGAGCGGGTAGTGATCGCCTATGGATCACGTTAGTTGAGGCCGCATGAGCAGAACTACGCTACCCATGACTTGGAGTTAGCAGCAGTGGTCTTCTCTCTGAAGACATGGCAGCACTACCTGATGGGCGAGCGCTTTACAGTCTTTTCTGACCATCAGAGTCTCAGGTACATCTTCTCTCAGAAGGACCTAAACCTGAGACAGCGGTGATGGCTCGAGTTACTCCAGGACTATGACTTTGAGATAGTCTATACTCCTGGGAAGGGGAACGTGGTAGTTGATGCTCTTAGCAGGAGGAAGGGAATTCAGCTACTTGAGGAGGCGACAGAGCAGCTAGCTGCTTTGCAGATATCCTTCGTGGATAGAGATGGAGCAGCCTTCCTTCAGTCACTCACAGTCACTCCTCCACTACTGCAGCGGGTCAGAGAGGCACAGTGTGGGGACGTTGACTGTGAGACGTGACGTGCGCAGATATCCTCAGGATAGGCACCTGATGGTTTCTCCTTTGGAGCAGAGCACGACGTCCTTTTCAGAGGACATACCTTGGTACCAGTTGATTTTCGGGAGGAGGTGCTAAGAGAGTTTCACACTTCTCCTTTGGCGGTACATCCTGGAGTGGCGAAGATGTACCAGGATCTCAAACGATAGCACTGGTGGCCGGGCATGAAGAAGGTTGTGGAAGAGTTTGTTTCTCGATGCCTCACCTGCCAGCAGGTGAAGGAATAGAATCAGGTACCAGCAGGCTTGGTATAGCCCTTGGAGGTCCCGGAGTGGAAGTGGGATGGGATATCTATGGACTTCGTGACTGGACTTCCATGCACTTCCAGAGGCCATGACTCTATTTGGGTGATTGTCGACCGACTCACCAAGTCGGCTCACTTCTTACCCATCAGAGAGTAGGGATCAGTGGAGAGCTTGGGACGTCTCTATGTTCAGGAGATTGTATGGCATCACGGTGTGTCATCATCTATTGTCTCTGGTCGAGATGCTCGCTTTACTACCCGGATTTGGAAGGGGTTGCAGGAGGCGTTCGGGACGCAGCTACGTCTGAGCACCGCCTTTCACCCTCAGAAAGATGGTCAGACCGAGAGGACCATATAGACTCTCGAGGACATGCTCCGTGCATGTGTCCTCGACATTGGTCGCATCTGGGAGGACCACCTACCCTTGGTGGAGTTCGCGTACAACAACAGCTACCACTCCACCATCGGGATGGCACCATACGAGGCATTGTACGGCTGACCTTGCAGATCCCCTTTGTGCTGGACAGACCCTGGGGAGTTAGCACTTGTGGGATCGGAGATGGTCCAGGCCACGACAGAGAAGGTCCAGATCATCCAGGAGAGGATGAGGATAGCTCAGAGCAGGCAGAAGTCTTATGTTGACAGGAGGCAGAGGCCACTGGAGTTCGAGGATGGCGACCACGTCTTCTTGCGGGTCTCACCTCGACGTGGATTATGGAGATTTGGTCGAGGCGGCAAGTTGTCTTCACGCTTCATCGGGCTATTCCAGGTCCTCAGCAGGTTTGGCGAGGTGGCTTATCACCTGGCTCTACCACCTCAGTTGCACCGAGTGCACGACATCTTCCACGTATCTCAGTTGAGGAGATACGTGCACGACCCGACGCATATCATTGACCATGGGGAGTTGGACGTTGATGATGGGGCGACTTTTGCGGAGGTCCCAGTGGAGATCGAGGATCGATAGGAGTGGGTCCTACAGGGACGATCGATCCCTCTAGTGCGCATCATATGGCAGCACAGGAACCTCCAGGAGAGCACTTGGGAGTGGGAGGCTCAGATGCGTGCTCAGTACCCACATTTGTTTCCTTAGTTTATGATGTATCTTTATGGGGACGTAAATCCCTGAGGTTGGAGTGATGTAAAGACCCATAAAATTCAAAGAAATTTTTTTTCTTAATTTTCTTTGGGATTTTACAATAATTCAGTTTCTGACGGCACCTGATTCCGAGGCCCGGTGTGCCCGGAATCATTTTCCGAAGTTTGGCTCGGGTACGTTCAGTGAACGAACAAGCGGGTTTTTCTAACTTTTGAACCGGTGCTCGGAATCGAATTTTGAGGGAACCGATGGAATCACAGCGCCGGTATTTGCTTAGAAATTCCTTTTTCCTGAGTTTCGTTTGCTCGGGTGTAGTTTTTAATTTTTGGGGTTAAGTTAAGAAATAAAATAAAAGTGGTGTGACACTTTATTTTATTTCACTTAAAGCCACTTAAATCCACTTAAGCCAGGTTAAGAAGATAAGGTGGGACCCACGATATCCTACCAACTTGGTAGGATATTTGTGATGTGGGGCCCGCACGAGCCCCACCGTTTCCTTCCCACTAAGTAATGCTCCCGTGAAAACCCCTTTTTAATTAAAGGCAACTGTGCGTTTATTTGGGTTAAGAAACGCCTCTTTAATTGGGCAGTTAAGTCGTTACAATTAATTCATCGAATTAATTGTTCGTTTATTAACTTTGAATTTCTAATTGTTGGCATGGGAATAAAATAATACCAACACTTGTTTTAATTGAGGGTGTCTTGTTGAGAGGATTTGGAGAAACTCTAAATCTTGAAGATCTTCATCCTCCTTCGCGAAGAACGCGAAGAACACAAAGAACGCATCATCGCCGATGAAGAACGCCGGCCTCCGACGAAGAGCGACGAAGAGTGCCGAACCCTTGGAGATCAACGACGCGACGCCGTGTACCGCGACACCGATGATTCTCCTTCTGCGACACTTCTTCCGCGACTTTCCTTCCCCACGACAATCTCCGATCAACAACCGATTGAGGTAGGGGGTTGCAGTTCTTTTAATTCATTGTGAATTATATCCTCAACATGGGTTGAAATGGTGCAATTAAATCTATGTGATTTTAATCCTCGGATTTTCTCTACACAACGTCGTGTACTGCGATGAAAGTGATACCCCTTCCGCGACGCGACGATCCTCTTCTTCCGCGACGGTTAATTCCGCGACAAACTCACGTTCGACGACAACGTTGAGGTAGGGGGTTTTGTTCATTTTAATCTATGTGATTATATCTGCGGTTTGTTTAAATATTTGTCGGAAGCCTTTTTAAAACCGATAACATGGTGGGTGCGGACCAATGAATAAGTCCGAACCCACCATATCTTCGTTCTTGGTGAGAGGATTGGCGGGCGACGATAAAGCAGGCCTCACGGGCGATGTGAGGTCCTCGCAGTGAAGGACGGGCCCCGGGAGGGCCATTGGCGAAGAAGGCACGCAATTCCGACCACTGGAACTCGTCCGGTGGTTCACGGAGCGGCCCGCTGGGAGGAGCCACCGCGGCTGAAGCCGCGGCGGCAGGCCGCAGTCCCGCGACCGCGCGGGACCGGAAGGAACGAGACACGGCAGCCAGCCGCATCCGCTGGCAAGGGCGGCCCCACGCGGGGCCGCGGTCTCTCCAAGCGGGGGCAGCGCGCCCCCCGCTTCGCTCGGCCATAACGGCCGAGCCGACCCACTGGCCACCTGGCCAGCACCAGCCGGGTCGCGCCCAGGCCGGACCGGGCCACGCCAGCTGAGTCGGGTCGGTCCGGGCCCAGACCCCCCGTTTTCTGACCTCTTCGGTCTTTTGCCCATATCATGGGCTACGGACCTCCGATCGACGCACCGTCAGCGGCGATTTGATCCTTGTATCGAGACATACGTTTTCACATATTACACTCAAGGTTTCGGAGAACTTGGGGTTCAGATGGATTGGTTCGTACACGAAACCAACCGGGCCCTCGGAGCGGAAACGCTTATAACTTGAGCTCCGGACGTCCGATTGACATGTCGTCGACTTTGATGGAATCCTCTAAGTGAGACGGATCTTTTGTCTTACTCTGCACGAGGTTTGGACGCAGGTGGAGTATGGTCGGGTTGGTTTTGACTTAAAAACAAACCGGGCCCCTCGGACGAAACATCTAATAACTCTCAGACTGGGCGTCCGATTGACGCACCGTCTGTAACGTTGAGTTCCTGTTGGTGATATGAAACTTTTGGATACATCAACTCCGTATTATATGTCAGTCGATATATCAGCCTCTCGGCTCGTGGAGCGGACCCTCTCGAACGAGCTTGCTGTGTGCGGGAACCCTAGAGCTGGCTGCGACTGCGACGACGACGACGACTGTACAGAGATCCTCAGTGGATTCGACGGTGACAACTACAGCACTTAGCGATCCTACGTGGATCAGTGCTACCGATCCTGTTTGGGTCAGATCCTGTGTGGATCAGCGCTCAGCGGTCCTGTGTGGGCCAGCGCCTACAGATCCTATGTGGGTCAGATCCTGTGTGGGTCAGCGCTCAGCGGTCCTGTGTGGGCCAGCGCCTACAGATCCTGTGTGGGTCTGATCCTCTGTGGGTCTTTGCGGGGGTTAGTACCTATCGATCCTTTGTGGGTCCAACGGCATAGATGAATCAGTGGATATATTTGATCGTCTCTATCGTCATACGAAGAAGTATACCTATGTGAGCTGAATCCTGTTTTGCTTTCCTTTGTGGATTGTGTTGTGCTATCCTGTGTGGATTACGTTTTGCTATCCTGTGTGGACTGGGTTGTGTTTTCCTGTGTGGACTGGGTTGTACTTGGGCTAGGAGGTTGGATCGAACTGGAATTGATGACTTAGGTATATGTATGGGCATATAACTAAGCAGTGTCGGATGCTACTTCGTGATTATATCATTCCTTTGTGGATTCTGGAAGACCTTCAGGGGTCTCGAGGTCCCTACTGATTAGCTTATACTCACCCCTGCATGGGCTATGCCCGCACTATGTTGTGTTGGTTGCAGATGACAGACAGCGCTGATCGTGGTTGAGGCTTGCGGAGCAGGACGGTACCTGTAGGTGGACCACTGGGCGGGACGTACTCGGAGCGGTCGGCTGAACTCGAGGACCAGTGGAGGCTATCTATACCCACCCTTCATGTGGGACTTCTAGTGGACGGCTCGACGCTGCGACTTTACTTTTCAGTTTCTTTTTTTTCATTTCCAGTTGTACTTTACTTGCAGTTTGGGTTTGTATACTGGCCCACTTACTTTTCCGTACTTACTGTTGTACTCAGTTTTTACTTAGTGTTTACTTATACTTCTTGCTTGCTCTGTGGTGTTTGTTTACTTTACAAAGGCAATTCCTTCCCTTTTTTCCGGGATTTACGCTTTGGTGCTAGTCTCCATCCCCTGGCCTATGGAAGGCGGGCTTGGGGTAGTCACGGAACGGGCCTCGAGGACAGGTCATGAGATTAAATGTACATCTCTTTCTCTTTGAGGGGAATGGTATAAATAATTAGAGTAGACCATAGGGATTCTTCCATTTATATAGTTATCTGTCCAAGATCATCTATGGTGATGAATATGCCTACCTTGAATGTTGGAGGGGTATTCCTAATATCATCCCCATCTTCCTCCAATTCTGATTCTATGGAGGTATTTTTAGATGAATCTAGAAATATGAGGGGTCCTCCTCACTATTAGGGTGAGGGAGGCAATTAGAATAGGCATTATCATCCCTTCATATTTGATTCCTCACAAATATATGATGGAGATGATTGAATTTTATACTATCACTAAGTAAATGAGGGGCTTGGTCCTCTAGGATCAGATATGCTACCTCAACCAGATTTATGGGGAGAACATAGTTACTATCAAGCACACTCTAGGGATTTATAGTGGTGGTCCCCAAGACATTAGGAGCTACAACCTATATATCATCATTTTTCATTGGTCTCTTACCTCCCTTCTTGTAAAAATATGCTTCAGCAAATATGGCTATGGAAGTCTCAAAGGGGAAACTATCACCATTTAGTATTCAAACTTTTCCATCAATGGGATACTTTAGACACTAATGGAATGTTAAAGGTGTTGCCAAGTGGATATAGAGCCAGGGCCTCCCAAGCAGTACATTATATGTGGTCTCTTTCTGAATAACCATGAACTCAGTGTCAGATGTATGTTCCCAAAATAGGGCTACAAGTTTTATCTTCTTTAATAGGTCTTTACTCATGATTATCATACCCTTGAATGGTTACCTTTATGGGATACAGGTCCCCTTCCCTATATCCCAAATGTCAAAGGGTTCGAACTGGGATGTGATTAATCCCAGAACCATTATCAATTAGAACCCTTTGTATATTGACATTATTGAGTCTTCCCAAAACATATAGGGTTTTAATATGTCCTTAAAGGACCTCTTTTTTATCCTAGTCAGTAAAGAAGATGGAGAAATGAAATTCTAAGGACATGGTCTCCAATCGATAGACCTAGGATGCAGCTACTTCTGTATCAAACTCTTGTGGGATCTGGAGGTATTCAATAAGTGCATCCTTGAGTTATTTTGAAAGAAGGAGAATAATGAGGATTGATAGATTGGCTGGGATAATAGCTAGCTATTTCATAATGTCTTACTTTTGTGTCAAATGTTAGTGCTTCTCGATATGGGTTTTATCTTAGGCATGCAGTTCGGGAGCCGAGGTATTTGAGATGGACAGGCTTGGGGCTTGTGTAGAAGTTGAGGGAATATCTGCTTCCAATAGTGCAAGTTTCATTTTCCTTCTTTGTTACTTGGTTTGATTAGATTCAACTCCTATTAGGAATTCATGTAATATAATTGGATGGGGGCGACTACTATAGGACTTTGGGAAACCTTCCTGCATCTTTTGGACCTACTAGAGTGATTTCACATGAGTTTGAACTACATATATGTGCTTTATGGGGATATGATCTGAATATTAGGTCTGATTGTATTTTCGTTGTCCCATGTATCCTCAGATTCAGTGTATGTAGCCTCATGTTCCCCAGTTATGTGTAGGAAATTCATATTTGGGGGAATATTCATAATTTTAAAAGGCGTATTCCAAGTGTATCACATTGAAAGAACCAAATATGATCTCTTTGTCCAATGAGGATTCTTTTTAGTGGGCCAGTGCCCATGCTGTGGATGTTGTATGAAAGAAATCTGTAGGTTCAGAGCTTGAAATGGAGCAAAACGTGACTCTTCCTCTTTAGTTTCTTCCAACTTGTCATGATCATGCCCACCTTTGGGAGGCACATTTGATGTTACCTCTTTAGGTGATGGAGCTATTGTGGGTCTGTGCAACTGTTCTATCAAGGTGGCATGATCTCGATCAATTATTTTATGATTCATCTATTTGTTGAATTTTTGTGCACACCTGGTCAGAAATTTTGTCCAGCCATCCTCTTCATTGCACCAGACAACAGTTATGTATGCCACCTACTTTGGAGAGTTATCTAATGTCACCTATCTGAAATAGACCATGCCTTGAAGGACGTCTTTGAAGACTAAGAAATATTGGTTACTATAACCCAGCATTCTATAGTAAGGGTAGTAGTCAGTATGGTCAATGAGTTTAACCTCATAAGTCATTATAGGATTTGGAAGCTTGAGTAGGTTATTGTCCCTAGTGGATAAGAAATAACTTGGGTCATATTCATTTCAGAAGGAGTATACTTTTTTTATTCGTTCCACAAATCCCAGGTGATCCTGATTTCTCTGTGCTTCTAAATGAGGGTGATTATATGGTTGTCACTGCTTGGAAGGAGGTTTTGCGTAGTTTGGGGTCTATCTAGGTACTTGAATAGGCACTTATATTAGCTTCAGAGTGACAGCTGCATCTTCTTCTTTAACTGGCCTTTTCCATTGTGTTTTCGGCATGAGTCAAGTTTTAGATAGGATTCACTGAATATAATCCTTAAAATGTTGTTTCATTTCATCAAAATCTCATCACCCACTTGGATAATTCATGTGGATAATAGGTTCTTATAACTCATCCCTGATATTTTTAGCACAGAGTTCTAGGAGTTTCTCTTATGAGAGAGGGATGTTGAGTGAATATGTTAATACTTTCCATCTTTATATGAAATTAGACACCCAATCATTCTAACATTTCTTGTAATTATTCAGGTTGATGGTTATAGTTTTCATCAGTGTGGAGCTAAACTGATAAAGGAACTGATGAACAAGGTCTACCCCTCCTAAAATAGATCCCTCTGGGATGCTATTGTACCAATCAAAGGCCACCTGTATTAGAGTCTGTATGAAAACCCTCATCTTTGTCACCTCCTATTGATCTTTAGGGCCCATCATCAGTCCACATCGGGATATGAAGTCTGTGAGATATTATTTAGGGTCTCCTAAACCATTAAAAGTGGAGAAGTTAGGATTTCTGAAGTTGGGTGGAGGTGGAGTATTATCCACCCAATCAAGATATGGCTTCTTCTCAAGGTGCACGGGTGCATGTCGCCCTTCCATGACTTCCATTCAAGTATATAGGGACTCGATGATGTTAAGTAAATTTATGGGAACTATTTTCTGAGTCATCTCCCATCCACAGGGATCAGGTGGGGGCTGATGAGGTGGTACCACCTTCATCTCCTATTGATTCTTGATTTATCCTAGGACTGAATGATTACCCTGGTGAGGGAGAGGCTATCTTTGCAATGGAGGGAAGTCACAGTCATTTTCGACTTCCTCATTTATGATGATAGTATTTCTAGATTCGGAGACAATCTGATTCTCATATACCACTCTTGTTGGCGGATCTTCTATGGGAGGGATAATATTCATCTCTTCTTGAAGATGATACCTAGTGGGGACATTTCCCCTAAGTAGATCCTTGATAAATTTTTGGATATCTTTTATTTCATTCTCATATTGTGGAAAATGTTCCTCTGGGGAAGGAACTTAAATTCTTCTAGGTGATTATCAGGATGTAGTCATACCTTTCCCATTAGTAATGTTCTATCATGGAGGTGGAAACTCGATATTTAGTGGAGTCATATTTTGGAGGCTTCTTTGGTTCTGGGTGTGCATAGCTTCATTTAGTGCATCTAAATCAACTTCCTCTTGGGGTAGATTCTTTTTGTTTCATCCCTATACATTTTTTTCTTGATCAATGTATTCCATGTTAATAGTGATGACATTGATATAAGAATATTGGCAATGGTGGTTGTGTCATTAATTTCAACACAACATGTTGATTATGCATTAATTTCATTAGGGTCATTATTTGAACCCTTGGCCTTGTTGGGCCATTTAGGCTTGTGAACACAGTGGGGTTTGATCTGCTTTTCCATATTCTCCTCCCATATTGAACTATGAATAGTGAATTTGAGGGATTTTCTTATTGTGGTTGTCATACGGGCACCGAAAAGTAGAGGTTTGTCTCATGGTGGGAGGGATAGGTGGGACACCAATCATTTTCCTCCCAACCTAGAGAATACTTATTCTCTTTGTGGTGATGATGATGATGAAAATTACACCCGCCCTATGGTTGAGGGTCATTTGGGGATATAATTGGCTCTTATTGGTCCTTTTACTGAGGATCCAATGATTCCATTCGGGGACTTAATGATCCTTGGGATGGGCATGAAGATATAGATTCCCCATCCTAGTAGCATGGGGGTGATCTTGAATCACCACTAATTCTTCTAGGACCCTCTCAAGGGATTATGAACCTAGATGTGGTGATTGAGATATAAATTCCCCCAATCTAGCGAGATGGGGTTCATTCGCAGCTACCGAGGATATGACATGAATCCTCTTAGAAATTGATGATCTAAGGGTTAGAGGTGGTGGTAGATATTATCCTAACCTAGGGGGATGGTTCCTATACTATATGGATACTATGGTAGCTATTATTGTGTATTTTTTGACATAGAGTAGTTGTGTTCATGTAGGATTTGGTTAATATGGTAGCCTATGATGAGAACCATTCTTTACAAGAAGTTTTCCAGATGATTGAAACTTTGATCTTCGTATTTGAAATGCATTTACGTTACTTCTATGGGCCTAGTTTTATGTCATGTTGGTTATCCTCTCCCTTAATTTGTGATTTATTGGAATCATTAAAGTGAGGTAATTTCATTTTAGTGACCCACTAGACTGAGCATTACCTAATACTTTGATTTCTCCATAGGCTATAAAATTACAGGATGTTGAATATGAGAGGTTCTGCTGTTCTAGGTGTGCAGAAAAGTGTAACACTCAATACTTTCCCCATCCTCAAATACAGATGCATGACGTGGCTTTAGAGATCAGATTATGAAGTATCATGGTGTAGTGGTGGAAATTATGTTGCATATTTGTGTTGTGCTTCTCTGGTTTTGGATGTTGGTCCATGGAGATAGTAACCAGGTCTATCTGACAACATATTATATTGATTTTAGGAAGGTGACACTCATATCTAGGATAAGGGAGATGTTGAGACATAATTTTCTGATGAGTATCCCACATATTATGGCATATATAATCTATGAACTCCTTTTGTAGTTCATCTGGAATATCACAGTCAGAAGTAGTGAGGAGTTATAACATGATGGGGAGGTTGTTTCTGGATAACTCTCTCCATATGTCAATATCATCCTCCTCCTCATTAGACTTACATGCCTCCATTCGGTCATACCACAGAATATGGCTCTGATGGTTGCCTATTGACGAGAGTGGAGTGTTACTGGAATTTTATGGGGAACCATATATATTTTACCTCAATGTTTCAAGAACCTCTCTATACAAAGGTGTCAATGTTTTGAACACCTCTCTATACAGAGTTGTTTCAAAAAGGGGTGTATTTTCTTGTCCATGGGAGATATCACCATGGGGAGGTTAACCATGGTGGATTTCATGAGTAGAGTCCTTACAATCCATCTCCATACTACCACAAAGAGGAATATCATGGTAATGAATGTATTCTACTTTCTCTTTTATGGAAGAGTAGACAGACCATCGTGATGTTGAGAATGTTTCTCAAAAAAACTCAAGGACACTAGAATTAATTATATTAGGAATATGGTCCATGTTCTATGTTGTGGATAGAATATTCCAACCTACCCTTTGGAATTGTGCAGGGATATGAGCCTACTGCATGACGGTTTCTAGAACATGTTTATAACTATATGGTACTACGGGAGTATGCATTCACTACTGAGAAGATATCAAAATATTCCAATAATTTATCTCATTATTGATAGGAATATGAGCCTATCTAGAGGCATGTCCTATTATCACTTAGTGATCCTTATTCAAGATAAGAGTGTGATCCCAATACTGAGCCTTTGGGATATATTTCTGGTCTTTTTTGGAAGGAGTATTAGTCAACCCCAAGGCATGTTGTGCTCTCACTTGGTGAGCCTCATTTGGAACAAGAATATGAGCATGGTCTGAATATTCATTTCCCACCAAAATATGCCAAAGGATCTTCATAATGGGAGAAAGAATACGAGCCTCCTCTTGTATTTCTTTAGAATGATGTTGGTGCAGTCATTCATCGTCATAAGTAATAAAATGCACCTGGATTCTGTGATCTGCTATAATATTCTAGGTAGATTCACTAATAGGAATAGGAGTATATCCTGATGCATGTTCCATTCTCACTTGGTCATCCCTAGCTAGAATGGGAATATATGCCCAATATAGGGCCTTTTAGTATGCCACTAGACTTCTTAGACTATAATATTATCCTATTCTAAGGATTGTTCCCCTCTCACATGGGGATCCCTAGCCAGAATGAGGATATGATCCCAATCCTGGGCCTCTAGAATATGTCATTGGATTTTTTTGATAGGCATTTTCCCCTATCTCGAGGCTTGTTCTACTCTCACCTGGTGAGCCCTGGTTGGAATGGGAGTTTTATCCCGGTCCGACGCCTCATATTTTATTGGAATATGTCGATAATCCTCCTAAAGAGGAGTAAGAAAGTTTGTGTGCTCTGGTATAACCACTTTTTCACAATGATTAGAGTGTTGATTTTCCCTAGATATAGGGATAAGAGTATGAGCTTATTCCTTTTTCCGAAGTAGTTCTAGAATACACCAGTGGAGTTCTTCACCTATTTCTAAAATATATTTTCAATTTAGAAAATAATGTGTAGGGATATAAGTCTACACATTTTCAATATCCAATACACACTGGTAAATGTATTCAATTGAAGCGATAATATATTCTCACTAATTTCCTCATTGTTCTATCATAATATCCCAATGGGCTTCATGCATGGGGGTAGGGATATGAGCCTCCCCCATTCCTGTTGTGGGAATATTCCCACATACTTGTTCTGAGTCAGCAGGGATATGATTCTTCTTACAGGTTCCTGCCAAAATATTATGTTAGGCATCGTCAATAGGAGTGGGGATATGATCCCTATCTTGGGTATCCAATTCCTTAATCCTTGGATGATCCTTCCTTATTACCCATGCATGGGAATCAGAGTTTAAAGCACATTAGGTGGTACCCTCAACAGAAGACCAGTGGGTACCGGTGGGATGGTGTTGGCAACGGTGGTTGACAAGTGCCCTCCTCGGTAGCACCTGGACATAAAGTGAGCTGTATCTGGATTCTTAATCTTCCTTCATCAAAGACTAAAGGTAGCAGTTGTCACACTTTAGGGATAATATCCCAAATTTGTTGGTTATATAAAAAAGGGCTACTAGCCTAGAAGGATTCTTTCCTAGATGGTTCGGGATTTCCGGTTTTCGTGCTTGGAGAACCTCATGGGCAGCATCCATGGTCGGGATCATATTATGTCAGTGGTACTCCCAGACCATCATGTTTTCCACTTGTTGGGAGCTATTAAGAAAGTGAGATTTCTTTGTGACCTATGGGGGTTGTAGCCAGAGATGATTTACTAGGGAGAACATTGGACGATGAAGACATTGTCTTGAATCAGAATGCTAAAATAAGTATCTTTAGTTTTACATATGACAAAGAACAAGGTTACCAATTAGTGAAATACCATAGGTATAATATTCTCAATTAGATATGAATGGTTAACACAATTTTTATTTTATTCTAGATTCATACATTCTTCTCATTTTTACTTGTCAAAATGAGGATGGACTTATTAGAACCATGGTTATAGAGGATCTTCTTTAAGATCATGTTGGTCTTACTAATTTTTTTTATAGGGTTTTCAAACCAAAGTTTCATACAGCATGATCATGCTATCATCCCATCATTTTAGAGATCCATGTCGGTCTTGTCAGTTTTTTTACATATGGGGTGAAAATAAAATGGCTAAATGGATTATAATTAATTATTTTCTATTATATAGATTCATGTCGGTTTCTCCATTTTTTTGCATATAGCAGGAAAATAAAATGGCCTGAAAAACTATAACCCTATCATTCTATTATTATAGAGATTCATGTCGGGTTTAACATTTTTTTTTCACTGGGACTTGAGGTGTGGATGGGATCTAATCAATGGTTTTATTGTGGGTAATTTGTGTTGTGAACAATCATGAACATCATATTACCATTTTCTCTCTTACCAAAAACTCCCAATGGTTCCCTCATCCATAACTAGGTATAGACATAATTATAAAGGAGGGTAGTTAACTAGGTTTTCAGGACCAGTGACTCTTGGGGACTCACATTGGTCTAGAGGATGGGGGGTTGGTCTCATCGCACCCTTTTAGAGGGAATTATTTCCTACTTAGGGAATCTCTTATAGATTTAATATATGTTTTTGAATCTCTTCCAAATCCCAATATGGGACCGGTTACCCTAAAAAAATGGTCAAGTGTTATTTCTATTTTAAATGAAAAACAGTGGGGGGTCTTAAGTGAATCCATCTATATGTATCTGAGGTTCTCCATCATTTTACAATAATGGGAGGACACTTATATACTAAATCCATAAAACCAAGTGCTTCGGAATGTGTTTCCATGCAAGGAGGTGGTTAATATTTTGAGGAGGTTATTGAACCGTTATGAAGCATCCTACATATTCTGGTTATGGTAAGAATCAAACCCCATATAGTTTGTTGGACCTGTGTAGTTTAAATTCATGTTGAGAGGAATTATATAGGTGTTCCAGGACACTAAGTCTTCAAGATCGAGTCCTCGAGTAATGTCCTACATATCCCAATTATGGAAAGAATCAAAGTTGTTGTTGTTTATTTGCTTAGGGCTTATAAACTGAATTTTCCCTTATCATTACAGATACTTATGGTGTAGATGGAATGATTATTGAAATTCCCTAAGATCACATGATCTATGATCGGTGTGAGAAATAAAGGATGGAAAATGATCATTTTTTCATTTCTCATGATGTGGGAATTATGTACTGGGACTGCCCTTAGAGGATTTATTATAGATTTTATGTCTTAGTAATATTTCCTATGTATCCCATTCATGGCATGAATTAGATTCATCGTAGTTCAGTTGACTTCTCATTCCACTGATGGATGTGGTTGAGTAATCATCCCATGGGAATGATTTAGTCTCAATGTTCGAAAATGACATGTTCATAAGGCTTACATCACAATTGATGTTTATTTGAGCTTGATCCTTCAGAAAGAACCCTACATATCCTAGTTACTATAGGAATTAGAGTTCTCATAGTTTAATCATGCCCTTGGGATTGAATCCAAGGTGGATAGCATTGTGTTGAGGGTAATTTTCATACCACTCATTGGGGATTTATATACATATGTTTCCCTGGTGGGTGGAGACTCATGATGTGAATGATATGATTATTGAAACTCTCAAAGATCGCATGATCTATGCTCGGTGTGAGAAACAAGGTATGAAAAATGATCATTTTTTCATCGGTCGGAGATTGAGGGACTTATGTATTGGGATAGCCCAATAGAGATCAAACCTTAAATAGGGGGACTTTATATCATAAATATGGTAGGAATCAAAGTCATCATAGTTCCTTTGGTCGGGGATTACACTCTGAGGTTACCCTAGTCTATTGGGGCATATCTTGTTATGTCACTGGTCAGGGATTACACTATAAGGTTTCCCTAGTCTTTGTGGAGGTTTATGGTGCAAATGATATGGTCAGTGAATCTCCCTAAACTCACATGATCCATGCTTGTTGTGAGAAACAAGGGATGGAAAGTGATTAATGTCATTACTTGTAGAGATGGGACTTATATACTAGGATTTACATGGATAATCAACATGTAACTTGAACCTTGAAGGGTTGGATTACCTATCCTTAATATGGAAGGAATCATAGTCATTATAGTTCCCTTGGTCGGGGCTTACACTTTGAGGTTTCCCTTGTGACCTACTTTCCTTCTTGACATGCGTTGATTGTCCACTTTTCCTAATATTTAAGGGAGTATCTTCCTGGAACATATGAAGAAAACTAAATGATCCATTTGTTCTTTCTAAAGGACTTCATGTAACATGTGTGTCATATCCTAATTTTTTTTCATGATCAAAGCTAACTTGTATAGAGGACATCGCAAGACCTGAGTGGTTTGTCCTGAAATCCATCACATGACATGGCTGGCTTGTCTAGAGGGTGTTGTATAATCTAGATGAATTTACCTAGTTTCGTTTGGAAGAGTTATATTGAAAAATATGGAGTGTTTCATTAGATTCAATATGACATGTCATGGAGGGTGTCGCATGTCTTGGATAACATCCCTCGAGGGCATCACGAGTCCTGGCCAACATGTCTGGAGGGCGTCGTAAGTCTCATCTGGATTGACTATAGGGTAATTCAAGACCCATGTGGTTTATCCTAAAATCCATCACATGACCTAGCTGGATTATCTAGAGGGTGTCTCATGATCCAGTTGGCTTGCTCTAGTTTCATTTGCAAGAGTCATCCTGACACATATGAAGGGTTTCACAAGATTAAATACGACATCTCTCGGAGAGTGTTGTGTGTCTTGGATAACATCCCTAAAGGTCTTTACGAGTCCTAGAAAACATTTTTGGATGGCATCGTGAGTCTCGGATGACTTTCCCATCGGGTATCTCAAGATCATTAATTGACATACCCATATGCAACTGTGAGACTTGGTTTTCATGAGCTGGCGTCATTATATGAGTCAGCAGATGTATCTGAAGGATGATTCAAGGCTTAGGTGATATTACCAAATAAATTTGTGAGACTAAAGTGGTATTCTTGGGGGGGATCATGTGACTTACTTTGACATATCTGGAATATTTATCATGACACAAATAGCATGTTTAAGGAGCATCACAATATCTGGGCAATATGTCCTAGTGTTTTTGCATGCCTTGGATGGTTCACACAAAGCACATGAGGGTCAATGAACATATTTTCTACTTTAAGTCATCCACCTTTAATATTTTTTCTATACTTTTTATTGTGAGTGTCTTAGATTCATTCAGTTTCAGTTTATTTTAAGTCTCTCTTGATCTAGAAGACATGTGGGATGTTCTTTGAATGGACTATAAGGATCCCTTCATGTGATATATGAATGATCATGTTAAGTTCTTTATGCTCAGTGCATGATTACTCTAGTTATTCACCATCATATTACATGAAGAAATACTTTCCAATCACAAGATTATCTGCTCTGAGAAATATTCTCTAGAACCAATGTAAAATTCTCATATTTTGTTCTATTCATCATGATAGGTAGCAGCCCAGTGCATTTTTCATGCTGGGGTGGGGGATTTATAGGCCTCTACACCCCGGTTGTTTAACGATTTTCACATCATATCTAGAGAATATCCAAGATGGAGTCGAATAAGGGGTCTGGCACTATGTGTCTTCATGATCCTTTGTTGTGGATCACTCAGAGGGAATCACCTAATTTTTAGTGAACACAAGTACCTCTCATCAATGCCTCCATTATTGGAGTATTTCTAATTAATATAGACTTGTTGAATTATGTAGATATATTAAAGTAATTTCGTATTATCATTTTGACATGTCTAATGTCCTTCGCAAGATCAAAGTTCCTATTGAAAGGCCTACATGAGATGATTGATGCCTTTCCTGGGACACTTCGCGAGGCAAGGGTGGTTTGTTATGGGGTCTCCGTGAGATCAGGGTGGATTATCTAGGAGTCTCATGGGACCATGTTATGGACTTCATTAGTGAGTTGAAATCATTTTAAGACCATGAGAGGCTTTCTTCTCCTCCCTCTTTTATTCCATTTTTTTATTTTACAAAGGATGGGATTCATCTGAGATTACAAGAGTAATGTCAAAGACAATTACTCTATTTTTCAATTATGTGTTTCATGACCAATATGGTTCATATGGGGGAGCATGAGAATTGTGTGGGATAAATCCATCCTTTTATCCTTAGGGAGCCAAAGGGAGAGTGTGAGGTTTTCTAGGTATACCCAAGGCCTTTCGTGCGATGAGTCTAACAAGCCAAAGGTCTTTCGTGAGGTAAAGAGGGCATGTCACTGGGGTCTCACAATGTCTTGTGGTATTCCAAGAGCATGTCACATGTCCTTTATGATTTTGAGTAGCTCACACTGCCTCCCCTTTTATTTCTGTGGTTTTATTCTACAAATTTTTGGGGATCATTATAATTTGTTTGGATGTTATCAAGGATAATTATCCTTCCCATCGATGATATGTCACATGATCTTTATGACTTATAGGGGCCTCCAACTTTGTACATATTTCCTCCCATTTTTGAATGATTTTTGGTTGGATTGTAAGGAGTCTTCTAATAACGAATCACATGGCTCATGGGAGGTTTTTTTGCTATCATTACACAATCATTGGTTGTCCAGAGAGCCTTCACAAGAGCAGGAAGACTTTTTTAAAGGGGTGGTGTGGGTCTTCTATATGTTATGCACTGCATGTGGATTATTCGCATGACCTTATGATGGTCACGTGATCATGAGCCCCATGAGGGATCACGTGACCTATAGGTCTTGGTCATCTTCTTCTTCCTTTTATTTTGCAGGGAAAATAATACTCATATTTAGGTATTCCTTCCTTTGTGAATTTTTCAATGCTAATTTGGTGGTTGTCAACACACCTCTCAACCACACGATGGATATGAAGTGATAAATAAAGTAGATATGGATATGGAAAATTTTACATAGTTTATCCAAACTAGGCTAATACAAGGATCATAAACAAGTGATGTGATGATATACTAAAACCTCAAAGTGAACTACTTGATTCTTACAATTTGGAGAGACCACACTAACCCTCTATGTTTACAAGATTAAAAAATCAGAGAACTCATTACTCTAAATCACAAATAGGGATAACTACTCTTCCAAGATAAACTTTCATGATATCCATGAACCAAGAATGATTTTACACTAACAACTATGTATTAATCATCTCCTTTTTCATCAGCGTGATGAACTCCACAAACTTATGGATAGATGGCCTATGGTATCTCCCTTATTTTCTTTTCTGACTTTCCAACAAACATCTAGAATTAATCTTTTTCTCCATTTCTTTTTTTGATGAAAAAGACATCTCTTCTCATATTTCATTGACTTGCTGATTCTTTAGAAGATAGAAGTTTCAATATAAATCTATTCTTATAATTATCTTTATATAAATTCCAAAAAAGATCCTATGAATATTATTTCTATAGTATTCAAAACTATTATTTTCTCAATATTTAATTCCCAAAAAAATAATTGGAATATATCTTTGCAATATATAGGTCCTTCAATTCCCAATAACTCCTTATAAGTCTCATACTTTCCTTCCTAATAATATTCCTAAATTATCATGGTGTGATTATATAACCTATTATGGTGTGAAATTCTTCCACATCATAGAAATTTCTAATTTGGAAGAACCATTGAAATTTTCCTTTGAAACTTCTTGATGTGGCCTTTCTTCCTATGGAATTTCACCATTCATACTTGTACATATTATCAATTGTATTATTTTATTGATAACATATGTCATAATCCATGGTAGGATGATTCTTTACCTCAAATAGTAAATGAAATGACCCTTATATATCTCATTTTATTGTATATATGAACCTTATATATCACCCTTTATCACCGGCATTTCCCTTACATATCACTTAATTTACTTGTATATACTAGAGACTTTTCAATTTTTTAGACTATCTATTTAGAGTGAACCTTACATATTGAGTACAATTACTCTTACATGTTATCCTAGTGATCTTTATGTATCACTATGAAGTTTTTCTATTACCACATTTCCAGTATACTAGCTTGATTACTCTTACTTATCGGTGTGTTGATCTTTACGTATATGAGGATATTTCCCCTTGAATTTTCTAATTTTGTAACTCTAAATTTTGGAAACCATTTTGCATTATCCTGGATGAATTTTAGGTATGGTAATTTTCCATTTAGTTACCCTTTCATATTCCAGTGATAGTTTTCACTTGGTAAGATTTCATGTCCAAATCAAATTTTAGATTTCCACTTCAAAAATAACTTCTAAATAAATTTTAGACTTGCATTTAAAAAATAACTATTCACATCCACAGAATAAACTTAATAAATTACACTTCCATATATTCTTATAAAACATTAAAACTTCTAAAACACCTTCATAAATTCTAGAAAAACTTCCATAATATCAGATTCCTCTAAAAATAAATTCTAGAATACTCCAAATTTGGGATCTCTCGGGTATCTTCCTTCATTATTCTCATTGAAAAACAAAATCCAAAAACATTACAAGGGAATTTTTACTAACAATATAACCCTTTTAGTTTATTAACAAATCCTTTAAAACAGATTCAACACATGATCATCTGAAAAATTTAGAACTGACCAGAATCACAATCTAAAATCCCTAACCTTCAAATATTTTATCAATTATTTATTAATCACCAACTCTAATACAATTTGAGTAAAGATAATTATGAGAAACAATAATTAAATGAAATAATTTTCACAAAAACAATTTTATGAACTTTCTTCTATTCATCACCTCTCAACCAAGATTATCCTCCTGAATAGAAATTCAATTAATCTCCACCTTTATAAAATATCAGCATAGGAAATCTCTCCCTTTTTCAATTAGAAAGAGAAATCTCAGCCATATTCATCTTTAATAATGAGTATATTCTCCCAAGAAACTCATAGATAACTTCTCCCCCTTTTTCAACATACCCAATAATAATTCTCTAATTATTAACAAGTGATGGATAGAAATCCAAAAATTTAATTAAAGAGGATCATCATACCTTACTATAAATATAAAAAACCATAGAGGAGTGGGGGTCCCTAATAAAAACTATCTAGTTGGATAAATATGGTTTGACTCCAAGTGCTAATCAATGCCTCTCAAAATAAACTTTGGGTAAATCAATTATTATAATTTCCATAGGTAGATATCATGTCGGTGCATACTCAAATTTCACTAGTGATTTTTTAACCATCTCCTAGATGAAATGATACTTTATCTCGATGTGATTTTTCCTTAAGTGATGGATGAGATTTTTTTTCAAAGTTAAATATAACTTGAGTAATAATAGTTGATAAAAATGGGTTATTTCAAATCAATTGTAATATCCTCAAGTTTTTTCTTCATACATAGAAATTGAGTACATTTTTGAGTAGCCAAAATACATAAATCTTTCATAGTACTTAGTTAAATGTAGTCTTTCTTATTTTTTATCCAAGAACTGCACAAACCTCCAAGATAGAATGCACCACCTAATGTGGACTAAAGATCATCCAATGAACCAGACCAGTATATATCTTTGTATCCCAAAAACTCTTACTATGATGTTCCATGATAAAATAGGCCAAAATATATAGTTTTATAGATATAAAAAAAGAATATTATTCATTTCTAGTAAGTTTATTTCCTTATGATAACTTTGGTACCATACAGATTGACAAGTGGTAAACATAATTTCATTTAATATCATTTTTAGGTAAAATAAGATTCCTATTATTTTCCTATATTCTATTACATCAACATTCTTTCCATCATCATATTTTTAAAACTTCATAAAATTAGCCACTAGTTTTTTATCATTTTAGAATAATCTATTCCAAAACTCTTGAGTATCTATTCGGAATATTTTTACTTAGAAATAAACATTCCATGATTTCCTTGAATCACCTTTAAAACAAGTAAAAATTCTAACTCACCTATCAAGGACATCTCTAACTCACACCTCAAAAATTAGATTAATAAATTTCATTGTGATTCTCTTGATTCTCCATAAACATATGTTGTCCCCATAAATGATCACTAACATCCATTGATCATTCTCTTTCATGAAGAAAAGATTTTTTTCAACTCTTAATCATTAGAATCCAAGTTTTATATAGTATTGATCAATCCTAGAATACCAATCCCTTAGTTCTTTATTTATCCCATATAACACATTGTTTAATCCACAAACTTTTATCTCATATCCATCAATAAGAGAACTATTTGGTTTCTCAATTTACACTTCCATTTTAAAGACTAGATTAAGGAATCCTAATTTAATGTCCATATAGTACACCTGGAACTTTATTTTCACTAATATAGTCAAAAATAATATAATTGTTTCCAACCAGAATATGGGGGGAAATGTATCATTAAAATAAATTCCTTAAATTTTTAAATATCCCTTACACACCAATCATGCCTTGTTTCAAGCCAACTTTCCACCTTCATTGAGTTTGTTATAGAACACCCACTTGGTTCCAATGATATTTTTTTCTTCCATCCTTGAAAAAAATTCCCATATCAGATTATTCTAAATTTTTTCAAGATATACATACATAACTTTGACCCAATTTCATATTTGGAAGCCTATTCAAAATACTTATGTTCTACTTGAGATGAAAGAAAAAAAATTATAGAGTCTTCATCCTTTATGTTTACACCAGAACTATCCAACTACCTATGACATTAAATTTATTGATTTCAGTCCTAATACTTTCCTTATTTATAGATATTGAACATACTTTAATTTCCTGAACATCATTCTATTAATTAAAATATTCTTCTATCCCATGTTATCCCTCTTTTCATCTCAATTCATAATCACTTTTCTTGGAAATTTCATCACTATTTTTCTATAAAAACTACTCACTAGAGTGAGAATTATTCTTATTTTACAAAACACTAACATATTGACTTTCAATTATTATTCCATATCATTTTTATAGAATTTGTATACCTTTATTTTGGATTAATATATAAGAAAAATACATTTATCCCTACGATCATCAAACTTTCAGGTCTCCTTTTTTAGAATAAATCATTTACTTTTGAAATTTAAAAAGTATTTCATTGTTTGTTTCTTCCCATATAAAATATTTTAAGGTTTTTTATCTTTATTTAGACACAATAAATCTCAATTAGAGATATAGACTGATATAATCATTTTTTTTCTTCCAACACATCTCTGAGATATCTTTCTCAATGAGAATTATTTGGGAAATGTTATTAATGATCTAGTTCCTCCTATCAACAACACTAATTTGTTGAGGAGTCCTTACTACTAAAAATTGGTGACTTATCCCATAGTTATTTAGATATCCCTCCACCATATTGTGATTTAATTTAATGCTCTTATCATTCTGAAATTTATGATTTTTCATCTAAATAAACTTCTCCACCATTCATCGATAATGTGTAATACATTTGAAAACTTTAAATTTTTGAGATATCACTATTAGTTATACCATCCTATGGTAATAATTAGTGATTAACACATAATAGATTTTTACATCCATGTATTTGGGTGATATTGATCCACTAGTGTAAACATACACCAAATCAATAAATATAATTCATTTATTATCCTTTTTATTGTAAATATTTTGAATGATTTTCCCTTTTTGACAGGTTTCACATGTGTGAGAGAGATCATGTGAGAGTTTATAAATATCACAATCTACTTCATTCTTCACCAAATTATTCAAATAAATTTTAGCTTAAGTGTCCATCGATTTTGTGTCACAACTTTTTCTCTTCATCCTTGTTTAGAAAACACTTGTCTTCTTCTCCACCAATCCGGTAGATATTAATCCAAGTGTTCTTTCAATGCATGAAAATTAAATCATATTTTCCTTCCATGATGAATTCTTTTTGAAATTGATATCATACCATAAGTCACATAAGTAGTTTACACATAGAAAATTGAGACTAATGCATTCACCAATAATACATCCATGCACATCAATTATTTGCCTATGATTTTGGCTTTTTCAAATCTAATGTTCTTCAAGAATTCATAATTTACAAAGATATTTACACCTTATTTGTTTTACTTGATCCCTATGATAAGATTTTTGTTTCCCGTAATATATGAAGTGTATCCATTATCAATGATATACATTTTATCCTAATATATCACATTAAAATCTATTTTTTTGAAATTATATTTCTTATCTTTTACTTTCTTATTCAATGTTCACTAATTCTCTTTCTTTGGTGGTGAATGATATTGTTCCACCATTGGATCCATTGAATCATCCACGCATTACAAGGCTAAAAATTAATTATTAATTTTAGAATACTTAATGATGATTCCAATAGCTGAGATCTCCCTTTTTGGATGTCCTTCATCACACCTATTTGTACACATGGTAACAAATCCATGGTTTTGTTCCCATAAACTTCACAACAAAAATAGAAGTAATTAAAAACATACCGAGTATAAGAATTTATTCTTATCTTTTTGTGTTTCTCTTATGCTTAGAAAAAAAATCATGGAACTCACATATTGTATATTCCCAATATTCCACAACAATAACCCCATGTTTTTGGTGTATTATTGCATATATTTATTACTCCACTTGTATCTTTTAAGGTATGTTGTGAATCATTCAAATTAATCTTCTTTTAGGGTGTGAGTGTTTATGGTTTCGCATCAATCGACACTACCTTTTTCTTGCTATTAATCCCCCTAAAGATATTTTCCTTTATTTTTAAAAAGTTATAATTATAGAAAATTGTATATTTTTATTGAATTATTGTGTTCCTCCTTACCTTATTTGGTAGTCCATACACTCCAACTTCCATATGTCATGTTGGGAATTAAAAGTCTTTCTTTATCATTGAGCTTTCATCACATCTGCAAAACTTAAAATTCAAGATCCTCAACCCTTTTGATATGATATTTCATGGTATCAATCAAACTATCGATAATCTAGGATTTATGTATAACACCCCAAACTTCCATTGTATATTTCTCTTTGAATAATACAATAGCTTGTGATATACAAAACTTCGAGTTCTAGCACACCACGACCAATCAAACTAGCCGTTTAAAAAAGCAATTATGAATAGTAATACCCACTTTTTGGAATTTTATAAATTTCATTTTTCAAAATGGACTACATTTTTGTATTTGGAATATCAAAATTATTTTATGGTTAATTTTTGGTATTTTTCTGAAAAATTTCAATTTTTGATGAATAGTGAAAAACAATGTGTTATTATTTAAAACCGACTTTTATTTAAATAATTATTATTTTTATTTAAATTTATTTTAAAGTAAACAAAGATAAATAATACCTATATTAGTCCAATTTAATTCATTGGAGTCATTTTATAATAATATTACATATATAAAATTTTATTGAACTTTTTAACGTCTTTTACCCACCTTTTAGACACATTGGCAAATTTGCATAAAACGTAATTTTACTGCTTTTGTGAATTGAATTTAAAAAATCTGAGTGACATATTTGACATAATTAATTAAAATGTGATTTAATATGATGAAAATAATTTTTAGTGAATAGTAACTTTTGAATTTTATTTACCACGGTTAAAAGTAAATAGGGTAATTAAAGGTAAAAATAATATTATAATTACCCTAACACATTTTATAATTCTATTGGATAAGTGTATTTCGAAAAAAATCAACCTTAGGAATAAAATATGATCATTTTGATTCACTTTAATTAGATTAGGACATTTATTATTATTTTATTTAAAGAAGAGTTAAAAGTGTTAAATTCAAAGTTTAATAACTAAACCATTTTTAATATAGGGTTATACAAAAGATAAATTCGACTATAAATATTCATTAAAAATATAAAAAAAATTCCTATATCATGGTATATTATTTATAATTTTTAGACATTAAATAATTAAATTTATTTATGACACAATGATGATGCAGTAATTACCTTATTAATGAAAGATTAAAATAATTGATATTATAAATATAAAAATAAATGTAAATTGATAATTTTGATGCATTACACTAATTTTATAGGTTAATATGACTTTTTATGGTTTATTTAATGTATTTTTTCAAAGTAATGAAGTTTTTTTGACTTTCACAAAAAACAAATACTAAATAGTGTCAAAATTGACATTAATGAGAATTTAAAACAAATACTATATTATTAAATGATATAATATTATTAAAAATATAATATATGGAAAAAGGAATTATGTAATTATAGATATTTCATTAATGAACCACTTTGGGTTCTCTTGGAATTTTATAGTATGATTATTAACCATGTAATATAAAAATAGAAGAAGACATTGTAAAAGTTAAACTATTTAACTAAGAGTTAAATCTAAAAGATAAGGTTAATATGGTGACCTAAACTTGTCTAAAACCTATTTTCTTGAGATTAATTAGACACATACCCACATTATCCTAGAAATAAATACATTTTGATCCATTATTAACCCAAATTATTTTATAATAAAATAATATTTCAAGCTTTTCCTAAAGTGACCCTCACCTCTCTTATAAAAGGGTACTTCCCCTTCTCTCAAAATCACACCTCCAAAGCCATTTGAATAGGCCAAACCCTACTAAAATATCCTCCCAACTACCCTAAATTCAACCTATAGGCATTACTTTGATCATAAATCCATCCTAAGGATCCCTTTTCATCAAATCAAATGGAAGCACCTGAAGAAGAGGTAATTATTTCATCACCTCTTTCAAAGTTCTTTTCATCTTCCACTACCTATTTATTTGTTTTTTCAATACCAAAATAATAAATCCAGAACCTTATACATATTTTTATGTTATTATAAATATTTTACAACCATATTCATTATTCTATCCATCATATGAATGATAAAGTCACCATACGTGCGTACGTACGACTTACAGTCTCCACGTCGTGGTGAAGTTTTTTATTCAACACTTCATTATTTGGATGGGTATAATAATGAGTATAATTGATTTAAATAATAAATATAACATGTTAATGATTCTTTATATATAATATACCATCCAATTACATAATATTTCCCCATCAATAGAATGGTATTGTCGCTCGTGCGTACGTACGGAGTACCATCTCCACGAACGCGATGAGTTTCATTCCCCATCGTAACCATTTCAGAATAATTTTTATTTTATGATTAAAAATAATGTATAAGAACTTAATATCATTCTGGATATGAATCAAATACATCCTATCCATAATAAACATGACTTATGTAACAAAACATATAATGGGAAATGAATCAGTTAACACCCGAAACAATGATACTACTGAAATATTATTAACAAAGAAATATTAGAAAATAATATATGGTATCATATTTATGTATTTGGTTCTTTTATAATTTAATAACAATAATTTAACTATTATACATGAGTTAAAAGTACCCTCGACTAAGGAAAAGTATAAGGTAAGGGTTAATTTTACAATCTCTTTATTATCTGAGGTAGTTTATACGTAAGCATCTACTGGGAATTCTTTATCATCCTCATCCGTGTTTCTTAAAAATGTATTTCAAAACATTTTTACTATTTCCTATAATATGGTTTAATGTCATTTATACCCTTTTTTTACTTTTTATAAAATGTTTTAAAATTAATCTTTCCGTCATTTTCCAAAAAAGGGTACTTTATGACCTTTTCGATAAATTAAGGTAAGAATGTTTTTTTAACTTATACGGTGGGTGAGGATATTTTCTGCCATTATAACACCTTCAAAACTTTCCTTATAAGATTATAAGAATATTTTCAAAATAAATGTTTTCTTTTATAATTATGTGGCTTTTAAATTATTTCAAAATATAAAGATATATTTGATTAGACAATAAAAATAAATATTTTAATTAAATTTTAATGGCATTAAGTATCCATTTTTGAACTTATGGGCCTGAGTTAGTGGATTTTAATTTTGAACATCCATTCTAATCATTTGTGCACTTCATACCTAATGAACACCAATTTAGGGCCGATGATTCATCTGATTTTAAGGAATGTTATTATCTATATTTTAATTTGGTATTTTGACAAATGTATCTAAACTTTAATATGAACATTTTTCATTCAGGGATGAATAGAGTATTTATAAAGGATGATGGGGATATTTGGCGATTAAAGGAAACAATTCCGGATAAGGCAGATTGGACACCAGTCCACTAATGAGAATGTGGGTCCCACAATACAGACCCACATAAGCCCAAATTTCATGTTATGATATAATAAATATATAGGAACATATAAGTCTTCAAGAGATAGTGCTAATTCGGCCTCCATTGTGATTATTCAGGTGGCCCCAGTTAGAGATAAAATTCTGAGCCAGATTCTATGGGCCAGAAAAACATCCCACCAATTTTATCATATCTCAGCAACCACATATTTCATTGGGATTAAATTTTACATATATATAGGAGACATCTGGAGCTTCACTTTTGTCTGATATGTCCCACTCTAATTCTTCCATCTAGAAGGCAATATAGGTGTGTCTGTTTGGTGTATGCAAGATGGCTGCCACTTCGAGTCAAGGATAAATAAGTCTACTCTCCCTTACTTTCCACCACCCTAGGCCTACCATAATCAAGTGGGATGATTTGTACTATTGTAGGATCTACCCAAGGCTCCCAAAATTACTATTTAAGGTATTTTTGTTGAAATATTTAATCATCTTGGATGCTTTATTTCATTGTAATGTTATGATGCCACCTTTCTTTTGTAATGTTCTTCCTCAATTGTAAGTTGTTTTAATTCATCTTATTTTCTTAATAAAAGTTATTATTTTTCTATTATTATGTTCTTCTCTATCTCACTTTGATACCTTTTCCTCAAGGTGTTAATTTATTCACATCAAACCTTGTGAAATTATTCACACAACGGTGGAGTGATCATTTTCTTTTTATTGTTTTCTTACTTCTTCAATTCCTCCCTCATAAGTCTACTTCCAGCTTCCATTGAGGACATTTCATCAATGGAGGGATAACTCTTTTATGGGTTGATCCAAGGGAGTAGAAAGGGGTTGGATTGAATTTTATTTCTCACTCTCTAAATGTTTATTAATTTCTTTTATTTGAGTTTCATTTATTCGATGATTTTCTCTCTTCCTCTTCCATATTGAATTTAATCACCCCGCTTTTATGTGCTAATAAGATCCTTTACCATGGAGTGATCATGAAAATGATCCTAAAAGTGTATAGGTTATTATAATGTATTTGTTAATGTGTTTAACCAGTGGGTGATGAGGTTAGTTTGAATTCATTGAATGAATCCTTCTCGAGTTAATGAAATTGAAATCTTTAAAAAAGGAATTCATCCAATCCACCCTGAGAGATAACCTAGGATAAACTCATTATATTAATTTGAATTAACTTAAATATATTCGTGATACTTTAAACCCATATAAAATCAACCCAAATTTGGCAACCTCATAGCCAAAAATCCATCTCATAGGTTTTTTATCTTAGGTATCTTCTTAGGTCTTAGTGGATTCGACAACCCAAGATAGACTACAAGGACCGTTCTACCTTAATCTATTGTGTAAATTTTGGAGAGACCAAATTTTTGTGCCATTTATGGGGACCTAAGTAATTTATCTTAGGCACTATCATCTTTTTTTTCATCCCACTTCTCTTTTTTCACTCCCTCACTCCTATGGAATGAAATTTTGAACAAAACCAAACATAGGGAACATATCCCTACTTTGATCACTCAACTCCATGTGTGATGTACAATGACCATCCTTGTTACTACTGGTGGGATCATCAACAACCAAATGAACCACAATGTTTTAAATACTTTTATCCACAAAAATATTCCAACATATAAGGAGTTTCAATCCCTACAAAGACAATTTAAACACCCTCTTATGCAATTCCAACAACTTAATTATCCACCTAGAATAGACCATTCGAATCAACCCCTTATCCATCCTGATCCACATACATTACTTTAAAAACTATTTCAACAAATGGAGATATTGAATTTTGAGGTTTCATCATTGAGATTAGAACTACAAGTCTTTGATACGATTATGGAACCCATTTCCACTCATGTTATCCCTTCCTCATCATTGATAGAAGACTCTTTTATCTCAAAAACCTCTCATGAATTTGTTAAAGATAAAACCTTTGGATTTGGGTTAGATGAAGAGGATCAAGGAATTTTTGATAGGTGTTTAAATCAAGAGGAAACTGATTTTTTGAATTCGCAAGAGGTAAATTTGAAATCATAGATTGAGTCTCATGAATATAACTCCATTGATGATTTTTCAAAAACACAAATCACTAAACCATTTAGAGAAATCACAAACTTTGAGTCCATACCCATTCTTGACACTGATATTTCTAATTTTATGGTTGAATCTTCTATTCAAAAGGAACCAATTCTGTTAAGAAATTTTGAAAATGAAATTGAGTTTGATTCAAAGTCCCAAACTATGTCTAAAAGTGTTAGCCTACCAGAACTTGAATGAAAGGACTTTTCATCCACCCTTAAGTTTCCATTCATTGGGGATAGCCAAAAACTTCCAATTTTCACAATTCTTTATCTTGAAATCAATAAAAAGGTAATGATTATTAATGTATTTGGAAAGACTAAAAAAGAAATCGAATCCACCATTTATGATATTCCTTTTATTTTACCACTCATTTTAGAACATAGTTTTTTACATGAAAAAAATTCTAAACATAAAATGAATCTCAACCTAGTAGAAGTGGTGAAACATGGGGTTCTTAAGATTCTGAAAGCTGGTATTGGGTAAGTCGGGGGGATTCATGTCGGGCTAATGACGTTAAACAAAGAGCTGCATGGGAGGAAACCCATGGTTTTCAAGTTTCCAATCATTTTGTTATTTTAATCAACTTTATATTTTAAATAGGATTGATAAATCATTTTGATATTTAAAAATAAAAAAAAATATAGAGTGTTGACCTGTTCTTCTATTATGATTATGGATGGGTATGAAAGAGGATCGTCATATTCATCTGTGTCATGAGGTGTGATCCTTAAGTAATATCTTACCTATAAATATAAAAAGAATAAAATGTGTCATTAGTTCATTTTATTTTTATGTGATTTTAGTTTAAAATAAAAAAATATAATAATAATATTAAAATTAAAAGGCCACATCATAGGTCGTGGGGCAAACCCCGTCATAACCGACGAATCCATGAGGAATCAAACCCGGGACTGAAGAGAGACAGGGGCGCACACTTTCCACTGACCTACATCTTATGGGAATTCTTAGAGTGACATGGAGATCAAGGGATTAAAATGGAGTATCAAGAATTTCAACTTCAACCACTAGGTGACTTCATTCCATGATCCTTGTTTTCAATTTCCTTTTTGAACTCTCATTCTCTACCTCTACCCCTTATAAATTTTCTTTTCTTTAAACACTAGGGATGGTGTTATTTTATGTTGGGGGAGAAAAAATAAAAAAAATGATTTTGTGTTAAAAAATGAATGATTTGGAAAAAAAAAGTGTGCCTTAATGGAAGGAAAATTTTCTTTAACCTTGAACATGATAATAGAAATTGTAAACTTTGAAACTAAATATCAAATAATTTAGTATGCCCTGATTCTGATTTTAATCCATGTATATTTCATGAGCATAGATTTTGGAAATTGTTTCTGTCTAATGTGATATTGCATTGTTTATATTTTCATCCAAATAAAAAAAGAATCAAAACACACGTCCTTTGGATAGTGGGGTATTAGTTTGAGTTCATGGGGTCCCCCAAATAAATAGAATAGGTTTTGTGATCATTTTAGTTTTAATATGAGTATTTAAAAAAACAATAAATGTGCGTAGATAATTAAATGACCTAATGTGTGGATTTCAGCACTTGGGGATCGTGACTCCATAGTTGTCTGGCCCAGAGTTAGTAATTTTATCTCTATTTATGGTAATTTGACTCTGTTTTTTACTGAGTTAACTCAATATGATGCCTGACTATGTGGGCTTCACTTGGTTCCCTAAGGTCATTGAGCTTAGGAGTCATCAGCAAAGTCTCGCTACAGGGGTTGACTCTTTTGAGTGCAATTTCAATTACCATGGAAAAATTTCAAAAAAAAACAAAAACAAAAATAGAATACTCATCTTAATATTGAAATGTGATTCCACTTATAACTTCCATCATTTCCCCCTTGAATAAAGATGAACCCCCATGTTTAATGTGATGCACAACACATCATCACTGTTAATTGATATTGGATGAAATATGGTGATGAATTTGAACAAAGGAATGATCTTGGGATTGGGATATGATTATGAAACTATCATGTATTAAAATATTTTGATGTATTTCATGATTGTTTGGTATAATGGTTTTTGGTGATCATTTTGTATTAAATTGTTTTTGGAAAATGGAATTAAAATTTCATATTGTTGAGATACATTTTGCTCAGGAATAGAAAATCTCATGTTTTGGTGTGTGATTAGACAATAAAAATACATATATTAATTAAATTTTAATGGTATTAAATATCCATTTTTGATCTTATGGGCCTGAGTTAGTGGATTTTAATTTTGAACATCCATTCTCATCATTTGTGCACTTCATGCCTAATATACACCAATTTAGGCCCAATGATTAATCTAATTTTAAGGAATGTTATAATCCATATTTTAATTTGGTATTTTGATAAATGGATCTAAAATTCAATATAAACATTTTTTATTCAGGGATCAATGGAAGATTCATAAAAAATGATGGGGATATTTGGCGATGAAAGGACACAATTCTGGAGAAGGCAGATTGGACACCAACCCATTGATGAGAATGTGGGGCCCATAATAATTACCCACTGAAGCCCAAATTTCATGGGATGATAGAAGAAATATATAGGAACATATAATTATTAATTATTTAATGCTAATTAGGTCTCCATTGTGGTTATTTAGGCGGCACAATTTAGAGATAAACTTTTGAGTTAGATTCTGTGGCCCAGAAAAATAGCCCAACAATTTAATAATATCTTGGTAACCAAAAATTTATTTGGGGTGAACTTTTACAGAGAGATAGTAGATATCGGGAGATTCAATTTTTTCTACTATATCCCACTCTAATTCATCCATCTATAAGTCCATATAGGCACATCTGTTTGTAGGATGCAACCTGTTTGTCACTTCGAGTCAAGGATAAAGAAGTCCACTCTCCCTTACTTTCCACCACCCTAGGACTACCATAATCAAGTGGTATGCTTTGTAATGTTGGAGGCTCGACCCAAGGCTCACAAAATGCCTATTTAAGGCAGTGTTGTTGAAATATTTAATCATCTTGGATGCTTTATTTTATTGTAATGTTATGATGCCACTTTTCCTTTGTAATGTTCCTCTTCAATTGTAAGTTGTTTTAATTTATCTTAGTTTCTTAATAAAAGATCTTCTTTTTATACTATTCTGTTATTCTCTATCTCAATTTGATACCATTGCCTCAAGTTGTGAATTTAATCACACCAAACCTTGTGAAATTATTCACACAATGGTGGAGTGATCATTTTCTTTTTATTGTTTTCTTACTTCTTCAATTCCTCCCTCATAAGTCTACTTCCTGCTTCCATTGAGGACATGTCATCAATGGAGGGATAACTCTTTTATGGGTTGATCCAAGGGAGTAGAAAGGGGCTGGATTGAATGTTATTTCTCACTCTCTAAATGTTTATTAATTTATTTTATTTGAGTTTCTTTTATTCAATGATTTTCTCTCTTCCTCTTCCATGTTGAATTTAATCACCCCACTTTTATGTCCTAATAAGATCCTTTACATTGGAGTGCTCATGAAAATGATCCTACAAGTGTATAGGTTATTATCATGTGTTTGTGAAGGTTTTTAACCAGTAGGTGATGAGATTAGTTTGAATTCATTGAATAAATCCTTCTCAAGTTAATGAAGTTGAAATCTTTAAAAAATGAATTCATCCAATCCACCCTGATCGATAACCTAGGATCAACTCATTATTTTAATTTGAATTAACTTAAATATGTTAGTGATACTTTAAACCCATCTAGAATCAACCCAAATTTGGAAACTTCATAGCCAAAAATCCATCTCATAGGTTGTGTATCTTAGGTATCTTCTTAGGTCTTAGTGTATTCGACAACCCAAGCTAGACTACAAGGACCGTTCTACCTTCATCTCTTGGGTAAATTTGAGCGTGAATAAATATTTCTCTCAAATAGTTTTTATTTCATATATGTCAACATTATTTGATAGATTTCACACTTGTTTGAAGTTGATTTATTATGATACAATCTTCCATATTGTATTTAAGGTTTTGTGATATGTTTGACTATTGATGTGTTATTTTTATACCATTCATGGTTTATGGTTAAAGTATTAACATTTTGTATGCTAGTTTTAATATGAATTTTTATGTTATGTTTCAACCTTTTAATATGAGGAATGCACCGGACATAGAAAGTGACAGGTGGATCCTGTTATAGCTCCTCGATGCATTGGTAGGTATCATGAGACAAACTAGTGTCTTGGCACAAGGCCTTGAAAAAATCTTATTTGTAGTCTTGGCACGAGGCCTTGACTATGTGGTTATGATGTATGACATTATGCATTCCATTAATATAAAAGTGGCTATTGATATTACATGTGATTATTCGTCTAGTAGAATATCTATGTGAATAAGTAAATGGTTTTATTTGATTTATATTTTCCATATTATTCTAAATTTTAAGTTTAAAAGGCTTGTGTTTTAGTCTTATACATTGCCTTAAATATGCTTATTTATGAAATTTTCCACTATATTTTTATCATTACTGAGCATTTGATCTCACCCCTTTATATGTTTTATTTTTCCTAGGATGCGAAGAAGTGTATTATGACTGACTTTCAGGGATAAGCTTAGGGATATGAGTGTGTTAAAAGGAGAAACAATGTTTTTTCTTTTCCATTTCATAATGTAATGTAAAAAAGTTATGTATATATCTAGTACTTCTAAGGATAATAAAATAATCAGTCTTTAGAGAATTTATCTCTTGTGATCATTACAATGTTATGAAATAAAGCACCGACTCTGGGTAAATAGGGTTGGGGAATTACATTATCTTGGATTTTTATCTTGTGTATAATTTTCCAATCCATGTTTTCATGATTTCCATATTTGAGATGTTTAATTCCTGCCTTTAACTTGAATTTTTCTATTTATTTTTTCTACATATAATGTTTTGAATCATGTAACACACCATTGGATTTATTCATTTTGGACCTTAAAACATAAACTTATTCAAGAGAAGCCTCTATTTCATCCCTGAGATATACTCCTTCCTTATCTTGATCAATTTCATCATCATTTTCTACAAATTATGTCTTGTCTATGATTCCACAAGGCCTTCATGTTTTGGGTCCTTATAGTCCTCAATTTATTCTTATTTGGTTTCTACCAATTTATTATCTTTTCATGAAATAAAGTTATTATTTTTTAAATAATTTATGTTATAAACTCATATATCCTTTTACATCCTTAGATTATTTCCTCATGGGTACTTCATATTCATCACTATATTATAACTTATTTGGACACCTTAAAGTGAGATTACAAGATTTAACACACCAAAAGAAATAAATTTGGGGCTTACCTTTGAATTTTTCATTTCCCCATTTGATGTTTGAATAGAGAATAGAAATCACCTCATCAGTTTCCCAATATTCAAGGTCCTCCTCCAATGTCAGTTTCTTCATTACCTTGAACACCATTTTCTAAGAATTATCCTTTTATAAGGACTTTTTTTCATTGTTACCCATATCATATGCAATAAGAGTGTTGTGAAGACTATCTGGAATCGATATATTTCAATTATTGTCTTCAACCTACGAGGTTGTCATGTTGAAATATGGTAGTAATATTCTCAGGATCCTCTTAATGATTTTAATTTCATTGATGCTTTCTATGATTCCATGCATGTCATTGATAATGATGTTAAACAAATAAATGAGTGAATCATTGTACCAATTTGGGATCATCCAAAAATTATCATACTTGTTCCAAAAAACTTACAATTTAGCTTTAGTACCTTGGAATAACCTTTAAATATATTGAGAAGTTTTTATAAAAAGGCATATGAATTTTTATATGAAAAAATCATTGTATATATTCGATTATACAAAATACCTCCTAGTATATTAACTCCATTATCATAATAGTCAATCCCACCTTTATCCCTTCTATGACAAGGCTTTTCTCTCAATACTAGATGAAATTCAATGTATGGATGTCAAATAGACATCCACTACTAAGGATAAAAAATAGTGTTTCATAAAATTCATATTATGAATAGGGATATTCATTGTCATGGCTTAGCTGGGGAACATGTATCTCCCTAGGTTGGCAGACCCACCATACGGGCAAAGAGGGGGACTTAATTGACAACCATGTTTGGCCCCCAGGGCATTAGATGAGTGGTTCACTGGTTGGGCCATTTCACTATCTGGGGGAACCGGCACAAGCTCGAGTCCCACCAGGCTCAAACACTGTTCATATTATGAATAGGGCTATTAAATGCCATGGCTTAGCTGGGGAATGTGTATCTCCCTAGGTTGGAAGACCCACCATATGGGGAAAGAGGGGGAATTAATTGACAACCACATTTTTCACAAGAGCCTCACCCCAGTTGGTGAGGGCTCAGCAAGTGCATCCAAGAGACCCAAGTTCAAAACTGGGTGGAGACATATTTTCCAGGTACTATAGTAGTATTGTATCAGTCACTGTTTGGTACTGTAGCAGTCAGAACTATTCATCTGTTTGGGATTTCGGGCCACCGGTGTGGGCCTCGGGTCCTTTAAGGCCTTCGGTCCACCCAAGGCCTTCGGGCCAGTAAGGTTTTCAGGACACCTCAAGTCCTTTAGGACACCTCAAGGCCTTTGGGCCACCTCAAGGCCTTAGGGCCACCTGAAATTGTGCTAAAATTATCATATAGACTCTACAAGGAGTAGACTCCATATGCGGATTCAGAGAAGGTGCATTCACCAAAGTAGAATCTAAGAGGATTTTTCAAAAATAGATGGTATGACATTGCCATCGGGACTAGCCTGTGCTTTCACGGAAAGCCTAACCAAACAGCCATGCGAAGGTGGAGAGTTGATATCACGATGAAGAAGCTGGGAGGAGGAGTTCCAAGTATATTCTGTATATTTCTTAAGACCTACGGGTCATGTAATCTCTAAGCCTACGGTCCTTGTAAGGGTTCCCCCTCATCCCTTGAAAGGGTGGTTATCAAAATCAATAAATAATAAGGCCTTAGGGCCATTCGGGCAATAAAGAGTTTACACCAAAAATTGTGTATCAATCAAATCCAATTTTATCAATTTTATGAACTCCACAAACTTCCAACAAGATGGAATCCTAGATCTCCCTTGTTTTATTTTATGACCTTCCAATGCATTTGTGAAATTCATCTTATTTTCCCTTTATTTATTTAATGATAAAGATATCTCTTCCTATATTTCTTTGACTTGCATATTTTCTAGATAGAAATGGTATTGATATCTATCCTCTATACTCTTTGTCTCCTTAAATTATTGATAACTTCCCATAAGTCTCAGTCTTTCCTTCCTATTGATATTTATGAATTATCATTATGTGATCATCTAACCTATTCATTCATGAACTTATTCTATGGAATGGAAATTTCTAAATTATCAGAATGACCCAAATCCACCCACACAACTTCATAGTGTGTACTTTCTTCCCATGGAATGATTCCATTCATGGCTGGCCACATTATCAATCATATTCTTTGATTGAAAATGTATATCATAATCTATGGTTGGCTGATTATTCACTTCAAGAAGAAAATTAAATGACCCTTGTGTGTTTCCCTTTATTGTAGAGTTGACCCATATATATCACCTTTTATCATAGAGGTCACCCTTATGTATCACCATATTTAATTTTATATGCCAAGTACTTTTATATTTTTTGGAATATCTTCTCAAAGTGACCCTTACATATTAAGTAGTGTTACAATTAAGTGTTTTCTTGGTGGATTTAATGAATCACTATGAAGTTATTTCTTTGCCTTGTTTCCAATAATAACCTGGTTACTCTAAAATATTGGTATGATGACCTTAATGTATATAGGGAGTTTCCTCTAAGGATTTTAAAATTCTACTACTTTAAATTTTAGAAACCTTTACATATTTTCTTAGATGACATTTAAATATGAGACTTTTCCATCCAGTTACCCTTATATATTAGAGATAGAGTTTTTCTTATTCTATATTTCTAGTCCAAATGAACTTCCAGACTTCCACTTCAAAAAAAACATCCTAAAAAACTTCTGGATTTCCATTTCAAAAAAACTTCTGGACTTCCATATAAACAACTTTCAGACTTTCATTATCAGTATTTCTAAAACATCAAATATTTTATTACACCTTCATAAATTCGAGAACAACTTTAAAAACATCACATTCCTCTTAAATAACATCTATAATACTATAACTTCCATATCTCTTGCGTATCTTACTTCACTATCCTTGTCAATAAAGACATCCCAAAAATACTCCAATGAGGGTTTTTTTAATAGTTTTATAAATTATATATAAACTTTTATAACTTATATATATGTTTATAGTTATATACTTTTATAAATTTATATTCTTCTATAAATTTTACTTTTATATGTACTATTTTAAATTATACTTTTATACTATTATAAATATATCAATATTACAATATATTTTTATGATTTTATAAATTATGTATATTTTTTAAAATTGTATTTTATTTTATAATTTTATATATACTTTGTATAATTTTATATATACTTTATATAGAAAACTATATGCTTGTTATAAAATTATATATTGTTAATTATATACATTCCATTTTTTCTCTCAAATTCATCATATTTTTAAAATATTAGAAGGTGGATGATAGCTTGAAACAATCAAAATATTCATGATAAGGGACTGGAAACGTTGATCACCCTAGTAAATTCACATTTTTTATGTTCATAACATCTTTCATTTGTATAAGAATTTATATCTCGTGAATTATATTTTTTGAGGAATTGATTACATAGAAACCTCTTTCTACTCCTCCACCTTCTATTAGTTGATTAGGTGTGTTTCTTTTATTACATCCCTTGACTAGTCCAATTTACTTGGAGAAACTGGAATAATTTACTCCATATTTTCTAGGAGCACCTTCCATTCCACTAGTTTTTTATTTCCCAAAATATCTATATCTCATGATGTGGGGCCCATCATTTTAGCTTCTACATACTCATGTGTTATTGGCCCCTAGTACTTGTACACCTCATCACAGTATTCCTCCTCCTACCACACCTAGGGGAACTATAAATTCCCCTAATTCAAATATTATGGGTGATACTGATTGTGTTTTTTATACTGATATATATCTCTCTTTTACCTCATATAAATGGTTGTTTCTTTTATTAATATTAGAAATTGGTTTCATTTTATTATTTATTTGTTGACTTATTCTTATCTATAGGTGGTTTTTTTGTTGGTTCAATTACCAAACCCTATGTTTATACATGAATTATAACACCCAGAAACTTTATGATATATTTCTTTTTAAATAAATTTAATCTCTTCGTGAGCTTGTGACACACACAACCCTGAGTCTAAATGAACATCAATATGGTATATCATTAATACCTAGTTGTTAAATTGGTGGGTATAAATAGAAATAACTAAATTATGAAAAATACATAGTTTAAAATTTTATAAAATAAATTTATTTATTATCAATCGATGTGAAATAAAATTTAAAATCATTTTAAAATAAAATAAATATTTTTCTAAAAAATAGTTTTATGGGCATTGTGTGTTTTTATATTAATAAATTAAATTAGTCACTATTGGTGAATGATTTTAATAAAATTTATATATAATATATTCAATCAAATTTCTTATCATTCATTTAATATTTTTTCTAAGCATGGGATAAGAATAAATATAGTTTAATGCTTAAAAACGTATTTTACTAAAGGATGGTTTCAACATGTTTTGTGTACTTGTTTTAAAATTAATTTTTACCACTTTTAAAAAATATATTTAAAAAAATGAAATTAATTTTTTAAATCAACATTTTAAAATTATATTAGAGTTAATTTTTTATAATTTCATAAAAAAATATTATTTTTTCGATGAATAGTGAAAAATGTTGATTTTTATTGAAAACTAACTTTTCATTTAAATTATTTACAAGTTTCTATTTTATTTTTAAATTGTTTTAAAAGTAAAATTATTAAAATTATATTATTATTAATCCAATTTAATTCATTTTAATCAATTTTATGTTGAAATTTTATATAAAAACTTTACAACATCCTCTGTTTTGGACGGGTGGAAATTTTCAAGGGAATTTGAGTTTTCCCATTTGGTGGATGGGATGAATATTTAATTAATCATAATAATGTAAATATAATACATTGTAACTTTTAAAAGTACTATTTTTTTATATGGTTTAAGGATTTATAGGTTTCCTATAATTTTGGATGAGTTTTGGGAGCATCAGGCTCTAAAAACTTTATTTCCAGGAGGAACTGATAAGGAGAATGGTTATTTTAAACTGTATGGCCCCTCTAGAGAAATTTTGAATATATTTAAAGGGTTTCACATAGTTTTTTAAACCATGAAATGTGGGACATATGACCATGAAATATCTCTGTAATAAATTGTAGACGTGGGCACATGGGTTGTGCATGGGTTGCTAAACTGTGCATCTAACCCACATGGTTAGTTCCACTTAACTAGTAGCACCACATGGTTGGAACACAGTTAGCCCAAAATGTGCAGACAAACCATATGGGGAATGGCTCTTGGGTAGTGTGAGTTTCACAATAGGATCACGGTTATCCAAACCATGTGGCCTAATTATGCACCTCTTAAAAGAGAAAAAATTACTTTTTCCCATCCACCCTATTTCCAACACTTTCAATGGGGTGCGTGCATCCATCCCTTTAAAAAGAGGACGTGTAGCTATTGCCCCACATTCCCACTTTCCAAAAGTGGGAAGCACCCATCGCTTATTCAAGGAAATTTGTTCCTTGATCGAAACGGGGTGATGGGATGTCTGCTCCTCCTTCTATGGATTCCTCCTCAGAGCTTGTTACCTAGTACGAGTCTCCCTCATAGACTTGAGACATTGTTCATGAAACTCTTCATAGTTACATTTCTTCATGGACACCAGTTAATTACGCAGCTTCTATGAGGACATTCCAAAGGGTCCGGTCAGGGCAGCAACCTTTGGTTGGGTGAGTAGTCACGTTGGACATCACTGGCATGTCTGGACACTGGAACATTGGTGCATCTAGGTTTATTCCTCTTATGGTAGGGCTTCTCAAGGGCACGGAATCCCAAGCCATCCCATGTCGAGTGTGGGGAATTATATTCCATGTGAATATATATGAGGTTTTCCTTATCTTCCCATGTTTGAAACAGGGTATGTCGCGAGTTTAACGTCTAGTGGAGATGGATTGGACTGATCAAAACACTGACAAGAGTAAATCATATAGGTTTATCCTTAGGAGGGAACACTGATGCCAGAGATAATGCGTGGTTAGTTACCTGGGTACTTCTAGGAGCAATGAAGAGGTGGATGACATGATCTCAGTGGGATGTGGTGGCCCGGGCAAGAATCAGGATGGATATAGAGGGTTGGATGAAGTGGATGGGGAATGAGATGGAACTGATGTGAGGATGATGGTAATTTTGGTCTTGGGCCTCTAATAGACTTCCTGTATATACCCGTGGAAAGGAATCAATGTCTGCATAGTTTGGTGGGATGATGGGACACTTGTGGAGGCAACCCGTGAGAATGGATGTGTGGATGGGACCCGAAGGAAGTGGAACCTTCGGGTTGGGGAATGACCTTCCCAGGACACATATTCTTGAGTGATAGACCAGGATGAGACATGGGTGATGGGATTGAACCTCAGAGAGGCTTTCTATGTATCCCTATGGTAGGGAATCAAAGTCCACATAGTTCAGGATGGGGTATAGAATCTGGGTGTGCACAGAGGACAACGACCCAATGATATATTGGGGCATACGCGTGGTTAGCAGCCCTGGTTGGTCTGATTCCATGGGGGCGGATTAGAGTTGTGGGTCCTAGCAAAGGGGACTACAAAGTTTACCAGTGTTTAGGGTTGAACCTTAGGGAGCCTCCTTACACACCATGTCTAGGATACAGGGATCAAACCCACATAGTTCATCTTATGGCAGCTTATCATCATGTGGGGATGACAACGGCTTACTGCTGGATGGGATACAACGACTTACCACTGATTAGGGTACAACAGCTTACCGCTGAATGGGATAAAATGGATGACCACTGATTGGGATTCAATGTCTTGCCACTGAATGGGATACAATGGCTTACTGTTTATTGGGATACAATGGCTTGCTGCTAATTGGGGTACAATAGCTTACCGCTGATTGGGGTACAATGGCTTACCACTGAATAGGATACAATGGCTTACCGCTAATTAGGATTGAACCTCGAGAAGGCTTCCTGCATAATCTTCCTAGGAGACAGAGATCAAACCCACGTAGTTCAAAAGTACACAGTTTAGCGTCATGTTGGATGAAAAGGGGTGTACAGTTTAATGTCATGCGGGACGAGGGTGGACTAACGTAGAGTGGTCGGAACTAGTGGGTGTTGGTTTTGAACCTCAGGGAGGCTTCCTATGCAGCATGCCTTGGAAAGGATCAAAGTCCACATAGTTCGTAATGGTGGATGGTGAACCGACATGAAGGGGTTGGGACCAATAGGTGTTGGGCTTGAACCTCAGGGAGGCGTCCTACCTACCTTGCCTTGGAAAGGATCAAATTCCACATAGTTCAGGATGGTTTGGTGAACCGACGTGAAGGGTTTGGGACCAATAGGTGTTGTTCTTGAACCTCAGGGAGGCATCCTATGAACCATGCCTTGGAAAGGATCAAATTCCACGTAGTTCAAGATGGTTTGGTGAACTGATGTGAAGGGGTCGGGATCAATAGGTGTTGGGCTTGAACCTCAGGGAGGCGTCCTACATACCTTTCCTTGGAAAGTATCAAAGTCCACGTTGTTCGGAATGGTGGGGGCTTACACACTAACGCGGCCTAGATAGGATTTCATGGTTGATGATTACTCTAAGCCCATGTGAGTCATGTTCGGTGTGAGAAACAAGAGGCAGCAAAGACCTGACGATCACATCGTGAAAGGTGAATTTGTGGGAAGTGGAATGGTACATACACGTGGTTAGTGGCCCAAAGTAAAAATAGGGTCTTACACGTGGTTATAATCTCAAAGAGGAAACAGGGGCTTGCGCATGGTTAGCATCCCAAGGATATGGAGATTGGGACTTACTCTAGGATGGAGGCCTGATGGCGACAAATCCCAGAGGGAGAGGGATGGGGTAACAAAGTTCCATGTGCCCCTCTCACCTCTTGGTCTTTGGAACATAACAAGAAAGGAAGAGTAGGGGTACTACCTCCTAAAAGAAAGGATAGGGGATTACACTAAGGTAGTTTCCCTTCCCCGCAGACAGGCGTCACTCCAACAAAGAGGATCTCATTCCATGTGAGGAAGATCTCACTCCCGTGGAGACGAGTGGGCATAGAGGATGATTGAAGTGGGGTAACCCATGTGTGATGCATGGGGTGAGACCAAAGTTTAATGTCATGTGTTAGGGATGATGTTGATTCACAGTTTAACATCCTGAAGCTCGGATGAGGCGGGCTCACTCTACACCCCTAGGACTTACATAACTGATACATTCCCACTCTTGGGTAAGGGAAGGCATCAGCAATGCTGTGTTGAGGGGGTGTTATGCAGTGATCCATTTAGGGGACCACGTTAGCATGACTATGCGAAGAAGCAATATCCATTAGCATTCCTATGCGAAGAAGCATGAGGTAAAGCAACACAACATGAAACACCACCCAAGGGATTTTAAAATCACTTCGTAAGAACCTCGAGGGTTGTACAGAAAAGGGGGTTTTGGAGAGACGCCTCATGAATCTCTAGCACTCCATGTAGTTGAGGGGATTTTGAAAGGGGTATACTTCGTGAAGTGGGGTGACCTAGACTAGTCATAGGGAAAAGTTTTACATGGAGGGTGATTTGCAAAGTGGAAAGTCTTTTCCAGAGTAGGGCTTCACGAAGCAAGGGTGCCTTGTGAAGCATAGCACTGTGAAGCAATGTGCTTTGTGAAGCACGGTGACCCATCCTTAGCATAGGGTTTGCATTTGCATAGAGGGTGCTTCATGAAGCATAAGTGCTCTATGAAGACCTGAGTCCCCTTGGGGATCCCCTTCCTTAGCTAAGGCCCATGGAATTTGTGATGGGAATCCCTCTTTGAATAGGGGTTGAATTTAAGCCAAGGGAAAGGTAATTCAAGATGCTCAAGTACCTTGAAGAGCTCATTTTTTAAAGAGAAAAAATTGCATTGAAATTTCAGAGCTGAGAAGGAAAAAGGTAGGAGGATCGGTCCTTTGGGATCGAGGGGAGCCCAATTTTTATAGGCAAGAGGTTCCACAAAGCCGAGATCTCTCAGTGAAAAGATATGTGGAGCCTCCCGCCTCTTCGCTCCACAGCGTCTTCGCAAACGTCTTTTGGGATCATGGGGCCTCCCGCATCTTTACTTCGTGGTGGATTCACAAACTTCTTTTGGGAACATAGATCCTCCCGCCTCTTTGCTTTGTGGAGGCTTCAAAAATGTATTTTGGGATCACAGAGCCTCCCGCATCTTTACTTCAGAGATCCCATGAAGGAGGTGTCTTCGCACTGGTCATGGTGCTATAGGGATCCTCGAACAGGCTTCATGAGGCAACCCCAATGGGGGTGGTTTCCTATTTGCATTGGATCCTCCTCTTCATATCTTTTGGCACCAACAAATGCCCCCCACCTCATACTTGGATCTGTGGAGGAAACGAGGGTCAATCACCAAAACCTTGTGGTTGATCGCAAAGAAGTCTCGTGAAGGAGGGTCGTGAGGTGGAGAGGGGACACGCGGGCTGAGAGTGTCGTAAATCTCACTGTGGATGGACGTGTTGTGAAGCACAAGGGGTTATTTCCTATAAATAGGGGAGGTTGACCTCTCTTTTTTCCTTTCTCATCTCCTCATTTTGGAATTAGTGCTCTCGATTCTCGATGCTTTGCGCAATCCATGATTGCTCTCCACAAATCGGGCTTTCTGCTTTGTGGCACATAGTGAGCCCTTTGACTCTGCGAGGGTGCACTCTACGGATTGTGTTTGCGAAGTCTGTGGAAGGACTCTATGAACCGTCTTTGTGATCGAGCTTCTTTATTTTTGCTCTGCAATCTAGCTCTGTGATCCAGGAGAAAAATTTTCAAAAGAAAACTTAATGACTGGATGGCTCATCAGGAAGCTTATAGGGGGGGGTCCGTGCGGATGATTCACATATGGAAGAGATGGTGAACAGCTCAGGTATTGGGGAATTCATTCGAAGCCATTCTAATCACAACTCGATGGTAGAGTTTATGTCAGAGAGCCAGGATAACTACCCACTCTGCAAAAGATTTCCTTTGTATAGCTTTAGTCTGAGGGATGACGTCCTCATTCTAAAATTGAATAGGGACGAACCAACTTACTGGTTCATGAGCACGTCATGCTAGTTATAGTGGTTCCGGGCGGCCTACGGCCACACTTGGGGGGATTTCACACCCATCAACACTGATTTACACAATATTATGAGGGCGTCCCTAGGGAACCTAGTGACGGGGTGGACCGAAGAGTGGGATCTGCGCCAAGGAGGAAATTTGATGGATGATTGGGCTTGGGCCTACTGGGTAGGTGCCTCATGCGAGGAGTTTGGGGAAGAGATGAGGTGAGTGGGCCTGTACAAGGAAACATCAGCCTCACATTTTTATATCTTCTATCCAAAACTGTTGATTCTAGAGCTGTTGAGAAGATGGTTGTCGAGGACCAACACTTTCTATTTGCACCATGGAGAGGTCAGCATCAGCCTATGGGGCCTGCATGAGATCTCAAGGGTCCCGATACCAGGGGAGATATATGATGAGTTCATTCCCGTTGTTAGTGCATGGGAGGATCCATAGAATTTTCCACCGCTGGTGAAGGCATTGATGGACCAAGTGTCGGGAGAGGACAAGGAGTCACTGAGAGAAGTCCATTTCAAGCGGTGGTTAAAGAAGTTTCTGAACTTCCCGAAAAATGGGAAGTTCCCTATGAGGCCTCAAACCTGTCCGAAGGGGGTTCAACGAGGCAAATAGCAGTCATAATGGTGACTCTTGGAGGATAGCTAGTGGAAAACCTGGGAGTTTAGTGTCAGTACCGAGCAGCAACCAGTGGTTTGGTTGGCTGCATTAATTGTGTTGCTTATCTGTAGTTGGATCTTACTGGTGAGAGACACGAACTTGGGTGTGTGACCAAGTATGTTTATCATGGCGTCCATGTTGGCGACAGGGGGATGGGTCAACCTCAGGATTCCAATGTTTTCCAAGTTGTATAAGATTTTGTGGCGCATTAGCGAGGGGAAGAAGCCGTAGAAGATATGCAGGACATTCCACTTTCTGTATGGGTTGATAGAGGTGCATAGTAGGGGTATCGATGAATATCCAAACCTCATCTCCCCTCCAGGATAAAATTTTTTCCCATCCATTCTGAATGCGGCGGGGAGCTTTCCAACTAAGTTGACCCCGCAGTTGGTGCTAAACTGGGTCTGTAAGGTATAAGAGTTCAACTTCCACCCATTCCCATTTCCAACAGGTGTTTTCACTGATGAAATATAGGGAACGAAACAGCATCAGTCCTACCTCCTGGCCTTTCGGGGTGGATTCTTAGTCACGCGGGTTGACCGCGAGTCCCTCTGTGAACCATACACTCTACACCGTTTCGTGAGGAAATTTTTGTGTATGCAGCGGATAACCCCACGGATATACTTGGGGGTGCGCCACAAGGATCACCCATGTGCAATGAGGCAGTTGTGGATCATGGTCACATGGGAGGATGGGAAGATGTGGAATGAGCTGCCTCCACCCACAGCCATCTTCGGGCTGGTGAAGGAGTATGCCAAGTAATGGGAAGCGGCCTACCCGGTGGAGATTCTGAAGCGGCTAACCATTCAGACCAATAATGAGGTGTCTCCCCAACATTGAGGCTAGGGAAGGAAGGCGGCAAGGAAATCTCATGGTGGTAGGGCCACAGTGGCGATGAGGCCCGCACCAGTCAAAAGGGAGGCAATAGTAGTGGATCTAGCAGTCCTAGAGGGAAAGATTTATCTAGAGGGGAGGTCACCCAGGGGTTTCTGCAGGATATCCACCTGGGATTTGGCGAAGCGGTTGCGCCATATAGACATGCCAGAGAATGTTGTCTTCCTAGAGGCTTGGGACATCTGGGATGTCAACAGGTAATTCCTCATCCCATTCGAGATGTGGCAACACCTAAATCATCTCGGGATGGATTTTCTAGGGATCGGCCCTATCAGGGCTAGCTATGAAGTTTCCCAAGTGGAGGGGGAGCAATACCTAGATGAGATGAAGGACTTTGTGCACTCTCAGGGAGCTCTACATCCAATGACGGATCGGGTAAAGGTGTTGCTGGATCGAATGACCCATCCACAATTGTCATCCATAGAATTAAGAGAGCTATTCCCTCTACTGGAAGAATCAGATGAATCCTCCTAGGGGGAGGAATCCAGTAGAGGGAGTCCTCTAGGGGAGGGTGAGGTCGGTGATTCTGACTTGAAGCTGGATGAATTTGTTGAGGCTCTCAAGGTAAGTCCCTTGGATACTTCCTCGGAATCTTCATCCAGGTCAATTAGGACTCCTTACTAACATTTGAAATGTTCAAGAGGGCCTCATATGAAAAACCCACTCTCACCCAATAGTGGGTGTAACTGCGGGAACTTTGGGATCTAAGCCCACAGCCATGGCGATTACCGCACTTAGCAGGGCTGTGACACCCAGGGTGGTTCTTCCGGAATTTTCAGATCTTCCAACAGTATAAAGAGGTCCATGCCTCGAGGTTCCAATGGTAACAACCCAGGAGAGAGACTGAATATTCGATCTCTATAAGTCTCTGTTATGGAATTTTTCACTGTCATCCATTGATCATGTCAAATGAAGTATGTGTACTTTCTGTATGCATATTTCTTCAAATGGTGTGGGCCACGTTGTCAAGGTTGGCCGGAGCTCCTAGCGGCGCCTTTCCTAGAGGGATGTCGGTGATCATGGAATAAGATGCCCAGACTGGCCAAGCTATGGTGCTCCTGATCACAGGTGGGACCATCAGCAGGGTCGCACCTGAAGTCTTTGTGGTGGAATCCGATGATGGGGATCAATTGGATGACATGGATCCTAGCCTACCTAACCAGACTCCTGATGAATAACCTGCTGATGATTTATTGGGGGTGTTTCCCACATATAAACCTTCTAACCCCACAGATTGGGATGAGACAGCCTCAGATGAGGAGTATAGAAAATAGCTCGTTGTCGGTCAGGGAATCTGATTAAGTACTTCATCGATGAGACCCCTCAAGCACAATGGATAGACCATACGGCGAGGCTTCGGTCCCATCTGCATGAACTATGTGCTGGGGGAGTGGATGCCTAGCATCCTCACACGATCGTCTGAGATCTCATGGCAGAAAGGATTCAGGAATATTATTGTGGCTGATTCACACTCAAATTTACCCAAAAGAAGAAGGTAGGATGGCCCTTGTAGTCTAGCTTGGGTTGTCGAATCCTCAGATACCTAAGAAGTAACCTACAGACACGTACATTATATGGACTGTTTTTTGGCTATGAAGTGGCCGACTTGGGTTGATTTATGATAGTTTTAAAGTATCACTAATAGATTTAAGTTAATTTAAATTAAGGTAAGTAGTTGATCCTAGGTTATCGCTCGGGGTGGATTGGATGAATTCCTTTTTTAATGATTTTAATTTCTTATATTTGGGATGGGTTCATTTAAGAAGATCAAAAAAATCATCACTTACTAGTTTAATGCATATACACCCTAATTATAATCACCTATACACTTGAAGGATCAACGTTTTGAGCACTCCAAGGTAAAGGTTTGTATTACCACTTGAAATATGTGACCTTAAATTCAATAAGGATGAAGAGGTTTTAAAATCATCAAATAAAAATATCATTTAAAAGAAGTGATTAGACATTAATGGAGTGATAAATAACATGAAATCCAGCCCCTTTATACTCCCTTGGATCAACCCATAAAAAAGTTATCCCTCCATTGACGACATGTCTTCAACGGAAGCGGGAAGTAGACTTACGAGGGTGGGATTGAAGAAGTAAAAACAACAACAAAAATCAACCACTCCACCGTTGTGTGATAAATATCACAAAGTATGGTGTGAATAAATTCACACCTTGAACCAGTAGTATCAAATTGATATGTAGAATAATATAATAAAAGTAAGAACTTTTATTAATAAACTAAGGTGAATTAAACAACTTACATGAGAAAGAAATGTGATCACAAACACAAAGCGGCAGCATAACACTACAATGAAACCAAGAACCAAATATGATCAACTCCTCCACCAACACTACCTTAAATAGTCATTTTTTAAGCCTTGGGTAGATCCTACAATAGTACAAGTCTTCTCAATTAATTTTGGTAGGCCATAAGTCGGTGAAAAGTTGAGGGAGTTGATTTTTCCACCCTTGACCCGAGGTGGAAGCCAGCTTGATTCCACTGAAAAGATGCGCCTGTAAGACCTTCTACATGGCCCAATTGGAGTGGTCCATAGAATAAAAACATGAATCCCCGTATTTCCCCTAACCTTATGTAAAGTTTCAGCCCAAAATAGTTTATGGTTAACGAGATATGTGTAAAATTGTGGGATTTTTGTCTGGGCTGCAGAATCTGGCCCAGAGTTTTATCTTCAACTTGGGCAGCCTAAAGAACCACAATGGAGGCCGAATTTGCACTGGATTTTGAATAATGATATGTTTATATAGATTTATTCTAGCATAAAATGAAATTTGGGCTTCATTGGTCCCATATGTTGGGCCCCACATTCTCATCAGTGAGCTGGTGTCCAATCTACCTTTGATCACACCGCGATTCACTGTTTCATTTTCATCCCTACACCACTGTTGTAAATTAGTTTTGTATTGAATATTATAAAAATAATACCAAATTAAATTCCATATTTTAATCATTAATTTTGTGTTTATCACTGTTAAAATGGTCATTGTTACTTGTTTTGAGGATTTGATTGCAGGAGGAGGTGATTTGGAGGCCCTGAAGATGATCCAGAAGGAAAATGGGCCAAAATTGCATGGATCCTAGGGACACCTGTCCAATGTTTTGAACATTACGAGAAATCCGTCCATGTAAATGGGATGAAATTTTGTTGGACTCTCCAAAACTTCATGGTATACAATTCATCTCAAATAACCGAAGGACAATTCGTTGATCTTGTGGCCCATCCGAACCATTCTGTCCCGGGGACTGAATCTGCACGAAGTCAACAGTTTGATTCGGTTTTATGACTATATCTCCATTTATAGATGTTAAATGGCCGCAAACTTTGACATGGGGATAGTCAAGACCTCGTAGAAAATATTTTATCTTTTTTCCAAGTTGAGTTAATGCCATATACCAACCCAAAACTAAGACTCAATTGGTATCAACAAAACTGGGTGCTCAAAACCACTTAGCAATTTGGCTATAAAAGGGCACCAAGGGAACCTCATTTGCAAGTTCGACCAGGAGGAAAAGATCTGGTATTTTGGAGACCCAAGGGAGTACTCTCATCATCCAAGAAGTTCTAGAGTCACCTATCCTTATAGGGGGATCAAGGATAAAGAAGGAGTTTCACCCGAGCCTCCTCCTCCTCACGATGGCGAGCTAAACGGTGGGCGATCATTTCGAGGGAGATACACTTACTTGGGAGGGAGTTCCAGCACTTGTTCTTCCACTGGTTTTGTATAATTTGTGTGTTAAATATTTCACTTATGATTAATCTCTATGATCTTCTCTTCTGAATGCATTTGTGTAGTTTAATTTAAGTGAAACACTTTTTATCTCAACACCGATTGGGTTGAGATTTCAAGTGGGGATCTTGGTTTGTTCCGATAGGACAAGACAAGAACCCTATTAATATCACACATACATAAGATTTCAGTATGTTTTGGTAGCCTTAACTCTGTTATTGAGATCCAAACCTTGATAACACGATTTTTTTGTCAAGGATTGGTGCTTTGTACAACATTTTAAGGGGAAAGAGGGGAATCAAGATCTTGACAACCCTCAACCAAAGAATTGAACAAAACCATGTCAATATTTTCAGAACAATGAACTATCAAAGTTGTGTAGTGAACTTGAAATGATCTCCTTTATCTCATAATTTTAAAACACATCTTTTATTTTTCAATTATTAAACTCTTTAAATCAATTCATTTACTTTAAACTATTTTAAAAAAATACCCCCCTTTTAGTCCCTTTTATTAAGAACACACACTCTAAACCTACCAACGCTCCTTGAGAGATGACCTAGGGTCCGCCCTAGACTATATATCATCCTCAAAAACATAATAAATTTGACGTGTCACGATATAACGATCAAATTTTGGCGTCGTTGCTGGGGAGCGCTTTGGTTTTTAGTGCGTGTTTTTGATAAAGTAGTTGTAAATTTTGTGAATATTTGTTTTTTTTTCTACCTTTTTATTTAGTCTTGTGTTCTGATCCATATCTTGTGTAGGTTCTATGCATGGCGCGTTCTAATTCGGGAGACTTACCACCTTTCGAACCCGAACCAGAGAGGATCCTACGTCAGCGACACCGAGACGCACAAGACCCCCTTTTAAAGGAGGACACACCACTCGAGACTCTTCTAAAGCCATCTTCTTCTGGAACCAAATTAGAAACTGAAATAATATTCAATAACATGGATGAAAATAATTGAACATTAAAAGAATTAACCTCACCTAATGTTGATATCCAACCCACTTACATTCAAATTCAAGGCGAGGCACCTAATTTTGAACTAAAATCTGGTCTAATCCATTTATTACCAAGATTTCATGGATTGCCTAGAGAAGACCCTCATAAGCACTTAAAAGAATTTCATACTGTGTGTTCAACCTTAAAACCTTCTAATGTTGATGAGGAACAAGTAAAACTTAGATCATTCCCATTTTCTTTATAAGACACTGCGAAAGATTGGTTGTACTATGTTAATTCACCAATAAGAGGTTGGGCGGACATGAAGCGCCTTTTTCTTGAAAAATACTTCCCAGCCTCTCGAACTGCAACTATAAGGAAAGAAATATGTGGTATAAGACAATCTCAAGGGGAAACACTTCATGAATATTGGGAAAGATTTAAAAGGCTTTGTTCAAGTTTCCCACACCACCAAATAAGTGATCAACTCTTAATTCAGTATTTTTATGAAGGTTTAATTCCACTTAATCGTAATATGATTGATGTTGCTGCAGGTGGTGCGTTGGTAGATAAGACCCCAATTGCGGCAAGAACCCTCATTGAGAACATGGAACAGAACACTCAACAATTCGGTACACGGTCCAGTGTTCCCATTCGAGGTGTCCATGAGGTGAAAAGTACTGAGTTTGAGAAGAAGGTGGACACGAAGTTTGAAGAGGTAAGTACCCTTCTACGACAACTTTCTCTCTCCCAAGGGAAATCTCAATCTCCTCCTCCCATCCATTGTGGAATCTGCTCTTCTGACACCCACTATTCTGACCAATGTCCTCAGTTGAGAGAAACTTCTGAGAGTTTTGAGGCAATATTTCCAGGACACCCCTTTAACCAACCCTTTAGGAAAGAACCATACTATCCATCCAACCAAGGGTGGAAGGAAAACCAAGCCTATAGGCAAGGGGGTATTCAAACCAACCTCAACAGCAATGGAACCAACAGGGTCAGAGTAGTCATCCACCACCACCCAGAAATCCTCAACCACCCCAAAGGCCATTCCAACCACCCCCTCCAAAAACCAAGCCTAGACTAGAAGATATGATGAATAAAATGGATGCCAATAATATCCAATTCCAACAAACCACCCAAGCAGCCATACAAGACCTAAAGACCCAACTAGGCCAACTTTCCAACTCGGTGGGGGAAATCCAAAGTCATGGGTCGGGTAAACTACCATCTCAACCAGTAGTAAACCCTAGGGATAAAGGAAATGTTAGTTCCATCACCCTTAGGAGTGGGACACAACTCAAAAGCCAAATGACCCCTCCATTAGAGTCCTCCCATCCAAAGGAAACCACCATCATAACTGCTGAAAATGGTCCAAGAGAAGAAAACCCTTTTCCTGAGAGAATCCCTTACAAAGGAAAGACTGTGGCTGTTGAAAAGCCACCTATCCCAACCATTCCTCTTCCATTTCCTCAAAGGGATTCCCAACCTAGGAAAAAAAAAGAAACCGAACTTGATAAATAAATCTTGGAAACTTTCAAGAAAGTACAGGTTAACATTCCTTTGATTGATGCTGTGAAGAAAATTCCAAGATATGCCAAGTTTCTGAAGGAGATGTGTACACACCGAAGGAAGATTCATGGTGATGAGAAGGTGAGCCTAGGGAGGAATGTTTCAGAATTGATAGAGCCATCACTTCCTACCAAGTGCAATGATCCTTGGACATTCTCAATTCCGTGCACCATAGGGGAGTATTCATGTTCCAACGCTATGCTTGATTTGGGTGCTTCTATTAATGTGATTACTCACTCTATTTACTCTTCATTGCAGGTCGGTGAACTGAAGCCCACTGGTATTGTCGTTCAGCTAGCAAATCGGAGTACAGCACACCCCTCTGGTGTGTTAGAGGATGTTCTTGTGAGGGTGCAAAATTTAATTTTTCCTGCTGATTTTTACGTGATTAAAATGGAAGATAATAGGATGAATGGACATTCCCCAATTATATTGGGTAGACCTTTCTTGAAAACCACCAAAACCATAATTAACGTCCATAATGGTACATTATCTATGGAGTTTGGTGGTAATACTGTCCACTTCAATATCCTTGATGCCATGAAGCACCCCTCAGAAGAACACTCCTCTCTCTCTTTCAATTCAATTGATGTTCTCCCTTCCCCTGAAACAACTTATTTTCATTCCCCTAATCCCCTTTCTGAGTTTTCTTCATTGATTGAAATGTTAGGTAATGAATCATGCATTGATTGTTGTAGCGGTCTAGAGAAATGTCATGCATGTTTGTTAATTGATGATTTATTGAACACAGAGGATCACATGACCATAGATGATACTGATAAGCTTGGAAAATCTCATTCCTCATCTGAGGATGTTACCATTGAGCACTTAGATGAGATCAGTGACTTCTCACTGTCACACACACTTCCTTCAATCCAAAATCCCCCAGAATTGGAACTGAAAAAACTGCCTCAAGATTTAAAATACTCATATCTTGAGAATGGAAACAAGTTGCCCGTCATCATTGCTAGTTCACTCCCTCCTGAGCATGAATTGCGACTGCTTGATCTTTTGAGGAAGTATAAACAAGATTTGGGATGGACACTTGCTGACATTCCTGACATTAGCCCATCAATTTGTACACATCATATTTTATTAAATGATAAGGCTAAACCAGTGAGTTAGTCACAACGTCGACTGAACCCAAACCTACTTGATTTTTTTAAAAAAGAAGTAACAAAATTGTTGGCTGCTAGAATCATTTACCCTATCTCTGATAGCCAATGGCTCAGTCCTGTTCAAGTAGTTCCTAAAAAAACTGGCCTTACTGTAGTTAAAAATGAAAACAATGAATCGGTTCCAACTCGTGTGCAGAATAGTTGGTGTGTCTATATAGACTATCGCCGACTAAACCAACACGCTAGGAAGGACCATTTCCCATTTTCATTCATTGACCAGATGCTAGAGAGGCTATCAGGGAAGTCCCATTACTGTTTCCTTGATGGGTATTCTGGATACTTTCAGATCCATATTGCCCTTGAGGATCAGGAAAAGACAACCTTTACTTGCCCATTTGGTACATTTTCTTATAGAAGGATGTCATTTGGTCTGTGCATTGCTCCAGGTACTTTCCAACGATGTATGGTTAGTATTTTTTCGGATTACCTGGAGAATTGCATGGAGGTTTTTATGGATGATTTTAATGTTTATGGATCCTCTTTTGATGAATGTTTGAGTATTCTTGCTTCTGTCCTACGTCACTGTATTGAAAAGAATCTCGTATTAAATTATGAGAAATTCCATTTCATGGTGCGACAAGGCATAGTTTTGGGACATGTCATTTATGGGTAAGGTATCCAAGTGGACAAATCGAAAGTAGATATCATTTCCTCCCTACCATTCCCTAAAAATGTTCGGGATGTGTGGTATTTCTTGGGTCATGATGGATTTTATCGTCGTTTCATTCGTGACTTAGTAAAATTGCACTCCCCCTCTCCTGATTACTCCAAAAAGAAAAAGAATTTGTTTTTGATAAAAAATGTGAGGAAGCTTTCAATAAGTTAAAATGGAGTCTCACATCACCCCCAATAATCCTACCACCTCAGTGGGATTTACCATTTGAGCTTATGTGTCATGCCTCTAACTATGCAGTTGGGGCAGTCTTATCACAAAGGGTCGACCGGGCTCCACATGTCATAGCTTATGCCTCGCGTACTCTAGACCCTGCCCAAGGAAACTATAGCACAACTGAAAAATAATTTATTTCCATTGTGTTTGACTTGGATAAATTTAGGTCATACCTTCTAGGGTCCAAAGTCATTGTGTTCTCAGACCATGCAGCCCTCCGGTATCTCCTTAATAAACCGGAAGCCAAACCACGTCTCATTCGCTGGATGCTCCTCCTTCAGGAATTTGATCTAGAAATTAGGGATAAAAAAGGAGCAGAGAATGTGGTTGCTGACCATATCAGTAGGATTCTCCCATCCATGGACATTGACTCATCCCCCTGTATTCCCATAAATGAATTGTTTCCTGATGAGCAATTGTACCGAGTGTAAGATGTTATTCCTTGGTATGCTGAAATTGTAAATTATTTGGTAGCGTCTTGCATATCTGCTGATTTCACCAAAAAACAGGTCGACCATCTAAAACATGAGTCTCGTTGGTATATTTGGGATGACCCCTACCTATGGAACACATGTAGTGATCAAGTTATTAGGCGTTGTGTTCCCGATAGTGAGTTTTAGTATGTCCTTAGGTTCTACCACACACTTGCTTGTGGGGGCCACTTTGGTCCCCAACGGACTGCTCGCAAGGTCTTAGATTCTGGTATCTTTTGGCCCACATTATTTAGGGATGCCCATGAATTTTGTAAATCTTGTCCTCGCTGTCAAATAATGGGGAATGTCTCTAAAAGAAATGATATTCCTCAACAACCCTTGTTCTTCCATGACATTTTTTATGTTTGGGGCATTTACTTTATGGGAACATTCCCCAATTCATTTGGGAACCTTTACATTCTTCTGGCAGTGGATTATGTTTCAAAGTTGGTAGAGGCACGAGCCACGAGGACAGATGATTCCAAGACAGTTGTGGAATTTTTGAGAACCCAAATATTCTGTATGTTTGGATTACCTAGGTTTATCATCAGCGATCAGGGTTCTCATTTCTGCAACCACACAATGCAATCTCTTTTGCGCAGGTATGGGGTTGGGCATCGAGTGTCTACTGCTTATCGCCCACAAACAAATGGTCAAGCCGAAGTGTCAAATAGAGAGGTAAAACAGATTCTTGAGAAAACAGTTCAGCCAAATAGAAAATACTGGAGTCTTAGACTCGATGATTCATTATGGGCTTACCGTACTGCATTCAAAACTCCAATTGGCATGTCACCATATTGGCTAGTTTTTGGAAAGAGTTGTCACCTCCCTGTTGAGGTAGAGCACTGGGCCTACTGGGCCATTAAACAATTCAATTATAATCTTTCTAGTGCAGGTATTCAAAGGAAGTTTCATATTCAAGAGTTGGAGGAAATGAGAATAGATTCATATGAGAACTCTCGGATTTATAAGGAGAGAACCAAGGCTTCCCACGACCGTCTCATCCTTCATCGTCAATTACACATCGGGCATAAGGTCCTCCTCTACAATGAAAGACTGAAGTTGCACCCTGGTAAGCTTCATTTCCGTTGGTTTGGACCTTATATTGTTACTAATGTCTCTTCATTTGGTGTTCTCCAGGTTCAAAATGAAGACACCAATCAAACCTTCACTGTCAATGGGCAGCGGCTGAAGCACTTCCATGAAGCCATTCCGGAGTCCCCAATGGAGGAACTCCAAGTTCAAGAAGCAAACTATGAATGACATCCACCAGGTTTTATCCTTCCTTCCCACATTCACTTTTACTATAGTGAGGACACTGCATACTCTAAGTGTGGGGGGATGGGTACATTCCTGGGTTAGTTAAGAATTTTCATTATTTTCTTTATTTCTTTTTCTTTTTGCTTGCTGAATGGTATTGTCACTTTCCCCCCTTCCCCCATTACACCCCTTACTTTTGTTTCGGAATTCTAATTTTATCATGGAAAAAGATTCCCCCTAAATTGAATCATTAAAGTTACTGAAAATGCATGAGGGATTTCCCTATTTTATGTTATTTTAACATTTTCAAAAAAAAAATCACTGATGGAATGTGGGTTTTAGCTTGAATTTAACATTGTGGTGTGACATTCTCTTGGAAATTAGTTGTTTTTCGATGATATAAATGGTTGTATCATTTTGAAAACTTTGAGAAAAATAGTACCCTTTACGTGAGTAGTTCAAAGGAAAATTATGGCACTTAATTTTTCCACACATTTTTTCACCCAACCAAGAAGTGTGATTTTTACTTACTCAATAGAAGGTAAATATAAGTTAGGTTAATATTTATCTATTTTCCAAATGATTTTTTTTTCATAAGTTCGTTCCTTATCTGATATTTTTCATTACTGTACCGGATTGACCTATGTGTGTGTACATGTTATCCGACTGTTGTACGCCCTCAAAAAAAAGTTGTATCTTGGGTAGGTCAAAAACCACTCTTCCTTGACTTTTGATCTTGTTATAACTATTACAATTAGTGTCGTGAGGAAATCAAACAAGGGTTGAGAGAAGGGTGTGAGATTTGTTCCATGCACAACATTTCAAAAAAATATATAAATAAATGAGGGGAGTGATGAAATGTACATCATATGGGGATATCTAGGTCAGGAGCTTAAGGTTTGACTTCCAGGAATGCTTAAGTGAGTGGGTCTTGAAATTTGATTGCAAAGGGTATAGGACAGGTTCAGTGGACATAATCATTTAAATAGAAAAATATTAAAATAACCTATATTTACTGGATAGAAAGTGGGTAGAATATAATGAATTGGTTGTCACACACACACGTGGAGATTTAGTGACATTGTGTACTTTAGGATAACTTGCTCAAATTGGTATCATTAATCTCCCTGAATTTCATGCTGATACAATTTATGAGACACATTTCTGCATGATCATTGAGAATAACTCCATGGTGTGATTTTTGCTTTGATCACATTCCTTTCAAAATTTAAATTTTAATTGAATGTTAAATCTTCATGAAGTTTGGAATATCTCTATGCACAATTTTTTGGAAATATCACTTTGCCCAGGAGTGCAAATGTTTAGGTGTGGGGGTGTGATCACACCGCGATTCACTGTTTCATTTTCATCCCTACACCACTGTGGTAAACTAGTTTTTTATTGAATATTATAAAAATAATACCAAATGGAATTTCATATTTGAATCATTAATTTTGTGTTTATAACTGTTAAAATGGGCATTGTTACTTGTTTTGAGGATTTGATTGCAGGAGGAGGTGATTTGGAGGCCCTGAAGATGATCCAAAAGGAAAATGGGCCAAAATTGCATGGATCCTGGGGACACATGTCCACTGTTTTGACTAGTATGAGAAATCCGTGCATGAAAATGGGATGAAATTTTGTGGTCTTCTCCAAAAATTCATGGGCTACAATTCATCGCAAATAACCGAAGGCCAATTTGTTTATCTGTTGGCCCATCCGAACAATTCTGTCCAGGGGACAGAATCTGCATGAAGTCAAGAGTTTGGTTCGGTTTTATGACTATTTCTCCATTTCTAGATGTTCAATGGCCGCCAAATTTGACATGGGGATATTCAAGACCTCTTGGAACATATTTTATCTTTTTTCCAAGTCGAGATAATGTCATATACCAATCCAAAACCGAGACTCAATTGGTATCAACAAAACAGGGTGCTCAAAACCACTTAGCAATTTGGCTATAAAAGGGCACCAAGGGAACCTCATTTGAAAGTTTGAACAGGAGTAAAAGCTCTGGTATTTTGGACACCCAAGGGAGTACTCTCATCATCCAAGATGTTCTGGAGTCCCCTATCCTCATAGGGGGATCAAGGATAAAGAAGGAGTTTCACCCGAGCCTCCTCCTCCTCACGATGGCGAGCTAAACGGTGGGCGATCATTTCGAGGGAGATACACTTACTTGGGAGGGAGTTCCAGCACTTTTTCTTCCACTTGTTTTGTATAATTTGTGTGTTAAATATTTCACTTATGATTAATCTCTATGATCTTCTCTTCTGAATGCATTTGTGTGGTTTAATTTAAGTGAAACTCTTTTTATCTCAACACCGATTGGGTTGAGATTTCAAGTGGGGATCTTGGTTTGTTCCGATAGGACAAGACAAGAACCCTATTAATATCACACATATATAATATTTCAGTATGTTTTGGTAGCCTTGACTCTGTTATTGAGATCCAAACCTTGACAACGCGATTGTTTTTTCAAGGGTTGGTGCTTTGTGCAACATTTTAAGGGGCAAGAGGGGAATCAAGATCTTGACAACCCTCAACCAAAGAATTGAACAAAACCATGTCAATATTTTCAGAACAATGAACTATCCAAGTTGTGTAGTGAACTTGAAATGATCTCCTTTATCTCATAATTGTAAAACACCTCTTTTATTTTTCAATTATTAAACTCTTTAAATCAATTCATTTACTTTAAACTGTTTTAAAAAAATACCCCCCTTTTAGTCCCTTTTATTAAGAACACACACTCTAAACCTACCAACGCTCCTTGAGAGACAACCTAGGGTCTTCCCTAGACTATATATCATCCTCAAAAACATAATCAATTTGACGTGTCACGATATCACGTTCAACCTTCTCCAGAATTGTTTGCATGAAATCCCATTTTGGTGGTCTTCCAATTTGAATCTTCCAACACTCCACAAGTATGAATTGTTATCAATATAATTATAAACCTTAAAATTAAATATGAAAATAAAATCAAGATCATTGGGTACTTTAAATGATGTTAAAAACTATACCACATAATAGATCATTTTAAGAAGGAATTACAATCATAATGTGAAATGATGTTCAAAGAGTAAAATGCACTAAAAATGGTGTTTGTGAATAATGAAGCACATAGATGTTATATATATTAACAATGAATATTATCCTTATTTAGTGGCTAATCACACCCCCCAACTTGATTTTTTCTATTCCCGAGAAAAATATATCTCAACAATATGAAATTCTAATTCCCTTTTCCAAAAACATTTTAATACACAATGATCACCAAAAACCCTTGTACCAAAAAATCATGAAACCCATCAAAATATTTTAATACATGATATTTTCATAAGAATATCCCAATCCAAAGCTCATTCATTTGTTCAAATTCATCGTTATATTTCATCTGATATCAATTAAGAGTGAGGATGTGTTGTGCATCGCATTAGACATGGGGGTTCATATTTATTCAAGAGGGAAATGATGGAAGTGCTAGGTGGAATCACATTTCAATATTAAGATGAGTATTCAAAAAAATTATTATTTTTTTTCAATTTTTCCTTGGTAATTGAAATTTCACTCAAAAGAGTCAACCCCTGTAGTGAGACTTTTCTGATGACTCCCAGGCTCAAAGACCTTAGGGAACCAAGTGAAGCCCACATACTCGGGCATCATCTCAAATTAACTCAATCAAAAACAAAATCAAATTACCAAAAATAGAGATAAAATTACTAACTCTTGGTCTAGACAACTATGGAGTCACGATCCCTAAGTGCTGAAATCCACGCATTAGGTCATTTCATTGCTCTATATGGAAATTTATTGTTTTTTTTAAATTTTTTTATTGAATACTCATATTAAAACTAAAATAATTACCAAACCTATGCTATTTATTTGGGGTACCCCAGTAACTCAAACTAATACTCCACTATCCAAAGGACGTTCATTGAGATTTTTTTTATTTGGATGAAAATATAAACGATGAAATATCACATTGGACAGCCACAACTTCCAAAATCTATGCTCATGAAATTATACATGGATTAAAATTAAAATCACGGCATGCTAAATTATTTGATATTCAGTTCTAAAGTGTACAATGTCTATTATCATGTTCAAAGTTAAAGAAATTTTTCCTCCCATTTATATACATTTTTTTTCAAATCATTCATTTTTTCTACACAAAAGAATTTTTTATTTCATCTCCCCCCCCAACTTAAAATAACACATTCCCCAGTGTTTAAAGAAAATAATATTTAAAAGGGGGTGGAGGTAGAGAATGAGAGTTCAAAAAGAAAATTGAAAATGAGTATCATGGAATTAAGACACCTGGTGGTTGAAGTTGAAATTCTTGTTGCTCCCTTTTAATCCCTTGATCTCGATGTCACTCTGAGAATTCCCTAGTGGAAAAAAATAAAAACAAATAAACAAAACAAAAAATATATATATATAATAAATAAAGTAAAATATAAGTATATATAATAAAATTATATATTAAATAAGCATAAAAAGTCGTAGGTCAGTGGTAAGCATGTGCCCATGTCTCCCTTCGGTCTCGGGTTCGATTCCTCGCAGATTCGCCGGTTGTGATGAGGTTTGACCCACGACCTACAACATGTCCTTTTTTTATTATTATTATATTTTTTTATTTTAACCAAAAAACACATAAAAATAAAATGAACTTATGATACATTGTCTTCTTTTTAAATTTCTGGATAAGTTATTACTCAAGGATCACACCACGTGACACGGATGAATATACTGCTCCACTTTCATACCCATCCATACTCATAATAGAAGAACAGATCAAAAATATATATTTTTTAATATCAAAATGATTAATTAATCCTATTTGAAAAAAAGATGATTTGAAAAGATGAAAACCACAGGTTGCCTCCCGTGCAGTGCTTTGGTTTAACGTCGCGAGCTCGACTTGAACACCCCAACTTACCCAATACCAACTTTCAAAATTTTAAGGACCACATGTTTCACCACTTCTACTAGGTTGAGATTCATTCTATTTTTAGAATTTGTTTCATGCACAAGCCTTTGTTCTAAAATGTGTGGTAAAATCCAAGGAATGTCAAAAATGGTTGATCCAGTTTTCTCTGTAGTCTTTCCTAATACATAAATGATCATTCCAACTTTTTTGGTTTCAAGAGAAGAATGAATTCCAATTTAAAGGTCATGATTATACCTTATGAAGGGATTCTTTAGCAGGTAGGGAAGGACAATAATTTTGAGCTCAGGTTGGATAGGACATTTAGAAACAAGTTGATATTTTGAATCCAACTCAGTCTCATTTTCCAAATTTCTTGACAAAATTGGTTCCTTTTGAATAGAATATTCAACCAAAAAATTGGAAAGATCAATATTAGGAATGGGTATGGACTCAATTTTTGTGATTTCTCTCAATGTTTCAATGGTTGGTGTTTTTGAAAATTCATCAATGGAGTTATGCTTATGAGAATCAATCCATGATGTCAAATTCTCTTCTTGTGAATATAATAAATAGATTTCCTCTTGATTTAAACACCCATCAACAATTCCTTTATCCTCTTCATCTATCCAAAATCTAAAGTTTGTCTCTTCAGTAAATTCATGAGTGGTTTGTGGGAAACTAGACACTTCATATAAGGTTATGAAAGGGAAAGTTGGTGTAGGGATGTGTTCCTCATAAGTTTTAATGATTTGTAGTTCTAACCTCAAAGATGAAACCTCAAAATTCATTTTCTCCATTTTTTGACACAATTTTTCAAGTAATTATTGTGGATCATGATGGGAAAGGGGTTGAGAAATATGGTCTATTCTAGGTGGATAATTAAGTTATTGGAATTGCACAGGAGGGTGTTCATATTGGATTTATGGGGATTGAAACTCATTATATGTTGGGATGTTTTGTGGATAATAGGATTAAAAACATTGTGGTTCATTAGGTTGTTGATGATACCACAAGTAGAAATAAGGATGGTCATTGTACATCACACATGGGGTTGGGTGATCAAAGTAGGGATAGGTTTCCCATGTTTGGACTTGTTCAAAATTGAATTCCATAGAAGTGAGGGGTGATAAAAGAGATGAGGGATGAAAAAAAGGATGATAATGTCTAAGATAACTTACTTAGTTCCCCAAAAATGGTTCCAAAATTTTATTCAAGCTCAAATTTACACAAAAGAAGAAGGTAGGGCGGTCTTTGTAGTCTAGCTTGGGTTATCGAATCCTCGGAGACCTAAGAAGTAACCTACAGACACGTACATTATATGGACTGTTTTTGGTTATGAAGTGGCCAAGTTGGGTTGATTTATGATGGTTTCAAAGGATCACTAACAGATTTAAGTTAATTCAAATTAATGTAATGAGTTGATCCTAGGTTATCTCTTGGGGTGGATTGGATGTATTCCTTTTTTAATGATTTCAATTTCTTATATTTGAGATGGGTTCATTTAATAAGATCAAAAAAATCATCACTTACTTGTTTAATGCCTTAACACCCTAATACTAATCAACTATACACTTGAAGGATCAAATTTTTGAGCACTTCAAGGTAAAGGTTCGTATTTTCAATTGAAATGTGTGACCTTAAATTCAATAAGGATGAAGAGGTTTTAAAATCATCAAATAAAAATCCCATTTAAAAGAAGTGATTATCCATTAATGGAGTGAGAAATAACATCCAATCCAGCATCTTTCTACTCCCTTGGATCAACCCATAAAATAGTTATCCCTCCATTTATGTCATGTCTTAAACGGAAGTGGGAAGTAGACTTATGAGGGTGAAATTGAAGAAGTAAAAACAACAACAAAAATCGACCACTCCACCGTTGTGTGATAAATATCACAAATTATGGTGTGAATAAATTGACACCTTGAACCAAAAGTATCAAAGTGATATGTATAAGAACAGAATAAGAGTAAATTAAGAACTTTTATTAAGAAACTAAGGTGAATTAAACAACTTACATGAGAAATAAATGCGATCACAAACACAAAGCGGCAACATTACACTACAATGAAACCAAGCACCAAAGATGATCAATTACTCCACCACCACTACCTTAAATAGTAATTTTTCAATCCATGGGTCGAGTATCCAATAGTCAAAGTCTTTTCAATTAATTTTGGTAGTCCATAGGTGGGTGGAAAGTTGAGGGAAAGTTGATTTTTCCACCCTTGACCCAAGGTGGCAGCCAGCTTGCTTACACCAAATAGATGTGCCTGGAAGACCTTCTATATGGCCGAATTTGAGTGGGACAAATAATTAAAAAATGAATATCCAGCTGTCCCCCAACAGTATGTAAAGTTTCAGCCCAAAAAAATTATTTTTAACGATATATGTGTAAAATGGTGGGCTATTTTTCTGGGCCGCAGAATCTGGCCCAGAGTTTTATCTTCAACTTGGTCCGCCTGAATAACCACAATCAAGGCCGAATTAGCACTGGATCTTGAAGAATGGTTTTTTATATAGATTTATTCTAGCATCCCATGAAATTTGGGCTTCATTGGGACCATATGTTGGGCCCCACATTCTCATCAGAGGGCTAGTGTCCAATCTGTCTTCTCCCGAATTGTTTGCATGAAATCCCATTTTGGTGGTCTTACAATGTGAATCTTCCAACACTCCACATGAATGAATTGTTCCTAATATAATTATAAACCTGAAAATAAAATATTAAAATAAAATCAATATCATTGTATACTTTAAATGATGTTAAAAACTGTACCACATAATAGTACATTTTAAGAAGGAATTACAATCATAATGTGAAATGGTGTTCAAAGTGTAAAATGCACTAAAAATGGTGTTTATGAATAATAAAGCACATGAATATTATATATACTAACAATGAATAGTATCCATATTTTGTGGCTAATAACACCCCCCAACTTGAGTTTTTCTAGTCCCGAGCAAAATATATCTCAACAATATGAAATTCTAATTCCCTTTTCCAAAAAAAATTAATACACAATGATCACCAAAAACCCTTATACCAAAAAATCATGAAACCCATCAAAATATTTTAATACATGATAGTTTTTTAAGCATATCCCAATCCCAAACTCATTCCTTTGTTCAAATTCATTATCATATTTCATCCAATATCAATTAAGAGTGATGATGTGTTGTGCATTGCATTAGACATGGGGGTTCATATTTATTCAATAGGGAAATGATGGAAGCTCTAGGTGGAATCACATTTCAATATTAAGATGAGTATTCAAAAAAATTTATTTTTTTTATTGTTTTTCCAATTTTTCCATGGTAATTGAAATTGCACTCAAAATATTCAACCTCTATAGAGAGACTTTGACGATGACTCCCAGGCTCAAAGACCTTAGGGTACCAAGTGAAGCCCACATAATCGGGCATCATCTCAAATTAAATCAGTCAAAAACAAAATCAAATTACTAAAAATAGAGATAAAATTACTAACTTCTTTTGCCAGAAAACTATGGATTCATGGTCCCCAATTGCCGAAATCCACCCATTAGGTCATTTCATTGCTCTACGTGCAAATTTATTGTTTTTTTTAATTTTGTTATTAAATACTCATATTAAAAATAAAATGATTACCAAACCTATGATATTTATTTGGGGGACCCCATGAAATCAACCTAATACTCCAATATCCAAAGGACGTGCATTGTGATTTTTTTTTATTTGGATGAAAATATAAACAATGAAATGTCACATTGGATAGCCACACTTTCCAAAATCTATGCTCATGAAATTATATATGGATTAAAATTAAAATCATGGAATTCTAAATTATTTGATATTCAATTTTAAAGTATACAATGTCTATTATCATGTTCAAAGTTAAAGGAATTTTTCCTTCCATTTACACAAAAAAAATTCAAATCATTCATTTTTTTTGACACAAAAGAATTTTTTATTTTATCTCCCCCCAACTTAAAATAACATTATCCCTAGTGTTTAAAGAAAATAAAATTTATAAGGGGGTAGAGGTAGAGAATGAGAGTTCAAAAAGGAAATTGAAAATGAGGATCATGGAGTGAAGTCACCTGGTGGTTGAAGTTGAAATTCTTGTTGCTCCCTTTTAATCCCTTGATCTCGATGTCACTCTGAGAATTCCCTAGTGGAAAAAAATAAAAACAAACAAAAAAACAAAAAAAAACTATATATATATATTTATATAATAAAGAAAGTAAAATATAAGTATATATAATAAAATTATAGAATAAGGAAGAACAAAAATCCGTAGGTCAGTGGTAAGCGCGCGCCCCTGTCTCCCTTCAGTCCTGAGTTCGATTCCCCATGGCTTTTACGATTATGACGTGGTTTGACCCACGACCTACGATGTGTCCCTTTTTTTATTATTATTATTATATATTTTTTATTTTAACCAACAAACACATAAAAATAAAATGAACAGATGATACATTGTCTTCTTTTTAAATTTCTGGGTAAGGTATTACTCAAGGATCACACCATGTGACACATATGAATATGGTGATCCCCTTTCATACCCATCCATACTCATAATAGAAGAACAAATCAATAGGCTATTTTTTAAATATCAAAATGATTAATTAATCCTATTTGAAAAAAATATGATTCGCAAAGATGAAAACCACGGGTTGCCTCATGTGCAGCACTTTGGTTTAACGTCGTTAGCTCGACTTGAACCCCCAAACTTACCCAATACCAACTTTAAAAATTTTAAGGACCACAAGTTTAACCAATTCTACTAGGTTGAGATTCATTCTATTTATAGAATTTGTTTCATGAAAAAACCTATGTTCTAAAATGAGTGGTAAAATCCAAGGAATATTAGAAATGGTTGATCCAGTTTCCTCTGTAGTCTTTCCTAATACATAAATGATCATTCAGCTTTTTTGGTTTCAAGAGAATAATGAATTCTAATTGAAAGATCATGATTATAACTTATGAAGGTATTCTTTATCGGGGAGGGAAGTATAATAATTTTGAGCTCGGGTTGGATAGGACATTTTGACACAAGTTGATATTTTGAATCCAACTTAGTTTCATTTTCCAAATTTCATGACAAAATTGGTTCCTTTTGAATAGAAGATTCAACCACAAAATTGGAAAGATCAATTTTAGGAATGGGTACAGACTCAATGTTTGTCATTTCTCTCAATGGTTCAATGGTTGGTGTTTTTGAAAATTAATCAATGGAGTTATACTTAGGAGACTCAATCCATGATGTCAAATTCTCCTGTTGTGAATATAAAAAATTGATTTCCTCTTGATTTAAACACCCATAAAAAATTCTTGTATCCTATTCATCTATCCCAAATCTAAAGGTTGTATCTTTATTAAATTCATGAGTGTTTTGTGGGAAACTAGACACTTCACATAAGGTTATGAAAGGGACAGTTGGTGTATGGATGTGTTACTCATAAGTTTTAATGCTTTGTAGTTATAACCTAAAAGATGAAACCTCAAAATGTATCATATCCATTTTTTGACACAATGTTTCAAGTAATTTTTGTGGATCATTATGGGAAAGGGGTTGAGAAAGATGGTCTATTTTAGGTGGATAATTAAGTTGTTGGAATTTCGCAGGAGGGTGTTCATATTGGCTTTGTGGGGATTGAAACTCATTATATGTTGGGATTTTTTGTGGATAATAGGAGTAAAAACATATTGGTTCATTATGTTGTTGATGATCCCACAATAAGAAATTATGATGGTCATTGTACATCACACATGGGGTTGGGGGATCAAAGTAGGGATAGGTTTCCCATGTTTGGACTTGTTCAAAATTGAATTCCATAGGAGTGAGGGGGTGAGAACAGAGAAGAGGGATGAAAAAAAGGATGATAATTTCTAAGATAACTTACTTAGTTCACCGGAAAAGGTGACAAAATTTTATTCACGCTCAAATTTACCCAAAAGAAGAAGGTAGGACGGCCCTTGTAGTCTATCTTGGGTTGTTGAATCCTCAGAGACCTAAGAAGTAATCTACAGACACATACATTATATGGAATGTTTTTAGATATGAAGTGGCCAACTTGGGTTGATTTATGATGGTTTTTAATTATCACTAATAGATTTAAGTTAATTCAACTTAAGGTAATGAGTTGATCCTAGGTTATCGCTCGGTGTGGATTGGATGAATTCCTTTTTTAATGATTTCAATTTTTTATATTTGAGATGGGTTCATTTAAGAAGATCAAACAAAATAATCACTTACTGGTTTAATGCCTACACACCCTAATAATAATCACCTATAAACTTGAAGGATCAAAGTTTTCAGCACTCCAAGGTAAAGGTTCGTATTAGCACTTGAAAAGTGTGACCTTAAATTCAATAAGGATGAAGAGGTTTTAAAACCATCAAATAAAAATATCATTTAAAAGAAGTGATTAGCCATTAATGGAGTGAGAAATAACATCCAATACAACCCCTTTATACTCCATTGGATCAACACATAAAATATTTATCCCTCCATTGATGACATGTCTTCAATGGAAGCGGAAAGTAGACCTACGAGGGTGGAATTGAAGAAGTAAAAACAACAAAAAAATTGACAACTCCATCGTTGTGTGACAAATATCACAAAGTATGGTTTGAAAAAATTCATAGCTTGAACCAACAGTATCAATGTGATATGTATAAGAACAGAATAAGATTAAAGGAAGAACTTTTATTAAGAAACTAAGATGAATTAAACAACTTACATGAGAAAGAAATGTGATCACAAACACAAAGCGGTAGCATAACACTACAATGAAACCAAGCACCAAATATGATCAAATCCTCCACCACCACTGCCTTAAATAGGCCTTTTTTAAGTCTTGGGTCGAGCCTAAAATAGTCCAAGTCTTCTCAATTAATTTTGGTAGGCCATAGGTGGGTGGAAATTTGAGGGAGAGTTGATTTTTCCACCCTTGACCAGAGGTGGCAGCCAGCTTGCTTCCACCTAACAGATGCGCCTAGAAGACCTTCTAGATGGCCGAATTGGAGTGGGCCATAGGATAAAAACATGAATCTCTGGATTTCCCCTAACCGTATGTAAAGTTTCAGCCCAAAATAGTTTATGGTTAACGAGATATGTGTAAAATGGGGTGTTGTTTTTCTGGACCGCAGAATCTGGCCCAAAATTTTATCTTCAACTTGGGACTTCTGAATAACCACAATGGAGGTGGAATTATCATTGTCTCCTAAAGAATTATTTGTTTCTATAGAATTATTCTAACATTCCATGAAATTTGGGATTCATTGGGCCCATATGTTGGGCCCCACATTCTCATCAGTGGGATGGTGTCCAATCTGCCTTCTCCAGAATTGTTGGCATGAAATCCCATTTTGGTGGTCTTACAATGTGAATCTTCCAACACTCCACAATTATGAATTGTATCCAATATAATTATAAACCTGAAAATTAAATATTAAAATAAAATCATGATCATTTGGTACTTTAAATGATGTTAAAAATTGTACCACATAATAGTGCATTTTAAGAAGGAATTACAATCATAATGTAAAATGGTGTTCAAAGTGTAAAATGCACTAAAAATGGTGTTTATAAATAATAAATCACATAAATATTATATATATTAATAATGAATATTATCCTTATTTAGTGGCTAATCACACCCCCCCCCCAACTTGAGTTTTTCTAGTCCCGAGCAAAATATAACTCAACAATATGAAATTCTAATTCCCTTTTCCAAAAACATTTTCATACACAATGATAACCAAAAACCCTTACTCCAAAAAATCATGAAACCCATAAAAATATTTTATTACATGATAGTTTCATAAGCAAATCCCAGTCCCAATCCCATTCCTTTGTTCAAATTTATCGTTATATTTCATCCAATATCAATTAAGAGTGATGATGTGTTGTGCATCGCATTAGACATGGGGGTTCATCTTTATTCAAGAGGGAAATGATGGAAGTGCTAGGAGGAATCACATTTCAATATTAAGATGAGTATTAGAAGTTTTTTATTGTTTTTTTTTGTTTTTTCAATTTTTCCATGGTAATTGAAATTGCACTCAAAAGAGTCAACCCCTGTAGCGAGACTTTGTCGATAACTCCCAAGCTCAAAGACCTTAGGGAACCAAGTGAATCCCACATACTTGAGCATAATCTCGAATTAACTCAATCAAAAACAAAATCAAATTACCAAAAATAGAGATAAAATTAATAACTCTTGTGCCAAACAACTATGGAGTCATGATCTCCAAGTGCTGAAAGCCACGCATTAGGTCATTCCATTCCTCTATGCACAAATTTATTATTTTTTTTAAATTTTTTATTGAATACTCATATTAAAACTAAACTGATTACCAAACCTATGATATTTATTTGGGGGACCCCATGAACTCAATCTAATACTCCACTAACCAAAGGGTATGCATTGTGATTTTTTTATTTGGATGAAAATATAAACGATGAAATATCACATTGGACAACCACACTTTCTAAAATCTATGCTCATGAAATTATACATGGATTAAAATTAAAATCATGGCATACTAAATTATTTGATATTCAATTTTAAAGTGTACAATTTCTATTATCATGTTCAAAGTTAAAGGAATTTTTCCTTCCATTTACACACATTTTTTTTTCAAATCATTCATTTTGTTTGACACAATAGATTTTTTTATTTTATCTCCCCCCCCCAAACTTAAAATAACACTGTCCCCAGTGTTTAAAGAAAATAAAATTTATAAGGGGGTAGAGGTGGAGAATGAGAGTTCAAAAAGGAAATTGAAAATGAGGATCATGGAATGAAGTCACCTGGTGGTTGAAGTTGAAATTCTTGTTGCTCCCATTTAATCCCTTGATCTCGATGTCACTCTGAGAATTCCCTAGTGGAAAAAAATAAAAACAAACAAACAAAAGAAAAAAACTATATATATATATAATAAATAAAGTAAAATATAAATATATATAATTAAATTATAGAATAATGAAGCACAAAAAGTCGTAGGTCAATGGTAAGTGCATGCCACTGTCTCCCTTCGGTCCCGGGTTCGATTCCCCGCTGCTTCACCAGTTGTGACGAGGTTATACCCACGACCTACAACGTGTCCCTTTTTATTATTATTATTATTATATATTTTTTATTTTAACCAACAAACACATAAAAATAAAATGAACTGATGATAGATTTTCCTCTTTTTAAATTTATGGGTAAGGTATTACTCAAGGATCACACCACGTGACATGGATGAATATGGTTCTCCCCTTAAATACCCATCCATACTCATAATAGAAGAACAGATCAACAATCTATTTTTTTTAAATATCAAAATGATTAATTAATCCTATTTGAAAAAAACATGATTTGCAAAGATGAAAACCACGAGTTTCCTCCTGTGTAGTGCTTTGGTTTAACGTCGCTAGCTCGACTTGAACCCCCCAACTTACCCAATACCAACTTTCAACATTTTATGGACCACATGTTTCACCACTTCTACTAGTTTGAGATTCATTCTATTTTTAGAATGTGTTTCATGCACAAACCTATGTTCTAAAATGAGTGGTAAAATCCAAGGAATATCAGAAATGGTTGATCCAACATCTTATGTAGTCTTTACTAATACATAAATGATCATTCCAACTTTTTTGGTTTCAAGAGAAGAATTAATTCCAATTTAAAGTTCATGATTATACCTTATGAAGGTATTCTTTAGCAGGGAGGGAAGGACAATAATTTTGATCTCAGGTTGGATAGGACATTTAGACACAAGTTGATATTTTGAATCCAACTCAGTTTCATTTTCCAAATTTCTTAACAAAATTGGTTCCTTTTGAATAAAAGATTAAACCACAAAATTAGAAAGATCAATTTTATTAATGGGTATGGACTCAATGTTTTTTATTTCTCTCAATGGTTCAATGGTTGGTGTTTTTGAAAATTCATCAATGGAGTTATACTTAGGAGACTCAATCTATGATGTCAAATTATCCTCTTGTGAATACAAAAAAAATAGATTTCCTCTTGATTTAAATACCCATCAAAAATTCCTTTATCCTCTTAATCTATCCCAAATCTAAATGTTGTCTCTTCAGTAAATTCATGAGTGGTTTGTGGGAAACTATACACTTCACATAAGGTTATGAAAGGGATAGTTGGTGTAGGGATGTGTTTCTCATAATTTTTAATGATTTTTAGTTCTAACCTCAAAGATGAAACCTAAAAATTAATTTTCTCCATTTGTTGAAACAATTTTTCAAGTAATTGTTGTGGATAATTATGGGAAAGTGGTTGAGAAAGATGGTCTATTCTAGGTGGATAATTAAGTTGTTGGAATTGCACAGGAGGGTGTTCATATTGGCTTTGTGGGGATTGAAACACATTATATGTTGGGATGTTTTTTGGATCATAGGAGTAAAAAAATTGTGGTTCATTAGGTTGTTGATGATCCCAAAATTAGAAATTAGGATGGTCATTGTACATCACACATGGGGTTGTGTGATCAAAGTAGGGATAGGTTTCCCATGTTTGGACTTGTTCAAAATTGAATTCCATAGGAGTGAGGGGGTGATAACAGATAAGAGGGATGAAAAAAAGGATGATAATTTCTAATATAACTTACTTAGGTCCCTGGAAATGGTTCCAAAATTTTATTCACGCTCAAATTTACCCAAAAGAAGAAGTTAGGATGGTCCTTGTAGTCTAGCTTGGGTTGTCGAATCCTCAAAGACCTAAGAAGTAACCTACAGACACGTACATTCTATAAACTATTTTTATCTATGAAGTGGAAATCATGGGTTTATTTATGATGGTTTTAAAGTATCACTAACAAATTTAAGTTAATTTAAATTAAGGTAATGAGTTGATCCTAGGTTATCGCTCGGGGGGGATTGGATTAATTCCTTTTTTAATGATTTCAATTTCTTATATTTTAGATGAGTTCATTTAAGAAGATCAAACAAAATCATCACTTACTGGTTTAATTCCTACACACCCTAATAATAATCACCTATACACTTTAAGGATCAAATTTTTTGAGCACTCCAAGGTAAAGGTTCGTATTAGCACTTGAAATGTGTGACCTTAAATTCAATAAGGATGAAGAGGTTTTAAAATCATCAAATAAAAATCTCATTTAAAAGAAGTGATTAGAAATTAATGGAGTGATAAATAACATCCAATCCAGCCTCTTTCTACTCCCTTGGATCAACCCATAAAATAGTCATCCCTCCATTTACGACATGTCTTCAATGGAAGCGGGAAGTAGGCTTACGAGGGTGGAATAGAAGAAGTAAAAACAATAACAAAAATCAACCACTTCACCGTTGTGTAATAAATATCACAAAGTATGGTGTGAATAAATTCACACCTCGAACAAACAGTATCAATGTGATATGTATAAGAACAGAATAAGAGTAAAGGAAGAACTTTTATTAAGAAACTAAGGTGAATTAAACAACTTACATAAGAAAGAAATGTGATCACAAACACAAAGCGGCAGTATAACGCTACAATGAAACCAAGCACCAAATATGATCAACTAATCTACCACCACTTCCTTAAAAAATATTTTTTTAAGCCTTGGGTCAAGCCTCCAATAGTCTAAGTCTTCTCAATTAATTTTGATAGGCCATAGGTGGGTGGAAAGTTGAGGGAGAGTTGATTTTTTCACCCTTGACCTGAGGTGGAAGCCATCTTGCTTCCACCGAAAAGATGTGCCTAGAAGACCTTATATATGGACCAATTGGAGTGGAACATAGAATAACAACATGAATCTTCAGATGTCCCCTAACCGTATGTAAATTTTCAGCCCAAAATATTTTATGGTTAAAGAGATATTTCTAAAATGGTGGGATGTTTTTATGGGATGCAGAATCTGGCCCAGAGTTTTATCTTCAACTTGGGCTGCCTGAAGAATCACAATAGAGGCTGAATTAGCACTGGATCTTGAAGAATGGTTTTTTTCTATATATTTCTTCTATAATTCCATGAAATTTGGGCTTCATTGGGCCCGTATTTTGGGCCTCACATTCTCTTCAGTGGGTTGGTGTCCAATCTGCCTTCTCTAGAATTGTTTGCATGAAATACCATTTTGGTGGTCTTACAATGTGAATCTTTCAACACTCCACAGGTATTAATTATTCCCAATATAATTATAAACCTGAAAATTAAATATTAAAATAAAATCAAGATCATTGGGTACTTTAAATGATGTTAAAAACTGTACCACATAATAGTACATTTTAGGAAGGAATTACAATCATAATATGAAATGATGTTCAAAGTGTAAAATGCACTAAAAATGGTGTTTATGAAAAATAAATCACATGAATATTATATATATTAACAATGAATATTATTCTTATTTAGTTTCTAATCAGTGGCCTTGGTGTGAATTGGCAGTGGAGAAAAGTGGTGAACATTAAGAGGCTCCAGAAGTCTGAAAATGTAATTCAACAGCTGCAGGTCTAGGCAGATGAAAATTCCTCCTTCCGAAATTTGCAATCAGAGCTTATATCATGGCTGAAAGCCCAACTGGAAATGTTCAAGTAATGTATGAAACAAGCCTCCACAGAGATGGATATTGTTCGGAGCGACGAGGAGCGGGCTCGAATTGCAGTTGATGAACTACGTCCCATTGCCACTGAGGAGGAGCAGGAACTAAACAGGTGACATTGAATCCTGGATGCCATAATCCATATAGTGGAGGAGTTACAATGCTCTTTTTAAGGGGTCAACCCGTCCATGGTAGGGGTCGATCCTCGGGTGTTGTAATGCTTGTAAACCTTCAAACATACTTTCATGCTTTAATTGTGTATGTTCGATGTATGCATGAGTTATGTTACTTGTTTCGGTCTGCTTCATGTCTGTTACATCTTTGAAACATCTGGTGATCAATCCCTAAGCTCACATGGATCGGGCTCGATTTGAGAAACAAGGGATGACCAACTTGTTATTACACCCAAATGTGAGAGTGCGAACCAAGATTCAGGTATCCAAGGTTTAAAAAATCATTCCAGATTTCCAGGAAAAAAGAGGGAGGCCTGACTAGAGAACACAGGTCTCGGAACAGTCAAATTTCCATTTTCCTGATGTGCTCTAGTGCATGATCGGGGCAACGCCAGGGGCGTTAAAATCAATCCGAACACAGGGGAGTGTAATGTGTGAATAACGATACCCAAAATTTGGAACGCTGTGAAGGTGGCATGTCAATGAATGATGAATATTGACCATGTTCAAAACACAGTATCCCTATTGCATTAGCCTTGCGTGGGGAAAATAAATGAAGTCTGACCACTAACCATGTTTGAAACATGGGTCCTGACTCGAAATGTTATCCATAAGTCTTCTAGAACGTTAGCCCAAGATAGTATGCAAGCCATAGGTCGAGCATTCACACTGTTATAGGGTTCCTTTAGACATGAAAGAGGATGAGGTTCCAAATAAAGGTCACACAAAGCATGTAGGGTGGAGTGATGGGTTGTTCAAATGGATTCAAACACTCTTGAAATTACGCCAACATGTTGAAGGCGCATCAGGTGGGTGAATTAGTCTGATCATGAATCAAACTTGCTTCCAAAAACGAACTCTATGGTGAGGGATGAGGTGCCTTGTGGTTTTATATCATGCTAAGGAGGATAGTAGACACGTAGTTTAATGTCATATATCAGAGACGACGCACATAATTTCAAGGTCATACTTCTTGGACCATGATCGCAGTCGAGGGGCAAGAAGGTTTAATGACCCTAGGGATGGGCTTGAGGCAAAAGGCCTGAATGTCGCTACATATCCCATGCATATGAGAATCAAGCCAAATGTAGTTCTTAACATGGCATAGTCAGATACCAACACTGTTAGGGTAAATCCTTTCTAGCGAGGAAACCGACGCATCCCATGATTAACAAAGGGTGTCCTGAACTTATTCAGGGTAAAACTACAGTTACCTGGTTACCCATAATGGGAACATGTGTCATGGTGTGATGTGAATGAGAGCCCAAGAGTCACTCGTCACACCACATGTTCCCAAAAGAGTTTGGGCCAAGGGTCCGAAAAAGAGGGGGTAAGATTTAAGATTTTTGGGGCTGGACTCGAAGATGGAATGTCCGAGAATTCCTATGTATCCCATGAGGATGGGAATCAATACACACATAGTTTTGGAAATTTTGTCTTTACACCTTGTAGAAATGATGTAGAGAGATCTTAGTTTAAGGTCTTAGAGCTCAGACCAGAGATCTTAGTTTGAGGTCTTAGATCTCAGACCAGAGATTGTAAGGAATGGGGGAGACACATGGTGAAGTAATTATAAAACCTGATGTGAATGAGGGGATATATTCTATATCACCATGTGTTCCTTGGGGAGGTGTTAAGTCAAGGGACTGAAAATGAAAGTTAGGATGGACCCGAGGTAAAGTGCATGGGCATTCCTACATACCCCATGAGAATGGGGATCAATACATACATAGTTATAGATATGGAATGGTAAAGTACCAGTGCTAAGGATGATAACGACATGTGGTTCCGGTCTACGCACCAAAAGAAGTGGCATTTGATAGATCTTTTTTTTTTCCTTTAGGATAGATGTGGTTGTTTTTTGTAAAGTGATAAACTGAGGATAGAGAATCCTGGTGTCACTACAGGAATCAATCCACATGTAGGAATTGAAAAATGGTATGGTGGATGACCAATACCCAATATGATGTCCCCCATGAGTGAGGAAATCACAATGTAGTGTTGTTTTTCATCATGCATCCAGGAAAATAATGTTATAGTTTAGGGTCATATGATAGGACCAACCATGCATTTTAACACCATGTAATAAAGATGTAACAGTTTAAAGTCATGTTAGACCAGGCGGCATAATTTAACATCATATGTCTTGGAAACATACAGAAGTAATGATGTTTTAGAGGATAATGTGCAAGTCTTCACAAATCATACTCAAAGTGAACGAGGACGATGTCCACACAACACCATGCGCAATTCCAGGGAATAAACCTCAGGCCGAGGGGACAGAAAAGGTCATAGAATATAAGGCTAGACCCGTGGACGAAACATCTAGGTGTTCCTATGTATCCCATGAGGATGGGAATCAAGCCCCATGTAGTTCTAAGGGTTATGGTTATTACGCCTTATAGAGAGGATGTGGAAAGAGATATTAGTTTAAGGTATTAGAACTCGGACCATAGAGAAGCGAAACTCTTCCAAGTGAGCGCAAACCTCAATCTGATCCCTAAGCCCATACGAGTCAAATCGATGTGGGAAACAAGGGCAGAAGATGTCTTTGAAACACATGGAAGAAATTTAAAGGGGAAATCAGTGCAGATCCCTGAATGATGCCTTACCATGACTTTTTCCTCCTAATGTGCAAATGTGCACTGAGGGATAGTACTAAGTGTGCCGAAATTCCACTTGGAAGTGATGGGGTGGAAAATGATGTGAATCATGCAACTGAAATTTAGGGCTTGCTGAGGTTGGAATGAAGATGGAGGATAACTGTTGACTATGTTCAAAACACAGTGTTCATATCGTGTGCCCTGAAATGGGAACAAAAAATGATCATCAACCTCTGACCATATTCGCAATGTAGGACTTGTATCATTTTTTCATTCGAAACCCTCAAGGATGTTGGCCTGAAATGGTCAGATATCCATTGGGATGATCATCCATGCCATTTGTGAGTCCTTTTGGATGTTAGAGATGATGAAATCTCAAATGAAGAGGAACGTGAAGCCTGAAAAATGGGCAAGATTATGTCTAGGTAGAATCTGACACTCTAGGTCCTGAACCAGAGTACTTCTGAACACATTGGTGAATCACCGAAGAGGGTCGAGGGGCCCAACTTAAGAGCAGTCAAATAGAAAATATGAGAGTAGGAAATGGGGATGAAGAGCTCTCTGGAGAAAGGGGTACGTGGCATGGTTGTTACATACCCGACATGATTCAGGACATAATCCCATACCACACCATATAACCCTCTCCTAAAAGGACTCAGGCCAAGGTGCCAGGTTGATAAGGAGGTTTCTAAGAGATGGGAATGCATCAGAAGACTAAATTTTTGGGCATTACTATGTATCCCATAAGGATGGAAATCAAACCACACATAGTTCTAGAGGATTTTGTACAGTATCAAGTCATGCGGAAAGGACTCTATAGATCTTAGTTTATGGTCATAGATCTCAGACTATAAATTCCTAGTTTAATTTTATGTGCATGGTACAGATGAGTGGAAAGGGTGAATAATCATGTCTGCTATGTGGAAGACCACAAAATGACAATGATTATAGAGGATAACTACTAACCAAGTCCTCAACATAGTATATGTATTTGTGTGATCGGGTTTTAGGGACAAACAATTGAGCATCGAATGTTGACCAAATTCACAACACGGGACTTATATCAACTTGTTTCTTTAAATCCATGGGAACATTGGCTTGAAATGGTAGTAGAGCCCTAGGGCCTAGTATCCATGTCGTTTGGGGTCCTTTTGGATGTGATTAATGATGGAAACCCAAATGATGGGTCGCATGAATCATGGTGGGACCTTTTCTTGAGGAAAATATGATAGATAAAGGAGGGAAATCTCAAGTGGATATGTGTGGCATGGAAAAATAGCCCATCATGAATGAGGATGTAATTCCATACCACACTACACAATCCTAGATGAGAACTTGGTCCAGGGGGGCGAAAGTGTTGAGGGACCTGAGGCTGGAAGTCCCAGCCAGCCATAGACACACGACACCTTATGCGGGTCTTTCCTTATCAAAGATCCTAATCCCACATGATATATTCTTAGTATGGAAAATAAGTAATAGGATCAGGCTCTCTCCAACACATTAGAACATGGGAATGAAGGAATAAAATTAGGCAGGGTCTGTCCTGACTAGATCAACACTCCCGACCAAAGTGTACGGATGTTTGAAGAGGTAGAGGGATGAAATTATTCACTACACAAAACATTTGGGACTTATAGGGAAGGTGAAAACGATGAAGGATAGTTTTTGAGAATATTCGAAACACAGAATTAATATCATGTAACCTAAAATGGGAACAACCAATGAGCGTCAACTACCGACCATATTAACAATGCAATACTTGTATCAAATTGCTGTCTGAAATCCTCAGGGGCGTTGACTCGAGATGGTAGGAGATCCCTTAGTCCTAGCATCCAGGTCGTTCGAGGGTCCTTTTGGATGTGAAATATGATGAAGACCCAAATAAATGGAGCATGTGCAGCATGAATGTGCCTGTGAAGTTTAACATCGTGGAGGGCGATGAGAGAGGTGGGGATCTCTAGGGAAACAGACACATGGTGCGGTCATGATGATATTGTCGTGAATGAGGGAAAAATCCTATACTAAACCACGTGTTTTGTCATAAGGGGAGATCTTGAAGTTGGGGTTGGTCCTACAGATGAAATTTACGGGCATTCCTACGTATCCCATAAGTTTGGGAATCAAGCCACATGTAGTTCTGAAAGAGTCGTGTAGTTTAGCATCTTGCAGTGAGGACGTGGGGGAATAGAATAACGAGTAAGGGCACATGGTGTGATCATCGTAATCCCAACATGAGTGGGGCCAAATAAGGTTACATTACACCATGTGGGACCCTCCAAGATAACTACACCTAGGTGGGGTAGTCAAAGAGGAATGTTTGGGAGCTGGAATCAAGACAAGGTGTCAAAGTGTTTCTACGTATCCCATGAGAATGGAAATAAAGCCATGTGTATTTCTTGAAATTAAGTTTAACATCTTGAAGGATGATGGCGGAGGGGATATCTTAGTTTAAGGTCTTAGAGCTCAAGATGTTTTTTAGTTTATCGTTAGGTGGGATGATAAAGAAATTTAATGTCATGCAGTTCAAGGTCATGTAGGACCCAATACAGTTTAACATCCTGCAAGAGTACATACTTTTTAATGTCATGTAGTACATAATATTTTAAGTTCATGTAGGACCGTATTACTCAGGAAAAGTATTTCTTAAGGAATTTGGCATTGGTGGGAGGAGTTATCCACTCACCATCCATGGTAACCATGGAGTATGTTCCATCAGGATAAACCTTGTAAATGATATAAGGTTCTTCCCATTTGGGATCCAATTTTGGTGGCTTCCATCTAGGTATCATTGGAGTCCTTAGAGACAACACCATATTACCTTGCAAGGAGTGGAGGAAAACTTTCTTGTTGAAGTCTCTAGCTATGTTGTTATCATGCCTCTCCAGATTGTGCAGGGCACGATGCATGTTCTTGTCAAGTGATTCCAATTCATCCAGATGGATTTCAGCTACCTTATCTAGTGTTTTCTGATCATAGATAGTTGTACGTAATAAAGGAAACTTAATCTAAATGGGTAGGACGACCTCTGTTCCGTACACCAGGGAGTATGGGGTCACCTGTGAGGAATTACGGGTCATCATCCAATAAACCTAGAGGTAATTGGGAAGCTTTTCTGGCCAACTCTTCTTGTTCTGACCAACCATTTTCTTAAAAATATTAGAGAGGGTTTTTTTGAATGCCTCGATCTTCCCATTTTCTTGTGCATGATAGTGGGAGGTATGGTTAGAATGAATATTGTACTTGGAATACAATTTCTTCAACTTGGCCACCCAGAAGTTGGTGTCATTATCTGTGAGGATGGCATAAGGGACTCCAAACTGGTAGATGATATTGGAGCTCACAAAGTCAATGATAGAATGGGCCTTGACCTCCTTGAGTGGAACTGCCTCTACCCACTTGGAAAATAAATATGTGGCGGTTAGGATGAACCGGCACTGATGAGATGTCGTTGGTGGATATAGTCCCATGACATCGATTCCTTTGACCAAAAATGGCTAAGATTACTTGGTAGTGTGGAGAGGCTCTGGAAGTCGATGCACAAAGTTTTCATGAATTTGGCATGCATGGAACCTCTTGGAAAACTTGATGTAGTCACGGATCCTGGAGGGACAAAAATACCCCAATCTCTGGATCTGGTGAGATAGTTTCAGCCCGGTATGATGAGACCTATAGGAACCAGTATGAACGTCCAGCATGAACTGAGAAATATCAATTCTCTAAATGAAATAGAGGAGAACCCCATCAAAATCGTTCTTTTAGAAGATCTTCTTGAGACCAAGACCACTCTGGAGGGTAAACTGCAACACGCGGCATCAGATTTACTCGTGCTCGGATCAATCTGTCAGGAGATTACCGTTTTCGAGGTACTCGACAAAGGAGGTTCTCCAGTCAGGGGTCATTTCAATCACTGCATCACGGGAACCTGGGGGTCTTGACGTGGATGCAATGGAGTTAAGGTGTATTACCTTTGGGTTGTCATAGTCATTTGAAGTGATGGGGGTGATGACCCTCCGGTGTGCCATGTGGATAATCAAATCATCTTGTTCAGGATCTACAAGTGATGCATCTAGGCTGGCCAAAGCATCAGCTCGACCATTCTGGGATCAAGGGACATGAGTAACTTCTAGCCAAGATGGGAATTAGGCCATTAGCTGTCAGTTATGTTCCAATAGTGGTACGATCTCTAGCTTCCTGACGACATAGTCACCATTGATCTGTTTGATGACTAGTTCAGAGTCTCCTTTCACATACAGGTGGGGAATGTCAATCTCGAGGGCCAGCTCGAGGCTAGTGATGAGAGCTTGGTAATCAGCCACATTTTTGGTATAGACCTATGATAGAAAGAATGAATATGAAAAAATATCTTGTGTTGGAGTGATGAAGATGATACCCTGGCCTAATTTGTTGAGTCTGGGGTCATTGAGACTTTTTCTAGTAGGGCTCCAGGAAGCACCATCAAAGTGAATTTTCCAACACGGGATGGATTGGTCTACCAAGAGGATTTCCTCATCAAGAAAATAAAAGTCTAGAGACTGTTTTACGGGAGCTAGATGAATAGAAAAGAAATACTCCAACACTTTCCCCTTGATAGTCTTCTAAGGGACAAACCTGATGTCAAACTGCTGGAGAATCACTGCCCACCGAGCTAGATGACCTATCAACATGGGGAGGTTCAGGATTTACTTAAGCGGATCTACTGGGGACACTAGCTATACCTCGTGTTGTTTCAATTAATGTCACAATTTATGTACTGCATATACCAGTGCAAGGCATCTTTTCTCGATAGTAGAGTATCTGGCCTCCATATCGAGGAGCATGCGGCTAAGATAATAGATACTTTTATCAGTTCCCTTTTTGTTCTTCTGGGTGAGAATGGTGCTGAGAGATCATTCTAGGGAGGTCACAGAAAGGACTAGAGTCTTTTTAAAAATGGGTGGCATCAAGACCAGTGGCTAGAGCAGATACTTCTTGATTTCCTCGAAATTCGTCTGGCATTCTTTTTCCCACTGATAAAAAGTGCCTTTCTTCATGATATAAGAAAAGGGATTACACTTTCCGTCCAAATTCATGATAAATCGGTGTATGTAGGACAAGTGGCCTTGGAAACCTCGAATCTTCTGGATGTTTCTTGGGGGATACATCTGGTTGATGTCCTTGATCTTCTCTAGGTTGATTTCAATACCCTTGTATCTGAAAACAAAGTTGAGAAACTTTCCAGAGGTGACCTCGAAGGCACACTTCAATGGGTTTATCTTTAGGTGGTGAGAATAGAGGAAGAAGAACACTTTGTCAATGTCTTTGAGATAGCTCTGACATTGGCAAGATTTTACCACTATATTTTCCACGTAGCATTCCACCTATTTTCCGAGGATTAGCTTAAATATGCAACGCATGGCATGCTCGTAGGTGGCACCTGTATTTTTTAAATCGAAGGGTATTACTTGGTAACAGAAAGTACCTTGAGGTGCCCTGAAGTCCATATAATCTTCATCCTCAAGGCTATTCAGATCTTTTTATACTTGTAATACCCATCCATGAAGGAGAGGACCTATAATCTAGTGGTAGAATCAATCAATAGCTTTGTCACGAGAAGGGGAAAATCGTCCTGTAGGCAGTGGCTGTTGAGGTCCCGGAAGTCAATGTAGACTCTGATCTGTCTATTCTTCTTCCTAACTGGAAAAATGTTGGCTAGACATCTAGGGTACTGGACCTCCTTAACAAAATTGGATTTGGTGATCTTATAAACTTCGGCCTTGACCATGGCACCATGAGAAGGGTGCATATTTCTAGGAGGCTGCTTAAACCCGTGGTTATTTGTTGGGTGACCGAGGCGGTGGATGACTACCTGAGGATCTAGTCCTAGAATCGCATCGTAACTCCATGCACATACATCACGGTGCTGCTTTAGGAAGTCCATGTACTGTTGTTTCTCCTTGAGAGGCATAGTGGTACTGATCAATGTGGGTTTCGGATCTATCTCGCCACCGAGTTTCACCTGCACCAGTTAATCAATTGTGGTAGAGACACCTTCTTCTAAGGCAGTAGGAGAATCCTCTAAATCCTATTCATCACTTATGGAGGAGGGGTCCTTGGAATGAATAGTTTCCTCTTAGTCAATAGATCCCAATGGGAGACTGGTGATAGCCTGAGCAGTAGTAGACATTGCATCAAGGGGCTCTTGTGGTGCTGAAACCATAGTGATGAAATTTTTGGATCTGATCCCATCTAGTCTTCGGCTCAAGGGGCCACTCTTGATGATATAAAAGCAATAGTGATGCGTCGTCTTGAGCTAGTTTATCCCAGCCTAGCAAAACAAGAAAGTATGATGTATTTTCATTACCATGGGGAGGACATCTTCGTACCTTATAGGGGTAGGGGCTCTGGGATCACCCGAGCCTGATTTGTGTAGGATTATGAGGTGATCTTCTAGTGTATCTTAGACTTGGGAATGTTCTTCCCCCTTATTCCATAAACAATGAATCATTGTCCCATATCTGGGGTTATATCCTCTAATCAGTGGATTGGAAAGATGTAGGCATCATCCAGATCTATCCACGGGTCGGTCACAACCGTAGCGCGCTCAACTTCGTTAGCCTAGATTTTCTTGTCCTTGCTCTTGTAATAGTCAGCATCCAGATAGCAGGCTTCACAAGAGGCAAAGGGAGATGAATCAACTTGGAGTACACCCACTCAACAATTAAGGGAGTACATAAGGCACTGGTGATATGATGAAGGGATCGTCGCATGCAGATGAAGTCATAGCCTTCCCATCAACGCATTGTAGGAAGTGTATTGGGATACAACCATGAAGTTGGTGCTGGAAAATAGACCACTGAACTGGGTTTTTAGGTGGATCTTGTCGACCAGTGTCTTTTTTTTCCTGTCATAACCTTGTATTTTCATGTTAGAGGGAATTAGGTCATCCTCAAACAGCCCCATCTTATGGAGTTTCTATGTCGGGATAAGGTTGATCCCCAACCCTGTGTCGAAAAGATAGTGAAGAACATTCATTCCATTGAAATGGCCAGTGATATACAGTGGGTGGATGTTCCCCTATATAGGAGATCCTTCATCTTCTCCATAGAACAAGATAATGGCTTGAAATTCAACATGCTCAACCACCTCAGCATGGAAGGCTTCTACAGCTGCTACCTCCATCTCGAATTGTAGGGGGATTCTTAAAGCCTCAGCAAGGTATTTATGAATATCCACTATCGGGAGAATATCCTCAAGGATAGAGAGACTTGATGGAATACTGGAAATATTTTTGAAGAAATCATACTTATGTTCCATGCATGAGCTTCTTCTTACAGGAGGTCGCTCTATGACAGGAGGTATAGTGGGCCCTGTCAGTTAGACCTATGGTTGAATGGTGCTGGGAATGTCCCACTGCTCACTATTTGAAGCCTACAGAGTGACTATCAGATGAGGTCTATATGACTGAGACTAGTTCGTAATGGAGCATGGCTGACAACTATGCAGTCGAGGCATCTCTGCCTGATCCAGTAGCACAAACGACGGTGAAGGCGAGCCTGATGACATCAAATGAAAAGGTTTCATGCGCTGAGATCTACGATGGGACAAATGTTTAGTTTCAGTGGAATTCAAAGCCTAGCTGGAAGCACTAACTGAGGCACTTCGATGACCCATATAGCCATGGATCTGTTGACACTGGTAATGGTTGGGGATGTTGGGAGGATCTGTCTGGTGATCCTCGTCATCAGGAATCATGTAGGGGTTTACAAGCTCTACGGTGTTAATCAAGGCATACCCTTGACTTCCACTTAAAGAACCCTCCACTATTGGAAGGAATCTAGGGGTAATTTTCATCTCTTGGGTCATGAAGTCTCCAAGAGTACGGTATGGCGATGACATCGGTGGGGGACTTTGTTTTCCCTTGCTCCACTGATGCTTTCTCTTCTAGGAAGAGGATGACTGATTCGTTGACACAGAGGTACTGGATATGGTTGACATGGTGTCTTCTGAAGAATAATGTCAATTTAGATGTGCACGGATAATACCATGGGAATGGGTGATTGCCTTACGATCCATCCATTCATAAAACTTTTGGGACCTGCAGTTAGAAACCTTATGTCACTCACCTTCACTGTCACTACTGCTATCTGGCTTCATGAATACACATTCCACTTGTGTCGGAGCTGGGCCCAACCTGACTATGTTATTGTCGAATGGGTATTGAATCTATTCCTTAAACACATATCACTATTTAAGGGTGTTCCCCAAGATTCGGTGATAGGGGCAGTAATTGGGGAGATCAGTAAGATCTGCCTCTTCTGGCCTCCTACATTTAGGAAAACGTATAATCCCCTATTCCAAGGAACTTCGGAAATATCCAAGAACCTGAGCCTCATTAAATGAGTAGGTTTGGTTTCTCCTGTTCGGGAAGGGTGCTCTGGGATCCTAACCTTGACAGGGGGCTGGAGGAGCTTATCAAGGATGTAGAACCTGGTTATCTCACCTAGGTGGTGGTGGCGCGTTACGTGGGGGAACTTTCCAATTCTGAGATGGACGCTGCTGAGTTGGAGGTTACGCCTGTGGTGGCGGGCCTCTGTGAGGCTACAGAGGCAGCTCCACCTATAATAATTCTATTTGTCTGGGGGCCTCTATTTGGGCCACCGCGGTAGGCTCAGCCTTGGTGGCCCTCCTCACAGGAATTACAGGAGGAAATGGATGTTCCTTTTTGGCCTGATGTAAGGATTTCTCTAGGTGCTAGGCCTTATTAGAGAAGTCTCGGAATCCCTTGGGGTAATTATATGTGATCAGAGAGGGGAATAGTTCTGTCTTGACATTATCCACACACATCGTCAACAGTTTCTCCTGAGTCAGTGGCATGTCAAGGGAGTATGTGAGCCCTTTCCACCAGGTGAAAAATTCTGCGACATGCTCATCAGGCCTATTCTTGCACTTGAATAGTTCTACAATACTCATATTTTGAGTGGTGTAACTGAACTAGTAAAGATATTTCCTATGAAGAACTAACCAATAGGCTACTGATCTGATGGGTAGCTGGCTATACCAGACAAATCCAGGCCCTTCCAATGTCTGTAAAAAACACCAGAGTTTGGTGGCCTCTTACTGCGCTGGCATTCCCAACATGGGTCTGCACCTTGAAATGAAGTGGTCCAAATTCTGAAACGGGTCACCTGTCCCATTAAAGGGGGAGAATGTGGGATTTCTGAAACCTGGGGGTACTGGCATATCATCCACCCACGCCGGATATGGTTTTCCACTAGGCGGAATTTACACCTTTCATGTTTCCAATGCCTCGAGGCACGCAATGAGTGCTACCATGTGATCATCTGGGTGGGGGTTCCTTTCTTAATGGGGATACCTGATCACTGGTACGTTGGCGGGTTCTTCAACATGATAGGAAAGCCCAGCAGCTTGTGGACCGGCTGGTGGGATAGCCTACGGAGAACCTGGGAGAACCTGAATTGGGTCCCGAGGATTATTACGTCACTCGGGCGGGTTTGGCGATACATATCATGCCCTCATTCCATAAGTTCTAGCCTCTACCCTTTCTACATGGGAAGGATGTTCAGGGTAACCCAGAGGAAACTCAATAGGGGGGAGTTGTGCTTGCCTCTGCTACCCCGGTTCCAGATCACTGTAATATGGTCGCCACTCCATAGCACGTTTGGCAAGGAGTTCATTAACTATCTTCTTGTGCTCCACAAGCTGTTTAAGAAACATGACTTTCTTAGGATCTTCTTCTGCCTTCTGAACTGATTAGGATGGGTCCAAGGGTTTGATGGAGCCAATTTTCTCTTTTCCCTTATTGGGATTTCGGCTGAGTACTAATGCCTCGGTGGGCACAGTAAGGCCCAATATATTTCTCTACTGGTGAGTAACCTTTCCCAATGGATCCAATAGTTGTGGCTCTCCCCTAGGGGGTAGGTCCCAATCAAGGATCTCTAGCATGTTCTCCCCCTTTGATAGGTCATCCATGTAAACCATGACTCTACCTGGGGGCATATCCTCGATATCACCTAGCAAGTTGGGGTGGCGCCGGATATAATTGAAGTGGAGGGCAGCATACTACCCCCAACCACGGATCTACACATGGGGGGAATCCTCCTTGATAATCATGTGGAGCACTTTAAGACTATGAATGCACCATTGTTGTAGGTTTCTATGGCGGCCTGGTGACTCAGGGAACTGATCCATGGGCAGTGCGTCCAAATCAACCAAACAAAATTGTTGTCCAATGTCTTCAAAATGTGCTTGGATTTTGGGGTAAGCCACTTGCCAATGACGAAGACGGAAGTGTGTCGCCCAGAGGGTTTGATAGAAACACCCGAATTCCTCCTGGGTGAGTGATTCCAATGCAATGAAATTTTGTACTGCAATTATCCAAAACATCTCTAGGAAATGGTCTGCTAAAAGTATGTCCCACAAGCTCCTCGGATCAGACTCGGGGACAAGCCCTTGATTTCCCCACTCGTCAAGTGGAGTTAGCTGAGGAAACAGTAGTGGTACTAAAGAAGATCACTGATATTTTGGGTTGTCTAGTGTATAATATGACAAGAAGGTTGACAAGCCTCCGTATCTCTGGCTATCCTCTGAAGAATGCAGCAACTTAGCCACTACATCATGATAAGACAGACTGGCCACCACAGTTTCTAGCACAGGGACTATGGATGCTAGCGGTGGACCATGATAATACTTGATTAGACAATAAATAAGGCTAATATTCATTATTAATATATATAATATTCATGTTCTTTATTATTCATAAACACCATTTTTAGTGCATTTTACACTTTGAACATCATTTCACATTATGATTGTAATTCCTTCTTAAAATGAACTATTATGTGGTACAGTTTTTAACATCATTTAAAGTACCCAATGATCTTGATTTTATTTTCATATTTAATTTTAAGGTTTATAATTATATTGGGAACAATTCATACTTGTGGAGTGTTGGAAGATTCACATTGTAAGACCACCAAAATGGGATTTCATGCAAACAATTATGGAGAAGGAAGATTGGACACCAGCCCGCTGATGAGAATGTGGGGACCAACATTCGGGCCCAATGAAGCCCACATTTCGTGGTATTCTAGAAGAGATCTATAGGAACAAATCATTTTTTAGGATCCATAGCTAATTTGACATCCATTGTGGTTAATTAGGTGGCCCAAGTTGAAGATAAAATTCTAGTCCAGATTCTGCGTCTCATAAAAACATCCCACAATTTTACACATATCTAGTTAACCATAACCTATTTTGGGATGAAACTTTACAGAAGGTTAGGAGACACCCAGATATTCATGTTTTTCTTCTACGTCCCACTCCAATTTGGCCATCTAGAAGGTCTTCTAGGCGCATCTGTTCAGTAGAAGCAAGCTGGATGCCACCTCAGGTCAAGGGTGGAAAAATCAACTCTCCCTCAACTTTCCACCCACCTATGGCCTACCACAATTAATTGAAAAGACTTTTAATATTGTATTATTGACCCGAGGGTTCAAAAATTACTATTTGAGGTAGTTTTTGTGGAGGAGTCGATCATATTTGGTGCTTGGTTTCATTGTAGTGTTATGTTGCCGCTTTGTGTTTGTGATCGCATTTCTTTCTCATGTAAGTTGTTTCATTCACCATAGTTTCTTCATAAACGTTCTTACTTTACTCTTATTATGTTATTATACATATCACATTGATACTTTTGGTTCAAGGTTTGAATTTATTCACACCATACTTTGTGATATTTATCACACAACGGTGGAGTGGTCGATTTTTGTTGTTGTTTTTACTTCTTTAATTCCACCCTCGTAAGTCTAATTCCCGCTTCCGTTGAAGACATGTCATCAATGGAGGGATAACTCTTTTATGGGTTGATCCAAGGGAGTAGAAAGGGGCTGTATTGAATGTTATTTATCACTCCATTAATGGATAATCACTTCTTTTAAATGAAATTTTTATTTGATGATTTTAAAACCTCTTCATCCTTATTGAATTTATGGTCACACATTTCAAGTGCTAATACAAAATTTTACCTTGGAGTGCTCAAAAATTTGATCCTTAAAGTGTATAGGTGATTAGTATTAGGGTTTTTAGGCATTAAACTAGTAAGTGATGATTTTTTTTTATCTTATTAAATGAACTCATCTCAAATATAATAAATTGAAATCATTAAAAAAGGAATTCATCCAATCCACCCCGAGCGATAACCTAGGATCAACTCATTACCTTAATTTTAATTAACTTAAATCTGTTAGTGATAATTTAAAACCATCATAAATCAACCCAAGTTGGCCACTTCATAGCTAAAAATAGTCCATAGAATTTACGTGTATGTAGGTTACTTCTTAGGTCTCTGAGGATTTGACAACCCAAGCTAGACTACAAGGACCGTCCTACCTTCTTCTTTTGGGTAAATTTGAGCATGAATCACTACTATTACACCATTGGTCCACATAATATCTCTTTTTGATTTTCATTTGAGGTATAGAGTGATCCTGGTGATGACGGTGGTGATTGCCCGGCCAGACCCTGGGGAGACACCAAATCTCCGTCCTCCTAGATGTATCTATGGAGGGAGGAAAGGATCCAGTGGACCCCTCATTCCATAAGTATGAGGCTGATGCACCTTGTTCCTGGCCCGGCCCTTGACACAGAGGATCGAGGTGAGGGTTTCATCGTAGAATCGTATTCCACTTTGGAATCATATAAGAAAACAGTCTTAATTGTCGTCTGAATCTCCTCAGCGTTCTTCTTATGGCGGCGAAAACCTGCCCTCCTGCCCCAGACTGGTTCTTCTAGACTGGGTAGATTTCTGGCATGAGGAGGACCTTCGACCAAATTGGTGTTGGGATGGAGAGGGATTCTACCTAAATGAGCGAGGGTGTGAGGAGCACCTGGACAGATGTCAAAGGGAACATGGGGAGGACCTCCATGTCCACTGGATGACGCACGAAGAGGATCTCTGCAGGAAGTGCTAGAGCAGGTAGGACCTCCACTGGAGCTGGTAGGGGAATGGGTAGGGCCTCCATGATTACTTCCCCTGGTAGTGTCAGTGCGAGGAGGGTCCTCGTACCGGTGTAGTCGAACATGGGTGGGACCTCTATGTTGGGTGCCAATGAAGTGAGGCTGACCTTTTCTTTTCTAATTTCTGGGATGAGGAGGACCTTCATCGGCTGTTCTAAGGACATTGTGAAGGCCCCCATGTTGGAGATTGTTCAAATGTGTAACATCTCCAAACCGGTGGCCTGTGGTAGGAGGAACGACTCCATACCTGATGTCATAAGGGTAGAAGAGGCTTCTATACTGAGTGTCACTACAATGGGGAGGACCCTCAATCAGATTAAAGGTGTCATAGGGAAGATCTCCACACCAATATTGGGAGTGTGGAGGACCTTTGTTCTTAATGGTGGCGGTACAGGGAGGACCTCTGTACTGGGTATCGTTGTTGTGGGTCGGCCCGCGGCGGGCACTACCTGCATCGGCAACCAGGAGAGTCAACCTAGCCTACTCGTGGGGCAGTTGGGGCCTCGATCCGGGTCAGGTTCATGGGTTCCCCTACTCAGTATAAATAGGGGACTGATGGTATACGTCGTAATTGTCATGAGCCACAGTAGTCGTTGACATTGATGCCCCTCGGTAGGCGTCCTCCTCATCTTGTGCCCAACTATGGCGCCGGGTTAGCCGGACCGGGGTCGGCGGTGCAAGCAGATAGATTACCAGCTCTTCAGCCCATGGGGCTGGGTGGTGGTGTTGACGCAGCCTACTGGGAGCCCTCTTAGGGATCCCTTGGAACGGGATCCCATTTGGGCTAGCCCGTACATCCCTCACATCATCGGCATAGGGGAGGGATTCATCGAAGCGTTCTGGGGAGATGCTCCTAAAATGGTTATGTGTCGGAGTGGGAAGAAGTGGCTCCCTGTACGGCCCTTGTGGGTGGAAATTACAATGAGGTTCAGAAGACTCCAAGTCTTGACGTGCCTTATCCCGGGTTGGGATAATCCTCGCCTCCTCATATCGCCGAATTAGACCATTTATCTCCCTTATTTGAGAGATTTTTGAAGGGAAGATGGGGCATGGGCACCCAGCAGTTGTGGACGTAGAGGATGCCATGGGGAAAATGAGGCCACGCAGGATTGTTGCGATGACGTTTCCCCTACCCCTACATCAGTAGGTGGGAAGTGATCAATTTCCTGATTTGAAATCTTGGGTCCTGGAAGGCTGGTAGATTAAACCATTAGTACTAAAAAAGGAAATCGACATCCAGTGCCCCAACGTCGTTCCATATTCCATGTCTGGTAAGAAGGATCCAAGCTGACAATGTCACAGACTAGGATGTCCAACATTTAACTTCCCCAATTTTTGGTGATTTTCATGCCAGGCCCACTATATTCTTGGTGGGACCTGGTGTCGGATACATGGATCTGGTGACATTTCAATCCACTGATGTCTTGAGCGCTACTAATCTCCACATTAAGGAGAAGAACTTCACGTCAGGTTCACCATTTCTGTTTCAGATGCTTTCATCAGGGCGCACACATCCATACCTTTCAGAGGAGGACTCACAGATGTTACCTCCCATTCCCGCTTTCCAAAGTTGGGTGGAATTCATCGCTTATTTAGGGATGTTTTCTCCTTAATAAAAACAGGATGATGTGATGTTGGTTCCTCCTTCCGTGGATTCCTCCTCGGAGCTCATTACCTAGTCTGGGTCTCCCTCATATACTTGATATGTTTTTCATGAAACTATTCTTAGTTCCATGTATTCATGGATGTCAGTTAATTACACAGCTTCTATCAGTACATTCCAAAGGGTCCAGTCAGGGAAGCAACCTTCGTCCGGGGGAGTAGTCACATTAGACATCACTGGTGTGTCTAGATGCTGGAACACCAGTGCATCTGGGTTTATTCCCCTTATGATAGGGCTTCTTGAGGGCGCAGAAGCCCGAGGCATCCCATGTTGAGTGCAGGGAATTATATGCCATGGGCATATCTCTGAGGTTTTCCTCAACTTCCCATGTTTGACATAGGGTATGCCACGAGTTTACCATCTAGAGGAGACAGATCGAACTGATCAGAACACTAATGGGAGTGGATCAGATGGGTTTATCTCCAAGAGGGAACACTGATGCTAGGGATAATACATGGTTAGTTACCCGGGTACCGGTAAGAGCAGTGAAGAGGTGGATGACATGATCTCGCCAGGATTTTTTGGCCTGGGAAACAATTAGTATGGATGTGGAGGGTTGGATGAAGTAGACGGGTAATGAGATGGAACCAATGTGATGGAAAAGGTAATGTTGAGCTTGATCCTTGAAGATACTACCTATGTATCAAGTGGTAGGGAATCAAATTATGCATAGTTCGGTGGGACGATGGGACACTTGAGGAGGCGGCCCATGAGAATGGATGTGTGGATGGCACCCAGAGGATGTGGAACCTACGAGTTAGGGAATGACCTTCCCAGGACACATAGGCTTGAGGGACAGACCAGGATGAGACATAGGTGATGGGCTTAAGCCTTATGGAGGCTTCTTACATATCCCCGTGGTAGGGAATCAAATTCCACATAGTTCAGGACAGGGTATAGAATCGATGTGTGCGTAGAGGACTGCAACCCGATGATATATTGGGGCTTACGCGTGGTTAGCAGCCCAGGTTGGTATGACGCCATGGGGGAGGACCAAAGATGTGGGCCCCAACAAAGGGGACTACAAATTTTACCAGTGTTTGGGGTTAAACCTTAGGGAGACTCCCTACGCACCATGTCTAGGATACATGCATCAAACCCACGGAGTTTATCTTATGACGGCTTACCATCGTGCAGGGCTGGCAACCACTTACCTCTGGTTTGGATACAACGGTTTACCACTGATTGGGGTACAAATTCTTACCACTGAATGGGATAAAATGTCTTACCACTAATTGGGATACAACAACTTACCGTTGAATGGGATACAATGGCTTACCACTGATTGGGATACAACAGCTTACCGCTGATTGGGGTACAACAGATTACCACTGATTGGGGTACAACGGCTTACCACTGAATAGTATACAACGACTTACTCCTGATTTGGATTGAACCTCGGGAAGGCTTCCTACTTACCCTACCTAGGAGGTAGAGATCAAACCGATGTAGTTCAAAAGTACACAGTTTAGCATCATGTTGGACGAAAAGGGGTATACAGTTTAATGTCATGTTGTACGAGGGTGGACTAACATAGAGTGGTTGGAACATATGGGTGTTGGGCTTGAACCTTAGGGAGGCTTCCTATGTACCATGCCTTGGCAGGATCAAACTCTAGGTAGTTTAGAATGGTGGATGGTGAACCGACATGAAGGGGTTGGGACCAATAGGTGTTGGGATTGAACCTCAAAGAGGCGTCCTATGTACCTTTCCTTGTCAAGGATCAAAGTCCATGTAGTTCAGGATGGTTTGGTGAATCGACATGAAAGGGTTGGGACCAATAGGTGTTGGGATCGAACATCAGGGAGGCGTTCTATATACCTTGCCTTGCCAAGGATCAAAGTCCATGTAGTTTAGTATGGTTTGGTGAACCAACATGAAGGGGTCAAGACCAATAGGTGTTGGGATTGAACCTTAGGTAGGAATCCTATGTACCCTGCCTTGGCAAGGATCAAAGTCCACATAGTTCGGAATGTTTGGGGCTTACACTCTAAAGAAACCTAGAGAGGATGTCATGGTTGATGCTTACTCTAAGCCAACATGAGACATGCTCAGTGTGAGAAACAAGAGGCAGCAAAGACCTGACAATCACATCGTGAAAGGTTCGTCCGTGGGAAGTGGAATAGTACTTACATATGGTTCATGGCCCAAAGTGGAAACTGTCACGAACCAACCCGGGTCGACCCTGAACTGGTCACCTAAGCCGGCCCGTGGCATGGCCCGAGGGGTGTTCCTGATCCACGTGGGCTGGCAACCAGTGTCAGTCATCAAAACTAAATATGTGGGAAGGATTTGGCCCATAAAAGGAATACGAATAAATTAATAAAGACTAATAAAAGGGAAAGAAAACTAGCAGCGACAAGAAAACAAGACCGCACATACCTCCATGTGACCTCTTGGTCACCTCCAACAACTAACAGTTTGCCTCACACAGGCAGACAAAACAAGAACTTGAACCATACAGTTGAACCTGCATCTGAAAAGGTAAGATAATAGTGAGCATTAAAATGCTCAGTATGAATGCCAAAAGTGAACCACAGAATCCATGCATTTTCCAGTTCCAAAACAACCCAAAAATACTAGTTTGAACTATAGTTATAAAAATAAGGTTTTTATATTCACACTACATTTCGAAAACTAACAATCAAAATTCCATTTCCCTTATAATTCCAAAACAAGGAAAAGAAAACAAAAGAGGGGCTCACACAAACTTTTCTAAAATAGCTACTATGAAGTTTGTTTTAAAACCAACCTTACACACAAAACTTTTCCAAGAAAACACCAAAACCAAGTTCAAGGGGATGATTTCTGAACATAGCAAGGGAAATGGTACTAATAGTGCTCGTATAAAAGGATCATAGAAATCCTAGGAATTCAGAGGAATACCAGAACGTACTATACATGTGACTCATCCTGAAGGCATGCTTACTCTCGATGATGTCATAACTCCCTAACACCCGGTGTTGCTCTATATGGCCTAACCGAGGGGCCCAATCCCATAGAAGAGTAAAATCTATACTAGGGGCCACTAGACAATGCGTAGTCTAAACTAGTGTAGCAATCGTTCTCAGTAAACCCCCTTTCTATGCTAAGTTTATGTGCTATGTTCACAAAGAGGTGTGTCACACATTCAAATAACAAGCCATATATATATAATCCAGCACGGGAAACAAACCGGCACCACCCTGACCACCTCAAGGTTAGTCTCATGCATTAAAATAAATATTCTCAAAAGGAGGCCCATACCGAGGACCCTCATATCACATGATCGACAGATGAGGCAAAGGGCCTAACCAAAGAGGGGTTTTCTCAAACACACAGTTTCAAAGATGCCAAACGGTCCTCATACAATTCACACACATCAAAACTTTTATAAACAGCCAATGTAAAATGCCAAATGGTCCTTTAGTTTTACCTCACCAACCATTTAACAAAACATTTAAGAATGTTTCCAAAACAGTAATAAAGATCATTTCTTACAAACATGGTCAGATAGACCAAAATGTGCCAAAACAATAAACATTTACGAACCATTTTTGAAACAACGCTAAACACCAAAACTTGTTTTGAACCCAATGGTTAATCCTTAAAGAACCCATTGAAACCATGTTTTCCAAAACACTTAAAGAAACTCAAACAGTTCACTAGTCATTCCATAAACAAATCAAACAGTTCGTTAAAAAAACTATATTAACAAAACAGACTAATTACACAAACTAGAAGATAATGTAACAAACTACTTTTTAATAGGCCCAAAAGAAAACTTGAAAACACTACATCAGGTTGGCCAATAATTTTTCAAAGATACTAATCTAGTAAAAGAATTTATTAAAAACATGCAAGAATTAAATGGATTTATTTTAAAAGGGGAAAATGCGGATTTTCCTACCTCAAGGAAGAACCAAGTCATGTAGAACACTTTGGAACTTGACAGAAAGGGCGGAAACCACTCAAAATCGGCCCGCGCTCGCACGCACATACCTATATATATACATATATCTATAATCCAATGCACGTATTCCCTAATCCATGAGGGAATACATACTTGGAGGACATATATATATTATATATATACATACCTTAGGTGTATGCATGCGCGCCCTCAGTCGTTGACTATAAATTCACTATAACAACAAAAGATACTCAAAAATAAGGCGGCAAGGACCAACACATGACCAAAAGTACCAAGGAATCACATAAACCAAATGAACACATCATAACAGACAATAAAATGCTACTAAAAAGATTTATATCCCAAATAAACCATAAAAATCACTATGGATTCACAAAAGAGCCTGAATTACAACCCTACCATTTTAACAAAATAATTATAAGGGAAAACAACACAGAAATCATCCAACTTCACTATTAAAGACCAATTAACATTTAATCACACACAATTAGCATAAACAGCATAAACATAAATAAGAAAATACTTCAAAATATATTTTTGGAAAAAAAAATCTATCATAAAAACACAACCATAAGTTAACCAAATCCATAATAGTGGTGTGAATCATGACAAAATAATAATTAGAGCTGCCAAACATTATATGGATTGAATTGGAATGAGAAGGGATGGATAAATCTACCTCAGAGGCATGCGAATAGAACCGCGCATCAACGGGGGGGAGAAAAGAATTTTGCGGACCCGTCGCACACCCTAAATACCGAGAAAAACACACAAAAATGAACCTTGGTATTAGAGTGCTGATTGATTTACGAAAAACACCAAAAAAAGAGAAATATATCGGAGGAGAAGAACACCAGCAAGGGAGGTCGTGTAAGGAGGGGTCGCTGGATGGGGCTAGGGCATCGGACAGTGGTGGTGCGAGGAGAGGGTGGCGGGGACCTGCTGGTGTGTGAGGCCGGTTGTGCGGAGGGCACGACCGGGGTAAGGAGCCAGTGAGGCTGGAGGTGCGGCAGGGCGCGGGAGCTTGAGGGAGAGGGGCATATCACAGGGGGGTGGAACGCAGCTACTAGACGAGGGTAGGGAGAGTGTGGACGATGGCCTAGAGGGGCTGTCGGCGTAGGGGAAGGGCGGCGAGCAGCATGGTGGCGATGAGATTTAGAGGGGGGCGTTCAGGCACTACGTACAGGAGCCAGGGGGAGGGTGGCGAGCAGAAGGGGGGAGACGGGATTAGAGAGGGGGATGCAGGTATGGGGTAGGTTTAGGGTTAAAAAAAATAATCATAAAACATAATAATAATAATAATAACAATAATAATAATAATAATAAAACTAATAAATATTAATAAAACAAATAATAATAATTATTTCTTATCAATTTAATTTTAAGTAATAATTATATTTATAAAAAATTTATAAAAACAGTATTATTACCAAATTAAATAATAATATTATTATTAAAATTTGCACAAACATGTTCTCATTACTATAATTTAAACATTGACCTTATTTTGTCAATATAAAATTTTATTTAGATTCCTTTTTCAATTAATAATAATTTATTTATTTAATTTATAAATTATTTGAAGTATCGCTCCACCGCGCAATCACCAGGACCAAACACATGGTCGCCGCTAACGGTGCGGTGACTATACATTTGCCCAACACCCACTAAAAATGTCAAAATTCAAAAATTCAAATCGGGTCCCAACTAAACTTCATTCAAATGACGCGAGACCAAGTAAATAGTAAAAATAAAATAAAATAAATAGGCTTCTGAGGTCGGGGTGTGACAATTATCCCCACCACAGACACTTTATGCCCCCATAAAGTCATTAATCCAACAGTTGACACAACTAGAGTCCATGCCCAGACAAAACCAAAGGAAAATGAGAGCCTCAGAGTAACTATTCCCAAAAAACATCACACCCGACCAATTAAAGGAGGACCACGACCCGAGATTGAGGGGAGAACATGGGAGGGTTCTCCCCATCATGAGAATTCACTAATACAGAAACCTTTGAAACCCAAACAAACCACCCTGGGGGGGAAACACAGGAACTCCCAAACTAGACTCATTCCTTTTCCCCACATGGACCAAAAAACACACCTAAGACTTTGATGAAAACCTTTCTACAGAATAATCCAACAACTTGAGGATGAGGAATTAACTCAACACCTCCATCAATTTCACGAAACGAACACCGCTGAGACCAACTCAAATCAGAACAAGTCAGTTTATTCACTGGCCCACACCATTCAAAGAGACCGAACAGTTTAAAAACTACATTGAGAGAAGATAAGACCTCTTGGATTTTGGGGGAACAAGCTTCTCATGACACCACAACAAGGATGATGTTATGATAGTGACGAGAATAGAAAAAGGAAATTTTGGATATTTCCATCCCAAAACTGAATACATTATCTGGACCGAGGTTCCACACACCCTCGACAACTCTTGAATGTGTGCGAGCTTCACCCCTAAACCTGTGGTAGGGGCCCTGATGGCTGAAGTATCTCCTACCTCACAGTCAGACATTTGCATCCTCTGGTTCCCAACTCCTTCCTCCAGAATGAAGCTTCTTTCAGAACTCATCCTGGTGGCACGAATAGTCGCACAATAGCAAGACTTCAGAGGGATGTGACAAGGCGGCTTAGAATGCCTGAACTGGCCACACTAGTGGCATGCGAGAGAAAGGTCCAACAAACTGGGAGTCGGTACAGACAAATATCCTTGCCAGACGGGGAACCTTCACAAGGGTTGCCCCCACCAACTACACCCCAGACTCTAACAACGATGAGACATCCCACCATTACTAGTCCAGAACTGAACCCTCAAATAACTTTGGGACGGTACAAATCTTAACTACCCTGGTAGTTCCCAACAACATGAAGACACACTATCTTTCCGAACTACACAAATGCCTCTAACAGACTTAGAATACCTCAATAAGTAGGAAACACACAAAAAGAATTGGGAACTATTCATAACTCATTAACAAATTCTATAGGCTTTTTGGGCATAATATTCAGAACAACATGAAAAACCCAATCAAAAACAGTATCAATCCAAAACTCAATCAGAGAAACAACACAAGCCAAGGGAATTAGGCCCATAATCCAAACATATACAAACACAAGGATAAATCATTTTTCAAAAACAATTATTTCTTTAAAAATTTAAAACCCACCTATGGAACCTTATGAACCATCACATGTGCGTTCATTCATTCTCGCTCATATCATCTACAAACAAGTGCCCCCACGCACTCTCCATACATAACCACACACGTGTGACCCTATATTAGGATTACCAAGGTTCAAAAACTTCTTTTCCTTACCAAATCCAAACACATAACAAGTTTTTCCAAACCGATACACTTTCTCTTTAAAAACCCACTTTACTAGTTTCAAAAACAATTTGGAAGAAACCCCCTTTTTTCTTCATTTAGAAATCACTTTCATTTTCAACACACACTTACATCGACCGAGTTCAAAATGAAACAAAACCAACTATAAATCATCGGAAATAGGTACTAGTGTATGTGCCTAACCCAACGACATGGTGGTGAGCCATGCCCGAGTTAAGGAATAACACTAAGAGGACCTTAAACCAGGCACATGGACTCCACATGCATCACCACCCCATGTGAGGCTGCAATGTCAACCGATTCACCCCCATTTTCATCCCTCAATCCAAAAAAACCAAAGACAAAAGACTCAAATCCCAGACTACCCCTAGTAACTCAGATCTCGTTGCGAGCGGTGGTGATCAGGCACCGACCCGTAACCTACCTTCTGAGTCCCGACAGTCCTAATCTCCTTCTACCAGACACCCCAAATAACAAGAACCTCCTATGATTCCATTTTTTCATTAACCAACCCAGTTCGACCCTGAACCGGTCACCCGAGCCGGCCCGCAAAATGGCCCGAGGGGCGTTCCTGATCCTCGCAGGCTGGAAACTAGTGTCGGGCATAAAAACTAAACAGGTGGGAACTATTTGGCCCATAAAAGGAAGATGAATAAATTAATACAGAATAAGAAAAGGGAAAGAAAACTAGCAGCATCAAGAAAAAAAGACTACACATACCTCCATGTGACCTCCTGGTCACCTCCAACAACTAACAGTCTGCCTCACATGGGCAGACAAAACAAGAACATGAACCAAACAGCTGAACCTACATCTGAAAAGGTAAGATAGGCGTGAGCATTAAAATGCTCAGTAGGAATGCCAAAAGTGAACCACATAATCCATTCATTTTCTAGATCCAAAACATCCAAAAAATACTAGTTTGAAGTACAGTTATAAAAATAAGTTTTTCATATTTACACTGCATTTCGAAAACTAACAATCACAATTCCATTTCCCTTATAATTCAAAAACAAGGAAAAGAAAAAAAAAAAGAGGGGCTCACACAAACTTTTCCAAAACAGATACTTTGAAGTTCATTTTAAAAACCAAGTTCAAGGGTATGATTTCTACACACAGTAAGGGCAATGGTACTAATAGTGGTTGTATCAAAGGATCACAGAAAACCTAGGAACTCGGAGGAAGACCAAAATGTACTATACATGTGACTCATCCTGAAGGCATGCCTACTCTCGATGACGTCATAACGCCCTAACGCCCGGCGTTTCCCTACATGGCCTAACCGAGGGGCCTAATCCCCTAGCAGAGTATAATCCATACTAGGGGCCACTATCCAATGCATATTCTAAACTAGTGCAGCAATCATTCTCAGTAAACCCCCTTGATATGCTAAGTTTTTGTGCTATGTTCACAAATAGGTGTTCCACACATTCAAATATCAATCCATATATATATAATCCAGCACGCGACACAAACCGGCACCACCCCGAACACCTCAAGGTTAGTCTAATTCCTTAAAATAAATATTCTCAAAAGGAGGACCATACCGAGGACCCTCCTATCACATGATTGACAGACGAGGAAAAGGTCCAAACCAAAGAGGGGTTTTCCCAAACACACAGTTTCAAAGATGCCAAATGGGCCTCATACAATTCAAACACATCAAAACTTTTTTAAACATCCAATCTAAAATTCCAAACGGGCCTTTAGGTTTACCTCACCAACTATTTACCAAAACATTTAGGAATGTTTCCAAAATACTAATAAACATCATTTCTTACAAACATGGTCAGACTGACCAAAACGTTCCAAAACAATAAACATTTACGAAACATTTTTGAAATAATTCTAAACACCAAAACATGTTTGAAACCCAATGGTTAATCCTTAAAAACCCATTAAAACCATGTTTTCCAAAACACTTAAAGAAACACAAACAGTTCACTAGTCATTCCATAAACAAATCAAACAGTTTGTTAAAAAAGATATATTAACAAATTAGACTAATTACACAAACTAGAAGATAATGTAACAAACTATTTTTTAACAAGCCCAAAAGAAAACTTGAAAACACCATAGCATATTGGCCAATCATTTTTCAAAGATATAATCTAGTAAAAGAATTTATTAAAAACATACAAGATTTAAATGGACTTATTTTAAAAAGGTAAAATGAAGATTTTCCTACCTCAAGGAAGAACTGGGTAATGTCGAACACTTTGGAACTTGACAGAAAGGGCGAAGACCACTCGAAATTGGCCCGTGCTCGCACGCACATACCTATATATATATATATATATATCCATAATCCAATGCATGTATTACCCATGACATGAGGGAATACGTACTTGGAGTACATATATATATATTATATATATACATACCTTAGGTGTATGTGTGTGCATCCTCGGTCGATGACCATAAATTCACTATAACAATAAAAGATACCCAAAAATAAGGTGGCAAGGACCAACGCATGAACAAAAGTACCAAGGACTCACATAAACTAATTGCACACATCATAACACACAATCAAATGCTACCAAAAATATTTATATCCAAAACAAACCATAAAAATTACTATGGCTTCACAAAAGATCCCGAATTACAACTCTACCATTTTAACATAATAATTATAAGGGAAAACAACACAAAAATCATCCAACTTCAATATTAAATACCAATTAACATTTAATCACACACAATTAGCATAAACAGTATAAACATAAACAAGAAAATACTTCAAAATCTATTTTTTTTTTAAAAATCTATCGCAAAAACACAACCAGAAGTTAACCAAAGCCATAATAGTTGTGTAAATCATGCCAAAACAATAATTAGATCCGCCAAACATTATATGGATTGAATTGGAATGGGAAGGTGCAGATAAATCTACCTCATAGGCATGAGAACACAACTGTGCATCAACGGGAGGGAGAAAAGAATTCCACGGACCCGTAACATACCCTAAATACCGAGTAAAACACGCAAAAACGAACTGTGTTATTAGAGTGTTGATTGATTTGAGAAAAACACATAAAAAGAGGAATATATTGGAGGAGAAGAACACCGTAAAGGGATTTCATGCAAGGAGGGGCCGCTGGACGGGGCTAGGGCATCGGACATCGGCGGAGTGAGGAGAGGACGGCGGGGACCCGCTGGTGTGTGAGGTCAGTTGTGCGGAGGGTGCGGCCAGGGTAAGGATCCGGTGAGGCTCAAAGTGCAGCAGGGCATGAGAGATTGAGGGCAAGGGTCATAGCACTAGGGGGGATGGAATGCAGTTGTTGGATGAGGGTAGGGCGAGTGCGGACGGCGGGCTAGAGGGAATGTCGGCGCAGGGGAAGGGCGGAGAGCAACATGGTGGCGGCGGGATTTGGAGGGGGGAATTTGAGCACTGCGCATAGGATCTAGGGGGAGGGAGGCGAGCAGAAGGGGGGGTGACAGGATTAGAGAGGGGGATGTGGGTATGGGGTAGGTTTAGGGTTAAAAAAATAATCATAAAGCATAATAATAATAATAATAATAATAATAATAAAACTAATAAATATTAATAAAACCAATAATTATTATTATTTCTTATCAATTTTATTTTAAGTAATAATTATATTTATAAGAATTTTATAAAAACAGTACTATTACCAAATTAAATAATAATAATATTACAATTTGCCCAAACCTATTCTCATTACTATAATTTAAACATTAACCTTGTTTTATTGATATAAAACTTTATTTAGATTCCTTTTTAAATTAACATAATTTATTTATTTATTTTATTATTTATTTGAAGTATCACTCCACCGCGCAATCACCAGGACCAAACGCACGGTCGCCGCTAACGGTGGGGTGACCGTACACCGGCCCAAGACCCACCAAAAACGTCAAACTTCAAAAATTCAAATCGGGTCCCAACTAAACTTCATCCAAATGAAGCAGGACCGAGTAAATAGTATAAAATAAAATAAAATAAATAGGCGTCTGAGGTCGGGTGTGATAGAAATAGGGTGTTACATGTGGTTAGAATCCCAAAGAGGAAATAGGGTCTTACGCATGGTTAGAAGCCTAGGGAGATGGAGATTGGGACTTACTCCAAGATGGAGGCCTGATGGAGACAAATATGAGAGGGAGATGTATGGGGTAACGAAGTTCCCTATTCCCCTATCACCTCTTAGTCTTTGGCAAAAAATAAGAAAGGAGGAGTATGGGTACAACCTTCTACAAGAAAATCTAGGGGATTACACCAAGGTGGTTTCCCTTCTCTGTGGATAGGTGTCGCTCAAACAAAGAGGATCTCATTCCATGTGAGGAAGATCTCACTCCAGTGGAGATGAGCAGGCATGGAGGATGTCCAAAATGGGGTACACCACATTAGATTCACGGGTAGAGACCATATTTTAACGTCATGGGTTGGGGATGATGTTACTTGGTAGTTTAACATCCTACAGCTCGGACGAGGTGCGTTCACTCTGCACTCCCAGGACTTACATAACTGATACCCTCCCGCCCTAAGGTAAGGGAAGGAATCAGCAATTCTGTGGTGAGGGGGTGTTGTGGAGTGATCCATTGAGGGGCCCACGTTAGCTTGGCTATGCAAAGAAACAATAGCTATCAGCATGCCTATGTGAAGAAGCATGGGGAAAAGCAACGCAACATGAAACACCAACCAAGGGATTTTGAAATCACTTCGTATGAACCTATAGGGTTGTATGGAAAAGGGAGTTGCGGATCAAAGGGGCTCACAAGAAGAGGCCTCATGAATCTCTGGCGCTCCATGTAGTGGAGGGGCTTCGCAAAGGGGTGTGCTTTGTGAAGTGAGGTGGCCTAGACTAGGAATAGGGCATAGGTGCGCATGGAGGGTGCTTCGAGAAGTGTACAGGCTTTTGTGGAGTAGGGATTTGCGAAGCAAGGGTGCCCTATGAAGCATAGCACTACAAAGAAATGTGATTCATGAAGCATAGTGACCATGCCTTAGCACAGGGTGTGCATGTGCATAGAGGGTGCTTCGAGAATCATAAGTTCTCTACGAATATCCGAGTCCCCTTGGGGATCCCCTTCCTTCTCGAAGGCCTGTGGACTTCACGAAGGGCATCCCTCTTTGAAGAGGGGTTGAATTAAGGTAAGGGAAAGGTACCTCACGATGCTCAAGTACCTTGAAGAGATCATTTTTCGCAGAACAGAAATTGATTTTCGATTTGAGAGATGAGAAGGAGAAAGGTTGAAGGATTGGCCCTTTGGGATCGAGGGGAGCCCGATATTTATAGGCAAGAGGTGCTGTGAATCAGGGATCGCTCAGCACAAATCTACGTGGATCCTCCCACCTCTTTGCTTCGCGGTGGGTTTGCAAATGTCTTTTGGGATCACGGAGCCTCCCGCCTCTTTACTTAGCAGCGCTTGTGAAGGAGGTGGCTTCGCACCGGCTGTGGTGTTGTGGGGCTCCGCAAATAGGCTTCGCAAGGTAGCCCCAATGGCAGTGGTTTCCTCTTTGTGTTGGATTCTCCACTCCACATCTTTTGGAGCCAACACACCCTTAAAAGTTTTTTCATCATTTTTCCTCCTCCATTTCTCCAGTAGCTCCCACATGTGTGCCTACCTCCTCTTATCCTCATACTAGGTGAATCACCTCCATTATTGGTCTGATTTCATCATTTTTAGGTGCATTGAAATATTGTTGGTAAGTCTAATTATCCCCTTGCTTCTTCCTTTGTTTTCTATCTCTATATGGAATTTTAATTCCATGTGATCTATTTTTTCCTATTTTTAGGGTTTTTTATGATTCTTCTAATTTCTCTCATTATAGCTTAAATAAAGGATCAGTATTAGATGAGTGGAGTGTCCCAATAATGTGGTAGGTGGTCTATGGATTTTCCATTAATGTTTCATCGATTTATAAAATATTTCATAGTTCTGCACATCATATTTTTGATACATCACTTATTAAAGGTGAATTAATTATATTAAATTCTTAGATCATGACCTAGAACACTATTAGTAGTTAGAGATAGAATAACTCAACCTAAACCACCTCTTCAGGTGAGTTATTTTTCAATATTTTGTATCATCCTTGACCATTAATTAAACTAACCTTTGGGGTTTGATATTTAAATACCTTCACACCTTTATAAATGTCTTAATGAGTAAATGGAAGTAAATTATATGCTTAATCCCAAATTATTAAATGAAAATGGAAAGGTAATTTGAATTGACCTTATTAATCATGATTTATGACCAACTCTAAATGGGATTAAATTGAAATGTTGAATGGTTAAAATGTATTACATGACTCTTGTTAAATGGAGAATTGTGCTCTTGGATATAATATTTTTTATTGATATGTGAAATGGACTATACTCAACTTGATACTTTAATCATAAATATAAATATTAAAGGTACAAAACCTATTATAAACCTTTATCATCTATAATGGAAGGGAAATTAATGAATTAAATGGAATGTCAGGAAAAATAACACAGCCTTTAAATTACTTAGTTTAATTATTATATTGTGATTACATGTATGACACCCTATACATGGATTCCCAAATATTGTGATTATAGGTATGGAACCCTTGGTGTGGTGTCCCTTGTATTTTCATTATGAGTAAGGTACCCTGGGCATGGTGTCCCTTAAATTGTGATTATGGGTATGGAACCCTGAGCATGGAGCCCCTTATATTGTAATTAATGGTATGGTTCCCTAGACATGGTGTCCCTTATATTGTAATTTCGGGTATGGAACCCTAGGCATGATGTCCCTTATCTGATATGTGATCCCCTCATGTGGATGCCTTAGTATTAAACCTCAGGTCCACGCCAGTGCATATATATTTTTTATATGATTTTCTTGCATATGCATATATATATACATGATGGAAGGTGTTTAGAGATATCCTGGATTTGGCTGAAGTAGGTATTATTAGACAGGTGTCTTTGAGGAACCTAATCCTGACTTGTTTATATTTACTTTATTACACTTCCTTACGTTTAATATACCTGAAAATTTATTTATTTTATAATCATGGACTGGATTAGTGTAGAAATCATTGGTCGTGGCCTACTGAGTATATCTGACACTGTTTTTGGGTTGTTTTTTGGTACCTGTCTAGACCTCATGCTTATAGGTTAGGACTCTAGACTTTATTGTTTGAATTTATGCACTAGGACTAGACATGGGAGTATGGGTTTAGTAGGTGAGCATGTACTTGGGATACCTCTTAGAGATGGATCCCTTTATTTATTTATCTCTTTTTTCAGATTATTCTAGTTATATATTTATACTTTTTGTATATGTTGACTACCTTTTTTGATATTCTAGCATGTTCATGCATGGATGGTTATTTGTCTCTAGCTAATTTATCAGTTAATTTTATATATATTATAGTTGTTATTTTATTTTCCACTAACTTTCTTTTATTTGTGATTTTTCTATTTTTATACACTAATCCAAAGGGTATAATCTCACTGATGTACCACTTTTATTCCCTTCCAGCTAATCATAATCCTCTGGAATATAGGAAGTCGCACTTGAGGCATAGTGGAAAGGAGAGTAAGAATCTCTCAGCACTTGGTAAATAGCTTGTGTCTAGGTCTAACCAACCCACACACTACGGAAAGATCAAGTTTCTAAGGATGGGAATGGTGTTTATGTTGTTCTATATTACATTTGATTATTATTTCTCCTCATTTTATTGTTTTACTTACACTGGTTATTGATTTACTAATTTATGAAATTTTTACCCTTGGACTGGTTTGGAAAGGAAGTATTGTGACATGCATCATTTTAGGCATGAAAAGATTCACATGCCATGCATATTCCATTCCATGTAGATTGTATTATAGATTTCCTGATGCATGATGATTTTTATACCATGCTCATATGATTATTAGCATGATTAGTTTTATACCATGATTCTATGATTGCCTTCTTATGCCTATTTTTCTTGTTTCGTTAGCATTACTTATCATAATTATGATATATTATTAGTTCTTAAAGTGTCTACATCAACCTAAATAGTATTTTCCTATATAGTTTGATGGTTTCTCCTAAATTAACTAATTATGAAATGTTTTATCCATGGACCATTGGTTTCAAGGGATAAAACATTTAGGGTTGTGATTAAATGGGTGGCACTAACAATTTATAAAGTGTATGGACCTTTATAAATTGGGAAGGGTAGCCCATATAATCAAACCATTCTACATTAATTTGAAATATTTAAGACTGAGAAAAAAATTGGTTACATTTATATGAATTCTATTTGTAACATATAAAGGAAAGTAGCAATATAACTTGGGAATGGAAATTCATCTAACTAAACCCTGATATATGATAAATTGAAATTCTTATAGAAAATTAATGCCTTTATACAGACTTGTATATCTACCATTTGGGCATAAAAACCAGTATGAATACATCTTAAATGTGAAACTTGACCCAATTAGGTTATTTGGGGAATGTTTCTTATGATATAAACCCATTAAGGGTGTGTTAAATATTGAATAAAAATAACTATTATGGGTTAAATTTTAATGGGATTCCAATTATAATTTATGGATCATTGACAACATAAATTGGGAATGGTTTCCCATATACATGAACCTATATTATATTTACAGTACCCTCACAGGTTTCCTTTATTTCTTATTATTCCTTAGTACTTAACCCCATAGGGATGTGTTTATGCTTATGGGTTGGTTACATAAAGTGTCTACAACTTCTTATATGGTGCTACATATAAACATATGGTGGAATCTTAATTAATTGATCCTCTTTATTTAATAAAATACTTTTTATTCTTCTTTTTATCTTTATTATTATGAGGCATCAATTAATTAAAATGTCAATTCCAATCTAAAGAGAATTTTCCTCTATAGTTTGGAATTGACACTTTCTTTAAACAATACCATTTGTGATAAACTTATGGTTGAATAAATGGTTAAATAAGAATTATGGGATAATTTACCTATTATGTTACATGGTGAAATCTAGATAAAGTACTTGGTATAGTTTTCCTTAAAAATAGTACTTGATATCCTTGATATATGAATTGTTTTAAATGTTGAAATGAATTAGCATTGATTAAATTATTTAAAGTTGAATCTTTTAACAGTTCTTATTATAAGGACCCTCATGTAGGAATATGTCTTAAATATTTCCTTAAGAGTTTCCTTGAACATAAATGTGAATGTTTTCATGGAACTCTGATTACTTCTTCCTGGGTTGTATTGTAACTAGAGGTTAAGTGGTAAATCCTAGTGATCTATTCTGGTGTGACCTTATTTTAGGGTCGATGCCTTGTGTAAGTAAAGTGATAGCCCAATTATGGTAGTGCCCTTCAATCATTTGTGCATTGATATATTCTTGATTTTAGTTTTCCAACATAAGGTGACTTTTGGGTACTAATTGTACCAAGTATGACTCTAGATAAAGAAATGAAACCCCCATATAGATGAGTGGTAGTATGTTAGGTTGAACATTGAAGGAGTATTACCATATACGGATACCCAGTGAGTGTCAACTATTCATCCTCTAAGTTAGCATTTTAACCCTTTAGTGAGAACTCACCTATTTGGATGATTATATATGATCAGGTATGGGTGACTCAGTTATTGGAAAGTGATTTTTTTGGCCTTATTAATATGTTTTTACCCTTATAGGTTAATTATTCTCTACATATTTCAGTTTTACCTCTTCTAGAGAGAGTTGATAGATGCGTTAGACATTTTGTAACTGATGCTCATAAATTGGATGTGGTTCTCATGCTAGAGACCTTAGGGAAAGGTGGATGGATCAATATTCCCTCACTTTCTCTTAGACCCTAGTGAGTCAATGATGTTGTTCTATTAAATACAATCTACATAAGAGGTTAGTCCAAGGCTACATTTTCCTTTTTTCAATAATCTTGGTTTTTCACTCGTTATGAGACCGATGCATAGTGGGTACTCAATTTTTATGATATAGTAATGGTGATTCATTTTCACTTTGAAAATCACTCAAGAACTTGTTATCAAAATTGGATTCAATGGGAAGGACTACTTGGGTGCCTATCCTAGTTGACCAGCATTTTCACTATAGACGTTTTAATTTTTGAAATGACACCTTGAGGCAGGTAGTTATTCAATAAATTATGGCAAAGCTAAGATGTCTGGTTTTGAAAAGTATTTCCAAAGGAACTTCCATCTTAATGAAAAATGATATTCTGAGTATCACGGTAAGTTTGAACTTGTGTATGAATGACTCATGGTAATGTGAGTTGGGTTTTCAAACTAGTTAGTATGGGATAGTATGCCTTCTCTAAATGGTAATTTATTTCAGGAAGGTTGAGCATAGTAACTATTTGTAATTAAACAATAGAGTGTGGAAAGGTTTGATCCAAGTACTGATGGTTTTGATAATGTTTTTCTTGTATTCATGGTGAATTTAAGCTTTGGGGTAAATTAAATGAAGCACCCTTTGAGAAGAGATAATTCATAATAAACTGGGTGATGTGAGATATTTGACTCGTGAATGGGCCGAGAAATACATGCTTGGGATATGTGGTGTCAAGGAAATGGTTAATGAAAATGTATCCCATTTTATATGAGCTATCTTGGGAGGATTGATACATGCCTACTAATAAATTCTCAATGTACTTCTAGTGTAGAGGAAATCATGCCCCTTATCTTGAAATCATCCTGAGCATGATGACATAGTGCTAGATATGTGCCAAGATAACTATATTCCTATTAATAGTTTATGAAATATGGATATCTTGAGAGTCATTCTCAAGGATCAATTTTAAGATAATCTAGATAGTGCATATTACACCATTGGCCATTGTAGGATGACGACCCTTGTTATGATTCAAATTCAGTGTTCTCCATGTGAACTATTCTTGAAAAGTGGGAACGAGTCGTGGATAACATTTACATTAGAACTCAAGATGAGTTGATTTTTAGTCATTAAGTTCTTTATATCTGGTCATGAGAAGTGGTAATCAATATCTCTTTTCATTATAGTGATGAAAAGGTTCCTCCTAAGGTGGGGAGTAGGACCTTGGTCACTGGTGGGTGACCCTCATGTAAAAAGGGTCATGAGACCTTGAGACTGATTGGATAGAGATTGTGTTGGTACTCATATACCATTAATTAAATGAAAAAATGAATGGATGGAATCCTCTATAAATTATTTATATGGGTTCGATTATGGTTTTGTTCCAATCCAGATGTGGGCATTAATCCTAGAGTACCTTGTGATGATCCATGGATGCTAGATCAGAATAATATTGGTGTTGGTATTATATCAAACTGATGGATTTTGATCAGGAGATAGTGAATTTAGGATATTTAATTAGAAGATGGGTATGGGATTCAGTGATCATGTTCATAACAATCTCAGTATTACTTGGATAAGGCTTCAGAATCTAGTTTGATGGTGTGTTGGCTATAAGAGCCAATTATTTTCTAAAATAGTTGGATAGAGGTGATTCGACTTGAGTTTCCCTAAATATTTTGATGCAGACAGTGATGAATAGTATTAAGCATGTTTTTGGGATGAGACAGGTGCAGTTTAAAGGTCGGTCGTGGTTTTTTAAGGAAAATTTTGTGCAACTATTATAATCTTGGTTAACTAAAGTTCAACCATTTTGACCAAATTGAGGACTGAGGTACCTTCCACATGTGTCATATGATCAATGGGATGGGATTAATGCTAGGAAACTATGAGTGTTCTTAAATGGGTCATTATGGTGGTGGTAGCACTATGTCTTGGAGTTTTCCATGATAAATTCTAGAACCTTTGGTGGGAATTCCATAGGCAGGTTGATGGAAAGAGACAATAATGTTATCATGTCTCATGGATGATGGGCTTGTGTAAATGTCATCTTAATGTTTTGATGGTTGTTTTGAACATGATTTAGTGTGATTTGAAATTTTATCATGTAGTTAACCAAACCATGCAGCCTAACCATGATCCACTTTAAAAGTGAAAAAATTACCCTTTTCCCTATTATCTTAAAAGTCTTTTCAACCTTTTGCCTCTCCCGTTTTTTCAGCAGCTCCCCCACATGCACTTACCTCCTCCTCTAATCCTCCTTGGTGAATATCCTCCATTCATGGTCATATTTAATCATTGTGAGGTGCATTGTAAGCCTCTCATTAATTCTAATGATACACTTGCTTCTTTCTTAATTTTGTTTCACTATATGGAATACTAATTCCATGTGAGCTCTTTTTCCCTATTTTCAGGGTTTTTGATGATTCTTCTAATTTCTCTTATTTTGGATCAAATAAAGGCATGGTATTGGATGAGTAGAGTCTATTAAGAATTAATTAGGTGTTTTATTGATTTTACTTATAGTTTCATCGATTTATAAAATACACCACGGTAACATGTTCTAGATTTTCCATGAATCACTTCTTAAATTTTAATTAATTAGATTAAATGATTAGATCATGACCTAAAACCCTCTTAAATTTTTGGAGTTCGACAACCTCAACCCAAACCACCTATTCAATTGAGTTCTTTGTTAGTATTTTTTATTATCCTTGACCATTAATTAAACTACCCTTTGAGGTGTGATCCTTAAACTCTTTTTCACCTTTATAAATTTTCTAATGAGTAAATGTAAGTAAATGGAATGCTTAATAACAAATGATTAAATGCAAAGGGAAAGGAAATGTCACTTTACCTTATTAACTATGATTTATTCCCATATCTAAATGGGATTAAATTTAAATGTTTAATGGTTTAAATGTATTACATGAATATTGTTAAATTGTGAATTATGCTCTTGGTTATAAGAGTTTTTAATGAGATGTGAAATGGATTATAATTATCTTGAGACTTTAATCATAAATATAAATATTAAAGGCATGAAACCTATTATAAACCTTTTATATATATAATGGAAGTGAAATTTATGAATTAAATGGAATGTAATGGACACTAACATGTCCCTTAAATTACTTAGTTTAATTATTGTATTGTTATTATGGGTATGGTACCATGGGAATGGTGTCCCTTATATTTTGATTATGGGTATGGAACCATGTGCATAGAGTCCCTTATATTATGATTACTGGTAGGAACCCTCATCATGGGTTCCCTTATATTGTGATTATGAGTATGGAAACCTGAGAATAGAAACCCTTATATTGTGATTTAAAGTATGGAACTTTGTTCATGAAGTCCCTTATCTGATATATGATCCTATCATGTGGATTCCTTGGTACTAAAAATTAGGTCCATGCTAGTGCATTATATTGGTTCATATAATTGTCTTACATATTCATATATATACATAATGGAATGTGTTCAGAGATATCATATCTTAGACTGATGCAAGTATGGTCGAATAGGTGTCCTTGTGGAATCTAATCCCAACATGTTTATATTTACATTTATTACATTGTCTTAATTTTTATATACCTTCACACTACTTTATTTTATAATAATATACTATATTAGTGTAGACACCATTGGTGGTGGCCTACTGAGTATATATCACACCCTGTTTGGGTTTCCGTTTGGTACCCAGGCAGACCTCATGTTTATATGTTAGGACTCTTTACTATGTTGTTTACATTTATTCACTGGGATTGGACATGGGAGTATGGGTTAGAGATTAAGAACATACTTAGGCAACCTCCTGGATATGGATTCCTTTATTTATTTATTTCTTTTTTTCAGATTAGTCCAATTATATATGTCTGCTTATTGTATATATTGACTGTCTATTTTGATATCATAGAATGTTCAATAATGGATGGTTATTTGGATTTATCTAGGTTGTCAGTTTATTTTATATATCTACAAATTGTTATTTTATTTTCCTCTACCTTTCTTTTATCTATGATTCCATTATATACAGATCCAGAGGGTATCGTCTCCACACTATACCACCATTAGACCCTCACTTATATTTTTAAACCTCTAGTGTATAGAGAGGTGATCTTGATTCCTAATGGAAAATAATTTTGGGGAACCATTGTTAGTGGCTTTTGAGTCAAGTTGTTTTATACTTAAGAAAACTTTTATTTGGATAACCACATTTTCATCGCACTTAAGGGTTTAATTTTAAATTAAATTATACGACTTATATGAATTGAATTTTATAAATTATATTCCATCTTTGGAATTATTATTATTAATATTAGGTGATAAGGTCAACATAAATTTTCTTCATAATGAATAGTAAATATAGTAAAAGTTAATTATTGTGGTTAAGGTTAAAATAGGGTTTTGTGCATTACATGTGCCTATGTTAAAATTAATTTTACACACACATAGGAATTTTATTTGATAAATTGTATTTAATATTTATAATTATAGGTTCAAAATTACATAATAACTCTTATTTATTTTTATTAATAAATGATAAATTACCTAGGTAAATATAAAAAGCTCGTTACCATGATGAAAACTAAAATGGTAAAACTGGGTAGCCTTAGTGATTAAGGGAATAACATGTTTAAAAATGTTTTTTTTTGTGTTGGAGGTTTTTCTTGACCTTAACATACCTACACTACATTATTTATCAATTTTTGAGGCACTTGGGTTGATATTTAATTCTTATTCTTGAATAGTTTTTTGTATTTACAAAAATGTCACTCCTCAATTATAAATGGGCACCCCCTCCCCTTACTTATTCACACCTCCTAATTCATTTATCTCAAATAACCCCTAAAAAATATCTATCCAAAATCCTTATCCAAGTTATGGAACTCTTATTCTTCTCAAAATACCAACCCTAGGGTCCTTAATAAGATATTCAAGTGAGGTTTTTCTAAGTGAAGGTAATTGTCTTCTCTAATCTCTTTCATTTTAATTATTCTATTAAACTATTAATTCATGTATTAATAATTAAAATATAATAAAACAAATATATACCATATAATTAGATGTTATTATATTTATTTGATAACCTATATTCATCTCAACTTCCATCAAATGGGAAATGAAATATCCAATTGTGTGTACAACGAACTATCGCCTCGCAAATCGATGTAATTCATTTTCCATCACCACCTCTCACAACTAGATATAATGATAGATTTAATGTATATATATTATATTTATAAAATAATTATACTTATATAATTATAATATAATATCTACCTTCTTTACCTTAAAATCTTTTGGAAAATGATAATGTTGCTCGGGTGTACGTGTGGACTACCGCCCCCACGAAGCAATGTGATTCGTATTTCATTTTATTTTGAAATGATGAAAAAAAATTATATATTTGATGAAAAAAATATAATTTATATGAGATAATAATGATTATTTAAAGGTTTATTATTACTTAACTTTCTTTATTTCAATCAATCAGAAAAAAATGACAACAACGTTCATGTGTACGTACAGCCTACCATCTCCATGAACGGTGTAAATAATTTTTATATCTATAACTTGTATAGACTATTATAAATAATTATATAATCAATATATATGACATTTCAATCATTTTTAACATTTTGAGGTTATTTAATCATGATATAATCATAAGGACCAAAACTACCAAACCAAAACATACATAAAAATCAAAGTAATAAATACCCAAAACAATCATTTTAATAGAGAATTATTAATTAAGGGATAAAAAATATTATAAGTAAATAATATATGGTATGATATATATGATTATGTTTCTATGATATATTTATAATAAATCTATATTTATTATATAGTAGGTTTGAACATGTACAAAAGAAGTCAGACCTGATGTAAGGGTTTATTTCACAATTTCATCATTATTCAGAATTATTTATGTTTAAGTATCCATTGGGAGAATTATTTAATATATCTATATTAACCACAATATAATTTCTTACCCTTTATTTATTAAAATTAAAAAATTTCCTTCATTTTCCAACCATTAATAATTTAATAGACTGAAAGAATGTTTTTAAGGAAAATTAACATCATTTCTCTCTTCGGTTGAAACTATTTTCTCTTCCATGTCCATGTTTTATAAAAATGTTTTCTAAAATCTTTTTATTATTATAATATTATGTTTTAAATTCATTTTTACCCATATTTTAGTTTTTTTATAAAAAAAATTAAAGGGGAACTTTTTTTATAAATGATGTGCTTTTTGACCTTTTTACAATAATGTGAAAGCAATGTTTATTTTAATGAAATGTATGGAATTACACATCATAATGACCACTCATTTATTTGAATATTACTTTACAATTTTATAAGGTTATTTTAAAATAAAATTTTTCCCTCAATAATTGGGATGTATTTTAGACTTTAAATAAGTGGTTTCAAAGTAAAAAGGGTATTTTCCTCAAAAATGTTTTAATGATATTTTATGGTATTTCTATTAATAAAAAACAAAAACCCTTATTTTAATTATGACACACTGGGGATATGTTGTAATGATACCATCCTTATTTTTCTTTGGATTTTTTATGATCAATTTGACTAGGAATGTACTATTTTGATACCATTCACTATATTAATCTAGATAGTTTATGATTATGTCAATTGATTAGGGAAATTAATAACATTTCTTATTCTATTTTTTGAATATGAATGTTTACATTGATTATAATTCTACACTTTAATGTGAGGAATAAATTGGAATTAGTAAGTGATAGTAAGTGCCTAGTATATCCTCTCAATGTATCAATAGGTCTCATGAGACAAACTAGTTTGGGTATTTGGGTGAGGCCTTACCCATTTATGTAAGATGTCTTATCATGAAGCCTTGAAGGAATGTTTATGATGTCTAACATTATGCATTTCATCATTATGATATTTTTTATTGATGTCCATGTGATTATTTTATTAGTTATAATATCTATGGATAAGTTTCAAGATCATGTGATTATTTGTATAAAATTAATTGATTAAAATTTATTACTATCATATTATTATTAAAGATCAAGTTATTGATTAAATGGAATATTTTTTTAGATATTTACATTTATATTTTGATTATTCCTTATTTATTCAGGATAGCTTCTATTGTACACATACTCTTACTGAGCATCTAATCTTACCTTTTTCTTATGTTTCCTTTCCTTAGGATTCCAATAAATGTATTAGGATTCATATACATGGATATGCTAAAGGTAATAATGGTTTTTTTTGAAGAAAATACTATGTTTTATTTTATGTTTTTAAATGTAATATGAAATTCAATTATGTATCTAGTTTTCCAATACAATTAAACTATTCGATCATTTAGGAAGTGATCACTGGTATATAACATGTAACGAACCAATGTTTTATTAATGGAATTGACTTCTTATAATTATGTATTATAGTATAATAATATAATATTACATATATAACACAATACAAACCTTATAAATAAAAAATGAGTGAAATAAAATGTATCTCTAGAAGTTAAGGAATGAATACCGATGAAATAGTAACTTGAACTTTGGAATAGTAATGTGACCCTTATTAATAGTAAACCATCCAGTTGAATAGTAACCTCACTAATGAAAGTATAAATAAAATTTACCCATCTTATAAGTGACAATATGATATAAATATATCATAGTAAAAGTAAGTAAATATTTTAAAAAAATTTAATTAAGTGTCGGTATTTTTCTAAGTCATGTATATTTAATTACAATTTTATGATTAATTTAATAATTTAAAAGAAATTTTATTTTCATAAATTGTATACATAAATAATTACTTTTATGAATTATTATTATAATATAATTTTAATAGTCCTTTATTAATTTTTCAAAGTGTTAGAAAAGTAGTTTTTATTTTAAAATTTATATTTTTCAAGTAAATTATAATTTTAATTAAAAAATAAATTTCTCATATTTAGAAACTTATTTTTGAAAAATGGAGTTCATTTTTTTATTGTTAATGTCAAAAAAAAATTAGGGTGAATTTTTGGGATTTTTCTAAAATACTTGAATTTTTTATGAATAGTGAAATACGGTAATTTACCGTATATATATACATTATGAGTTAAATACAATATTACTATCATCATTGATGATTTATTCACCCTTGTTTCAAACTAAAATGATATATTTACTATTTTTTATCACAATAATATAGACTATCCATATTCATGAGCAAAAATATTAAACTAATGATTAAAATAATGGGAAACCCCTCCTCTCCTCCACTATAAATATCACCCCTCTTTACCTCTTCACCACACACATCTCAAGCCTTGTTCCTAGTCCAAATTTTTCTAAAATATCTCCCTAATCCCCTCTCCCACTTCCGTCATCCCTTGGTCTCTTCAAAATACCAAATCCTCTCCCCTAAAGAGGTTCTCAAGGAAGATATATTCCAGAGGTAAATTCCACTTTTCATTTAAGTTCCTTTATTTCTTTTTATTTACTCACCTAATTTAATATAAATTTTATGATAACTCTATTGCCTTACATGTACTGTAATTTTGTTATGATAATGTAATAATTCATCATCATCTCTCATTTCTCCTCCTTTTATACTAAAAATGAAAACATCATCTGAGATGTGTTAATTTATCACATTCAAGGATGATGGGGTTTCAATTTCTATTATCATCTTTAATTCTGGTCATGAAACCATTTTTATGATTGAAACATACTATAATATATGTATTAATTCTAATTTAAGGTTCTATAATATTTTGTGCACATGATATTAATTTATAAAGAATAATGTGTTCGGTGTGATAAAAACCCATCAATTAACCAAAACTGTTATAATTAAAGTTTTATATAATAATTAATATTAACTCAAAATAACCAAATGAATTTTATAAAAATTTAATATTATGTATGTTCACTAATAACATACAACTTCAATTCTAGACAACCATTCTCTTCTAGCATGTTTATCCTTACATGTATATAAGTAAACCAATCATGAAAACCAAGGAAACAAATGCTCCCAAACAATGAAATTGAACCTCTTAACCCATCAAAAAGGCCATGAATGAACTTAATAAGGTTATAATAAATCAATTAACTGAATAATAGGTTATTTAAATATTAATTAATGAATTTAACTTGATTATACATGACATTAAGATCAAGTGAAGGACACCATCAGACTTAAGGTAAGGGATTCTACCCGAACCTCTAATATTCCTTCGGGTTGCTCTATCATTATTTTTACCCAAATGAAGTTATTTTTTATTTTTATGTACATATTATAAATTCTCCAAAATCATATATCAAGTTCCATTCATCAATCTCTTTTAGGCATATACATGTTTTTAAGTGGTTTCCTCCTCAATACTTCCCGATAAGCAAACCCGTTTAAGGGAACTTCCCGAATTCTTACCCAATTTCAATAGAACTATATAATATATTTTAAATCACCATTATTTTTATAAAACCAATATTTTTTTATTAAATCCTTCTTGTTTCACTTTTGGTTTTATATAAAATATTATTCCCTTTTCTATTTTAAATTCTCTTTAGTATTTTCCATAAAACCGCACTAAAATGTTTTAATGATAAAATTTCTTATATACTCTTCTTACATGATTTAAATTCTAATTGAAATCACTTACATTGATATATTATTATTTTCCCTTATGAATTTCCATTTATTTTTTAATTCCTTTCTTTCATGGACACTTGTATGATACGCCTATTCATTATGCTTTATGACATGATTATGAAACCAATATCTTTCCATGGGTACCCTTATGTTTATGTATGATTGATTATGTATGATTTTTTATGTGGAAATAATATTCATGAACATGTTAATATGGATTTTCCCATATATTTCTCCAATTCATTGGGTAAATTTTAGTCTCATGAGATGTTATGTACAACGGTCTTGGCGATTATCCTTGACTCGTGCCACCATGTGCAATGGTCTGGTGGTTAACCTTGACTTGTGATCCTATATATGAAATGATCCTTGATTCATGATAAATTAATGTTTTATGTTGCTGCCACATTACTATGACTTCATATTTTTATGATTCTATGATTATATTTTATGATTCCATCTGTTACATGTATTTTTATATCATAATGTCATGCCTTCTAACCCATGTGTTAAAGCTTTATTATTATGTTTATTCCATTATTGGGATTTTTAGATCATCCCTTTATACATGGTATCCCCAGGTTATCATGTGAATATGTTTGATCATAATGGAAGTTAGCATATATTTATAATTATTAAATAAATAAATGTTTTACTTATTCCCATGTTATCAATTTTATGCACCTAGTCTTACAAGACACTAGATTTTACGATCCATGGCTTATAATTTAAAGTTTTATTATGCTTAAAATCATTTAATGATATGTGTAAAAGGTTGGGGTCTCTATAGTTGGTATCAGAGGATTTTCTAGTTATTTTTTAATATTATGAATAGATCACTTTATTAAGAACCTTAGGGATGAGACTATGTATAAGAAAAAATCCATAAATTTTGGTAAGTATAGAGTAAGTGGTTTATCAAGAAAATACATCCTTGTCTAGATAAGAACAAGTGGAGGTGGCTCTGGCATAGATTTATCTAGGGGTAAAACTTGAAAACACCAATTTTAGCTAGACTCTAATGGGGACCAGTTCACGACAATGGGTCTTACTGCACTCCTAGATTGAAACTCCTAGGGGATATGCTTTGGTAAATTAATAAGCTTATTAAGAACCATTATTAAGGGGGAAAAGAATCCCATAAGAATATATGTTAGGAAAAAAATCATGGATAACCAAGATTGAAACCTATGAAATCACAATTTATGATATATTTTTCCTTTAATATTTTATCCTTTTATGTTTAAATTTCTATTTTTATGATTATTAGCTAAGTATTCAACCCCTCTAATTGTATGTTCCTTTTCTTGGTTAATGGAGGTAAATAGAAGAACATGTTCCAACAATCAATGTGAAAGGAAATTTGATGATTTCCATAATGATATGCATGGTATGATAGAAATGGGTTCTCAAAACTTTATGAAAATACTTTCTCAGTTGGCTCAAGTTATGAATAATAATTTGAATCATGTGGAATTCTATCCTCCTCTAAAGAAATAGCAAGTTGTCATAGAATCCTTTATACAGAAAATGCCTCCCATGTTTAGTGGATCTTATGATCACCTCCTCATGGAATAGTGTATTAACTCCATTGAAAAGATATTATTCGTCTTCCAGTTCTTAGAAGAAAAGAAAGTTTTACTGGCAGTTTATTGTTTTTATAGGGAAGCTAAAAAGTGGTGGACACTAATCAAGAATATGAAGTCCTAGTAGGAAATTGCTTCTATGGATGGGAGGAATTAAAGAAAAAATTCAATAAATATTTTCCCTAAACCCTCTACCTTAATATGGAAAGAGAGTTCCTCGAACTCAAGAATAAGGAAGATGAGTCCATCGGGGTGTATGAATCAAACTTCATAATGTAAGCAAGATACACCTACAGTGTTGTCATGAACACTAAAATCAAGGTGGATCACTTCTTTATAAGACTAAATCCTAGTCTATGAAAGGTGTTAACAATTAGAGACTTCTATAGTTATGAGAAGATTGTCCATTGTTCCCTCAAGATTGAAATAGAGATCAGAGACTCTCAATGGTCTCATGAGACTTGTGAAAAAAAGAAGAAAATAGAGTCTAATATGGGTGGTTCAGCAAATAAATCCTATGATATAAAATGGGTTGAATATCCCACATGTCAAAATTGTGGGAAGACACATCCTGGGAACTGTCTAAAGGGAACTAGGAATTTCTTAAAATGTGGAAGAATGGGACATCTAGCTAAAAAATTCCAAAGGGATATGAAGAATCCAACTAATGTGGAAGAAGAAAGGAAAGTTCAGATCAACACTCATCCAATAATGCAGTGTTTCAACTATAAAGAATGTGGGAACTATGTGAACAATTCCCTTAATACAAGGGTTGTTAGAGGAAATCAACAATAACCTCCAAGGAAACAAGTAAGGGATTATGTTATCACTACTACTGAGGTGGATCTGTACAATGATGTGGTTAAAGGTACTCTAGTTATTCATTCAAGAATAGTGAATGTACTATTTGATTCTGGTGATACTCATTCTTTCATATCATGCAAGTTTAATAGAACCATTCAAACACCACCTCAAATTTTGAAGATTGAGTTATCTATGAGAATAGAAAATGGGGAAATTATTTCATCCAAAGTATATAACTTCTCCCTAGTTAATATTTTTAAACTGAACCTCCCAGAAAATATCATCATACTTCCTTTAGTTTAGTTCAATGTTATCTTGGGAATGGATTGGATATTTTTATAAAAATCCAAAATCAACTGTCGGGAAAGGGATATCACTCTTCAAATCCCAAAGCATCCTCAAATTCATTGAAAGTGTAAGGAGGAAGATAAATCTCCTTCAAAGTCACTATCTCAAGTGTGGATATTTTTGGCTTATAAGAAAGCATATATAGCTCAAATTATTGAGGCAAAGTAGAGAATCGTGCTTGAAGACATGTCCATCGTGAGGGATTACACTGATGTATTTCCCAAATAATTTCTTGGTCTTCCTCCTAATCGAGAGGTTGAGTTCTAAATTGAACTTATTCATGGATCTCTTCCTATATCAAAGACAATATATAGAATGTACACCATTGAGTTGGAAGAGCTAAAGAAGCAGTTATAGGAGAATCTAGACAAGGGCTTTATACGCCCGAGTACTTCACCTTGGGGAGTACCGATCCTCTTCATCAAGAAGAAGGATGGTTCAATGCACCTCTACATTGATTATTGTGAGCTCAATAAAATCATGATAAAGAACAAGTATCTTATGCCTTGGATAGATAACTTGTTCGATCAGATTTGTGGGAATAGTTAATTATATAAGGTGGAATTTTGGTCAAGATATCACCAATTAAAGGTGATGAAGGAAGATATTCCCAGGACTTCCTTTCAAATGAGGTATGGAAACTATGAGTTCATAGTGATGTCCTTCGAACTCACTAATACTCTATAAATTTTCATGGATCTAATGAATAGAGTCTTTAGATATTACCTTGATAAATTTTTGGTAGTCTTTATCGATCACTACTAGAAATTAAACCTATATCCATATACCTATAGCCATGGTTTTATTGGTTCGTGGCTATACCTTTCTAATTGCCACGGTTTAATTAATCAACCATGGCTATACCGCGTCAGTCAATTATTTTGTATCGGGCTCATCCTCCCCGATTCTTTACTCACCTCGCACCATGATGCCCTCCTCCCGAAGAATTATCCTCACTGCGGTGCCCTCCTCCCTGACGACTTCTCCTCCCCAGCGAATTCTCCTCCCCGACCTCTCCTCACCACGGCGGCCTCCTCCTCGGCGACTTCTCCTTCCCGAGCTATCCTACCCGACCTCTCCTCATTGTGGCACCCTCCTCTCCGATGAACTCTCTCACCATGGTGCCCTCCTCCCCGACGACCTCTCTCGCATTAGCACCCTCCTCCCCAGATACCTCTCCCATCGCGACGCCCTCCTCTCACCTATCACTGTAGTGCCCTCCTCCCGGAAACTTCCAATCAACGCAGGTATTTTATACCATCTAATTTCATCAATCTTCTGAACTGTGATTTGTGGTTTCATGTGTTAGTGGTAATTCAAAGATGGGTAACCATTCTAACAATGTGAATGGTTGTGTGGGTATATCATTAGAAAATAGTATAGGTCGTCCATTGGCAATGAAGATTTTGGAAGACTTCATTCTTTTCCTGCATAGTTGGTTCGACTTTGGAAGTATCAATGCACAGTTAGCATTCAGTTTGCCATACCATGTATGCAAATCCTTCAAATCATTAATGGTTTATAAATTGTGGTTTTTCCCAGCCCTCGTATTTATTATTTTCTCCCATTTCATTGGTTATGTTGGATATACCATGGTTATCATGTGATTCTTATTCCTTTCCTTCATTAATTATCATTACATCTCCTACACTATCTTCATCCGAGCTAATTCATTCTATTTTTAGTTATTTTTTATTTTTCATTAATTTCTCTCAAACTGGATATAATTAAAGCTTGAATTTGTACAATTGAAGAGTCCTTAGTATAAGGTAGGTGGTCCATGTATTTTACCTTATTGTATGTATTTTTTAGAACAATATATTTGTGTTTCAAACTGTAATTTCTATCTATCACTATTAAAATGTGAAGTTAATAATGTAGATACAAATGACTTAGATTAAATAAAAATTGTACTCTTAATAGAACTATTGGTTTCTCTCCTAAACCCAAACCACTAAATGGGTGTGTTTCCTTTGTGGTTGTGATCTATGCTTCATCTAAAAGATTAATAATACATTTTTGTTGATACTTTAACTGATTATAATTATAATACCTTTCACAATTTTGATTATAATTGGAGGTGTGATGATTAATCCCTCATGCAAGGAATGGCTAAATTGAATTAAGAAACATAATAATGATAACCAGCCTAGACCATTTTATAATTAACTACAATAGAGGTGTGTTTTCTTATTAAATAAAAGGTGTATCTAAATAATAATATTTGAATGATGAGATTCAAGTACTATCCCATGGGCATATTGTTTTTATAATAAAAGAAACTTCCCTATTTAAATTATTTAATTTATTTATGGAAATATTATAGGCATAGAAATTTCATGTGTAATGAATTGAAATGTAGTAGGGAATGTTTTCCAACATGACTCTATTTCATATTAGTACATTAAATTGACTAAAAATAATGATCATGGAGAATCATTTTTTCCTAGATACTTTCATGGACTATGATATACCTATGCATGTATGGTGCAAACTGCCTATAAATAGTTCACCTAGACATTGTTTTATTACCTTATGATACTCAAGCATGGAGTCCCATATATAGTTTGAAGCATTTTTATAGAATCATTTAGGCATGATTTACCTTATATAAATTTTGATACATGGGAATGGTGTCCATCGGGCATGATATCCTTTATATATTGGATACTCAATCATGGAATCCCTTATGCATTTTGATACTCATACATGGAATCCCTCATGCATGGTGCCCCATAAATGTTGTGACATATGAGAATGGTTTAAAATATATGTTGTGATTATTAGGAATGGGGTCCATTATATATTGTGACACTCAGTTATGGAATCCCTTAGCAGTAGATTCCCTTAAAAATTATGATACCCTAGGAATTGTGTTCCTTATATTGTGATACAAGGGTCTTGCACCTTATACATAGCACCCCTATATGATATGTGATCATCTTTGTGGATTCCTTGGATCTAAACCTAAACCCAACACTAGTTAATCTATATCTAGGAAATATATTATCTTCAAAATGAATATATATACATGATGTAAGGTGTGAAGATATATATAATCTTATGCCAATGAAAATATGGTTGATCATGTGTCCTGGAGGAAAATGAGACTAATTGATTAAATTTATTTATTTTTTATAACATTATTGATATAATTTCGCACTGTTATATTTTATAATCATTGAAAAAATAGATCTAGAAACCATTGATTTTGGCCTACTAATTATATCCCACACCCTTTTTGGGATGGATTTCCACTATTATACCCGAAAATACCACATGGTTACAGGATTAGGTTCTGTATTTTTCATTCATGAAATTCTTCTTGAATATGGGAGTTAGGAGAACAACGATATGATGGAAATTAGGATATTCATGAAGATATATTTTTTATTTATTTTTTAACTTTTAATATAATTGTACTATATTTTATAGTAACCACTTTATTATGTTTAATGATTTAGATTTTATAGCCTCATATGGACATGAATGCATTATTTTATAGTTGGAATTTTCTATTTTATCAGTTATTGTTATCATTTTATTCTATGTCATTCATATATACTTCTTCTTCTTTTTGATGTAGTAATTGTATAGTGATATGATACTATTTTTATAAGGTTATAGACTTTCTATTGTACCATAATTATACACTCATTATTGGTCGGTTGCCTCTGACATATGCGGTGGAACTCTTGTAGCCATGTAACCAACTATCTTGGGGATCTGTTTAGTGGCTCTTGGGTTGGTAATTTATAAAGTGGTATAAGAGGTTTCTTTTTATATTATCATTCAATTTTTTTATATTAGATATGATTCTAGTAATGTGTCATTTCGGGGTAAATAATCATGTCTCGGAGTGTTCAACCCATCCAAGTGGAAAAGTCTAAGTGTTCAGGGATGAGAATGTGGTCTTATTGATAGTTGTTAAAATTGATTATGATTTAACCTTGAGTGATTGATTTAAATTATTCTACATATAGATTTATGATACTAGGGTATTTTATCCTCAGGTTTCATGGAATGAACATGTTGTTTCATTCATCATTCTAGGAACATAGAGATTCAAATGCCTTGAATATGCCATGATATGTGGGTTCCATACCATGATTTTATGTTATATGTGATATTTTCCTTAAGTTATTTTATTAATTGATTCATGATTATTTTTCATTATCTACCTATATACCTTGATTTTTTGGTTTCTTTTCTATAAATTAATATTATTTTCTTTCATGTGATATCATTACTTGTGATAATTGTGATATACGATTGTTTATTAATGTGATAGCATCAACCTAAATGGGTTTCCCTGTATAGTGTGATGGTGCTACCTTAACTAACCAATATTGACAAGTATCAATGACAAACCATTTGTTACATATGCTAAAAAATTTATGGTAATGGTTAAATGGGTTTCAAAAACAATTTAGGATGTTGTCGGGCCTTTATAAATTTAGAACAGTAACCCATATAATCAAACCATTATAAATGTACTTGCTATATTCTATAGTCAAAGATGAAGACCAAGTTGTAGGTACATGAATTCAATAATGACATATAAACACAAGTATCATTGTTATTTAGAAATGGTAATGCATCTTACTGAACCATGGTATATACTAAAAGGTAATTCATATAAATAATGTTTTCCATTATGAATTATAGTACCTACAGAATTTCATCATGACAACCCATGTTAATAAATTCTTAAATACACATCTATACCCATGTAGGTCATTTGGGGTAAGAATCTAATGAGATAACCCATTAATGGTGTTTTGAAACATTAATAAATAAATCAACTGTTGTTTGGTGGCATTTATATAAACCCAAGATGGATATGATGGGACCCACCTAGGTCACATTTATTTAGATATTCTATATTACATAACCCAATTGGGGTATTATTATTCCATGGAGTGATGGTTTTTAAAGTTTTTTTAGCCTCTTATATGATGTTATGTATAGATTTATGGTGTCATATTACATAACATGTTTCTTAAAATTAATAGAATACCTTTTAGCTATTTTGATATGTATTATTTTTAGGGTTATGTTATTTGAAATGACAATTGAAACATATAGGGTTCTTTCCTCTAGAACCTGAAATTGAAATCATGTTTAATTAATCCAAATATGAAAATATTTATGTATATGTAAAATGGAGAATGAAATTTATAAGATAAATTTCCTAATATTTTGATTATATGGTAGATAAATAATTAATGCTTGAAAATAAGTTTGAAATAGCTTTTCATTGTTTCATTGGAGAACTATCTAAATAAAGGAAAATATTTATTTATTTTCCATGAATGATACTGGATGTTCAATAAAACTAAGCCTTGGAATATATTAATAAATAAATTTAATAAATTTAATGCCTTAAAATAAACCTAAATACAGTGTTTTTAGTTTTCAACCTCACGTACTATAATTTTTAATGTTCAATTGATAGTTTCCTTAGAGAGGGTATATGAGTGTGTCTCATTGGCTTATTTATCTATCAATTGAACACAAATGAAAATTTTTTGAGCCTACTGACTTATTAAGCATAACCTTTATTTGCTGTTGATGCTTTCTTCTTTTGTAAGGGGCCAACCTAAGGGATTTAGCTCCCTCGGAATATTAAAAAATTTAAAATGCATCTGAACCGTTTCAGATGTGTGGTTCCATTTGGGTGAAGTTTATCCCATGTAGGAATCTTAGATTTTAAAATGAAACCCTGGTTAGATGGGTGTTTGTGCAATTATTTGATTCTTGTTACTGGCATGATTATCATGTAATTCACAATTTAAGTGGGATAAAAATTACTTGGGAATTATTATCAACATGGTATGTCTTTTGAAATTCCATTATTTTCTAATGGATGACTCAAAATATATTAATATTATAGAATTTTTTTTAGGTAATAAAACTCTAGAATTTTTAGTTCCATTTTTATGGTGAATTAAGGAGGATAAACATGCCAGTTTTTTCTATAGGTAATATTGGGCAATTGTTTTTCAATACAGGCGGCACCCATCTTGTTGGATAAAGGTTACAACATACCATATGTGTTTAGTGATAGTAGTTTGATTCTTGATCTGCTATGCATTGATAACTGAACATCACTAAGTTAGATTGACCTGGGTGATATTGGAAATATGACATATCACACTGATTGGGATGATGTTCCCAAGATGTTCAGGTGTTTTGATACACTATTCATTCTATTTTTTGTGTTTGTCCCAATTTTAAAAAAAACACATGTGATCATGTATTAGAGGGGGGCTCTCCAGGAGGGGGGCAGTGTGCAGGGAGGGGGCAGTGTGTAGGGGGGGCAGTGTTCAGGGAGGGGGGAAGGGGTGCAGGGAGAGGGGGTTGTCCAGGAGGGGGGGTGGAAGGTGGGGGCAGAGAGCAAGGGGTGCAGGGGGTGTGGGGGTGGGGTCCGGGGGGGTACGGGGGGGTAGTGTGCAGGGAGGGGGCAGGGGGTGCAAGGGATGGGGCTGTCTAGGATGGGGGGTGAAGGGGTCTGGGGGATCAGTGTGCAAGGGGCAGGGAGGGGGGTAAGGGGTGTGGGGGTGCAGGGGGGGTTGTCCAGGGGGGTCGGGGGGGCTGTCCAGGATGGAGGGGGGTGTTTGGGGGGGGAGTCCAAGAGGGAGGGAGAGGTGTGTCCAGGAGGGGGGGTTCCCATCAGAGAATTCTATAAAAAATATAATAGGTCATTGTTCAAACATCTAGGTTTTAATGTGGGTGCTGGAGGCACACCAAAATAATCTTATGTGGTCATAGAAAGGTGTGACTATTCATGATTTTTTATAATTTGAAACATTTATTAATTCCCTTAACCATAATATTTTTTATGATTTTTTTATTGACATGTTACTGATGGTTACTTAATATCTTATGAAACAATACATATAATGTTAAGTCATTTTTTTAATTATTTATTTAATGTATGTTGATATTCCTCAGAATGGATAGATATTGGATGTACAACGTTGATTGGATCACTGATTAATTTCAGAAGAAGTTACAATATTTCTTGGACTTTGAATTCACTAATGATTCAGAAGGTGGATTGATTCGATGTACATGTTTTGATTGTGTTGGAAGACCATGGTTAACTCATGAGAAAGTAAATTATCATATCACTAAACAAGGTTTCCAAAAAAATTATCATGTGTGGTATCACAATGGAGAAAAAGCGCAAGTGGTGAATGACATCGATTCAGCAGAAAGGATTGGTATGAAAAATATTATTTCCAATCGGTTTCCTTTTGTTTCTGAAGATAGCTCCTCATGTAGACCAGTGCAAGAGTAAATGAATACCGAAACAAAATTTTTGTCTATTAATCAGGATGATGAAGTTGAGAGTGTTAAAAAGTTGATGGAAGATGAAAATACCCCAGTATTTCAGGCATGTGGAAAAATGAGAAAACTTGAGTTTTTAATGCGATTATATCATGGAAAATCAATGTATGGATTTATTAATACTGCGGTTGGATATCTCTTTAAATTTATTAATAATTTACTACCTGATGATTCATGTATTCTAGAAAATAATTACATGGCATCAAAGTTGGTTGAAAAATTTGGATTTTCAACTATTAAGATTCATTCTTTCCCCAAAGATTGTTGTCTGTTCTGGAAGGAAAATGCAGAGTTAAGTCAGTGCAAACAGTATGGCACATCAAGGTGGAAGACTAATAAAGATGGAACACAATCTCGCATACCAGATAAAGTGATGTGGCACTTCCCTTTAATTCCCAGGCTTCAAAAACTTGTTATGTCAGAACAAATGTAAAAGAATATGAAATGGCATGAAGATGAAATAAATAAAGATAATGATGAAATATTTCATCCTATAGATGGGTTGTCTTGGAAGAAATTTGATAGGTTACATCCTGATCTTGTAGTTGACCCATGAAATGTTAGATTGGGGTTATCCTGTGATGGTTTCAACCCATTCCGCCAAATGTATACTGCACACAGTACTTGTCCCATTTTCATTCACATTTATAACTTTCCTTCATGGATGTGTATGAAGAATCAATTTACTATCATGAGTATATTTATATCTAGACCCAGTGATCCTAGAAATTATATTGATATATACTTGTATCCATTAATAGAGGAGTTAAAGAAGATTTGGATTGTTGGTGCACAGGCATATGATGCATTCAAGAAGGAGTACTTTATGTTTCATGCATCTCTATTATGGATGATAAATGATTTCTATACCTATGGAATGATTTCTGGTTGGAGTACTAAAGGGAAATTATCCTGACCTATTTTTATGAAAAATACATGTTTCCAAAGATTAAAGTTTCGACGAACTTTCAGCTTCATAGGGCATCAGCGATTTCTACCGATGGATCATCCATACATGAAAAATCGAAGACAGTTTGATAATGCCATCGAGATAGATGAGACACCTCAATGAATGTTAGGGAATGATATTGTTAAAGAACTTGATGATTTGAATTATGTTCTTGGAAAAATTCAATCAAATATCAAAAAGTGAAAACATGTTAATTCGGATTCCAATAACAATTGGAGAAAGGCATATTCTTTGAGTTGACATATTGGTCATAGAATTTATTGCATCATTTTTTGGATGTAATTCATATCGAGAAAAACATTTTTGAGATGTTACTTTCTATTATTTTAAATGTCAAGGGAAAAACAAAAGAAGATTTGCAATCTCTTCGTGATTTGATAGATTGGGGTATAAGAGCAAAACTTCATCCTGAGTTAATTGGTCAAAATAAGTAGAAAGCCCCTATTTCCTGTTATTTGATGAAAAATGTGGAGAAGAAACAATTTCTTCAGGTCTTGGAATGTTTGAAGGTTCCAGATGGTTATTCAAGTAATATTTCGAAAAGGGTGAATACACAAGATGTGAAACTAAAATCTCTTAAAACCCATGATTACCATGTCTTGTTACATGAGTTGATTCCTATTTCCACTTGACATTTAATTTCACATAATGTTAGAGTTTCTATGATTAGGTTATGTCATTTTTATCGAGACCTTTTTCCCAAACGACTGAGCAGAAGTGTTTTTCAGAAATTGCATAGAGATGCATAGATTGTTCTTTATGACTTGGAGAAAAGTTTTCCACCATCATTTTTCACATGTATGTTACATCTGACTATGCATCTTCCCACAGAAGTTCTTTTTGGTGGTCCTGTTTCGAGTTAGTGGATGTATCCTACAGAAAGAATGATGTTTGCATTGAAATCTTATGTGAGAAATAAATATCACCCTGAAGGCTCTATTGTGAAATGTTATTTAGCACAAGAATGCCTGGATTTCTATTCATCGTACTTGGATAACGTAAACACGAGGTTTCATCGACTTATGAGAACTGAATGTAGAGACCTGAATCCTGACGTACATGGACATTACATTACTTTTGCAGAATACTTAGTACATAACAAAAACACACACACAAGGATCTTAATAGTTTAGTGTCTTTGGAAACTCGGAATATAATCTTCTAATCGTGGTGAAAGATCTTCAACATCTCCCATAAAAATCTTCCTTTTTTTACCTAAAACCTTTATTTATATCTTGGGGAAAAGAAAACATAAAAGGGTGAGCTCAAATGCTCAATAAGGGTAAACAAAAGAAATATCAATCACATCATAAGAACATAACATTTTGGAAATCTTAACCTGCAAAAGATAGCATAATTTCATAACATGGGATAAATCATAGTAGTGAAATGAAATCCCAATAATCATAACTTAAATCATGAAACTTTGTGGCATACACACATAATCATAGAGAATCATTTCTTATTAGTCAAGACTCATTTCCAAGACTATCTTAGTGGACAAAGTCCCTTTCTGAACCGAGTTCACTCCTCGTTTCAGTCCTGTTTCACTGAACCGGTATAACCTACCATTCCAGCCATGTCTATCTCATGAGATATAAAATCTTTACCTAATGCATTGGAGGGAGATATAGGTCCCACCCATCTCATAATGATACCATTCTTATTTGTGCCACAAAATCATAAATCATACATCATTGCATAACCCATGTAGTAAAAATGGGAATCTTAAACATCGTGACATCATAAAACAACTCATATAAGATAAAGGAATTCATAAAAAATAATTCCATCACAACATAATAAAATCAATGTAATAATAGGTATAGAAACAGAACCCTTTATTATCTTAGATGGAAAATAATTTTTATAAAACACTTGAACTCCATTCTTGAGGAAAATATCCTTTCTACTTCAAAAACACTTTCCTTTATTTAACATGTCATAAAATTTTAGACTAAAAGAAGTTGATTAAAAATAAACATGAAAACTTGTAAAGGAAGCTTCTTGGAAATAATGTTTTAAAAATCCATTCATGTCGTATAAGTTAAAAAAACATTCTTCTCTTACTTTTTTTGGAAAAGTCAAAAAGTACCTTGTACGAAAAACGACAAAAGATTTTTTTTATATATTTTACTAAAAACTCACCAAAGGGTAAAATTGGATTTAAACAATTGTATGTGGATGGAAACAATATTACATATTGAGTAATCATGGATGTGGATGATAAAATACACCCCAGTAAAAACTTACGAATAAGAAATATCAGATAAAATAAAATTGTGATATTTTCCCTTACCTTAGGTCCGATTTGCTTCGTAAGTGTCCGAACCTCCTGTATAATGATTTAAATAATGTTATTGACTTATTCCAGAATCATACTTATTTTTATGATATCATATATGGTCATATTCTTAGCTTCTTATTAGTAATATTTCATTACTACTTGTTATTCGGGTGTTTATTACTTTTTGTTCTTATGCGTGTTTTGTCGAATAAATTCTTATTCTTCTCTTTAGGTTATAGATACCTCATTTCCAGAATGGTATTAGTGTAATATATATCATATTCATTCATTCAATTCATTTATATAATCATTATGCAATGAAGATCATGTAGAACGAGTCGCATCACATCGTGGAGACGGTATTCCGTACGTACGCACGAGTGATGATATCATTCCTATGATCGTGGAATTGTATTAGAGTGTATGTATACTATTTCAGAATCAATATCACTTTATAATAGTCATATATAGTCATTATTTACACCATTATACCCATCCAAGTAAGGTTGTGGAAAATAGATTACACCACGGCGTGGAGACGGTATTCCGTACGTACGCACGCGCGGTGATTTCATTTTCCGTAGGATGGATAGATGGTGAAATAAGGTTGTTTCATAATTATAATAACATATCAGTATATAAGTGATACTATTTTATTACTTCATAATGAAACAACATAAGAATAATAAGTGTAAGAAGAAATAAATATTAAAGAATCGGTAACGGACATTACCTCTTCTTTGAAGCGCCTCTTTGAGATCTCCTTTTAGGGCACTAAAATTGGTCTTTGAGGAAGACCAGAACCTCTATGATGTTTCTAGGGAAGTGGAGAAGGGAATTTGGCAGGGTTTGGCCGATATTGAAGGCTCAAAGTGGTGTTAGGAAGAGAGGGAGGAGGTGCCCTTTTATAAGGGAGGAGAGGGGTACCTTTGGAATAACAAAAACTATTATTTTATTATAAATCCAAATTTGGTTTTAAATATCTCCAAATTGATTTATTTAGAACATAAGGTGGGGATGGGTCTAAATCCTCTCATCTAATAGAATTTAGACAAGTTTAGATTCCTATTTTAACCTTATCATTTAGATTTAACATTAAGTTAAATAATTTTATTTTTACCATGTCTTCTTGTGTTCTTATACTATAAGGTTAATAAACTTGCTATAAGAAGCCAAACGAAACCCCAAGTTGTTTAATATTAATATATATAACCTTATCTAAGTCATTTGTCCGAACCTTATATTTTTAGGAATAAAATAACATTTAATAATATAATATTTGTTTTAAAAACTATTTTTTGTCAATTTTGACACTATTTAGTAATTAATTTTTTTGAAACTCATAACAGAATGATTATTTCGAAAAAAATTAATTAAATCAATAATAACATGTCATATTAACCTATAAAATTATTTTAATTCATAAAAAGTCTTAAATTACATTTATTTGGGTATTTATAACATCAATTATGTCAATATTTCATTAATAAGATAATTACTGCATCATCTTTGTGTCATAATAAATGATAATTATTTAATCCCTAAAAATTCTAAATAAATTTCTATGATGTAGATAATTGTATTATATTTCTGTAGTCTATTCATGTTAGAAGTTTCATGAAGTTTATCACTAAATTAAAATTATTATACTTATAAGATTTAAGAAAGTGACATGTTGTCACATTCTTTGGTTTTAATAATAATTAAATTATTTTCATGAACAAAAGTCCATTAAATGAATCTAATCCGACCCTTAGGTGATATGGGTCTACTTTTAGTCATCTAATAGGATTTTGACATGTGTTAGGGTAATTTTATAATATTATATTTACCCTTAATTACCCGATTTACCTTTAACTATGGTAAATAAAATTTACCGTAGTTACTATTCATAATTCCCAAAAATAAAAAGTAACTTATTAACATAATTTGGATCCACTGATTACAAATATGTAATCCATTTTTCCAAATTCAATACACAAAAGTTGCAGAAATTAAATTAAAATTAATCCCGTTGTCGAAAGAAAACGGGTTTTTCTTTAAAACGTTGCAAAAGATTGAATTGATTTATCCTACGAATTCAAGGTAGAATCAATGATAATAACATACATTATATTAAATGGTAAAAATATATTCTATTTATACTTTAAAACCATTCAATATTATAATTTAACCATATAAATTATTGCGATAAAAAAAAGTTGTTTTGAATTAAAATATAGCGTGTTTTTACTATTCATCAAAATATGAAAGTTACCAGAATAATATGAAAAATTTATCCAAAGTAAATTTTTATTTCATGATTCCAAATAAGAATTTTATTTTTTCAAATTGAATTTATAAACATGTCAAAAACTAGATTTAAAGTGGGTGCGCCATCAAAAAGCGGCAAAACTGCATTTTTTGAAAAATACTTATTTTACCCGAAATTTTTTTTTTGTTCTTATACCATGTTCTAGAAAATGTGTAAGATGAATAATAATGTTATAAAATTCAAATTTTAGTTAATACTATTCATAACGGCTAGTTCATAATAATATTATAATAATATATCGTTGTTTAGTAAAACCCGGTATTGCATACAACACACGCTATCGAGGAAGGTCGTGATTGCGTGTAATGCAAGCCAAGTCAGGGTTGCGTGTTGTGCAATAATCCTTCGTTGTTTCATATAACATAATCCAACCATATTTCATCTATAAATTGAATATATATATATATATATACTCAATGTTGCGTAGAATAACTATTATCAAAATTGTGTGTAACATGATCCAAGAATATTGTTGCATATACTGGAAGATAATACGGTGTTGCGTATAGCGCAAGGTAATCTTGGTGTAGCATACAACACAAGACATTAATGAAATTAAAAGAATATTTTTCATAAAATCTCGGGGTGTTACATTCTACCCCCCTTAAAATGAATTTCGCCCTCGAAATTCGTCGGGGTTATAAATGGTTTACTACTCGAAAGTCTGTTTAATAGAAACCCACATCGTAAAAAGGAATACCAAAACATGGCTTTAAAAACTAAAGTATGAAATGTAACGGTTACCCAAATTAACTCATCACTGGGCTTCCACGTAGGAGAACATAGGTGAAAATATGGATATGGAAGAAAAATCTAACCATAAAGTTCTGATGGAGAGTGGTAGAGAATATGGCTATGGAAAATCCAGAAATCACAAATCCATAAATTTGTGAAGATCTAAGGTACCATATGATTCATCAGATATAAGAGCACTAGGACAACATTTTTGGTTTTCAAGATCATTTCTCTAAAGTTGATGAAATTGGAATTAGAAGAAATACTTTCGTGATTTTGGTATAGTTTCACCATTGGTCGTTCTTTGGAAAATTTCCACTTCATATCTTAAAGAAATGAAGTTGAATTTGTCATTCGTGATGTGTTAGTAGATCATGTGATAGAATGATGGGTCATTCCATCTGTCTCAAACAAAAGGTTAGAAAAGTTATCAAAAAATACATAAGTCCATCTATAGTGAGGTTAATCATATATGGTTCATAAAATGGACTTATACTTCATATATCATACTGCTTAATATAATAAAAATAGTTTCTACTAAACAGGGACTTCCTATAGGCCAGTGGTAGGCGATAAAGGCCAGTCGCACTTCGGTTGTGGGTTCGATTCCCATGGCCTTGTCTGACGCGATGGGCTGTCGCCCGTCCTGCATGTTGTCCTTTTTCTGAAACTATATTACTATAACATCCCATCAATAATATCGAAAAAACTTTTATCCTTAAACAATACTAACTTATGTCCAACATAATCCATTCCAATCTTTAGGTTTATCCATAATACTGCAGTCCACTCTCATAATATAGTGAAAACGATTACCATAGATTTAATACCATCGTTGATCCCCAAATATCATAAGATATGTCTTTTTGGTCACATTCCAAACATTCAAAGGCCTTAATCATGTATTCTCCATTGAACCTTAGTGAAAACATGAATGCAGTTAAAAGTTAACACTTTCCACATACCAAAATCCTCAAAATTCTATATACTCAAACCATGATATCACTTAGTCCTTATATCAATCATGAGCTCATGAATACTGTCAAATATTTCATTTTCTCATTTTCCCTTCATTATGCGCATATCATCTTTTTTCCAAAAATATCTCAATCACTTTCCATGGTTACCAGTACCATTGAAAACCACAATAGACCAATACATAAATATTCCAATATTCCACGATACTATATACAACATTATTTTGGAATCCCATTACATAAACGCTTAATCATTCCACCACATCGTTTTCATATTCAACATCACCAATAGTGATCGCATGTGACTTCCCTTTGTCCTTTGCCTTAGTGGTTTCTCATGTCGATCATCACTAATCCTTGGATTAGGGCATTTATTAGCATAATGCCCCATTTCCTTGCACTTGAAGAATTGAAGTGTAGTAGGTTCATTCTGTGTATCCCTTCCTTTGTTTGCATCATTAGACATATTCCTCCCATCATTGCGGCATTCAAATGCCTGATGACCTTCCTTTCCACATTTGAAACATTTACTTGTCCCTTTAAGACAATCTCCACCATGCTTCTTTCCACACTTTGAGCATAAGGAAACATTCATCTTCTTTTCACCATTATTCTGAGATTTCTCCTTGAACTCCATCTTTCGTTTCTTGTCAAAACTATGAGATGGATAAGTAACACCAACTTCCATTTCTACCTTGATAGCACAACGCACATTTTCTTCATAGATACTGAAGTCTCTTATAGCTAATGCCCTTCGAAGATTTGGTTTTAAGCCACTGAAGAATCGATCAACTTTACTTTCAGGTTGGATGATAAATCCAGATGCATACCTTGCAAGCCTTTTAAAATTCGCTTCGTATATACCAACAGATTCATCATCCTTTTGCTTCAGTTCAAGAAACTCCTTCTCCATCTTTGTTCGAAGAATACGAGGGAAGTACTTATTGAAAAATAAGTTCTTGAACTCATCCCATTCCATGGACTCAATTTCATCTCTTGGCCTCGTATTCTTGATAAGATTCCACCATTGATCCGCATCACCTTCCAAACGATACACTGCTAAGATGACTTTATCATGTTCAGAACATTGAAGAACTGAAAATATCTTTTCAGTAGTATTGATCCATTGTTCGGCAACAAGTGGATCAGAAGACCCACTGAAAGAAGGTGGACGTTGCCTCATGAAGGACTCAATAGAATATTGTTCCCTTCTCTGCTCATTTGGAAGTCCAGAATGATTCCTAGATTGTGTAAGTATAGCAATAAGATTTTGCACTCCATCTCCCATAACATTTGTTTTTTCAGGAGGACAATCATTGCAGTGTCCATTGCATTGATCAACATGGTTCCTTCGGGTTCCAACCATCGTCTAAAACCCAAAAGGAATAGTGTGAGAGGCAAAAATCATTTTAGGGAAAACAACACAATAAAGGGGGAGTACCTTCAATATATAACATCTTAGGTTTAATTCTAAGATCATTAGCGCAATTATAGGACTATAACCTATACTTATACTTAACCTTAGGGACATCCCTATACATACCTTAGAAATATCTCTAGGGATCTCACTAAAGTTCTCGCATCCTAGTTTCCAAAGGTTGACTAAACCTCCCTTTGATACCAACTGTAGAGACCTGAAGCCTGACGTACATGGACATTACATTACTTTTGCGGAATACTTAGTACATAACAAAAACACACACACAAGGATCGTAATAGTTTAGTATCTTTGGAAACTCGGAATATAATCTTCTAATCGTGGTGAAAGATCTTCAACATCTCCCATAAAGATCTTACTTTTTTTTACCTAAAACCTTTCTTTATATCCTGGGTAAAAGAAAACATAAAAGGGTGAGCTCAAATGCTCAGTAAGGGTAAACAAAAGAAATATCAATCACATCATAATAACATAACATTTTGGAAATCTTAACCTACAAAAGAGAGTATAATTTCATAACATGGGATAAATCATAGTAGTGAAATGAAATACCAATAATCATAACTTAAACCATGAAACTTTGTTTAATACACACATAATCCTATAGAATCATTTCTTATTAGTCAAGACTCATTTCCAAGACTATCTCAGTGGACAAAGTCCCTTTCTGAACCGAGTTCACTCCTCGTTTCAGTCCTGTTTCACTGAACCGGTATAACCTACCATTCCAGCCATTTCTATCTCACGAGATATAAAATCTTTACCCAATGCATTGGAGGGATATATAGGTCCCACCCATCTCATAATGATACCATTCTTATGTGTTCCACAAAATCATAAATCATACATCATGGCATAACCCATTTAGTAAAAATGGGAATCTTAAACATCGTGAAATCATAAAACAACTCATATAAGATAAAGGAATTAATAAAAATAATTCCATCACAACATAATCAAATCAATGTAATAATATAGATAGAAACATAACCCTTTATTATCTTAGATGTAAAATAATTTTGATAAAACAGTTGAACTCCATTCTTGAGGAAAATATCCTTTCTACTTCAAAAACACTTTCCTTTATTTAACATGTCATGAAATTTTAAACTAAAAGAAGTTGATTAAAAATAAACTTGAAAACTTATAAAGGAATCTTCTTGGAAATAATGTTTTAAAAATCCATTCATGCCGTATAAGTTAAAAAAACATTCTTCTCGTACTTTTGTCGGAAAAGTCAAAAAGTACCTCGTACAAAAAATGACAAAAGATTCCTTTTTATATATTTTACTAAAAACTCACCGAAGGGTAAAATTGGATTTAAACAATTGTAGGTGGATGGAAACAATATTACATATTGAGGAATCATGTATGTGGATGATAAAATACACCCCAGTAAATACTTACGAATAAGCAATCTCGGATAAAACGATATTTTGATATTTTCCCTTACCTTAGGTCCGATTTGCTTCGTAAGTGTCTGAAACTCCTGTATAATGATTTAAATAATGTTATTGACTTATTCCAGAATCATACTTATTGTTATGATATCATATATGGTCATATTCTTAGCTTCTTATTAGTAATATTTCAGTACTACTTGTTATTCGGGTGTTTATTACTTTTTGTTCTTATGTGTGTTTTGTCGAATAAATTCTTATTCTTCTCTTTAGTTTATAGATACCTCATTTCCAGAATGGTATTAGTGTAATATATATCATATTCATTCATTCAATTCATTTATATAATCATTATGCAATGAAGATCATGTAGAACGAATCGCATCACATCGTGGAGACGGTATTCCGTACGTACGCACGAGTGATGATATCGTTCCTATGATCGTGGAATTGTATTGGAGTGTATGTATACTATTTTAGAATCAATATCACTTTATAATAGTTATATATAGTCATTATTTACACCATTACACCCATCCAAGTAAGGTGGTGGAAAATAGATTACACCACGGCGTGGAGACGGTATTCCGTACGTACGCACGCGCGGTGATTTCGTTTTCCGTAGGATGGATAGATGGTGAAATAAGGTTGTTTCATAATTATAATAACATATCAGTATATAATTGATACTGATGTTATTACTTCATAATTAAACAACCTAATAAGAAGAAGTGGAAGAAGAAATAAAGAATAAAGAATCGGTAACGGACATTACCTCTTCTTTGAAGCGCCTCTTTGAGATCTCCTTTTAGGGAACTAAAATTAGTCTTTGAGGAAGAACAGAACCTCTAGGATGTTTCTAGGGAAGTGTAGAAGATAATTTTTTAGGGTTTGGAAGATCTTGAAGGCTCAAAGTGTTGTGAGGAAGAGAGGGAGGAGGTTCCCTTTTATAAGGGAGGAGAGGGGTACCTTTGGAATAACTAAAACTATTATTTTATTATAAATCCAAATTCGGTTTTAAATAGCTCCAAATTGATTTATTTCGAAGATAAGGTGGTGATGGGTCGAAATACTCTCATCCAATAGAATTTAGACAAGTTTAGGTTCCTATTTTAACCTTATCATTTAGATTTAACATTAAGTTAAATAATTTTACTTTTACCGTGTCTTCTTGTGTTCTTATACTATAAGGTAGATAAACTTACTATAAGAAGCCAAACGAACCCTAAAGTTGTTTAATATTAATATATATAACCTTATCTAAGTCATTTGTCCGAACCTTATATTTTTAGGAATAAAATAACAATTAATAATATAATATTTGTTTTAAAAACTATTTTTTTCAATTTTGACACTATTTAGTAATTGATTTTTGTGAAAATCATAACAGAATGATTAGTTCGAAAAAAAATTAATTAAATAAATAATAACATGTCATATTAACCTATAAAATTATTTTAATTCATAAAAAGTCTTAAATTACATTTATTTGGGTATTTATAACATCAATTATGTCAATATTTCATTAATAAGATAATTACTGCATCATCTTTGTGTCATAATAAATGATAATTATTTAATCCCTAAAAATTCTAAATAAATTTCTATGATGTAGATAATTGTATTATCTTTCTGTAGACTATTCATGTTCGAAGTTTCATGAAGTTTATCACTAAATTAAAATTATTATACTTATAAGATTTAAGAAAGTGACATGTTGTCACATTCTTTGGTTTTAATAATAATTAAATTATTTTCATGAACAAAAGTCCATTAAATGAATCTAATCCGACCCTTAGGTGATATGGGTCGACTTTTAGTCATCCAATAGGATTTTGACATGTGTTAGGGTAATTTTATAATATTATATTTTCCCGTAATTACCGGATTTACCTTTAACTATGGTAAATAAAATTTACCGTAGTTACTATTCATAATTCCCAAAAATAAAAAAGTATCTTATTAACATAATTTGGATCCACTGATTCCAAATATGGAATCCATTTTTCCAAATTCAATACACAAAAGTTACAGAAATTAAATTAAAATTAATCCTGTTTTCGAAAGAAAATGGGTTTTTCTTTAAAACATTGCAAAAGATTGAATTGATTTATCATACGAATTCAAGGTAGAATCAATGCTAATGACATACATTATATTAAATGGTAAAAATATATTCTATTTATAATTTAAAACCATTCAATATTATAATTTAACCATATAAATTATTGCGATAAAAATATTTGTTTTTAATTAAAATATAGCATGTTTTTACTATTCATCAAAATATGAAGGTTACCAGAATAATATGAAAAATTTATCCAAAGTAAATTTTTATTTCATGATTCCAAAGAAGAATTTTATTTTTTCAAATTGAACTTATAAACATGTCAAAAACTAGATTTAAAGTGGGTGCGCCATCAAAAGGCGGCAAAACTGCATTTTTTGAAAAATACTTATTTTACCCAAAAAAATTATTTTGTTCTTATACCATGTTCTAGAAAATGTGTAATATGAATAATAATGTTATAAAATTCAAAATTTAGTTAATACTATTCATAACGGCTAGTTCATAATAATATTAAAATAATATATCGTTTAGTAAAACCCAGTATTGCGTACAACACACGCTATCGAGGAAGGTCATGATTGCGTGTAATGCAAGCCAAGTCAGGGTTGCGTGTTGTGCAAGAATCCTTCATTGTTTCGTATAACATAATCCAACCATATTTCATCTATACATTGAATATATATATATATACTCAATGTTGCGTAGAATCACTATTATCAAAATTGTGTGTAACATGATCCAAGAATAGTGTTGCGTATACTGCAAGCTAATACGGTGTTGCGTATAGCGCAAGGTAATCTTGGTGTAGCATACAACACAATACATTAATGAAATTAAAAGAATATTTTTCATAAAATCTCAGGGTGTTACACTGAAGATGAGCAATATGATCCCATTGAGCCTACATTTCCTTCACTACCCCAAATAGGGGGGATTTCTGGATCGTACTCGTTGTGTACTTTAAGCAGGGAAGAGTGGGAAATGTCTCATCGTACAGTATTATTCAAATGTGGTGTGCTTGATGATTATATCAAGTAAGTAAAATAATAAATATGCATTTTTTCATTATGTTATTTCTTCATATCTGCTGACATTTTTAAGCTTTCATATTTGTAGAGATCATTTAGAAATTATAAAAAAGAGACATAACTCTCTATCTATTAAGAGTAAGGAACTGTTGCACTGTAACACCCCGAGCTTCCACTATACGCTTCTCATTCAATAATACAATAGCTTGCATTGTACGCAAGTTCGAGATTCTAACACACCGCGGCCAATCAAAATAGCCATTATGAATAGTAATACCCAATTTTTGAAATTATATATATATTATATTTCAAAATGGACTTCATTTTTGGATTCGGAATATCGAAATTAGCCTATGTGGATTTTTTGGTATTTTTCTGAGAACTTCCAATTTTTTATGAATAGTGAAAAATACTTAAAAACAACTTTTTTAATAAAAATAATTTATAGTGATAAATTATACTATTGAGTGGTTTTAAAGTGTAATTAGAATATATTTTTACCATTTTATTCAATGGTGGTCATTATAATTAATTTCACTTTGAAATTGGACATAAACAATTGTCAATCTTTTGATATATATTGTTTCTTAAAAACACGCTATTTGTTGTGACAGCGGGAATTAATTATAAAATTAATTAATTCAACTTATATGTTTGGAATTTTTTAAAATAGACATCATTTTTGAATTTGGAATATCAATTATAGCTTAGGGTAAAATTTTGGCATTGTTCTGAAAAACTTCAATTTTTGATGAATAGTGAAACCACTAAGTGGTAGTTGAAAAACTGATTTTTCATTTAAATGAAACATTACCACTTTTGTGATTTTATTTTCAAAAATCCAACATACATGGTTGTCATTAGGAAGTAAAATGTGGTTCAATGGGATTAAAATAATTTTTTGGTGAATAGTAACTTTTAAGTTTAATTAATCGCGATTAAAGGTAATTAGTGAAATTTAAGGTAAAAATGGTATTATAAAAATATTAAAATACCCTTACACTTGTCCTACCCCTATTTTATGAGTCATGGCCGACCAAGACAATCCATGGGTAAACTTGGGGACCCCATGGAGCCACTTTGGTAGGAAAAGGACATTAAAAACTTTTTATTTAATGTTAAAATAAAAATGTCACAAACATGAGTTCTTTTACTAAAAGAATTTTTAAATGGGGTAATACAAGTCATATTTTTGAATATAAATATTCATTAGAAATATAAAAAGATTTTCTAAAATATGATTTTTTTTTATAATTTTTAGACATTAAATAAATTAAATTATTTATGACACCATAATGATGCAGCGAATACCTCATTAATTAACGATTTTAGTAAAATGGAAGGATAATGTAAAATATAAGAATTACACTTGTCCAAAGCCTATTGGATGAGTATATTTCGAACCCTTTTCACCTTATCCTAGAAATATATAAGTTTGGGACCTTTAAAATCCGAAACTAATTATATAATAAAGTAACATTTCATTACTTTCCAAGAGTGCCCCTCCTCTCCTCTTATAAAAGCCCCCCACCTCTACCACCTTATTCACACTTTCAAGCCATTTGGATCGGCCAAACTCTGCCCAAATACTCTCCCAACTTTCCTATATTACTCCTAGAAGCCTCACTTTGGGCAGAAGTCTTCCCAAGGAAGCATTTGGCTCAAATCAAAAAGAGTTACCCGATTTTAAGGTAATGTCTTCTCTTATGTTATTTTGTTTTATTTTGCTTCTCCAACCCCCTAAACTCTTTTTATTCATTTATTTTGTAACAAAACCAGTATAATAAATATACTAGGATGTTTTTATAAAAAAATTATTCTAACTACACTTACACACACCTACATCTAATGGTTAAAGAACATACTGTTTCTGTGGGTGGCGAATTACTGCCTCACGAAACGATTATTATTCAATCTTCTTTCAACACATCTCATGGTGGCCATTATGATGACACTATTTTCATATATGATATATATTATGTTTTAGTTTTCCTTATGATTCTTTATTTTTCATTTATGTAATACCTTTATGATTTCCATTATGGGTAAACGCGATAATTTCATTTTAGGAAGTGCGGACTACCGCCCCCTCAAAGTGATTTGAATCGTTAATGCCATATGTGGGATGTATAAAGGATGGAGTAAATGGTATTATACATTATATTATAATGTAATTATATTATAACTTTATATAATTATAACTTCATTCCATTAAATACGAAATAGAAATGAAAGTAGCGTTCATGTGTACGTACGGCTTACCGTCTCCATGAACGGTGCATTTCATTTCTTACCTCTAAATGTTATGTAATATTATAAATGCATGTATATACCGGATATATAGTATATATATTATATCTAAATAATGAATATAATTTTGTAGATAATGGATATTCTACCACATAAACAACTTGTAATTATAAGAAGTTTATTGTTGACTCAAGTACCAAAGATCGACAAAACGACCGTTATTAACTTAAATGACTACATAATTTTAGTAACATTGTAATGAGTGATATAAAAGGGATAATGAACTTGAAAAATTTTCTTAAGCAATTAGAGATTAACTCTAGTTTATTATTCAGGAGGTTAAAGAACGGTCGAGTCAAGTCGGACACAATGTAAGGGAACTTCTTAACCTGATTTCCGTTCTTTGGGTTAATCTCCTACTTTCAAATTATGTCATGATATTATTATGTACTATCTTGTATTTTTACTTTCTTTATGTGTAATTATAGTGAATACACATAATAGATCTATTTTATTTAAAAAATGATCTTTTTAAGGAAACTCCTTAACCCAATTTCCATTCTTTGGGTTATTCTACTACTTTCAAATTATGTCATGATATTATTATGTTATATCTTGTATTTTTACATTATTTATGTGTACTTATAGTGAATACACATAATAGATCTATTTTATTTAGAAAATTATCTTTGTAAGGGAACTTCTTAACCCAATTTCTATTCTTTGGGTTAATCTCCTACTTTCAAATTATGTCATTATATTATAATGTCCTATCTTGTATTTGTACTTTCTTTATGTGTACTTATAGTGAATACACATAATAGATCTATTTTATTTAAAAAATGATCTTTGTAAGGGACTTAATCTCAATCTCCTTTAATTGAGGCATATTTTATTTTATACACAAATTTCTTTTATACAGTGTATAAACCCCTTTGACTTTTACGTTTATTCAAAAGGAATATTTTTATACAAAGTGTTTTACTAAACGAAAAAAAGGAATGTTTTTCTTGTCGTATGTATGCGGCGACAATTACTTCTCCGCCGCCGTGACCATTATTTGAGTTTTAGCTTCCTCTACAAGCCATAACTTTTTTAAATGAAAAATAAATCCCAAGTTTTACTTTTCATTTATTTTGGTATTTAAAATGGTATTGATAATGTTTTATTATATCAATGTGTTGTATTGATATCTTGTGATTGAAATGTTGAAATGTTATGTTTCCTTTATGCATGTTTTATGTGATACGATTATGCTATGTTTTATGATATGTTTAAACCTGTTCATATGAGGAACACATTGGACTTAATAAGTGACGGGTGGAGCCCGTTATAGCTCCTCGATGAATCGGCAGGTCTCATGAGACAAACTAGTGTCTTGGCACGAGGCCTTGAGAAAATCTTATTTGTAGTCTTGGCACGAGGCCTTGGCTACATGGTTATGATAGTCTGGCATTATGAATTCCATCATTATCAAAGTGGTTATTGATATTTCATGTGATTATTTGACCAGTAGAATATCCATGTGAATAAGTAAATGGAATTATTTCATTTTACTTTTTCCATATTATGTTGAAGTTCATGTTTAAAAGGCTTTTGTTTAGTTATACATTTCCTTAAATGTTTATGTTTATTTATGAAAGCTTCCGCTATATTGTTATCCTTACTGAGCATCTGATCTCACCCCTTCCAATGTTTTAATTTTTCCAGGATGTGAAGAAGTATATTATGAATGACCTGCAGGGATAGTATGAGGGGATATGAAGACAAGATGTTGTTGTAGTTTTGTATTACTTTATGATGTAATGTAAAACTTATGAATGTATCTAGTGTTTCCAAGGCTACTAAACTAATCGGTATTTTGAGACTTGATCTTTTGTGATCATGCCAATGTTACGAAGTAATGCACTGACTCTGGGTAACTGGGGTCGGGGCGTTACATGCACAGCAAAGAATTTGTTGCTTGGTTAGAGTCAAAGGTAATAGATTTTTTTATTCTTATAATATAATCACATGTCTCTGTTTAATATTCAATGTTGGTATCTTTTAGGTTTTAACTCTACCAATGAATGAAGTATCAGATGAAGTAAGAGCATTATCTTTTGGTCCAAATGATGTGGTACGTGATTGTAATGAAATGGTTGTCAATGGATTTAAATTTTTTATAAATAGCTATGAAAAATAATGGAAACATAGTATAACGGTTTCACTATAAGCACCACAATAGATTGTTATGCAAGTGCATCAGATAGAAAACCTCAGTCAGAAAATATATCATATTATGGTGTTGTTGAAAGAATCATTTTATTAGATATCTATACACATGGTCATGTCTCAATGATTAAATATAAGTGGTTTGATTCAATGACACGACAAGGAATTCATATTGATAACTGTGGATTTAGAGTGATTGATATGAATCGCCAACTTCACACCGATGAACTTTATATTCTTGTGTCACAGGCTATACAGGTGTTTTATGTAACTGACCCATTACAACAAAAATTTGGTGTTATTGTTGATTTCATTACTAGACATGTTTTTGATGAATACATGGATGAAAATGATGTTGTGGATGAACCTATTGGTATTTATTTGAATGTTTCATTTGATGACATGGATGACTCAATTTCTAGAATAGATTTTGAACCATAAATTATCACAGACCACACAGAACGTTGATACATTTGTAAGTATTTACCTGACAATATCGTAATATTGTATGGGTTTTTTTAAACTTTCATACATGATATCCAATTAAATAGTATATTTTATACCATTATCTAATATAAAACTATTTATAGTCTGACCAATTTTTGTTTAAGCACATCTATTGTAATTCTTAAACATAGAATAGTCTTGATATTTTATCAATATAAATATCACATTGAAAATGTATCTCATTGTTTTATGATACAATTGTATTATTTTAAAATTTTTCATTATTTCTATTTATTTGAGAATAATATTTTAAATTTCTAGGTCAAAATGTCTGAATATGATGATATTAGAAGAAATAGAAGAATACGAAGAAATGAACAACATATGTCTCATCTGGCCAACACTATAAGTACAATTTATGTTTGAATATTATGGTATTTCATATTATTTATCTTGTTATCATTTGTTTTATTTTATCATCTATGTTATTTTAGGCTACTTCGTCTAAGAGACGGTTGGATTATACTACCAAGGCTGATAGTATGGCGGGGGGTATTGATTCTACATTTCAGCCTACTACTATGTCGTTTGAGTCACCAGAAGGTCATTCTCCCATTATGCCACCTCCGTATTATCCATACCCACATTTTCCATATCCCTTTATGTCTGCACCCACATCGGATGGTAGTTTTCAAACTCCCATCCATCCTTATTTTCCATTCCCACCATCCACTGTACAGGGCACTGTGCCCCCATATATCCGACCACCATATCCATATCCATATTTACCCTCATCTTTACAGGGTTATCCATCTAATGTACGGAGTAATACTACTATATATATCCCACCTACCATAGAGGCTAATCCCCCTATAGATGTTGCACTTCAGGGGTCAGTAGATCCCCCATCTACAGTTATGTGTTTAAACATTATTGTTAGTGATTAATGATAAATTCATATATATTATTATCCTTTTTTACTTTTTTTCATGATTAGCTCCAGTCTCCACCAGACAACGAGGCCGCACAAAAATGCTAGAGTTTTGGAATCGACACACGCAAATCATGGTTGAATATAATGAGAATAGAGCTATAATTAAAAAAATCGTACTAAATGTAAAATATTTATGGGAACACTTTCTAGACATTGAAATATCATTCTGGTTCAACCAATAAGTTGGAGAGAAGTTGGATAACAAATAAAGTACAATTCCTAGGTAGAGATCTGGGTAAGTAATGTTAATCACCTTTTATATATAGTAATTTATAATATTTTCTCAACAAATATTTTGTCCATTGTAGCTCTGATATAATTGTCCTGATGGAAAAAATGCCAAGGCTACAAGTTTAATAGATTTAGGTGAAATGTGGAAAAAATAAAAGTATGACTTATATCTTGGTTGGAAAAAAAGAGTTGGAATGGAGCTTGAAGAAGTACTGGTGATTCATGATTGCCCAATATCACAATACAAAGAGATGATCAGCTATTAGAAGAGTCAAGAGTTTAAGGTATTTTTTAAATTTATATATATATTCATTTATTTATTTGAAAATGAGTTTTATTTATGTTAATAAAATTATATAATTATTTTTTTATAGGAGAAATCATATAGAAATAAAAGAAATAAGAGTTGAATAAAACATGTTTATACTGGTGGACACACATAACTCCCAGATCTTGAGAAAACACAGGTAATTTAATATTTAAAATATTTAGCTTAGTTTAGTGTAATTTTTTTGACTTCCAATTTTTATTTATTTCTTTCTTTTTTTCAGAAAAAATAATTGCATATTGAGGGTCATGTTCCTCACTCTACTTTGTTTTTTATAAGCAGAAAAAATAAAGATGGTACTGTTCCAAATATTGACACCAAGAAGGCGATTGTAAGTATATTTCAATTTATTTTATTTTGACTGAATTTAATTCCTTATGTTATTTTATCATTTTAATTTATGTTATATATCAATCAACATAATGCTTTGGAGACATTGGATGAAAAATAACCTAACAATTTGGGCCTGAACGATCATCTACATCAGGTATTAGGAGATGAGCATCAGGGCAGAGTGTGTTGTCGACTTAGGAAGAAGATTATATCATCTCGATATTGGTCTACTGACAACGTTTTTTTTAGTAACATTTCTGGTTTGGTCACAGTGGAATAGATGAATTCCACAGTCAAAGAAGAAACTCAAAAGGCAGGAAAGGTGATATTTGAAAATATGAAGAAAGTTATGTCTGCCATTTCTTCTGCACTTTCACTAGAAGCAGCTGCAGCGGTTGATGCATGTTTGATGTCAATGAGTTCTGTTGGTGGATCTAGAGCTGTAGTTGGATCTAGAGCTATATCCGGAGCTAGAGATGGAGCCAGAGTTGTATCCAGATCCGGTCCCAGTGTCGGTGCTGGTACTGATGCTGATGTCGATGATGATGTTGGTGATGTGAGAGGTGATGATGGTGTTTCTATAGGAGTTGTGGATGAGGGTTATCATGAATCTGATGATACTGATATTGAGACTCACTACTTATGTGAATTGTATTTTTGGATTGTTAATATGTGTAGTTTTATTATGCAATGAGGTTTTATTATTGTAATACTGATTTGTATTGCGGTGTTTCTGACTGTTTCTATATATATTGAATTATGTTATTATGAGATATGTTTGTTTATGTAGTAGTTAAGTTTTATTGTTATTATATTAAATTGTATCATCCTCCTACATGACCATCATACCTCCTTGATGATGATGCTCTGAGGAGGCCCCTCTATCTCCTCTCGCACACCTCCAATGGTATGTAGTCCAATTTTCCATTTTTTGCTTGAGGCGGTCACTCAATTTGTTTCACTGATCATGTTGTGAGTTTGATGAATTGTACTGGTATGAAGGATAGAAATGCATGCTATGCATAGAACCAACAAGAAAACATATTCGATGCAATTAATTTTCTCCCACGACTTGCAACCGGGATTGATGTGAATATAAAATTCAGGAGGTAACGATTATTTTATTCCATTTTTTGCAAGAAATTAGTAACCATTTGTTGTGTTTTTAATCAAATTTACTTGGAATACACCATGATTATAGAATTTATGATTTCGAGTTTACTCTTGAGTGTGAAATATTTTATCTTCTGGAAATTGGTTTGTATCATGGTTGGATAGTTTATCCCTAGATATGCACTTTTGAATCTTGTACCTTTATATTTTGTTTATAACAAATGATGCATTATATGCATGCCTTCATCATATATATTTAATGTTCAGTTTCTATATTCATATTTGGTTTACTGAGTGGTGGTTCTCATCTCACTTCAAATGTTCATGATCGATTTTGGCTATCCCATATAGGTAGTGGGAAGACTGATCTCACTGTTATGTTTAAAGGGACATGATTCCATTGAAACTGTATTGATGTCCTTTATGTTTTTGTTCATATAGGAGGAGTATACTAATGAACAGACACTACTTCTATCCCCTAAATATTATCTTCAAGATACAACAATGGTAGAAGTGTTTCATAGCAATTGGTAGACCAATAATAATGAATTCCCAGGTCTATTATCCCAGATGAGGGGTTTATTCCACTTTGGGAAGAACCATTTCAGCATTAGTGCCTTCTGATGAGAATTTCCTGGAAGGTAATAGTAATGGAATTAAACTATATTTTCAAGTTAATCTACCCTATAATCCTCTATTATATGTGTAACTTCACTCCTTCCATTCATTGGATTATTCTGGAAACACATTCTAATTTTTCAAAAATGAGCAGGTCCCTGCAAAGCTCAATTGGAAGAGTATGTATCCACTTATGAAGATGTAGGTGAGTGTTCGTTTTATTTAAATGATCCTTCAATATCATTCATGTCCCATAAATAAGCGATGGTGGATGAGGTGTTAGTTCAATCATGTTTGTTTCCATCTATAGAGGTCTTCGTGAACATACCACTTGATCTGGTGGGGATAGATGCACTTCTAGATGATTTTTTCTAGAGATGAGAATAACCTAATGAATACAAAACAAAGATGACCAGTTCTATATGATGCATTTAATGAAATACAATACAACCCAAACTAGATGTAATATCATAGTAGTGGATGGAATAAAATAAAATATACTACACAGACATGAAACTGAGTAGGTAATCCCCAAATACATTACAACATATACCACTAGGAAGAAGAACAATTTAGATCACATTTATATTTATTTCATAATATAGTAGAGGGAATTTTGGGGGTACAGGATAGGGGTTGGGGGCTGGTGTAGGGGGGAGGGTGTTAGGTAGGGGGACTGGTTTTGGGGGGAGGGGACTGGTTTGAGGGGGAGGCTAGTACAGGGGAAGGGGTGGTGAAGGGGGGTTAGGGGATGGTGCAGGGGTGTGGGGGTGTGGGGGATGGTGTAGGCTAGGGTGTTGGGGGGATGGTGCAGGCTAGGGGGATGGGGTGGTGTAGGGGGAGGGGGTTAGGGAGGTGGGGGGAGGGGACTGGGTTTTTGGGGAGGGGACTGGTTTTGGGGGGAGGGGACTGGTTTGGGGGGAGTCTAGTATAAGGGAAGGGTTGGGGGTGGTGCAGGGTAAGGGGTGGGCGTGGTGCAGGGGGTTTAGGGGGGCTGGTGCAGGGGTTTGGGGGTTGGTTCAATCTAGGTGGCTGGCGCAGGCTAGGGAAAGGGGTGGGGTCATGCAGGGGGTAGTGGATGGTTGTGGGGGAGGGGACTGGTTTGGGGGGTGGCTAGTACAGGGGGAGATGGGGGTGGTGCATGGGGGTTAGGGGATTGAGTAAGAATAAAATAAGGAAAATTCTCTACATTATAAAATTGATAAACCTATATAAACTAAGAATAAAGGTGAATTCCAGAAGAAGAACATGCTAAAAAATGAGGTTTTAATCTATAAAATCAAGAAGGATATAGACATGAAGAGTTTTAGGTATTTTATACATTCAATGAATGTATTTTATGGGTGAAGAACAATGTCTAATCCCTATTTCTAGCATTTAAGTGTGGATGTAAGTTTACTTTATTCCCATGTTTTGGGGATTTTTTATTTTTGAATGGGCAATTGAAGGTGATGTTTGAAAAATAGAGGTTTATTAATGATCATTTTATTTAGTATTTAGAAGTACATATCAATATCAATATTATTTTTTCATTGTTGGTTATGGATTTATGTATCATTTATCATGTACAGTTAAGACAGTGATCACATATATATAAGAAGTCGTTATATCTCATTTTTTCCCACTATTTTCTTATAGGTGGTTTCTTATGATGAGTCTAGTTTTATCCACCACCATTGATGATAGTGAGTTCAACATCGTATTTGGGCAAGGTTTATTCCATTTTTATTCTTTGGTCCAATTTTAATTAGGACATTTGTGAATTTTGGATTCCTTATATTTTTGTAGTGTGTTTTGGATCTCGTTGAGGATGGTGCAGGTGGGGAGGGGTAGGGGGTCTGCAGGGCAGTGGGGAGGGTGCAGGTGGGGTGCGGGGGGGGGGGGGTCTGCAGGGTAGTGGGGAGGGTGTAGGTGGGGTGTAGGGGAGGAAGGGGACAAGGGGGAAGGGGGTCTGTAGGGCAGTGGGGAAGGTGCAGGTGGGGTTCAAGGGGGGCAGTGGGGGAGGGTGCAGGGGTAGGGGGTATACAGGGTAGTGGGGAGGTTGTAGGTGGGGTGCAAGGGGGGCAGGGGGGAGGGGGTCTGCAGGGCAGAGGGAGGGGGAAGGGGGTCTGCAGGGTAGTGGGGAGGGTGCAGGTGGGATACAAGGGGGCAGTGGGGGAGGGGGCGGGGGGTCTGTAGGGAAGTGGGGAGGGTGCAAGTGGGGTGTAGGGGGTCTGTAGGGTAGTGGTGAGGGTGCAGGTGGGGTGAAAGGGGGTGAAAGTGGGTTGGGGAATCATTATATAAATATGATTTAATATTTTAACCATCTCCAAACATGATTACTCTCTCATTCTTATTTTGTTCTATTTAGACCATAAGACTCTTACTATTTCTCTATATTCTAAACATCCTTCTTATTTCTCTTCAATTTTACGTTCACAAATCATCACACACAAGAATATTTCAATGTTTTCATTAACTATATGTTTTCTCATTTATATGCATTATGTATATTAGAGTATTTTATTGGTAACATAATGATATTATATGAATCAACATATAATCATTGAATGTTTTCATTAATTAAATGTGTTCTCATTTGTATGAATTATGTTTATCAGGATTCTTCACTCCTTCCACTGATTTAGGTGCATAAACCAATTAATATTTCAATGATTATGATGGTGGTGGTGGTGGCGGTGTTGGTCTGAGAGGAGGTGATAATGATGTTGGTGTTTCTATAGGATATGATGAGGGTCATGTGGTTCTGATGATGTTGATATTGAGGTACATTTAAGATGTAAATTTTATTCTTGGTATATACATTTAATTTTATCAAATAGTTCTTTTTATTATGATGATATTGATATTGAAATTTTATATTGTTTATATTAGATAGATTTTGAATTCTTATGATATATATTGTATTATGCTTGAGTTCAGTTTTATTTGGAAGGTGGTTTTTTTTATCGTAGCTAGAGGATGTGAGTATTGCTATAGGGTGCAACTATTATGGAAGCATTTGGTGATTAAGTATAGCTGGGTAGGAATCAATTTACATGGTTATTAACTGTGGTTTTAGGGTCTATTTTCCATGGTTTTGAAATTTTTATTAGGGACCAAGATCCATAGTTTAACCATGGGGGCTGGCAGGGGGTGGGGGGGGATGGCAAGGGGATGGCAGGGGGACTGGCAGGGGGACTGGCAGGGGGAGGGGCAGGGGGACTGGTAGGGGGACTTGCAGGGGGAGGGGCAGGGTGAGGGGGTGTCCAGGGTCTGTCTTGGTGGGGGGGGCTATCCAGGGTTGGGGGGATCTGTCCAGGAAGGGGGGTCTATCCAGGAAGGATTTGGGGGGCTGTCCGGGGGTGGGGGCTATTCAGGAGGGTGGGGACTGTCTAAGGGGGAGGGGTGTGTCCAGGGAGGGGGGTGCTGTGCAGGGTGGGGGGGAGGGTGCAGGTTGGGGGGGATTTCTAGGAAGGAGGGGTGGGGGCTATCCAGGAAGGGGGCTATCTAGGGGGGATTGGAGGGGGTATTTTTAGGGGGAAGAGGGGCTGCAGGGGGATAAAGATTCCGAAAATGAGGCAATACGGTCGGTAAATGGGATTTCACCAAGGAACCCTCTCATTTCTGAAATTCAAAGGAAAATATTGATGATTTTGGTCATGACCCATTAAGGGGGTGGGGGATATCTTGGTGGGAGGGGTTGTGTATGGGGGGCTGTCCAGGGGGGATGTCCAGGATGGGGGTATGTCCAGGATGGGGGGGTCTGTCCAGGAAGGAGGGGGGGCTGTCCAGGGGGGTGCAGGGTGGGTGGGTATGTCCAGGAAGGGGGGGTCTACAGTGGGGGTGGGGGTCCATCTAGGAAGGAGTGTGGGGTCCATTCATGGGGTAAGCAGAGTGGGGGATTTTCAGGTGGAAGGGGGGTGTAGGGGGATAAAGATTCAGAAAATGTGGTAATAAGGCCGGTAAATGGGATTTCACCAAGGAATCCTCTCATTTCTAAAATGCAGATGATTCTGGGCATGACCCATTAAAATAGCGGTTACATCCCCACAACACAAGCTACCATGCTATCTTCCTAGTTTTTTATCCCCATAGATTTCATATATACCCTATCTTAGAGGGAGTGGGAAACATGGAGGAATTATCTTCCTATTGATGGGATCTGAAGTTTCCTCCTCAACCACCTTGTCAACATGTCTAACTCAAACTCACTTTAGGTGTTTTCATCAATCTCCCCATGTTTTCAACAAATCATCTTGGGAAAAGTCCCACGCATTTTGTCAAAAAATACAACACAACCCAAGGGGCGTCAAACTGTTTCACTATCCCCTCATATCTTTCATGTTTCCCATCGATAGTGGAGCAACCTACTCCATTATGGAATACTCACCAGATATAGAATAATATTACTCCAATGCTTTTTTGGTGTATGTATTGAATGAAATTGGATTTAATTTGAACAAAAAGCCTTTATTAACGATCATGTTATTCAGTATTGGGATTTACATATCAATCTGAATATTATTTGTTCATTTTTGGTTATGGAGTTATGTATCATTTATCATGTAGAGTTGACATGCGGATCACATATATATAAGAAATAATTATATCTCACTTCTTTTCCCACTATTTATTTACAGGTGGTTACTTATGATGAGGTTGATTCTACCCACCACCATAGAAGGCAGTGAGTTCAACATCGGATTCAGCTAAGGTTTCTTCCATTTTTATTCTTTGGCTCAATTTTAATGAGTATTTTTTGTTGTTTTTGGGTTCCCTATATTTTTGCATTGTGTTTTGGATATCATTGAGGATAGTGAAGCACCACATGACTAGGATATCCTCTCAACCTATGGGCATGAGGCCTTCTAAAAGTTCATCACAAGGCTCGGTTCCTTGGTTCAGTTTGGGTCAGGTTAGGTTTGCTGGGTTATTTTTTATTGGGTTCATTTTTTTGGTTTATGTCAATTTTAATAGGTTCATTTTGTTCTATTTGGGGATATTTAGTTCAATTAAATTAATTTTTGATTCAACCAGGTATTTTTCATTAGTTTCATTTTTTTCTTGCTCAATTACGCTTTATTGAAGTCAGTTTTGATTGGTTTGAGTCAGTTTGGTTACATTATTTTAATTTTGGTTCAGTTTCATCTTTTTCAAAACCATTTGGTTTGGTTTCACTCTACTCAATTTGGATTGATGATGTTTGATTTAGTTATAATCATATTATAATGTTTTTTATTAGTGTACTTCATTTGACTGGAAATTTTTGTATAATAGCCATATTAGTATGTTTTTGGTTTTCGCAATTCAATTGACTGGTGTGTTGGGCAGGTTGGGGGTGTAGGGTGGGGGCCTATTTGGGGGGGTCTATCCATGAAGGGAGTAAGGGGGGTTGCAGAGGGAGTGGGGGTGTTGTTGTCCAGGGAAAGGGAGGGGGGATGCAAGGGGAGTGGGGGACTCCAAGGGGAGGGGTTGTCCAGGGAAATGGAGGGGTTGTAGGGGGAGTGGTGGGGGATTGTCTAGGGGTAGGGGTTGCAGGGGATCGGGGGCTGTCCAAGGAGGGGGGTGCAGGGGGTATGGTGGTGGTGGTGGGGGTGTCTAGGGGGAGGGAGGGGGGAGGCTACCGGTGGAGTGGTGGGGGTGTCCAGGGAAAGGGATGGGGCTGTAAGGGGCTATCCAGGGAAAGGGTGGGTGGTTGTAGGGGGAGTGGGGGGTGTCCAGGGGTAAGGGGGTGTAGGTGGGGGGGGAGGGGGATATAGGTGGAGTAGGGGGGCTTTCTAGGGGGAGGGAGGGGGGCTATCCTGGGGGAGGGGGTGTGCAATGAGGAGGGGCCAAGGGGTGCAAGGTGCAGGGTGCAAGGTGTAGGGGGTGGGGCAAGGGAGGTGTGCAGGAGCAGGGGGTACGGGTGCAGGTGCAGGGTGGGGGGAGGGGGAGTGCAGTGAGGAGGGGGCAGGGGGTGCAAGGTGCAGGGGGAGGGTGAAGGAGGTGGGGCAGGGGAGGTGTGCAGGAGCGGGGGGTGGGGGTGCTGGTGCAGGGTGGGGAGTTGTGGGTGGGGGGAGGGGGAGTGTAGTGATGAGGGGGGCAGGGGGTGCATGGTGTAGGAGGTTGGGGAAGGGGGTGTTGCAAGGTACAGGGGGTGGGGCAAAGGGGAGGTTTACAGGAACAGTGTGGGGGGTGCTGGTGTAGGGTGGGGAGTTGTGGGTGGGGAGAGGGGGGAGTGCAGTGAGGAGGGGGAAGGGGGTTCAAGGTGCGGGGGGAAGGGTGCAGGGGGTGGGGCAGGTGGTGTTCATTTAGGAGGGGGAAGGGGGTGCAAGGTGCGGGGGTGGGGTAGGGGGTGCAAGGTGCAGGGGGTGGGGGTGGGGAAGGGGAGGTGTGCAGGATCAGGGGGTGGGGGTGCCGGTGCTGGTGCAGGGTGGGGAGTTGTGGGTGGGGGGAGGGGGTGTGCAGTGAGGAGGGGGAAGGGGGTGCAAGGTGTAGGGGGAAGGGTGCATGGGGGTGGGGCATGGGGGTGCAAAGTGGAGGGGGTGGGGCATGGTAGGTGTGTAGGAGCAGGGGGTGGTGGTGTTGGTGCAGGGTGGGGAGCTGTGGGTAGGGAGAGGGGGGAGTTGGTAGTGTCCTCCCAATAGCCAGCATAGTGAACCATGTTGGTTTTTTTATGCAGTGTAAAGGCCTATAACCATGATTTAAAACTGTGGCTAAATCCCTATATCCATGGTTTGAACCATGGATATAGGCCTATAGCCATGGTTTTATGAACCATGGCCTTTATTGGCATGGATATAGGGCTATAGCCAAGGTTGGGGTCATGGCTATAGGGCTATAGCCACAGTTGGAGTCGTGGCTATAGGGCTATAGCCACAGTTTGAAACCGTGGCTATAGGGCTATAGCCAAGGTTGGAGTCGTGGCTATAGGGCTATAGCCATAGTTCGAATCGTGGCTATAACCCTATAGCCACGGTTGAAAAATGAGGCTATAGCCCTATAGCCATGCCAATACCAGTCACGGTTCATGAAACCGTGGCTATAGCCAAAATTTTTAGTAGTGGATGATATTCTGATTTACTCCAAGAGAAAGGAGGAACATGAGGATCATATGAATACTATTCTAAATACTTTTTGAAGGTATAAACTATATAAAAAGTATAGTAAATTTGAGTTATGGAAGGAGGAAGTATCATTCTTGAGGCATGTTATCACTAGTAATGGTGTATCTGTGGACCCTTCCAAGACAAAAGAAATCGAAGAGTGGCCCATGCCAACATCTTTAATGGAGATCTGTAGGTTTCTAGGTCTAACTAGGTATTATAGATTATTTGTGAATAATTTATCATGATTTTCAAACCTAATTACCAAGCTAACATAGAATGAATTGAAGTTCCTCTGGACTCAATAATGTGAGGAAATCTTTAAGGAGGTCAAAAAGAGGCTTGTCACTGCACCAGTACTCACACTCCCAATAAGTGGATAACTCTTTGTGGTGTACAATGATTATTAAAAGAATGTATTAGGTTGTTTGATGATGAAAAATAATAAAGTGATATCCTACACCTCAATACAGCAAAAAATCCATGAGCAAAATTATCCCATGCATGATCTAGAGTTAGAAACTGTGATATTTGTGTTGAAAATCTAGCAGCATTATCTCTATGGGGAGAAGTGTGAGATATATACAAATCACAAGAGTCTCAAATATATATTCACACATAAAGAGATTAATATGCACCAGTGAAGATGGATAGATCTCATCGAGGATTATGACTGCTCAATCCACTACCATCCCACTAAGGAAAATAAGGTGGTGGATGCTCTAAGTATAAAGGATCATGTATATTTATCAATGATGAGAATTGAAAAGGATACAATATTCTTAGATTTATAGATTATAGACATGTAAATAATTAAAGGAGTAACATCATTAATACTTTATAAAATGATTTCTAAACCATCCCTCATGAAGAAAATAAAGGATGCTCAAAGAAATGATGTGGAAATTCTGAAAAGGATGGAAGCTATTAAGAATGGGAAATCCTTTGAGTTCAAGATTGATGATGAAGAAGTTATAATATTTGGGCCACGATTATGTGTACCATCTGATCCAGAGATAAAGAAGGATTTTTTGAATAACGTACATAGCCCAACCTTCTATATTAATCTAGGGAGAAAAAAGATTTATCGAGGTCTCTTAGAGAACTTTTGGTGGGACAATATGAAGAAGGAGATCGCTGAGTATACATCAAAGTTCCTGGTATGTCAACAAGTGAAGGTTGAAAGATAAAATTCTAAGGGGATGATTCAACCACTACCCATACCAATATGGAAGTGGAAGAACATCACCATGGACTTTGTCACTGGACTTCCAAGTACATCTAGAGGAAACAATGCTATATGGTTCATTGTGGATCACCTTACAAAGATATATCACTTTATCACAATTTGAGATGACTTCTCATTGGATCAAATTGCATGGATATATATCAAAAAGGTGGTAAGGATACTTGGAGTACCACTATATATTGTATCTGATCAAGATCTGAGATTCAGCTCAAAGTTCTAGAAAAGTCTCCAGCATGCTCTAAGCACTAAGTTGAACTTTAGCATGGCCTATCATTCTTATACTAATGGATAAACTGAGTGAAGTATTCATACATTGGAAGATATATTGAGAGAATGTTCTATGGACTTCAAAGGATGGTGGGACTAACATCTTCCACTGATCGAATTCTCTTACAACAATAGTTTCCACTCCAGCATCTGAATGGCACCATATGAATCCCTTTATGGGAAAAGTTGTAGAACAGCAGCATGTTGGGATGAAGTTGGTGAGCGTAAGCTTCTAAGATCTGAAATGGTCGAAGAAATGGTGGAGAAGATAAAAACCATTTAGTAGCACATCAAGGTATCCCAAAGTATACATAATAGTTATACAGACAATTGTCGATGGGACCTTGAGTTCAAAGTTGGAAACATAGTATTCCTCCACATATCTCCATGGAAGAAGGTCATGCGATTTGGGAAGAAACAAAAGCTAATTACTTGGTACATCATTTCATTTAAGATTCTTGATCATGTCGGAGCTATGGAATATCGACTAGCACTTCCACCTACCATGTTTAAAGTACATGATGTGTTCCACATATCCCTCTTAAGGAAGTACATACCAGACCCTTCACATGTACTCTCTTCAGAGGTGGTACAGATGGAGAATGATCTTTCTTATGAGGAACATCCAGTGAAGATATTGGATCATAGAGATGAATTTATATACAACAAGACTACTCACCTAGTCAAATTATTATGGTGGAACCATAAGTATGAATAGGAAATAAGCAAACTAGATGAGGTAATGAAGGAAAAGTACCCACACCTGTTTATGACTTAGAATGTAAAACAAAATTTCAAGGGAGGAATTTCATAACAGGGGAATAATGTAATGACCCAATGTTTTATCGATAGAATTCCCTTATTATAATTATGTCTTATAGTATAATCATATTATATTACATATATAACACAATACAAACCTATTAAATAAAGAATGAGTGAAATAAAAGGTATCTCTATAAGTTAAGTAATGAATACCAATGAAATAGTAACTTGACCTTTGGAATAGTAATGTGACCCTTATAAATGGTAAACCGGACAACTGAATAGTAACCTTACTAATTAAAGTATAAATAAAATTCACCCATACTATAAGTGACATTATAATATAAATATATCATGGTATAAGTAAGTAAATATTTTAAAAATTATTAATTAAGTGTTGGTATTTTTGTAAGTCATGTATATTTAATTACAATTTTATGATTAATTTAATAATTTAAATGAAAATTTATTTTCTTAAAATGTATTCATAAATAATTATTTTTATGACTTATGATTATAAGATAATTTTAATCATCCTTAATTAATTTTTCAAAGTGTTAGAAAAGTAGTTTTAATTTTAAAATTTGTATTTTTCAAGTAAATTATGATTTTAATTAAAAATTAAATTTCTCATATTTGTAAAATTATTTTTAAAAAATGGAGTTTGTTTTTTTGATTCTAAATGTATAAAAATGGTTAGGGTGATTTTTTGAGATTTTTTTGAAATACTTGAATTTTTTATGAATAGTAAAATACGGTAATTTACCGCATATATATACATTATGAGTTAAATACAGTATTACTAGCATAGCTACTGATGTAATCACCCTTTATTAAAACTAACATTCTCTCTTTACTATTTTTGGTCATAATAATAAATACAATTCATATTCTTGAGCAAAAATATTAAACTAATGATTAGAATAATGGGAAACCCCTCCTCTCCTCCACTATAAATATCACCCCTCTTTACCTCTACTCCTCGCACCTCTTAAGCCTTGTTACTAGTCCAAATTCTACTCAAATATATCCCTAAGACCCTATCATACATCTATCATACCTTGGTATCTTAAAAAGACGAAATCATCTCCCCTAAATAGGTTCTCAAGGAATATATATTCAAGAGATAAATTCCTCTTTTCATTTCATTTATTTTCTTTCAAGTTCTTTTCTTTCTTTTTATTTACTCACATACTTTCATAAAAATGTTATGATAAATCCATTACATTAAATGTTATTAAATTTTTTTATTATAATGGAATAATTATTGATCATCTCTCATTCCCCCTCCTTTTATACTAGAAATGAAAACACCATCTAAGATGTGTTAATTTATCACATTCAAGAACAACATGTTTTCAATTTCTATTACCATATTTAATTCTAGTCATGAAAACATTTTTATGGTTTAAAAAGACTATAATATATGTATTATGTCTAATTTAAGGTTCTGTAATCTTTTGTAAACATGATATTAATTTATAAATAAAAATGTGTTCAATGTGATCAAAAAAATCGCCAATTAACCTAAATGGTTATCATTAAAGTTTTATATAATGATTCATCTTCACTCAAAATAAAAAAATGAAATTTATAAACATTTAATCTTATGTATGATCACTAATAACATAAAACTTCAATTTTTTACAACCATTCTCTTCTTACATGTTTATCCTTACATGTATATAAGTAAACCAATCATGAAAATCAAGGAAACAAACACTCTCAAACAATGAAATTGAACCTATTAACCCATAAAAAAGGTCATGAATGAACTTAATAAGGTTATAATAAATAAATTACATGAATAATAGGTTCTATAAATATTAATTAATTAATGTAATTTGGTTATAAAGGATATTAATATCAAGTTAATTACACCATCAGACTTGAGGTAAGGGATTCTACCTGAACCTCCATTATTCCTTCGGGTAAGGGATTCTATCTTTCTTTTCACCAAAATGAAGTTATATATTATTTTTATTTACATTTTATAAATTCTATTTACATGATCTAAAATCATATATCAAGTTCCATTCGTCATTCTCTTTCAGGGATATACTTGTTTTTATGTGGTTCCCTCCTCAATACTTCCCGATAAGAAAACTCGTTTAAGGGAAATTCCTGAATTCCTACCCAATTTCAAGAGCACTATATAATATATTTTAAGTCTCCATTATTTTTATAAACCCAATACTTTTATTATTAAAACATTATTGGTTCACTTCTGGTTTTATATTAAATATTATTCCCTTTTCTATTTTAAATGCTCTAGTATTTTCCTTAAAACTGTGCTAAAATTTTTAATGCTAAAATTTCTTAAATACTCTTCTTAAATGTTGTTACTTATGTTTAAAATCACTTACCATGATATATTATTATTTTACCTTATTAATTTTCAGGTATTTTTTAATTCCTTTTTTTCATGGACACTTGTATGATATTCCCATTCATTATGTTGTATGACATGATTATGATACCCATTTCTTTCCATGGGTACCCTTATGTTTATGTATGATTGATTTTGTATGATTATTTATGTAGAAATAATGTTCATGAACATGTTAAGATGGGTGCACCCAGATAGCGCTCTAATTAATTGGGTAAAGTTTAGTCTCATGAGACGTTATGTGTAACGGTCTTAGCGGTTATTCGTGACTCGTGCTACTATGTGCAACAGTATTGGTGGTTAACCTTGACTTGTGCTCCTCTATATGAAATTATCCTTAACTCAGGATAAATTCATGTTTTATGTTTCCTATAAATTACTATTATTCCATGTTTATATTATTCTATGATTATATTTTATGATTCCATATGTTACATGTCTTTTTATATCATTATGTCATGCCTTCTAACCCATGTGGTGAAGCTTTATTCTTATGTTTATTCCTTTACTGGGATTTTTAGCTCATCCCTTTGTTCATGTTATCCCCATTTTATCCTATGAATATGTTTGATCAAAATGTAATTTATGATCTCTTTATGATTATTAAATAAATAAATGTTTTATTTAGTCCAATGTTATCAATTTTATGTACCTAGTCTTCCAAGACACTAGACTTTATGATCCTTGGCTTGTAATTTGAAGTTTTATTATGCAAAAATCATACAATGATATGTGTAAAAGGATGGGGTCACTATATAGTACCAATTTAATAAAGTACTACCAACTCTGGGATACCAGGGTTGGGGTCTCTGCATGAATGTGGTTTGTATAGAATAAATAAACACGGATTATGGTGGAGTCTAATAAAGATCATAAAATTATTGGGAATCATGGGGGAAATGTTAAAGTTTCATGGGAACTCTTGTAAGATACAATAATATCATACTCATGTAACCAGTTCTGTAGAATAAAGTGAATACATATATAAATGATATAATATAGACAAAGACTTGGGTACAAATATTTCATTATTTTTTCAATGACATTAATATATGTTGGCATATAAATTCAATTTTATAATTTTGGGGGGGCATTTCAATTTTATTGATAGTGAGAATGCGATGATGGGTAACATTATAGAGATAGGTGAGATTCATAGGTCGAATAAATATGAATTTCATCAAGTTTATATGGAAATAAAATTAACCTCCCAACATTGTGTTACTTATTACAATGATTTTCATGTTAGAATCTATTATATGATTGTTACATACCTATCCAATCCTATATTTCAGGTATATAAGTATATTATTACTCAATTAATATATGAACTAATAAATCTAGTTTCTTAAGAGTCATTATTTAATTAAAACATCAATATATTAATCATCATAGATAAATAAAAAAGTTGACAATGCAATTTTTTCACTATGGGCTGCACTAGTATGCTTGACCATGAGAAGAATCAAGTAAGTATTTATTTAATTTCTTTTTTATATATAAATATTTATACACACACATGATTAAAAAAATTAATATTATTTATATTTAATTTAAAGGGAAAAATATTTAATATCAAGGTTTGGGTACCTTATGTACGTCTATTTTGATCTAAATGGAAGAGAAGAGATGGAAATCTAATCAATGTTATCATGGGAGAAAAAATTATAAGAATGTTTAAATTTTCAATAAACATAACTAAATAATAATGATATTTTTTATTTTATAACTAATTTCACATGCCACATTAGAGACACTTGATAGAGGGAGAGGACCATTTAGGTTCTAATGATCATTTTGGTTAGGTTTTTAGTCATTATCACCTAGAGAGGGTATGGTGTAGGACTGTTAAGAATATTACACCTATAAAGTATTTGGGATTAGTGATAACTAATGGTTCTTTCACTCCATATTCTATAGAGATACTCTTGGTTTAAATGGATAAATAAATGGATTTTATTCATTAATATATGATTATTGGTTTCCAGTTTATATGATCTGTTATTTCAAGAGATGTGCCAACACAATTTGATGTTTGGATGGCCTCTATGTTGGCATCATTTAGTGTTGGTGGTGGGGTGTTGGTGGTGGTGTTGGTGTTTTTGGTGGTGGTGGTGATGTTAATAATGATTTTGGTGGTGATGGGGTGGTCATGCTTCTATAGATATGGATGTTGGTGCAAACAAATGAAGAAGAATAAAAATAAGAATAGGAATATGATGATGATGATGATGATGATGAGAAATAAGATGATGATTATGATGATTATGGTGATTATGATGATGTCAATGGTGGTGGTGGTGGTGGAGGAGGAGGAGGAGATGACCCTAATTTGCATTTTTTAGCATGTGTTGTTATGCATTGGAAAGTACCATTTTTTAAATTAATTATTTCATTGTAGGTTCAATTTAATTTATATATTATATAAATTAATTTAAATATTAAGATATATTTTGGTGAATTAATATTTTATTATTTTATTGAAATATCACTTTGTTAAGATCCACTATTAATTTAGTGGGTCAAAAACTAAATATGGTATATAATAATTAAATTATACGTTATATTTAAAATTGACACATATTATCATTAGTTCTTTATTATATATGTTGATTGTATGTATTATTTTATGATAATTATATTTTATTAACAAATGTACATGTAAGTTTTTTTAAATCAAATTTAAATCACTAATAAATTAGTACATGGTTGGTGGAGAAATTTATTTTTTGGGGTGAGTTTTAATTTCTAAGAAGGTTGTTTTCATCGTTCAATGGTTTTGAATTGTCAATATTTTGAATTTTCTATTCATTTTTAAATTATTTAGGTTTATAAAAAATTATTTGGGTTTGAATTCAATATTTATAAATTTAATTTAATTGTGATAATAGTTTCCACTAATTATAGTGAAGCATTAAAGTAGTAATGTGTATGTATTGAGGGAGTATTACTTAAATTATTTATTTTAAATTATTTTCAGAGAATTTGTGTGGATAGGTCATTTGATTTTAGTATATATTAAAAACCTATAATTCAATCTTAAAACACATATAATGTGAATAAATAGGAATATTTAGAAGTGTTTTGATGGTTTTTTGTTGTTAACTATGATTTTTCCATGTTTATCTCTTCAATGGACAGGTTGTTTCTAATTTTACTTATAGGTTCTAATTATTTTTATACCTTTTTTCATAGTAGGTTGAATAAAGATGAATCTAAAAGGATATATGATCCTTAATATAAACTCATCACTCACTAATATGATTATGATATAAATTATTTTATAATGAAAGTTTGATTTTTCTGAGGTGCTATCATTTTTTGGGCGATTTTTAATTTCCAAAACGGTTTTTTTAATGGTTTTGTGGTTTTTTACTATTGATATTTTGAAATTTTATATTCATTTAAAAATTAACTAGGTTTATGAAAAAAAATTGGGTGATTTAAATAAATATAAATGTGATTTAATTATGATAATTGTTTCTATTTATTATGATGATGTATTAAATTAGAAATGTGTTTGGATTGATTGGGTATTACTTGGAATTGTTTGTGTTCAATTTTTTTCATGAAATTTGTATGGATAGGTTAGATTAAGTCTCATATAATTTGAAAACCTATAATTAAAGCTTGAACTACATTTAATATGGATTTATAGGCATATTATGATGTGGTATAATGTTTTTTTGTTATGAATTATGATTTTTCCATGTTTAATTATTCAATAGTCATGTATTTATTATTATTACTTGTATTAGGTTCTAATTATTTTTATCTTTTTCATAGTAGTTGAACCAAAAATAAATCCAAAGGGATATTTTTTCCTCAATAGTAGCTCATCAATCACTAGTATAATAGCTGATTAACTATTTTATGAATCAATTATGATGTTTTTGAGGTGTATTGCATTATTTGTGTGAGTTTTACTTTTCAAAAAGGATGTTTTCATATTTTGTTGTTTTGAAATATCAATATTTTTAACTTTTATATGCATTTTTAAATTCTTTAGTTTTATAAAAAATGGTTTCAGGTTATTTAAATCTTTAGAAATATCATTTAATCGTGGTAATGGTTTCTATTGTTTATAATAAATCATTAAATAAAAAGATTATTTGGATTAAAATAGTATTTATTGAAGTTGTTAATTTTGAATTTTTTTAGTACATTTGTAGGGATAGGTTAGTTTGAGTTTCATATGGATTTAAAAATTTTAATTCAATCTTGAACCACATTCAATATGACTAAATAGGCATATTAGTATGTGGTTTGATGATTTTTTTATTTTGAATTGTGATTTTGGATTATTGAGTTCTTCAATAGCCATGTTTGTATTATTATTAAGTATGTGAAATTTCTCATGTTGTTTAACTATATAAAAAATTTATTATCATATCATATAATATTTATATCATAAATGAATTAATAATGGCTATTTTTTATTGGTTTAATTGACCTTCGCTTGTGTTTTTTTTCTTTAGAAGGTAAAAGAGGTTGTTTTATTGTCCTCTTTAAAAAAATAAAACCTATATGTTTCATTAACCATGACTGTAAGTCATATATAGTGATGGTGTATTAAAAAACTATAATAGTAACTGATGTATAGTTGTGGTTTTTTTAACCATTATAGTATCTCTTTTACAGGTACCTATAGTTACGTTTATTATAAACCATCAATGTTGATGATCTATAGTGATATTTTATTTTTAAACTATGACTATAAACCTATGTTTTTGGAGACTATCTTGATGGTTCCATAAATCATCACTAAAATGTATAGCGACATTTTTAGGCCCTATAGTCATGGTTTTTAACTTTGGTTATAGGTGGGAGGATAGTGAGTGTTTGGGAAATTAATTTGTATATAATTGATCCATTTATTCTAATTCTATATGATCAGTTTAAATAAAACATCCAATAAATTATAAATAAGTAAATCTTAATGAATATTGAAATAAAACCTTGTAGGATGGTGAGTGAAAGTTTTAGGCATACTCTCTGGAATTGGTCATGAAAAAATAAATATATTTAATTAAAATAAATAGGGATAAATTCCAAATAAAAACAAATAAAAAAATAAATCACAAATTCTGGAAGGATAGTTCATAAGAAATATCAAGGTGGTTTGCAAAAAAAATACTTACATAACCTATTTATATTAAGAACAAGTTCTTATCCTCAAAAACTACTTCGTTGTTAGCCAAAATATATAGGAGGATTTTATTTTTAGATCCAAAAAAAATTGAGTACAATAAGTTTCTACTTTATAATGAATCATATAAGACCTTATCCCTATGACTTCTTCGGTCTAGTATTGATAAATGAAAAGTTATTATCTCTAAAAAATATTTGATCAGAGATCAAAAGAAGGAAAGTCCTTATACCCAAAACTTATTTTATCAGAAGATAAAATGATATAATGATGGACCAAATATAATGGATGTGATTATTGTACTATTTTAAAATAAATACAAAACAATATCGAGATAAGGCATGAAGGGGTTGAAGAGAAATAAAGAAATCCCAAAATAAAAGGTTTTTTCTTTAAGGAGAATTATTAATAAGATGATCACAAGGATATTTCTTAGTATATGATCTCTCTGTGATGATACCTTTTTCTCTAAAATGATCATCCTTTAATACATAGGGATCTCTACTTCAAATGAGATATATTTAGGAATTTATAAAGATTTTGAATCCAACTATTAAGAAATATAGTCATTAAATATTGATTTGGATTCTCATCTGACCATTTCTTAGTTGATCATTACATCCATCATGGCTTCTCTTGTGGTCATTCATCCATATTAACATTTTAGACAATGTCTCTTATCTTGTAACCATTGTCCTATTTTCCCATTACATACAATATAGATTCATCTTGTTGATCATTCATTTATTTGGATTTTATGTGGATTCTTCATTGTCTTATCAACATGTGGAATATGATCATTGGAAAGTGATGATGAGATGAAATAAATATAGTTATGTATTTCATTGTTCAATCATAAAATTATTTCAATAAACTTTCAGTCATTAAGGCCTTATAAGAGTGATGTGTCAGATAGAAGTCTCAATCAGTCTTCCTGATTTTATTTGATAATCTAAGTTTCTTAAATTCAAATTTGTCTTTGGTCTTTTATTATGGTACGATATGTCATAAAAATGAATTTATAACATCCTGGTTAATAGGTACACTCTATTTTATGTTTAATATATTTCTTCTTGTGTTGAAAGGTCTTTGAGGTGTTTTGGGAGTTTTTTGTATAACCTAGGTTGGGCGCTGCCTACAGGACACATTCACACCATGAATGTGATTCACAATGTGAATCCTTTGTACCTAATGGGTTTTATGATGATGAAACCCTAGATCCTATTCATTAATTTTGAAACCTACTACCCCAATCCTAAGTCTCTACCATGTGATTTTGGGAGATTCATTTCTTTCTAGATCACTCCATTTGGTGCCTTGATCTTCAGTGTAGTTGGTTTCTCTTTCCTTGGTAAGTTTTCTATTCTTCTTTATACTTCTTCATTTATTTTCATTCTGGGTAGTGAGTTGGGATTCATTGTTTAGGATTATTGATCATGTGATTATTCTTATTTTATCCCTTCAAGATTTTTTGTGCGATCATCCTTAAGGGCCTTCATTCATTATTTTCATGTTCCTTCTGATGTGTTTGGATTCTGTTGTGGGTGGTTGCAACCTGAATTTGAGGTAGGTGGTTCCATATCTAGACTATTTTAGATGAAATTTATTTTATCTTGGTTTATAAATTGTTTTATAAATAAATTGGAATGATTGAATGATGTGTGTGTGTAAATGGGTTTTTAAGAAAAGATGGTATTTCCCCTTATTTTTGGTAAAAGAAATGTGTTTTTTGGACAATTGTAAAATGGATTGTGAAATGGGTTTTCAAATAAGGTTTTTTTTGAAAAATGGTGTTTGAAATTTTATTATTAAATGTGTAAGGAATTTAAAATGATTTGATAAATGAATCACATGGGAGCCTTGGGTACTTGGGTGAAAGGTTTGGTATTGGGGATTGTCCTTTGGTATTGTAAGGGGGTTCACTTTTTGGGGTGTTCTTTAATTCATAGATCAAGATGCATATGGATCTAGGACTTGTTTTACATGGTAGGAAGGTTCACTTTTTGGGGTATTCCTCTATTCCTTGGAACTTGATACATTGGCTCCAGGGACTCGTAGAGTTCACTATTCATAATTGATGCATGAGTGAACTAGCTAGCCTGACTGTGACTTATCCTTTGAGTATTTTACCATTATTCTTTGGATTGTACTATTTTTTGATTTTATATACCTATTTTTTATAAATGTAACTGGTTTATAGAAATTGTTCTTTGAACTATTTTACATGAATTTGTTTTGCAATTGAGGAAAAGGGAAATTGTTTATCATGCTTTTGATATAAAACTGTTAAATTGTTTATCAAACCTTGTTTTCTATAAATTGATCATTTTGGGACTATTAAACATATACTTGATATGGAATTCCAGGGTGGGATCCTAATGATCCTATTTATCTCACACCTTTCACACCCCTTTAGTGGTGTGTCAGCCTTGTATTTTATTTTGATGTAGGAAAAGGCAAGGCACCATGGTGTGGTGGTGAGGTTCATGTCAGTTGGGTATAGATAGTTAGTGGTGATATGGTGGTAAATTTCTCCCATATCACATAGATTAGTGGTTCTTCTATTTTGGTTATCCCTTGGGGGTTTTTGGACTTGTACCTTAGAGTTTTATCTTACTACTTTTAAGTTGTTTCACTACCATTGTTTCTTCTTTGGTTATGAAATATATTTCATTTATTTTTCTTATACTATTTATTTCCATTTTGTGTTTGTGTGCCATGTATCTTGTTTCATGTTGGGAAAAATCATTCCATATGGTTCGTGTTTGATTCTTGAGTGCTATTCATTAGTCCATGGGGATTTAAAACACCCTTCGAGTTAATAGAAAATCAGTTTGGGTACCATTATTTGGATGATATCTCGGGTCAGTTTGTTACAAAATAGTATCATAGAATGGTTATGGTAAATATTGGTAAGTTAGTAGACATGAGATAAGATTTTTAGGACTTGGTAGGTAGGTTGCGGTGAGTTCCCAGTAATCACTTTCCATGATGAGCCTCAAGTTACCATGGGATGTCGGTATGTGTGTCTCTTGTGTTGAATTTTGATCTTAATCTCAATTTTTTCTTATGGTTTTTTGGTTTAGACTGATATTTTCCTATATTATGATCGTTTTCTTCTATTTCTTATGTGTAATAACATGCCTCTGAGACGTCTTCCATGGGTTACACTGGAGGGTGAAGTGATGGATTCTCCTCAAGGGAATCCTACTATGAATCTGAGTCTTATTGAGGCTATTATTCAAGAAGTTTTTGTTGTGGACCAGAATGTACCACAAGTTTAGAACCCAGCTAATGAGGTGCATCTAGGGGATGGAGGAGACTGATACCAAGCTCAATATTTCCTATGGGATAATCCCCATACTTTAGGGGTATTAATAATACCCAAGAGGAAGAGGATAGGGTAGATAAGATTTATTAGGTCTTTGAATTCCTAGATACACTTGAGGATATCATGGTGAAGTGTGCACTATTCATACTCAAGGGTCCCCCCAAGGGGTGGTGGGATTCCATGGTACAGGCAGATCAGCATGTGGACTTGGATTGGATGGGTTTAGAAACTCTCTTCTTTTAGAATTTATGTCTAGATTTTATCATGATGGAAAAGTCTTTAGAGGTACTCTCCTTATAGTAAAGAGAGGATTAGGTGTTGTAATACACTAATAATTTTATATAACTAGTTCGTTTTTCTCTTAATGTGGTGATGAATAATCATCTAAGAGCATAAAAATACCTAGAGGGGTTGCAACCAGATATACAATCACAAGTTTATATGTTTAATCTTACCACTTATACTGACATGGTATATAGGGAAATAATGAAAGATATGAATATGGTGGGAAATATTAGATATTTTGGTTCTTCTCTTCCTCCTAGTGGTAGTTTTAGTTATGCATAGGTGAAGAATAGGAAGTGGAATTATAATCATAGGGTTGGTAGAGGTGGTTCTCAATAGAGGGCCTCCTCTGCACCATCAAATGCAGCCAGTGGTGTGCCTATGAATTATTATCAATGTGGCGTGGTTGAGAACACCCAATATTCTTTTCAGGCATTCCCAAAGATGCACAGTGTTTATGACCACTAAGGCCATCTATAGAGGTTCTTCCAGGCTATGTCTACGCCCAATTATGGTTAAGGATCTTCAGATCCAAATTCCATTATCATGAATTTAGAATCTTAAAAGTCTACAAGGATCTAGACACAAACCTTATGAGTGAAAATCCTTCATGTAGTGGATAAGTTTTAAACTGAAGTTGATATAGACCTATTTATAGTGAGAGGTACCTTTTTTTGCATCTTCTATGGAAAATTCTTTATTTGATACTAGAACCTTGCACTCATTTATATCTACCTATTTTGTTGATATGATTAAAATTCTAATGTATATCATGTCATTTTTTATGGATCTAGTGATGCCTCTTGGATAGAGGAAAGATTAGGGGTTTATATATTCATCTTGTTCTCTTTTGATAAATGATGTAAAACTAGTCTAGGATTTCTTGGTTCTCAGTATGGATCTATTCAACTTCATCATTGGGATGGATTGGTTAGTTTCTCATTGTGTTTATATTTATTTTTATCATCAGAATGTTTCGTTATTTTCTACTACTGGGAGATCTCATGTGTTTTAGGGAGAGTGGGATTTGAGGTCTGTCCGTGCGAGACCTTCTCTCCCAGAACTATAGAGTTTGTTATTGGCTATCATAATTGATCCCAATGATGTTTCCTCTCTTTCTGATCTTCCTACAGTTGTTTAGGATTTCCCTGGTGTCTTCCCAAATGACTTCTTTGGTCCTCCCCCAGAGAGGGAGATAGAGTTCATGATTTATTTGGTGCTAGGTATGTAGCTGATCTTTATACCCTCCTATCATATGGAACCTACTGTGCTAAAAAATATTAAGATCTAGTTGTAATATTTGATAGAGAGGTTTCTTTAAAACTAGTGTTTCACCATGGTCTTCACCCATGCTCTTTTCCAAGAATTTTTATGGTTAATTTTAATTTTGTGTGGACTATTGGAAGTTAAAATTGTTTATGGTTAAGAATAAGTACACTTTGACCTGTAAGGATAACTTTTTTGACTAGTTAAAGTGAGTTAAGTGGATTTCAAAAATTGATCTTCGGTAGGGATTTCATTAGCTCTAGGTTTGATAGTATATCATTATAAAGACCACTTTCTAGAGTAGTTATGGCCATTATTAATATCTTTTGATGCCTTTTTTCTGACTAACACTCCTACCATTTTTATGTATTTGATGAACCATATATTCCATCAGAATCTCAACACCTTTGTCAATGTGTTTTTTGATGATATTTTGTTTTATTCAAGATCTGATTGTAAGAATCAAAACCATTTGAATTTGGTTTTTTAAATATTAAGGATTCAATTTTGTTATAAAAATTACTAAAAATGAAATTTATGGATCCGATAAGTGAAGTTATTGGGGTACGTGATTTATAAATGTGGACTATCATTTGATCCTAATAAGGTTAAGGTTTTATTTTCCTAGGAAGAACTATAGAATGTATTCAAGATATAGATCTTCCTAGGTCTAGTTGGATACTATCAGGAATTTTTCAAGGATTTCTTGAATTTGGAATCAGCTTTGAATACTCTTAATAATAAAGGAGTAAAGTTCACATGGGATGCTAAATGTTAGAATTTTTTTTATTATTTGAAATGGATTCTGACATTATCTTGTATTTTGATCATACCTGAGCCTAGTAAGGGGTACATGGTATATTTTTATACTTCTTATGTTGTTCTAGGTTGTGTTATTATACTCTATTATCATGTTGTTTCCTATGGATATCTTCATCTTTGACCATATAATAATAAATACCCCACTCATGATTTGGATATTTCCATAGTTATGCATATTCTTAAATATTGGAAGCACTATCTCTTGGGGGAGAGGTTCATGGTTTTTTATCATATGAGTCTGAGTTATATCTTCTCTTAGAAGGAATTGAATTTAATATAGAGATAATCGTTGGAATAACTTTATAAGTTTGAATTAAACATAACCTACACCCGTAGGAAGGGTAATGTCATCAAAGAAACTCTCAATTGGAAAGTTACACCACAGGCTATCTTGGAGTCAAAGGAAGAGTGGAACCTGATAGTGTTCTTCACTCAGATTCATTTGGATTGTTAGGGGGATGATTCGTCAATGATTCTAACTATTTTTTAGTTATTATCATGGATTATTGATTCTATTATATATATTATGTAGTAGTACGATGAGTTCAGAGGAATATGGGAAACCTTTTATGGTGAGGAGACCATTTCTGGTTGGTCTCCTCCTTATGATGGTATTCTTAATTTTGGGGATTAGTTTGTGATCCCATTATCCATGAGGAATTCATTATTACATTATTACCATATTTATTTATGGTATTTTCACCCTATCACTAAAAAGATGTACTATGAAATGAGGCAACGTTTCTAGTGGTGGGGTATGAAGCATGACATCATTGATTATGTGTCCCACTGTTACATCATCCAGCAGATAAATGAAAAGAACCTAAAGCCTTATAGTTTTCTCTATCCTACTTCAATGATGATTTGGAAATGGGATGAGGTTTCCATGTATTTCATTGTTGGATTTCTATAGACTCCCTGGGGGAAGAACACTATTTGGGTTGTGATTGATTGTTTGATGAAATATGATCATTTCATTTTGATTAGGGACACCTCCAAAGTTAAATATCTAGGTAAGATATAAATATAGTATATTGTGAGGTTATATGGGATTCCCTCTTCCATTATCTCATACAAGGATCTTAGGTTTACTTCCAGGTTATGGAAGGGTCTCTTAGAGGCAATGGAGACTCAAATCAGGTTGAGTAAATCTTATTATCCATAGATGGATGGTGGGATAGAGCATGATATTCAGATCCTGGAGGATATGATTTGTGCTTGTGTCTTATATTTCAGTGTATTGTGGGATATTCATCTGGGAATGTTAAATTTTTTGTATAAAAATAGTTACCAGTCATCGATCAAAATGGATCCCTTCAAGGATTTGTATGGTCACCCATGAAAGTCACCTCTTTATTGGAAAAAGGTGGTAGAGGCCTCTCTTATGGGGATGAGTCTCATTCAAGAGATGTAGTCAAGGATCTAAGTTATATGTTGATACTTGGTTATATATCAAATTCAATATAAATCCTATGTGGGTCATCTACATCATCATTTGGAGTTTTCCATTAGTGATTGTTTTTTCCTCAAAATTTCTCTTTAGTTTGGTCATTGTTAGATTGGGAAATAGAGGAAATTGACTTCGAGGTATGTTAAACCATTGAGGACACTAATCATCTTGGGAAGGTTTCTTATTGGTTATTATTTCTAGCTTAGTTAGTAGGTATCCATGCTTTTTTCCACATATCTCATCTCAGGAAGTACCAACTTGATCCCTCCCATGTTCTGAGTTGGGAGGAAATTGAGTTGGAGCTATATGTTTCTATTATGGAGAATCCAATGGAGATCATTGATTTTAAATTAAAATTATTACATGTGAAATTATTACATGTGAAATTCTTACATGGGACTTGGGGTAGTGAATTGTAGGTGAGGGAGCAGTGGCCTCACCTTTTTCTGGAGCATTCTTCTTCCACGTGACTTATTAGAGATGAAAATCCATATGGTGGGGATATTGTAACATCCTGAGGAAAATTTATTCTCTCTTTTATATTTAAGATTTTTATCCTTAGGTTCAAAAGGATTTGAGGAGTTCTAGGATTTTCCAAAAGAACCTGGGTTGGGTTCTACCTACAGGACACATTCATGCCATGAATATGATTAATGATGTGAATATTTTTCTAGGAGGATGTTGCAAGTTTGGTACAGGGTGTGAAAAAAGGTTCAGGATGTGAACTAAATTCACATCATAAATTAATCAATCATGATTTTTAACCCAATGAAATTCCTTTTTGGTTTACATGAAACTCCTAGGATTCATGTCATGAATATGGGATTTGAAATGTGAACCCTTTGTTCCCAATGGGTTTTATTGAATTGTAATCCCAAATCCTAGTAATTCATTATTAATCCTCCTTCCTACAATCCTAGGTCTCTCCAAGATGATTTTTGGGTGATTCATTTCCTTTTAGATCACTCTGTTAGTGCCTTTGTCTCCATCATGGTTGGTTAATATTTATTTGGTAAGTGTTTTGTTCTCCTTTCTACATATTTGTTGCTCTTGGGTTTTGGCATAGGGTTGGAATATGTTAGTGGGTATTTTTGATCATGTAATGATTATTATTTTATCCCTTCTAGATATATTGATTTATCATCATTAAGGGTCTTTGTTTGTTATTTTCGTGTTCATTCAATTGTGTGTGGATTTCTTCATGGGTGGTTGAAACCCAAATTTGAGGTAGGTGGTTCTACATCTAACCTATTTAGATGACCCATATTTTCTCTTGGTTTTTAAATTTTTTAATAAATAAATTGTAATTATTGATTGATTTGTGTGTGTAAATAGGTTTTTAAGAAAAGGTGGTTTTTTCTTCTTATTTTGGTAAAAGAAAGGTATTTTTCAAATCATTGCAAAATGGATTGTGAAATGGGTTTTAAAAGAAGTATTTGATGGAAAAATGGTGTTTAAAATTTTATTGTGAATTGTTTAATACCTTTTAAATGATTTGATAAATGTAGCACATGTGAGACTTGGGTACTTAGGTGGAAGGTGTAGTATTGGGGCTCTTCCTTGGGTATTGTAAGGGGGTTCACTTTATGGGGTATTCTTTCATTACTAGATCGAGATGAATTTGGATCTAGGGCTTGATTGAAATTGTAGGAAACTTCACTTTATAGCATTTTCCTCTATTCCTTGGACCTTTATGCATGGGTTCTAGGGACTCATAGTGTGCACTAATCATAATTGATTCATGAGTGACCTAGATAGCCTGACCATGAGTTATCCTTGGAGTGTTTTACCATTGTGATTTGTCTTGTACTGTTTTGACTTTGATATAACCATTTTTGATAAATATAATTGCCTTATGGAAATTTTACTTTGAACTATTTTACCTACCTTTATTTTAGAACTGAGTAAAAGGGGAACAATTTATTATACTTTTGGTATAAAACTAATCAATTTTTTATCATGCCTTATTTTCTATAAATTAATCATTTGGGATTATTGTAGAGAGAATTGATATGGAACACCTAGGAGGGATCGTAATGAACTTTTTTAGATCACACCCTACACACCCCTTCAGTGGTGTGCGGGCCTTGTATTGTCTTTTGATACAGAAAAAAATATATGTGTTATAGTGAGGTGGTGAGGTCCGTGTCAGCTAGGTACTGGTAGCTAGTGGTGAGATTGTGGGACATTTCCCACATATCACATGGAGTATTGGTTATTTTGTTCTGGTTATCCCTTGGGCGTTTTTTTGAACTTATACCTTTGAGTTTTATCTTGATGCTTTTTGAGTTTTATCGCTATTGTTCTCATTTCCTTGGTTATGTCATTTATTTATTTTATCCTTCTTCCATTTTTTATTTCCACTATGTGTGTGTTATATATATATATATATATATATTTCAAGTTGGTATAAATTATTACCTCTAGTTTTTTTTATTACTGGATGATAATCGCCAACTCATGGGAATTAATAATGCCCTTCGGGTCAGTAGAAAATCGGTTTGGGTACCATTCTTTGGAGGTTATCTGGGGTTAGTTCATTAAAAATGTTGATTCTACAACCATTATCTAAATTTTTTTCATCCATTCAGTATTTTATTTACTTTACTTGAAGTTTAGATGGTAAGAGGAGTCTTTATGATTGGTTTTATTCCATATATTTATTCATTCAGATTCTCATTCATCCATTAAGTACGTGATCCATTTGATGTACCATAAAATATTGATATTGATTTTACATAAGTCTTTTAAAACTTTTGGCTAATTACTTGACATCTTCATCTATTAATTATATCATTTGATATCTTTATACTCCACCAGAATGTTATCTAGTTCTAGTATATTGTGATCATCATCCATTTTCTTTTTTATTCCATCATATGTTTATGAAATTAATTATTTTTCTATTATACTATTGTGATACTTGGTCATTTTTCTATCAGTAGGTTAGAAAGTCATATTTTTTAGTTTTTCCAAATATATATCATTTATTATTTATTTTTCTAAAAATTATTGTTAGATTTTTTAGATAAAAATATAAGTGTATTATGATCATTAAAACTCACCATTATAGATGATGAGAATTGCAGTATCCAAAAGATGATCCAACATAATCAACATAATTATCTCACATAATATTTAGTTCCCCAAGATAGACTTCCTTGGTTATGCCCCAGTTCTTTATACCCAAATATAGGCTACCTCTAGAATCATTGTCCCCTCAGTGTTGGTTTTTCCTACAGTAATTTGATTTGGAACCCCCTTTATCCATGGTGCTTTTTTTGGGTTTTACAATGCATCTATCCATATTTTTAATGGTGATCTCATGATTGGTATTCATCAGTATTCTCCCACTCAAAACATCCTTTTATTTATGTTTGTGATCAAATTCTTATTAGTTTGTGATGATAATGGTTTTTCCACCACATGGGGTGATAGCATTAACATCTCCATGTGTCTTTCATGGGTAGTTATTTCAATGGGATTATATGTTACGAACCAACTTCAGGTCACCCCTAATCTAAGCACCCAAATCTGGATCGTGAAATACCCATGGTGCATTCCTAATCTCCACGGGATGGAAACAAGTTCCAAGGAATCAGAATACACTCAATGGGAATGATTTTTCCCAGATAAATAATATTAAACATACAATGGAGATTCAACCAAGAATCTAACATGGCATGTCTATACATTGTATGACCATGAAATAACAAAATAAATAGTTTTAAATACAAATAAAACAAAACAAGGCCTAAATATGAACAATATCCATATTATAAATAAATAAAATCTATACCCAAACCAAAGATGTAATAGGAATTCAAGCTAGATGATACAACTATGACATGAAATAAAAACCAGAATACTAGAACAGATCTTCATGTGACTCTAAGTCATTATCCATCCTCAAGATCGACACAACCAATCCATGATAAATCCAAATCCAGAAACTAAACCTATAAGAAATCCACTTAGTCTACAGGAACCAAGTGGTGTAAGTAGGGTGTGAGAATATATATCCCAGTAGTATTTAACCAAAGGCACCATGAATTTCCTTTATTAAAACATTTTAAAAAATCTAGTTTGAAATAAAATAATTTAAAACATATTTTCTTAATTTTAAGAAATAGAACTCATGACCATTTTCAAAAAAATCTCTTTAAAAATCCAAACAAGCTTAAGAGACTTTGAAACCTCCTTTAAATTATTTATATAAAACATATCTTTGAAATCCCATTTCTAATACCATTTCATTAAAACTAATAAATAAGGGGTCAGATATTAATCAAATAATAATTTAACTAAATAAGTAAACCAAAACATAAAGTATAGAATCAAACTATCATAGGAGAAGAAATTAAATAATTCAAGGTAGTGATATAGCTAATAAATAATAGACATAATCTAGAGTAATAAATAAGAAGAAAAATTAATATGTATAAATTCATGGGAAGCTCTTAAACATCTAGTGAGACAATCCTAGACATACTCATGTGGAATCATCTAATGGCCTATCAATGCATTCCTAGTCAATAACCAACTGGCTACTCTGAACTAGAAACACCGGTGGCACTCCCTCAGGGCCTAGGACCATGCCATACCAAGGAGGATATATCCAGTTTAATCCTGACTATATAGTTATCATGTCTCAATCTATCACTATGATTCCTAATAAATCTATGACAATCAGATTAGAGGATGAGGAAGGATGTGTGACATACATAACATGCACTAGTAATAAATCACAATCCCAATCTCACATAAACCCACCCTCATACACATTTCCCACTAAATACCCCATTCCAAATCATATATAAAAATAATAATAGCATCCATCATCAAACACATTCTAAATATAAATCCATGGGGATTTAGGTGAGGGTGTCATGTATTTTGAGAGGAAAACCATTTATACAAAGTGACAACTAGGCCTTGATTTTTAAAAATAATAAAGTGTTTTTCCAAATCTACTTGGAAGGTTATTTCTAAATAAAATAAAATTTAAAATCTCCTTTCCAAGTGCCAAACTGGAATTTGATTTCCAAACTAGTAGTTATATATATAATTAGGAAAATGGGTGTGTATATATATGTATAAAAATATATACATATATATATATGAACATATTCACGCACATATAAATATATACATATATATATATATATCATATTTAAAATAACTAATTCAAACCCATGTGACACTTTCAAACACCTTTAAAACCAAGGAGAAAACCCCTCTTTTAAAACAACATGACATAAGGAAGCATAAAACGATAAGGCACAACATCATTTCACAATAAAAAAAACTCCATAAACATGTATGGATGATAATAAACATAAAAGTATTTCAAAACACACTTATAAGTCCATCAAAATTAATTCCCGAGAAAACCCCCTTAATATGTGTGAAATCCATCTTGAAGTTGAAAACATATCTCTTAAAACACTCATTCTCCAAAATAAAAACCCTTTTTAGAAATTATATAAGAAAATATAATATATATATATATATATAAATCAATAAAAGAGTTTATAAAATCTCAATTATGACATGTAATGTGATGAAAAATGGAATACATTGAAACACATACCTAAGTCAAGAACAAACAATATGAATCCTTCAATATTAGAGAGAGTAAGGTTCAAAACAGGATCTGCACACACTAGGTTATAAATCCATATAAAATTTTAGCCACATACCACCTAGGTTTTATACAAGACCAACCCATAGTAAGAAGAAGTTAGGAAAAAAAAGAAAGTAAGGAAGGAGAAGATAATGGCTCAAAACTTAATAAATCACACAGAAAATGAGGTAGAGGAAGAAATGTCTCTTGGATTTCTCCCTGGTGGTGTACTGTATAAATGAGTAAGGGGGTCCTAATTTGGGTCTTAATTCACTATTTAAAAGTGGGAATTTTAAGATTAAAAATTTCTATATAGGCTACATGATTTATCAAACTGTGAAATAACCATGCACCCCTCACTAGATACCCTAGGAGGCTTTATACAGTTTAGTCGCACGGTTAGGAAAACCTTGTGCTAACTATGTGAATTAACTCTATTAAAATTATAGGTCCTCCGACATGGACTCTGAATGATTAGCACTAACCATATGCTAACTATGTTATAAGTAATATTTATTAAATTTTCAAAAGTTTCAAAATAAATAGACCTAAAAAGGATGGAAAAAATAAAGGATCAATAAATAAATAAAATAAAATTAAAGTGAAGGTCAAGGTGTGACAATTATTCCCACCATAACACTTTCTTCTCCTATAAATTAATTGATGACCTAGAGGATTAATGGAGTTAAAAACTTAGAAGACATCCTGACATCCTTCTAGATTATAGATGATTCAAAAAAGATAAAATGGAACACAACTTTACTTTCCACCCTATAAAAATATGATCTAAAGATAAAACAAGGGAACATTTTGAATGTTGAGATATTTAACAGGTTTCCCCCACCATATTAGACTTCGTCTCAATATGGTGGAACAAAAAAGAATAAAAATCCTATAAGAATTTCTCCAAAACAACAACTAGACATTTCCAAACAATGGGACCAAAAAAATCACCAAACCTAAAGTCCCAACATTAATTCCATCAAAAAAATTGAATCTCTCAAAAGGGAATGAGGGATGTACAACCTAAATAAAAATTTTGATCATTAAATGAGAAAAGATTTACAAAAGGTAAAAGGAAAAAAAAATTAGACGCCTCAAAAGGAGAAAGGTTATACAACCATGGAGATGCAATATATAACTAATATTCCTTTATTAAATAATTCATGGATATAAAAAACCTCTAAATATGGCTCAAAAAAATATTGTTATGAGAGGTCTTCAAGACTTTCGAGCAGGAGGGATTAGAATTCCCAGATCGATCATGCTAATGGCATGAAGGAATAATCTTATTCACTAAAGGAATAGTATTATAATGAGAATATCCTCCCGAGTAAATATAATTCCTTAACTTGGGTTTATCCTACTTTAAATTCTCACAAGATGTCAAATATTTACTGACACCAAAAGGAAGAGGGTCATAAACCCTACTGGGATGGCCACTGAAGACCACTTATTCCATCATGGATTTGTTCATAAAATACCCAAGAGAAAATATATTTAATGAAGTATTCCTAGAACTATGGTTTGTATAAAGACCCCTCATGAAAATGATAACCTTCAGTGTGTAACATCCCATGTTTTGGATGGGTCAAAAAATTTAAAGTGATTTGAGTTTCCATTTTGTGGACTTGCTAAATTGTAAACCAAGATTAAAAATTTAATTATGGGAGTTGTAACACTTAAAATTATTATTTTTAGATTGGTTTCAAGTATCGAAAGGTTTCTTGAGTTTTCAAATTATTTTTGGGAGCGTTGTGATTCCAAAACTCATTTTTAGGTGAAATAGGATGAGGTGCACAGTTGGATCATAATTAGTAGTAACCATGAGAATCAACCTTGTATCCCATAGAAAGGTGGATAACGGTTAGTTTAATGGTTTAGGGTGTCCTAGAAAACCTTGAAATTTGGTGTAGAGGTGTAGAGGGACTCACTCAGTTGGGGCATGGTTTGTCTAATGGTGTGCTACAACCATATAAGGGGGTGTTCCATTTAGACAATAGCACTATATGGGTTGTGAACAGTTTGTCTAACTATGTGCCTAATCGTTCGATGTCATGTGTCTTTGGATAGTGATGGTACATGGTTGACACAGGGTTTGAAAAACTATTTGACCAAACCATGCACCAATTTAAAATTGGTAAATTACTGAATTTCCCTAATTTTCTTTAACCCCTCCTCTCCCATTTCTCCTCCTCATTTTTGCATTATAACCTCCCCATGTGTGGAGCTCTACCTCCAATACTCCTAGGATTGATGGTATCTCTCTCATAATATCTCATAATTGAACACCATCAGTCATGTTGGATCTCCCTCGATTAGTCTATGATTCTTATTACTTATTTTATCCTTTTATCTTGTCGTATCAGATGTTATTTCTATGTGATCTCATATGCCCTATTTTCATGGTGTTTGTTAATTATTATAATTTATCTCATTATTACTTGAATCAAATCCCAATGATGGATGATTGGATATTCTTAATCATGTGTTAGGTGGTCTATGTCTTTTCCCTTAAAGTTTTATTGTTTTTAAAAATGTTTTCATTGTGTCATCTATCATATTCTCAATTTCTAGCTCCTAAAATGTGTAACTCTTAAATTTAATTGCATATACTATGATCTAAATACCTTATGTGGTATTTAACATTGTTATAGGTTTATACCTAGAATAGGACCACCCCATTGGTGAATCACTCTTATTACCTTGAAAAAGAATGTGCATAATTAGATAAAACACCACTAAGTGTGTTTTTCCTAGCCTTTAAAATGGGAATAATTAAATGATAGTAAATGGGTTGATTGAATTGTTCTTGGTAATGTATCCTTACTTGGACCATGTTAATTATGATGTATTCCCTTGGAATAAAAAATGTTTTGAGAAACATATAGGACTCACACAATTAAGTGTTTATTGTGGTCATATTTACCATGTAACCAAATACACTACTATGGTTTATTGGTTTATTTATTTGGAAATAATGATAGAATAAACCTAATAATTAGTTAGTTTTATGGACACACGCACTTGGACCTTATTAATTATGACTAAACTAATTAATGGAGTAAGTTATATGAGTATTAATGAGTTGTTAAAAGGAATGTCTATTCACATGGACCTTATTACTTCTTGAAGTGAATTGATAGATCAAAAGAATCAGTATGGATGGTTAGATGGCTTGTATACTTTCATGGACTCTTTTTTCAGTTGAAAATGATTTTATTAAACATTTAGTGTAGTAATGAATTATTATTTGGAATGGATGTTCCTATGGCCTCTGATTAATTATTGAATATAGTGAGTCTATTTATTTTCTTACTCTATGGGAAATACTTGGGTTCCTTATATAGGATTCCTTGGAAAGACTTATAGGTTAAATGAAATTATATTAAGCCTTGGTTGATACTTAGATTCCTAATATGGAATTCCTTGGATGGGATCTAGGTTGACTGAATTATAATGAACCTTGAGTGATACATATATTCCCTATACAGAATGAATAAAATAGGCTAATAGGTTTAATGATTTGATATACACCTTTAGCGATACATGGATTCCTTATATGGAAAATTGCAGATGGGATCATAGGTTTCATGACATGTTGTACACTTTGAGAAATACTTGGACTCCTGATACGAACTATTATGGATGGGTTTATAGGTCAAATGATATTATAATATTTCTTGAGAGATACCTAGATTCAGATCCATAATGCCTTTTATGGGATAAAAAGTTAAATGAGATTACTTTATGCATGATTTCTATCGGGTTTACTCCCAGTGTTAGACTATAAATGTTGTGCAATATGTAGAACTTTATATGTTCATCTTGATATACAAGGATGCATGGGATTATTTACATGGGTACTATGGTTTATTTATCACTATCACCTTTAGTATTATTATGGACATGTATACTTTATCATTATCAATATATCAACCTTGTTCAAAGACAGTTCGGCTTCAGCCAAAGAAAGTATGGTCAGACAGGTGTCCTTTGAGGAACTTGATCCTGACTTGGTTGCTTTTATATATTCACTTATTTTTTTATACCATCACACTGATTTATTTTGTATTTTCATACTATATTTTCATTATACACCATTTTTTGTGGCCTAATGAGTTTTACTCACACCAAATTTGGGTCGTCGTTTGGTACTTGAATAGATCACATGAATGAAATTATATATCAGGTCATGTTCCTAGCTATAGATGATTTTGTTTCTATACTAGGATGGAGTATGGGATCATAGGATCGATCTAATTCTCATGATTCTATTGGAGTTTAGCTACTGGTCCTTTGTTTAATTTTACATTACATGTATTGTATTGTATTCCTGCTCCCCATTTTTGTACATCATATTATTATCATCATCTGTATATGATATTGGTTGTGGATTTTGACTATTTATTATTATGTTTATGATTTACTTCTTATTCTTTTCATAAATTTGTTTCCTATATCTTTATTAATAATCTAGAGGGTATGGTCTCCCCACTGTACCACCTTTAGACCCACACTATTATTCATTAGCCTCTTGTGTACAGGGAGGTGAACTTGAGGCCGTGTAGTAAACTGGCTCAGAGAACTATTTTAGTGGATCTTAGTTTGGGATGTTACAAAGTGTTATCAGAGGTTATTTTTTCTTTTATTGTTATTTTGGATAGTATATAAGAGACTAGGAATGCATCAGAACTTAGTAAATGTCTATTTTATGGTTTCGGTCAACCCATGCATAGAGTAAAGATCAAGTTGCAAGAGATGGGACTAATGTTCATGATGTTCATTATTACAGTTTATTATTATTTCATCTTGAGTGATTGATGTACTTATTCTAGTTATTTATTTATGTATTTATGAGATTTACCTCTTGGATTAGTATGGAAATATATGGGATGTGTTCATGCATCATTTTGGGCACATAGGATTCACAAGTCATTAACATGTTTATCTATATACCATGATTACGTGAATTATGTACCATGTTTATCAGTACTCCATGCTTGAGTGATTATTTAGCATGATCACATATATACCATGAATCCATTATTATCTCCATGATCATTGTAATTATTTCTCTGTGATATAATGACCTATTATATTTATGATATATGATTGGTTATTAAAGTTTATGCATCGACCTAAATGAAATTTTCCCATATAGCATGATGGTGGAACCTTAATTAACCAATTATGACATGATTGAGCCATGAAGAATTGGTTTCATAGGATGAAACATTAATGTTTATGATTAAATGGGTATCAATATCAATTTATAAAGTGTATGTGCCTTTATAAATTGGGAATCGTAACCCATATAATTGAACCATCACATATGGACTTGTTATATTATGAGACCAAAGGTGAAAAAGCAATTGCAGTTACATGAATTCCAATTGTAACTTATAAATGAAAGTGCCTTTATAATTTAGGAATGATAATTCTTATAACTGTTCCATTGTATAAATATAGAATTTATTAAAATGTGACTCAAAAAATGATTCGGTTACTTATAGATCTTAGACTTTACTCGACCCAAGTAGGTCAGTCATGGTTATTTATTCTTATGAGATAAATTGGACTCGACCCAAGTAGTTCATTCTTGAAATAATATGCTTATATAATAAACCCACTAAGGGTGTGCTTAATATTTAATAAAACAAATTATAATGGGTTTCACTTAAATGGACCTAGGTTGGAATGATGGGACCCTTATAGGTATCTTTTATCTTTGTATGACTTCAAACTTGACTATATGGGGGTATACTTGTGATAAATATGTGATGGTTATTTTAGGTGTCGTCATCCACTTATACGGGTTATGTATAAGTGTATTGTGGAATATTACTAAATTTATCCCTCTTAAATGACAAATTTCTTTGGTTATTTTAAAATATTGTTTATATGAGGCTTTAGTTAACTAAAATTCTACTTAAAATTTAAAGTGTGTTTTTCTTTATAGATTAGAATTAACATTTTCTTTAATTAATACCTATAGTGAGAACTTATGTACAAATAAACAATATCTAAAAGGAAATTATGAGATAATTTTCTTAATGCGACATGACGTCATCTAAATAAAGTGCTTAGCATAGTTTTCCCTTATAATGGGTACTTGATAAATCTTAAATATGAACTCATTTAAATGTTTTAATAAATGAACATCAACTAAATGACTTAATATGAAACCTTTTAGAGTTTTTTATTGCTTGGACCCTCATGTAGGGGTCAGTTTTAAATGTTTCATTGAGAATTTCCTTGAATAGGAACATGAGTGTTGTTGTGGTCCTTTTATGACTTCTTCCTAGGTTTCATTGAACCGAGAGATTAGGCGGTAGGGCCGAGTAACATTTTTGGGAGTTTCCTTATTTATATTTGATGCCTAGGGAAATTTAGGGGATATTAGAGTACAGTTAGTTCCCATAGAAATTAAAGCATTACTAAATTATTATGAAGAGTTTCAGATGAGAGGTTTCAGTTGGGTGTCGTTTGTCCCTAGTAAGACTCTTAGTGATAAGATGACACCCTCTTGGTATATGGGTGTTAATTCAGTAAGATGATCCTTATTAAGGGTGTGAGAATCATTTAATGCTCTAGTTTTGTGGGTTAAACATGCCCAAGGCATGGTCAGACACCATGATGATCATGTGATCTTTTGTCCTTTCTGATAGATGACTCAAAATTTTGTCGGCCTATTTTCAAATGTATGGTATAAAACATCTCTGGGTAAATACCTTGTATATACTGTCACATTCTAAGATGTATAGTTTCATTGGTCTTGTAAATTTAAAGAGGTTCTATCTCTTATGGTGTTGTTTAGCTAATGTAGTGGAATATGTTGTTACACATGGTTCTCATTGAGTTAATAAAGAATCCATTGAACCGTATATAGTTTGGTTGTGGTTATTTAAATATTTATAAATTTATATTAATAATGTTTTGCAACACCTTAAATCTTATTGCTTCATGATTTACTTTGAAAAAGGGGTCATGAGTACATAAATTCTATTCTCATACTTTATCTCTAGAGTAGAGTGACCTGGGTGTTAAGACCTTATTACAAGTATGGTAGCTTTGGGTTAAAAGATGTTTTTTCCAGTGATTTAGGATGATATTGTAAAAACAAGGTTCAATAACACTACTAATCTTAATAAAATTTTCTTTTATGCTAGGTACTGATGTTATACATGAACATGAATCAGTGTGAGCGTTACACATATGTCTAAGAGTGAACCTGTTTTAGTTCACTTATAAGAAGCTAGTTTATCTCTCATTTTGTGTTGGTGGTTAATATAACTGGGTTATCCATGTCTAAGAACCTGGTTTGGTGGTGACGGAGTGTGTTTTATGGAACAAGTTCAATTTTTAATAAGGAAAAACTATGACACTCTTACGGTCGAGAGAATCATATTGGATGTGAGGGTTGTTTCCTTCCAAATAAAGGGAACGCAACGATAATGGGCTATTGAGAATGGTCATAATAGCTTCTAGAAGCTAGTGAGTAGGTAAGTTCCAAAAATTTAGTCCTAAACACAACATTATATTTTAACTCAGGTATGAGTTGAATCAATTATGCACACTATATTTAGGTTTGGGGTGCATAAACGATCCAGAAGTGTAATTGGTCAGTAGTGTGTATGTGCTTACAAGGAATCATGATAGCAAGGTGGTTATAGCATCCCGCCTTTTTATCACATAAACTTTCATTACATTTTACAAAACTGAGGATCTTTAAGGTTTAGTTTCTTGGAAACCAGGAACATAATAAATAAAACAAAAAAAACATTCTTCTTAAACACTTTCAAGGCTTCTCCTCAAGTTCATCCTATGTTCATTACTGCATCTCATAACCTGGGAACATACATCAAAATAAAGGATGAGCAAAAAGCCCAGTAAGGGAACAAGAGAAACATTTTATATGTGAACTTGAGATACTTCAATAAGGTCATGAAAAGAACTTTAAGGCATGAGAATGAAATCACGAGGCATATCATAATAAAAATAAATTTTCATAACTTGAAGATGTGGCTGCAACATTTAATATTGACAATCGTTTCGTTTCACCAAGGTCCATCCCCAAGGTGTCGTTAAAAATTACCAAGGTTATTCACCAAGGCGTCGTTAAAATGGTCATCTCTAGAGATTAAGTCTTTACCCAATGCATTGGAGTGCTATCAGGGCGCACCCTTAAATTTGCCTTTATTATCATGTCAGCCACATATATCATCATCAAACATTTCATAAATAACCCATATAGCATAAAATAAATGGGTTTCATTTCATAATCATAACGTTTTAAAAACTGCTTTAAAGACATGATCTTTACGTCACTTTAAACCCACGGAAGGGGAGAGCGGGTCTCATGTATGTAAATCCCAGAATTTAAAATAGAACATTTTGATATATGTGTGAATACCCCTATAGAAATAAGAGCTTTGAGTATTCACTTTATAACATAAAATAATTTTTAGAAAAGAGAGAGAGGCACTTTGAGACGAAAATTCTGCAGCATAACGGCTATGTTACAAGATTTTAAAAACATTGAGAAGAGAGGGGACATGGGTCAAACATTCATAAATGACCCATCAAACAGTAGAGGGACAAAATATAAGGGATTTAAGAACATGGTAATGAAATTTGAAAATATACCATATGAAATGAAGAACATGAAAGGAAGGAAAAAAAACAAGATTTCTCCAGTGAAAATTCGGCAGCCTAACGGCGTCACTTAAACTTCAACAAAATTGAATTGACAAGGTCAAATAGGGTCTCTCATCATATGAACATAAGAGTCCAGTATGATAGATATAGAGATAATACCCCAACATAATAGAGAGGAACTTGAAAGAATTGACATGAAATTAGAACTTCAAAACGAGAAGGGTGAAGAACCACTTAAAAATTCGGCAGCCTAACGGCGCCACTTAAAACTTCAAAATACTGAATTGAAAAGATCAAATGGGGTCTCTCATCATATGATCATAAAAGATCAGTATGATAAATATAGAGATCATACCCCAACATAATTAAAATGAACTTGAAAGACTTGACATGAAAGTAGAACTTTGAAAAAGAGAAAGGTGAATGAATCCCTTGAAAATTCGGCAGCCTAACGGCGCCACTTAAACATTCTTAAAACGAAATGATGAGAGTAAGAGGGGGTATCTCATCATATGAACATAAAAATGGCATTAAGAGGAGTATAAAAGAACATCCTCCAACATAAGAACATGGAGCATAAAAGGATTGACATAAAAGAGATCACTTGAAAAGAAAGAGAGGGTTCGGATCCCTTACCTTAAAATGTAACTCTTAAACCTCAAAGGTTGGGACCTTGAGGGCTTGGGGGCACCTTGGGAGGACTCCTTGGGAGGTAATGAGACCAGAAATTCGTTGGGAATGAGTGGGGAGTCGAATGGATGAGAGGAGGGCTTGGTATTTATAGGGAAAGTGAGGGGACAAGGCATTAATGGCCAAGGGACACCTCACTAGTGGTTTTGGCAAAACCATGGGCTTGCCCATGGTATTTGCCCATGGTATTGGCCACTTGGGACACCTCACACCTTATCTTACTATTCATAATTCGACCATATTTAATATATACTTAATACATCATTTAATGATGTCATTAAAAACCCGTAACTTAAAAACTATACTTTCACTATTCACCAAAAATTCAACTTTCTCATAATAATCCCAAAATTTCACCTTAACCAAATATCAATGCTATGATTTCAAAAATGAACTCCATTTTATAAAAATAATTTTCTAAATATTTTTAATTTTATTTTTAAATAAATACACTATTCATCGAAAATTCATTTTTTTTAGAAAAATCCCCAAAAATTACCATAATATAATATCGATGCTCTGAGTTCAAAAATAAAGTTATTTTTATAAAAATAATTTTCTAATTATTTTTAATTAAATTTTTAATTAAAAATCACTATTCATCCGAAAAAACTAATACTTGAATAATAATTTATGAAACCGTTATTTAACCATTTTATTGAATCACATTACTTAATCAAGGTGCCTAGATTATTTTAAAACTTTATTTAAGTGAGATTACTAATCCATTTGGTCACATTACTAATCCTAAGCGTAAAATCACTATTCATAATTTACTATTCATCAAAAATCATGTTGATCTTATTAGACTCTAAATTTCGTACTGAACATAATTGTAGAAGACCATTTTTTGAGAATCATTACACATTTTAAATTATTTAAGGTTTACACAAACATTTTTTTAAAATATCCTTTTGAAAATTCATCAAAAATATGCATACTATTTTTATCCAGTCATTTGAAAATTCATAAACTTCATCATAAGAAGAAATCCCAATTTTTATTCAAAACAAGGATTACACAAGGCAATTACGGTCTCGTTACATAACCCCTTATAATACCAGCATAGGACCTAAGAGTAAGGTGTGCTAGGGTGATAGAATCTTGGGGCGGCTCGGTCAACATTGCCCGAGTAGTAATTTCTATCAGTTTGAACTTCTCGCGAAGGCGATTCCGTTCTAGATTCACATGATGAAGTTCGGCTTGGGTTTGGTCCAGAGCAAAGGCCAATGGTGCTACCTCCTTCCCAAGCTCTGTTAGATGGGCTTCGATCGGTCCATGACTACTAGGTGAGGCCATCAAATCTTCTTTCTATAATAATTAACCAAGATTACTTATATTTAGAGACAATAATCAAAACATTTTGTTCACGGCGGTCATATTGACCGATGGTAATATAACACTCAAAAACCAATGGTATTATTTTAATTATAATCATGTTTATCAAATAAAACATTTTTGTTGAGTATAAAAATAAAATAAAATAACACATGAAATCAGGAAACAAGATTTATTCAAAAATTTCGGGCTGTTACAATCTTCCCCCCTTAAGAAATTGCGTCCTCGCAATTTTTTTTTAAAATTGGGTTTTGAAATTTCATTGAAAGTCCCACATCGGAAAAAGAGTCAGTAACACCATTACTTTAAAAGAAATAAAAGGAAGTACAAAGGCCACCCGAGTTTACTCATACTAGGATTCCATGTAGGAAACATGGACATGGAGGAGAAAACAAAGGGTAACGTTCTAAAGGAGAGTGATAGAAAACATGATTAGGAGGAATTTAACCACCAGAAAATCCCAAAATTATGATGTGTGTAAGCGGTCTTTGATTACCCAGTAGGAAACGTAAACCAACAACGTTTTTGTTTTACGTTCCTTTTTATAACTTTGAGGAATTCATTTACAACATAGATAAAAAACATAAGGAAATATATCTACCTTCATGTAGAGTTTCATACTTTAATAAGTTTATACCAAAACTAATCTTTTCTCCAAACGATGAGCATTCAAAACTACTTGGTCTCATCAAAACACAAGAATCATCTTCTAGAGAATCACATAATCCACAAAAGATCAACTATCTATTTCTTCTATCTTTAAACATTATCCCAAAATTAGAAAGGTTAAGGTAAAACAACTCTTCAAAAAGAATCCCATAGGAATGGAAACTACTTTTAAATCTTCAAGTTCCATGGTACTACCCAAAGTTCATCATAGTCCATTCCGTAAATAATGGTTCTCAAGATTCCTCAAAATAAACCAAACTAAGATTGAAACCCAAATACAAGAAAGATTTGATAACATAGTCTTCCAAAATAAACTTCATTGTTCAACTCCAAACAACATCAACCACTCCTAACATCTTATAACAAAAGTAGCTAACCAAAACATATTTTACCCAAGATAGGTTAATCATTCCCGTAAATAACCTAAATTACTATAAGTCCACCTTAAATTCATTGATTCTTCAAAATATAAGTCAACCTTACTCCTCAATGAAAATACCGTAGTAATCTATCATATATGGTCCTCAAAATAGTGAACGTCTTCCAAAATAATAATCATCTTTTAATCCCCTAATCATCTCTGTCGTATTAATACGGAAATCGTAGCATTTCCTATCACATTGGTTGTTGGGACATGTTCTTCCATTTCCCGCCATTAACTAAGAAAAGAAGCTATAGTTAGGGGCTTAAATACTTATCCAATAATCATGAAAAGAAACTTAAAGCATCTAAGGATAACATGTAGAAGTAAAGTATACCCTAACTTGTGATCCCCTAGGTTCCCTTCTAGGTTATCCATGATCATATATTATTATGTAAATCTTTATTTTATTTTATCTTTGTTCCTTTAACAATGGTTCATACTAAGCTTATGGATTTACCAAAGCATATCCCCCGGGAGTGTCGTAACCAAGAGTGCAGCAAGGCCCGTTGTCGTGTACCAGTTCCCGTTCGAGTCTAGCTCAAAGCGGTGTTTTCGGGTTTTACCCCTATGTACATCTGTGCCAGAGCCACCTCTACCTGCTCGTATCCAGACAGGGATGTATTTGCTTGGAAACCCCTTACTCAATACTCACCAAAATACCAGGAATATTTCCTATATTTAAACTTTTCTATAGAGTTCTTCCTAGTGTTTTCATATCCTAATTTCCACAAATAACTAAACCATCCTTTGATACCAACTATAGCATCCCGCCTTTTTATCACATAAACTTTCATTACATTTTACAAAACCGAGGATCTTTAAGGTTTAGTGTCTTGGAAACCAGGAACATAATAAATAAAACAAAAAAACATTCTTCTTAAACACTTTCAAGGCTTCTCCTCAAGTTCATCCTATGTTCATTACTGCATCTCATAACCTGGGAACATACATCAAAAGAAAGGATGAGCAAAAAGCCCAGTAAGGGAACAAGAGAAACATTTTATATGTGAACTTGAGATACTTCAATAAGGTCATGAAAAGAACTTTAAGGCATGAGAATGAAATCACGAGGCATATCATAATAAAAATAAATTTTCATAACTTGAAGATGTGGCTGCAACATTTAATATTGACAATCGTTTCGTTTCACCAAGGTCCATCCCCAAGGTGTCATTAAAAATTACCAAGGTTATTCACCAAGGCGTCGTTAAAATGGTTATCTCTAGAGATTAAGTCTTAACCCAATGCATTGGAGCGCTATCAGGGCGCACCCTTAAATTTGCCTTTATTATCATGTCATCCACATATATCATCATCAAACATTTCATAAATAACCCATATAGCATAAAATAAATGGGTTTCATTTCATAATCATAACGTTTTAAAAACTGCTTTAAAGACATGATCTTTACGTCACTTTAAACCCACGGAAGGGGAGAGCGGGTCTCATGTATGTAAATCCCAGAATTTAAAATAGAACATTTTGATATATTTGTGAATACCCCTGTAGAAATAAGAGCTTTGAGTATTCACTTTATAACATAAAATAATTTTTAGAAAAGAGAGAGAGGCACTTTGAGACGAAAATTCTGCAGCATAACGGCTATGTTACAAGATTTTAAAAACATTGAGAAGAGAGGGGACATGGGTCAAACATTCATAAATGACCCATCAAACAGTATAGGGACAAAATATAAGGGATTTAAGAACATGGTAATGAAATTTGAAAATATACCATATGAAATGAAGAACATGAAAGGAAGGAAAAAAACAAGATTTCTCTTGTGAAAATTCGGCAGCCTAACGGCGTCACTTAAACTTCAACAAAATTGAATTGACAAGGTCAAATAGGGTCTCTCATCATATGAACATAAGAATCCAGTATGATAGATATAGAGATCATACCCCAACATAATAGAGAGGAACTTGAAAGAATTGACATGAAAGTAGAACTTCAAAACGAGAAGGGTGAAGAACCACTTAAAAATTCGGCAGCCTAACGGCGCCACTTAAAACTTCAAAATACTGAATTGAAAAGATCAAATGGGGTCTCTCATCATATTATCATAAAAGATCAGTATGATAAATATAGAGATCATACCCCAACATAATTAAAATGAACTTGAAAGACTTGACATGAAAGTAGAACTTTGAAAAAGAGAAAGGTGAATGAATCCCTTGAAAATTCGGCAGCCTAACGGCGCCACTTAAACATTCTTAAAACGAAATGATGAGAGTAAGAGGGGGTATCTCATCATATGAACATAAAAATGGCAGTAAGAGGAGTATAAAAGAACATCCTCCAACATAAGAACATGGAGCATAAAAGGATTGACATAAAAGAGATCACTTGAAAAGAAAGAGAGGGTTCAGATCCCTTACCTTAAAATGTAACTCTTAAACCTCAAAGGTTGGGACCTTGAGGGCTTGGGGGCACCTTGGGAGGACTCCTTGGGAGGTAATAAGACCAGAAATTCGTTGGTAATGAGTGGGGAGTCGAATGGATGAGAGGAGGGCTTGGTATTTATAGGGAAAGTGAGGGGACAAGGCATTAATGGCCAAGGGACACCTCACTAGTGGTTTTGGCAAAACCATGGGCTTTCCCATGGTATTTTCCCATGGTATTGGCCACTTGGGACACCTCACACCTTATCTTACTATTAATAATTCGACCATATTGAATATATACTTAATACATCATTTAATGATGTCATTAAAAACCCGTAACTTAAAAACTATACTTTCACTATTCACCGAAAATTCAACTTTCTCAGAATAATCCCAAAATTTCACCTTAACCAAATATCAATGCTATGATTTCAAAAATGAACTCCATTTTATAAAAATAATTTTCTAAATATTTTTAATTTTATTTTTAAATAAATACACTATTCATCGAAAATTCATTTTTTTCAGAAAAATCCCCAAAAATTACCATAACATAATATCGATGCTCTGAGTTCAAAAATAAAGTTATTTTTATAAAAATAATTTTCTAATTATTTTTAATTAAATTTTTAATTAAAAAACACTATTCATCCGAAAAAACTAATACTTGAATAATAATTTATGAAACCGTTATTTAACCATTTTATTGAATCACATTACTTAATCAAGGTGCCTAGATTATTTTAAAACTTTATTTAAGTGAGATTACTAATCCATTTGGTCACATTACTAATCCTAAGCGTAAAATCACTATTCATAATTTACTATTCATCAAAAATCATGTTGATCTTATTAGACTCTAAATTTCGTACTGAACATAATTTTAGAAGACCATTTTTTGAGAATCATTACACATTTTAAATTATTTAAGGTTTACACAAACATTTTTTTAAAATATCCTTTTGAAAATTCATCAAAAATATGCATACTATTTTTATCCAGTCATTTGAAAATTCATAAACTTCATCATAAGAAGAAATCCCAATTTTTATTCAAAACAAGGATTACACAAGGCAATTACGGTCTCGTTACATAACCCCTTATAATACCAGCATAGGACCTAAGAGTAAGGTGTGCTAGGGTGATAGAATCTTGGGGCGGCTCGGTCAACATTTCCCGAGTAGTAATTTCTATCAGTTTGAACTTCTCGCGAAGGCGATTCCGTTCTAGCTTCACATGATGAAGTTCGGCTTGGGTTTGGTCCAGAGCAAAGGCCAATGGTGCTACCTCCTTCCCAAGCTCTGTTAGATGGGCTTCGATCGGTCCATGACTACTAGGTGAGGCCATCAAATCTTCTTTCTATAATAATTAACCAAGATTACTTATATTTAGAGACAATAATCAAAACATTTTGTTCACGGTGGTCATATTGACCGATGGTAATATAACACTCAAAAACCAATGGTATTATTTTAATTATAATCATGTTTATCAAATAAAACATTTTTGTTGAGTATAAAAATAAAATAAAATAACACATGAAATCAGGAAACAAGATTTATTCAAAAATTTCGGGCTGTTACAGTGGTAGGTTTAATAAAAAACCATTGATGAACACAACAAATCAATGATTTTAAATTTGATTCTTGTGGTCGTGGAGACCCAAAGCTATGAGTAATTAAAGGGAGTGTCCATAATAGTTAACTCATGTTTGGACCTAGACAAACCTTGTTGGAAGATGTGGTGTCAGGAGCTAGTAAAGTAAAGTGAATTATGTTTTGACTTGAGTGTGACTCAAAGGGAGCTATACATGCCTGTCAATGTAATACTCGATGTAACATCTTATCATACTCACAGTTTCAAGGTAATCATGCCCAATTAATTGAAATCGTCTTGAGTACACTAGAAAAGAATCAATTATACACCAAGCTAAGGGAACTAAATTATGTCAAACAAATTCTCAAATTGACATATGAACTCCTTTGGTGTAGTGCTCGAAGAGAAGTATAAAGAATGTTGTATGGTGTGGAGGAAACCTTAGGATTTTGATCATAACCTTCATTAGGTATGGGTTTTGAAGGTTCGGGACCAGTCATTGGATTGTCAATTTCGCATTTGAAATCCATTTGAAAAAATGGGTTGTGTGTAGTTGGATTTATCGATAAATGCAAATAATGAACTCAACCTTTTGATTATTTTTCATTTACTTGATCTGGTCTTGGATCTCTTTATAGGTGTGGAATGTCCTAAGTGACACTTAAATTACCAAGTAGGAATGCCATGAATAGACTCATGGACACCAGCAAACTCATTGACTTGACCACTACGTGAGACACCACCTTGGGGCCCAATCAGTGTTCTCAATATGTGGGCATCTTTAATATTTACTGATGTTTCACTTGTAAACTCCAGAATGTGAACTACCTTATATGGGATCCTTGGAATCTAGTGATTTGATCCTAAGGTTACCCCAGATGTATATTTAGGCTCAGTTTTTATTTTCGGTGATGAATTGTATCATGCACATCATGGGTTAATATGGGTATGGTGTAAAGGTCTTCTATGGATTTCTAAGGAAGAGTTGAAATGACCAAACTAAGATGGGTTGATTGGAATTCAATTATTTTGATCAAATTAAGGATCATGGGTAAATTTCTCATATATTATTGGGTTAATCATGATGATAATTGTTCCTAGAGCGTCATTTGAATGCAAAGGGTGAGATTTAATAGGTAATTTTTATGGTGGGAGTATCGTGACTTGGAATTGGTTGATAAAAGCTAGAACCTATGGTGGGGAACACCATAGGCTAGTTAATTAAATAGATAATTGCATTATCATTTATTAGGTTATATGGTCTCATGTAAGCATCGTCTAGATGCTTCATCTTTGGTTACGAGCATTGGATTGACTTATAGAATCTTAAGTACTATATGCCCAAAATGACTCTTGGGGGAACATTGAGAATTTGGAAACATAAAATGAACATTTAAGCATTAATTAATTACCCAATTAGTTAAAAAAATGTTTTATCCCCCCCCCAAGACTTATCAAGGATGAGAAGTTATAAGGTTGGGAGGTTTGAATATCCTATGTTTTGGACGAGTTAAAATTTTTCAAAGGAATTTTGAGTTTTCCATTTTTTGTATGAGACAAATTGTAAAACAAGATTAAAAATTGAATTATAAGAGTTTTAACACTTAAAATTTTTGTTTTTATATTTTGGTTAAGTTCTGAAATGTTTCTCAAGTGTTTAGATTAGTTTTTGGAGCATTGATCTTTGAAAAATCATTTTTAGATGAAACAGGCTGAGGCACACAGTGGGAACACGTTTAGTAGTAACCATGAAAATCAACTATGTGAACCATATAAAGGTAGAACATGGTTACTTTAATCATGTTGTGTATCCCATATATCCTTGAAATTTTGTGAAAAGGTGTAGAGGGACTCACATAGTTGGTGAATGGTTTGTCTAATCGTGTGATGCAACCATGCGAGGGGGTGTGCCTTTTAGATAGTAGCACCACATAGGTTATATGTGGTTTTTATAATTTTGTCCCTAACTATGAGAGGACATGTACCTTTGGATAGTTCTTCCGTATGGTTGACACACGTTTTAAGAGATTTTTTTCCCCTTTAAAAAGTCATAAATTACCAAATTGACCCTATTTTCTTTAACCCCTCTTCTCCTATTTCTCCTCATCATTTTTTCACAACAGTGTCTCTAAGTGTATAGATCTTCCACCTCTCCTCATAATATTGAAGGCATCTTCCCCATATGAGATTGAAATTAAACATTTTTAATCATGTTAGATCACCCTTAGTCTATGATTCCTCTTTCTTATTTTTCTACTTTTCTCTTTTTGTATCGGATGTTATTTCCATGCGAGATCATATGCCCTATTTTTAGGGTGTTTGTCGATTCTAATAATTTTTCTCATTTTAACTTGAATAAAATCCAAATAATTGATGATTAAATATTACTAATAATAATTTAAGTGTTTATGGATTTTCACTCAAAGTTTTATCATTTTATAAAATGTTTTTATTGTGTCATGCACTGGATTCTTTGTGTGTCACTCATAAAATGTGTAACTCTTAAATTTAATTTCATAGAATATGATCTAAATCACTTATGAGGTCATTTAAATTGTTAGAGGTTGATACTTAGAATCAGACCACCCCACGGGTGCATCACACTCATATTCCCTTGATAAAGAATGTGCTTAATTAGCCAAAACACCACTATGTGTGTTTGGACTGAACTTTAAAATGGGAATCATTAAATAATATGAATTGATTGAATTTCTATTTTTCATGTATCCTTATTTGGACCATGTTAATTAAAATGTATTTCCTTGGAATAAAAATGGGTTTGAGTGAGATTTAGGACCCCACACAATTAAGTGTTTATTATTTCCATATTTGCCATGTAACCAAATAGCCCACTAAGGTATGTTGTATTATTTATTTGGAAATAATGATTGAATGAACATAATAAATGGAAAGTTTTATATACACACACACTTGAAACTTATTAATTATGATTAAAGTAATTAATGGAGTAAGTTATATGAGTTATAAAGAATTATTAAAAGGTATGTATATTCACATGGCCCTTCTTACTTCTTAAAGTGAATTGAAATATTAAAAGAATTATGATGAATGGTTAGATGGATTGTATACTTTCATAGCCCCTTTTTATCACTTGGATTTTATTCTATTAAATTTTTTGTGTAGTGATGAATTGTGATTTTACATGGATATATCCATGGCCTATGTTTAATTATTTAACATAGTGAGCCTGTTTATTTTATTATTCCTTGAGAAATACTTGGGTTTCTTACATGGGATGCCTTGGATGGTATCATAGGTTAAATGAAATTATATTAATCCTTGGTTGATACTTGTATTCCTGATAGGTAATTCCTTGGACAGCCTCTAGGTTGAGTGAATTATGAATCACCTTGAGCGATACCTAGATTCCTTATATGGAATTCCTCGAACAAGATCATAGGTTGCATGATGTGATATATGAATTGAGTGATACCTAGATTCCTTATATAAAATTCCTCATATGGGATCACAGGTTTCATGACGTGATACACACCTTGAGAAATAATTAGAATCCTAAAACGGACTTCCATAGATGAGCTCATAGGTTAAATAATATTATAATAATCCTTGATAGATACCTGGATTCTTATCTAGAATATCTTGGATGGGATCAAAAGTTAAATAAAATTACTTTATGCATGATTTCTATCTGTTTTACCCTCGGTGTTGGACTATAAATTTCATGCATCATACAGAACCTTATAAGGTCATCATGATATATAGGGGTTCTTGGGATTATTTCCATGGGTCCTATGATTAATTTATCAAAATAAACTTTAGTATTATTATAGAAATGTATAATATATCATTATCATTATATTATCCTTGTTCATAAAAAGTATAGCTTTAGTTGAAGCAAGTATGGTTGTCCATGTGTCCTTTAAGAAACCTAATCCCAACTTGTTTTCTTTTATTTATTCACTACTTTTTTATACATGAACACTGATTTATTTTAAATTCACAAACTAGATTTTCATTTGACATTGTTGGTGGTGGCGTACTGAGTTTTACTCACACCCTGTTCAGGCCGTCGTTTGGTACCCATATAGAACTCATGCATGTAAGTATGGAGCAGGGAATGTGCCCAGCTATGGATGATTGGATTTTTATACTAGTATGGAGTATGTGAGAAAAGAATTTATTTGGTGCTCATGATGCTAGTGGAGTTTATATATTGGTCTTTTTTAATTTTACATTGCATGTATTGTATTGTATGTCTACTCCCCATTTTTTGTATAGCATCTTATCATCACCATCTGTATATGATACCGGTTGTGTCTTTTGATCATTTATTATTATTAGTATAATTTAATACTACTTTTTTCATCTATTAATTCTTACACTATCTTTATTACTGGTCCATAAGTTATATTCTCCTCATTGTACCACCTTTAGACCCTCATTACTAGTCGAAAGCCTCTAGTGTGTAGGGAGGTGAACTTGAGGCCATGTAGTGAACTAGATCTGGGAATCGTTTTAGTGGATCTTTATTTGGGATGTTACAAAGTGGTATTATAGGTTATTCTTCCTTCTATTTCTGTTTTTGGAAGGTATAAAAGTGACTAAGAACATGTAAGCACTTAGTAAATAGCCAGTTTTTGGGTACATCTAACCCATGCATAGGGGAATATTAAGTTGTAATATGTGGGACTGATGTTCATGATGTTCATTATTATAGTTGATTATGATTTAACCTTAAGTGATTGATGTATTTATTCTAGTTATTAATTTATGGATTTATTATATTTACCTCTTTTCATGGTATGGAAATAGATAGGATGCATTTATGAATCATTTTAGGCACATAGTATTTGCATGTAACTAGTATGTTTATTTGTGTAACATGATTGTGTGAATTATGTGTCATTATTATCAGTATTCCATGATTGTGTGATTATTTATCATGATCACATATATACCATGCTTACATGATTATCACCATTATTATTGTAATTATTTCACTTTTATATCATTCCTTATTATAGTTATGATATATGATTGGTTATTAAAGTTCTTTCATTAACCTAAATGGTGTTTTCCCACATGGCTTGATGGTGGCACCATAATTAACCAATTATGACATGTTTGATCCATGTAAATTAGGTTTAATGGGATGAAAAATGAGTGGTTATGATTAAATGGGTTCCAATAGAAATTTATAATGTGTATGGGCCTTTATAAATTGGTAAGGGTGACACATATAATTGAACCATCACATATAGACTTGTTATATTCTGAAACTGAAGGTGAAAACCTGGTTGCAGTTATATGAATTCCAATTGTAACTTATAAAGGAAATTACCTTTATAATTTTGGAATGGTAATTCATCTAACTAAACCATTTTATAAATATAAAAGTTATTAAAATATGACTCACAAAATGATTCAGTTTCTTTTGGATATTAGACTTGACTCGACCTAAGTAGGTTAGTCATGGTGTTTTATGCTTATGAGATAAAATGGACTTGACCCAAGTAGGTCAGTCTTAACATGATATGATTATATGATAAACCGACTAAGGGTGTACATAATCTTTAATAAAAAAATTTCTAATGGGTTAGACTTAAATGTACCTAGGTTGGAATGATGGGACCATCATAGGCCTCATTTATCTTTATATGCCTTGGAACTTAACTCCATGAGGTATGCTTGTAATAAATATGGGATGGTTATTTAAGGTTTCAATATCCAATTACATGTGTTATGTATAAATTTATGGAGAAATATTACTGAAATGATTGCTCTTAAATGATAAAGACCTTTGGTTATTTTTAAACCTTGATTATGTGAGGCATTAGTTAACTAAAATTCCAATTACAACCTAAATAGTGTTTTCCTTTATAGATTGAAATTGAAATTTTATTTAACTAAGCCTAGTTGTGAGAACTTATGGATGAATAAATAATGGTTAAAATTAAATTATGAGATAATTTTTCTAATGATGCATGATGTCAGCTAAATAAAGTGCTCAGTATAGTTTTTCCTTATAATGGGTACTTGATAACCCTTAAATATGAACTGATTTAAATGTCGTAATAAATGAGCATCAACTAAATGCCTTAATATGAAACCTTTTATAGTTTCTTATAGCTTAGACCCTCATGTAGGTGTCAGTTTTAAATGTTTCCTTGATATTTTCCTTGAACAACAATGTGAGTGTTGTTGTGGGACTCTATTTAATTCTTCCTAGGTTGTGTTAAACCTAGAAGTTAGGTGGTAGGGTCAAGTAACCTTTTCGAGAGTGGCCTTGTTTAGGGTAAATTCCTTAGGTAAGTAAGGGTCTATATAAGTAGATTTTGTGCCCATAGAATTAAAGAATTTCTAAATGTTTGTTGTTGTTCAGATGTTATTTGTCCCTAGTAAGACTCTTAGTGATAAGACGACACCCTCCTAGGTAGATGGATGGACCTTCGGTAAGATGAACTTTTTTAAGGGTGTGAGAATCAGGTAATTATCTAGTTTTATGGATTATACATGCCCAGGTCATGGTCATCCACCTTTATGATCATTTTATCTTTTTTCCTTTCTGATGGATGACTCGAAAGGTTTTCGGTTATTTTTCATCCATATGTGATAAAACGGATTTGGGTAAATACCTTGTATAAACTATCACATGCAAATATTCTTATTTTCATTAGGACTATAAATTAAAATAAACGGCAGCTCATATGTTTCTATTTAGCTAATGTAGTGCCACACGTTGTTACACACAGTTCTCATTGAGTTAAGAAAGAATCTAACGAACTGTATGTAGTTTGGTGGTGGTTATTTAAATCTCTAGAAATCTTAATTAATAAGGTTGTGAAACACCTTAAATCTTGTTTCTTAATGATTTATTGAGAAAAAGGGGTTGTGAGTATTTGAAGGCTATGATCATAGGTCATATCCGGAGTAGAGTAACATGGGTGTTAAGACCTTATCATGATTATGGTAGTATCCTTGGGTTATAAGATGGTTGTTCCAGTGACTCAGGATGACATTGTAAAAAGTAGGTGCAATAAAACTACCAATCTGGATTAATTTTTCTTTTATTTCAGATGTTGGTGATGTGCATGAATGTAACTCGGGGTGATAAATATGCATACTTATAAGAGAGAACCTATTTTAGCATTCTTATAAGTAGATATTTTATCTATACTTTTTTGTTAGCACTTGATATAAGCAGGTTAGCCACATCCAAGAACCCTATTTGGTGGTGATGGAGTGTGTGTCATAGAACAAGTTTTGTTTTTAATAAGTTGAAAACTAGGACACTCCTATGGTGGGGAGCATCACGTTGGTTGTGAGGAGCATATCATTCCAAGTTAAGGGAGAGTGACTACAATAGACCATTGAGAATGGTCAGAACTACTTCTAGAAGTAAAAATACTTCATAATATTCCTTTAAGATATTAAGGAATGTAATAGTGAAGTATATGCATGGTCAGAAGTGTGTGTTTCTTCAGATCGACATACCAAAGAATATCTTGAACAAACATTCATCGATCATGATAATGTAGCGTGGATTAATTCCTAAACTCATGTTACCTTATCTACATCATGATATTGATGTTCATAAGGAGGATTGATATTGAGTCTTACATATTAACATTGATCAACAAAATGTAGCATGGAGAAATTCCTAAACTCACATTTTATACATCAGAGTTATGATGTATGGAGTATCAATGTTTCAAGTAGAATAAACTTCCATTATATTTCATGACATGCTTTATAAATAACGGTGAAATCCCATAACCAATATGCCAACTAAAAAAATGATAAATGGATATCATACGAGTCATAGTATGATGAAAATCCATTATGTCATAGGACAAGTGTTAAACATGAAAATAATTTGTTAATATAAAAAAACATGTATTAAATTAAACACATGGTGCATCTAAGTAATTATCCTAATAGCTACTTAGGGTATTACCTAAATCCCTAACATAGAAAAGTTGTAGTCAAGTATTAGACTACATTTCTATATAAGGGTGAACATATCTACTTGAGATAGTGGGAGAAAGATTTACTTAAGTTTAGTCAATGTTAGAGATGCACAAATGGTTGGAATAGGAACAAGTTCCATAGGTGTACATGGAACAAGAATGTTCTAGAGACACATACTACGTAGGAAGAATAAAACCATTGTGATGGTTTTTATATTCACCACAACTGGTGATAAATTACTCATTGAGAATAATAATTCCTACAATTAATCAGTATATGGAAATTAGCTAAGACTGACAAGACAAATTAAAATTCAGTAATGGATTACAAGTATCAAATTGAAAAGGGGATTATAAATTGAATACTACGGTGGGTATTCAAGTGAATTGATACGTGGATGGTATTGGCGTGGTACCAAAAAGTATATATTGGTTATACCAAGTCGGTATGCCTAAATCCATTAGAATTTTACTTGTCATAACTAACTTATAATATCATCAAATTGGACATTGGATGTCAAAATTAACTTTAGTGGAAGGTGTCTATACGATGCAACCAGAAAGCGATGATGACACCATCAAATGCTAATAAAGGTTGCAAGTTACTGAAATATAGTTTTGGATTAAAGTAAACAACAAGATTATAGAGAATTCATTTCAAATGGATCTTTGCCTTGTGTCTACCAAAGGTTAGTGGGAGCGCCAAAGTTTTACAAGAGAAATATGTATAACATATGGAAAATAGATTTTGGTCATACAGTTAGATAAGACCAAGTTAAAATTAATTCTCCAGTGATTGACTTAAAGTAGAAACCTAAGTTCTAGGGAACTATATCTATCTAAGTAGATCTAACGGTTTCTTGGACCTATACAATTGTACATAAAGTGACATTTTATTGAAAAATACAAGTTGGAATAATTCAATTTCATAATTGTTTCCAATGTCACATGGCTTAATCTCTCTAGGTTGACATGTTCGGAACATGGGAAGAGACTAAAGTTGTGAGTTGACTTCTATATGCTCCAGCGACGGATCAACCATGTATTACATGATATGTATAATAATTGATATTGCTAGTATATAATTTATAGTATGCAGATATCAATTATATCCAGGAGCACTGCAATTGAAGCAGTCATAACTATCATATTGTACTTTTGCAAGTACAAATTATATGTACCTAGTTTATGGAGAAGAAGGTATACAAGTTTTTTTGGGACACAAACTAGTAATCATTAGATCAATTTTATCTAGTATCACGGTTAGGCTAAGGTGATGAGCAAGTCAAGCTCATAAAATCCTCTAGTAGCCATACCTACAAATACCAAGTATATTGTAGCTTCTAAGGCAGCTAAGAAGCAATTATTAATCAGAAAAATTTCTTACAGTTCTTGGATTCACACCTAGTGAGAAAAGTATTATCATAATGTAAATTATGATATTATTACTAGCCAATATGTCAAGTTATGAAAGTGGTCAAAAGAATATAATCGGGGAAACTATCTCTTAAGAAGTTTTATACTCAAGGAGACGAGGTCAAATATAGCAGAATAGCCACACGGTGGAAACGTGGAAGACCTAGTAACTAAATTCATTACTCAGCATAAGCATGATCTTTATCATGTGAGTAGCTAACAAGTTTGGTTAGAAAGTTGGCTCTAGTGAAAGTGGGAGTGTTGAAATAGTGGGTGCCCTAGACCCAACTATGCAGTACTTTTGATTACCATATCATGTATGCAGTTAGTTATTCATGATGTAATATTACCATTATAGTGTAGAATTTTCTATGTCCAATATAGAAATGGTAATGTCCAAAGATTAATTTCTGTGTCGAAAGGTTATAGAAGATCCCATGCTATAATGAGAACCTTGAGATGCAATGACATTAATCTTAAATATATGTTCTATAGTCTAGATACATCTTACTGATCAGACACAATAAATGTTATGACTATCAGGTGTTGGGGGCTCATAAGCATTGAGACTTCTTCTCATGAAGTTCACACTTGGTGATCTCTAGTAGTGAGATCATGAGGACAGACCCTCTGATAGGAACACCACATGTTTTGTGTGTCATTGGGTGTTCCTATCTACAGACATGTGTATTGGTCTCCTTACTTGAGACCATTACCAATGTGTATCATTTGATTGCGTACTTTGATGCAAGGAAAAAACCATGGTATTGAAATCGTGATGAGGTAGCTTGTGTTGGGTGCATCGTTGGTGGTATGACATTGGTTGAATGGTCAAGAAGGGATTTGTCACTTATAAATTTAGTAAGTTGTATATCTTAGGCCTGGTTGATGAGGATGGTGCTACCTTTATAAATCTTTAGCCAAATTAATAGAAAGGTAAATCCATTTAGATAGATCGACAAATAATAAATCAAAGAAAAGTACGATGATACAAGCGTGCATCCTGCTTTATGAGATATTTAATGACAAATAGATTATAGTACACAGTTAGTGTCTGTACGTTGGTAGTCGTTGCTATGAGTATACTTATCTCTTTAGGTGGCATGATGGGTTCTTAGAATCCACTCTTGGTCTATGGATTTTATTCACTGCTATTGAGATAATGGATAAGAGGGTCACACACAATAGCATATTCAAGAATCCGCCCTATTCTATTGAATAGGTATATTGGACATAGTGGGCCCCACCACAGGATCTGAGTGTTGTCCAAGTTATCGATCACCGATAATTAAATAAATTCATTATTATTCAAGTTATGAATAATTGGGATTGAATTTATTTAATGTATTTACAAGTTAAGTAAATACGAGAAAAATATTAATCGAACAAATATTATTTTAATATTCAAGGTTCGTTTAATATTAAGCTGGATTGTGTGTTGAGTTAAATGTCTCAGTTTTTATCACGTAATGTATTTTATACATATTAAAAGTATGTGATAAAATAATAAATAATATTGACGTAGTTTAGGTTTTCATTATTATTTATTTAGTGGACGTTGAAATAAATCGGGGACGGGGAACCTAACCAGGTATTTTGCAACACTATTATAAATAGAGGTCAGGATCTCTCTCCATGTAACTATTCATTCATTTTCATGGAATGAAAATGATATCATCTCTCTCATAATGCCTCCTAGAGAAAGAAGCAGTTGATTCAAGAGATAGGATCATGATCTTCCTCAATCATCAAAGGGATTTCAATGTGGTGATCATTGGGACGTCGAAGACATTTTCGGATCGCCGCGCTAGCACCCGGAATTCAACGATTGATGTTCCAGTAGATTTTTGAAGCGTGTGTGGATGATATAGAGGTATCCTGATAAATATTCTTCAAGAAATAACCACCAGGGATGATTTGCAGTTGATCACGACTTCATATTTGAAATGGGTATGTTTTCATTTTATTTTTTTTCTATTTATATTTTACACGAGATCCTCGGACCTTACCGGGGCATGGATCGTCGGCGATGAAAAGTTTCATCATCCCATCGATGAAAATTTTTAAAATCTTCAGCCCACTAGCTTCCGATGCAGGCCTTGGAACCTTTCAGTAGTATCAGAGGGATCATATAGATTTTCTAAGCCAAATAAAATTAATTTTCATAAATTAAGAAGAAAATTTGAAATCAGTCACAATGGTTCAAACCACACGTTGATCCAATTTCGAAAGACCGAGTTATGTCCATTTTAAATTTTCATATTGGATTGAATTTAGGGTTTTATCATGGGTATTAATTTTTATTCATTCCGAAGGACTGATCAAGTTTAGATCAGTTCATCATATATAATTAAAATTATATACAAATTATAAATTTTACAATTTTTTTAATTTGCATAATAATTTTATTATTATAATAATATTTATTTTATTATTATATTTTAAAGGCTAAGTAGACTTTAGAAAATTTTTGTGTGGAAAAACACACAAAAGAAATAAATGGGAAAGAGGCTATGGACTTGACCTTAAAAAAGAGGAGGAGATTTAAAAGGAAATAAAAAAAACCAAAGTGGGGCAGCGCATCAAGAAACAAAAAAAAGATTTTGACTTCAAAAAAAAATATAATAAGACTTAAAAAAATGAGGGTCATGCGGACCACCTGGGCTTTCTTCCTCGGCACGCCTAGGCATGCCACCCTGTATAGAACCAGCTTCCAGACAGCGTCAGTGGCCTCCCTCAACGTCAGCCAGCAAATGGTCGGCTTTGGCCCCACCACCCTCCTCACATCCGCAGCGCGCCACCCCATGGGGGTTTCTTCCCCACCTGCAGTAGTCGGCCACTGCCGCTACACCCGGCCTCCGCGCTGGCCAGCTCGCGGCCACCTCTAGCCACCCCAGCCACCTCCCTGCAGCAGCACCTCCACCCACCTTCGGCGGTGCCCCGCTCCCGGCCGGACTTCTCCCACCGTTCTCATCTCCTCCAGCCAAGCACACTGCACAGGCCCAGCACCCCCTTTGGGATTCACCGTGAGTAGGCCTCCACCCTACTCCTGAGAAAATCCTGGCCACCACACGGCTTTACCGCCGGCCTCCTCCAGCCCAGCTCCTAGCCACCCTGGCAGCCGACGGAGAGCCGACTATGCTGCCTCCCCTCCTCGCGCTATCGGCACGCCTCTGCACCATCCGGCCCTTAAGGTCGTCGACCCGTGCCCTTCCAGAGAAAGCCCGACGGAGCCCCACCACGCACTTCCATGGACATCCCTCCCTGTAACCCGACTCCCACTTGGCAGTCGGCCTTCCCGCCACCCTCGCAGCGTCTGTAGTGTCGTCTAAGAACGGACCTAACCCGTGTATGTTTTCATCCCCTGTAATCTTACCTGCCTACTCGTCTTTAGAACTAACCCGTGTATGTTTTCATTTATTTAATTAATTATTTAACTATGTGCACTGAATTTAATTAATTGAATAGATGGTTTGTGCATTGTCTTTTTTTTAGTTAAAATGTATAAGGGATTGTGTGCCCAATTTTAATTGATATACATCTATATCCCTAGTTACCCTCTCATGCGCGTGAGTATTTTTGCACTTCGAACGAAGATGGTGAATGATGTGGACCCTGGCAAGATGAGACAGTGTACGTTGATCAAGACGATGCAAGATGGAATGTGGATCCCGCCAAGATGAGGTGGTACTCCAAGACATTATGTGGACCCCATCGAGATGAGGTGATACTCCAGATGCGAAGCAGATATACAAGATAGGTGTGATCTACATCATGAGTCAAGGTTCGACTCAGGTATGATGTCCCTAGGTCATTTAGATGATCAAGACCAGTTGGGTGGTAGTTTACCTTTATGCATTTATTTATTATTTTATCAATTTATAAATAGTGGGAGAAATACATAAAATAATAGATAATAAAATGCATAAAGAAGTGACATATGTTTTTTCTATTAATATTCAATTGTGAGCATGACAACATAGATGAACAAGATTAATAGAAATGGATTACATTCATCGAGATAAAAACAAAAAACCATCAAATAAATATTAAGTCACAACAGTCTTCCATTATTCAAGTTTGAACAAAACCGGGTGTTCGGGGTGACGGTCATACCATAGCTGACAGTGCCTCTTACTATCGGGGAGTTCTTATTAGGGGGTGAGTTAACTTAACTAAAATTTTAGCAAAGAAATATCCATATCTAGCTTGTTTTAATTTTAGAGGCAAGCGTTGAGTAAATCAAGTTAGGATTTTAGAATCTGGGACTTCACTCAACAGATCAAGGAACCATGCGTTAATGCGGTTGTCCAGCCCAAAGCCTACCTTTAACACTCTGAGTAGTGGCGTAGCCATAGCTTATAGACTACGAGGGAGGTTCAGATATCATTGACACTATAATACTCTAATGATAGATTATTCTATTTATAGTATAGAGGGTTCCTAGAATTCGATAAATTAGTGGGAGACATTTAATGATTAAATTAGTTGGTAATGTCACATTTGGTAATCAATATAAAAGGTACTAATCTGCTAAAGTTTATTTGTAGAGAATTGAAAGTAATACTACAATCAAACTGTGATAAATATTTTACAAAGTTAATGTCCAAACAAGCATGAAATTCCTAGTGTTGTATAGGTTCTTGCGCATAATACTACTATAACGGAAATTCAAGGTGCTTGTGTCCCTGCCTGTTAATCCACATCAGGAAGTGTGGGTGTAAAATTGCTTACAAGAGACTCATGAATCCAGAATATGATGGTTTTTTCATAATTCTATTATCAATGTCTGATGTTAGTTGCAGTTGCTACATCATGACTTGGATGATGTTACATGTAGTCTCATCTCCAAGAAGTTTCCAAGGATAAAGTGAAGCAATATTTGAATGTGATGATTGCACTCGCTTTGTGTAAAGTGAAATAAATTTCATAATCTTTTATGGAATCCCATTATTATTCCTTTTACACCCAATTACTCTAGTTTCCTTTAAGGATACAAATGAATGGTATAGAGTAAGCGCTTTATTACCTTTAAGGTAACATTCACCAAGTAATAAGAATATTAAAGATAATACCACTTTTTGTTCTTATGGAGAATAAATTGAAATAAAAAATGAAAAGCCCAATGGAAATTTCAAAACCAATGTCCCACTCACAATTTTTTTCAATGATGAGGTTGGTTATTTAACAGGTGGTTATTTTCATCACATATAATGAAATAAATTTATGGAAGTTTAAAAAATGCAATGAACTAAAATACAAGAAGCAAGTACCCGTTTCTCATTCAGGTATATTCATCAATATAAATTAATGCTTCTAACATACTTCTTGGGTATTGAATACAATATTCTAATAACATATGTTTATTTAAATACAATAACCAAGTAAGTATAAGAACATTATAAGAAGTAAAGTTTCTTCTCCAAGTAGCTGTGAAAGGGTGATTCCTAAGTTAGTGGTGAGAAACACATAACTTCTAATTTCCAATTGAATAATTTTAGTTGAAAAATTTGTTGACTATAACCGAAACATTTATCTCATGTTCCCACTTGGTCATAGTGAGACATTATTCCAAGTTTAGGAATGAATGTTGTTTGTGGTGTAACATACTCAACAAATAATTCAGACATACTTGAATCAAAGGCAATACATGATGAATATAAAATGTAATACTTACCCTGTAACACCCCAGGTAAATAAAGAATATGACATTTTTATATTTATCCATATTTTTGAATAAAATATTAATATAACTTTAAAGGAGACGCTATGCTCGATGGCGTACCCAACACGCAACAACGAGTTTCTTGGGAATCTTACGTTGCACTCTAATAAAAAAATAATATTATTTTAAATGGTAGTTAACGACTAGCTGTTGTGATGGCGGGAATGAATAGAACTAAATAAAAAATGATTATATATGTTTGTCAAATATTTTTACTTTTTACAATAAATGTTAGAGGATTAAAAATGCGAATGAATCCAATTTTAAGCGTAAACATTCTAATATTCTTTAAAAGGTCGATTAACCGCCTTTTGATGGCGAACCTCTTTTAAATCCACTTTGTGACAATTTTATGTGTTATATTTGACAAAATAAAATTCTTCTTTATAATCGGGACATCAAAATTTACTTTGTGTAAATTTTTGGTATTTTTCTGAAAAAGTTCAATTTTTAATGAATAGTGAAAAATGTTGTATTTTAATTCAAAACCTCTTTTTAATCTAATTTATTTATATGATTAGATTATATTTTGAATTGGTTTTAAAGTGAAATTAGAATATATTTTTACCATTTAATCCAATAGTGGTCGTTGGAATTAATTTCACTTTGAAATTGGACTTAAACTAGTGTCAATCTTTTGATACATTTTGTTTCATAAAAACACGCTATTTGTTTTGACAGCGGGAATTAATTATTAAATTAATTAATGCAACTTATATGTTTTGAATTTTGTAAAATAGGCATCATTTTTGAATTTTGAATATCAAATATAGCTTAGGGTGAATTTTTGGTAATTTTCTGAAAAACTTCAATTTTTGATGAATAGTGAAACCACTAAGTGGTACATATAAAAACTGATTTTCCGTTTAAATGAAATTTTGCCATCTTTGTGTTTTGAATTTCAAAAATCCGACATACATGGTTGTCATTAATAAGTAAAATGTGTTTCAATGGGATTAGAATAATTTTTTGGTGAATAGTAACTTATTAAGTTTTTAATCGCGATTAGAGGTAATTAGTGTAGTTTAAGGTAAGAATAATGTTTTAATAAAATTAAATGACCTAGACACATGTCCTACCCTCATTGGATGTGTCATGGCCGACCAAGACAATCCATGGGTCAACTTGGGGACCCTATGGAGCCACTTTGGTTGGAAAATGACATAAATACCTTTTTATTTAATGTTAAAGTAAAAATGACACAAACATGAGATGTTTTACTAAAACAATTTTTACATGGAGTTATACAAGTCAGATTTTTGACAATAAATATTCATTGTAAAGATATAAAGATTTTCTACATCATAGTAGTTTTTTTATAATTTTTAGACATTAAATAAATTAAATTATTTATGACATCATGATGATGCAGCGATGACCTCATTATTTAACGATTTAAATAAAATGGAAAGATAATGTAAAATATAAGACCTACACATGTCCAAAACCTATTGTATGGGTGGATTTTGAAACCTTATCACCTTATCCTCAAAACACCTCAATGTGGGACCATTAAAATCCGAAACTCATTCTAAAATAAAGTAACATTTATTTACTTTCCAAGAGTGTCCCTCCTCTCCTCTTATAAAAGGCTCACACCTCTACCTCCTTACCCACACTTCCAAAGCCTTTGGCTCGGCCAACCTCTGCCCATTTTGTCTCTCCACATCCCTCTCTAACTCCTTGAAGCCTCACTTTGGGCAGAAGTCTTCCCAAGGAAGCCTTTTAGCTCAAACCAAAGGGAGTTACCCGATTTTAAGGTAATGTCTTCACTTGAGTCCTTTTGTTTTATTTTGCTTCTCCAACCCCCTAAACTCTTTTTATTCATTTATTTTGTAACAACTCCAGTATCTTAAATATACTATGATTTTGTTATAAGAAGGATTTGATCTACACTTACACACACCTACATCTAATGGTTAAAGAACATACTGTTTCCGTGGATGACAAATTTCTGCCTCACGAAACGATGATTGTTCAACACTCATATATCACCTTCAAAGGTGGAAATTAAGATGTAACTATATTTATATATTATATATAATATGTTTATGTTTTACTTAAGATTGTGTATTTTTCATTTATGGCATATCCTTTATGGTTACCATTATGAGTAAACGCGATATCTTCATTTTAGGAAGTGCGGACTACCGCCCCCTCAAAGTGATTTGATTCGTTAATGCCATATGTGGGGCGTATAAAGGATGTAATTAATGGTATTATATATGATATTATAATGTAATTATAATATACCTTTATATCATTATGATTTCATTCTATAAAATACGAAATAGAAATGAAAGTAGCGTTCATGCGTACGTACGGCTTACCATCTCCATGAACGGTGCATTTCATTTCTTACCTCTAAATTATTATGTAATATTATAAATGCATTTATATACTGGATATATATGATATATATGATATATACATCATGATTATAACTCTAGATATAATGGATACATGAACAACTTGTAATTATAAAGAGCATATTTTGACTTAAGTACCAATGATCGTTTAAACGACCGTTATTAACTAAAATAATTACATAGTGTTCACGACATGGTAATAAGTGATATAAAAGGAATAATGAACTTGAAAAATGTTCTTAAGGAAGTAGAAATTAACTCAAGTTTATTATTCAGGAGATTAAAGAACGATCGAGTCAAGTCGGACCTGAGGTAAGGGATCCTACTCCTCTCTTTCTTTTTAAGTACACTCTTTTATGGCATTCCTTTTAAGCTCATATTTCTTGTGATTGGGATGTTCTTTTATATTACTCTTACTGTAATTTTTATGTTCATATGATGAGAGATCCCATTCTCTCGCATCAATCCATTTTGGAAGTTTTGAGTGGCGTCGTTAGGCTACCGAATTTTCGTAAGAGATCTAACCTCTCTCTTTCTTTTTAAGTACTCTCCTTTATGTCACTTATTTTAAGATCCTCTTTGTTATGATGGGGGATGTTCTTTTATATCCCTCTTTCTGTACATTTTATTTTAATATGATGAGAGACCCTATTTTATCTCATCAATCCATTTTTGGAAGTTTTAAGTGGCACCGTTAGGCTGCCGAGTTTTCATATGGGATTTTTCATCTCACTTTTATTCCCGTGAGATTTATGCTACATTTGACACAATTTCCTTTGAGTGGTGTATGTATTTCCCATTATTTTACTCATTGTGTAATATAATTTCATTCATGAGTATTTTACCTCAGTGTTGTATTGTCCTTATTTCACAGGGTGCATGTCTCGAAAGATACCCATGTCGGTAAGGGAACCTTTCACCCTCCTCTTTTTAAAAGACTTCTTTTGTTATGTCTTTTAATTCACATACTATTATGTTGGTATATGTTCTTCTATATCCTTATTGATTTAAATTTTATGTCAATGTGATGAGATACCCTTTTATCTCTCATCAACTCATTTTTTGAATTTTGTAGTGACGTCGTTAGGCTGTCAAATTTTTGCAAGGGGACTTCTTAACCCAAATTTGATTCTTTGGGATAAACATGTACTCCTTGAATATGTCGTTCTATGAATATGTGTGAATAACCTCTGATTTTTTTACACTTAATATCCACTTATATTTCATGTATTCATTTGTCACACATAATTATGTAATTGATTTATCCTTAATCCAAGGATACCGTCTTTGTATAGGACTTCTCTCAATCTCCATTAATTGAGGCATATTTTGTTTTATACACAACTTTCTTTTATACGGTGTATAAACCCCTTTGAATTTTACGTTATTCAAAAGGAATCTTTTTTATACGAAGCATTTACTAAACGACAAAAGGGAATGTTTTGTCATACGTATGTGGCGACAATGACTTCTCCGTCGTCGTGACCATTATTTGAGTTTCGGCTTCCTCTACAAGCCATACCTTCTTTTTAAAAGAAAAATAAATACCATGTTTTACATTTCATTTATTTTGGTATTGAAAATGGTTTTCATAATGTTTTTATATCAATGTGTTGTATTGATATCTTGTGATTGAAAGGTGGAAATGTTATGTTTCATTTATGCACGTTTTATGTGATATGATTATGTTATGGTTCTTGGGCATTGTTATGAAGACGGGTGGTTCCGTGATAAACTAAGGGCGGGTGAGCCCGATATAGCTCTCCAATGCATTGGGTAACGTGAAGGAGTGAAACGTTAAGGTTTCTACAAAGAGATTTAGGGAATATACTGTGGTGGGTATTCCAAACGTAACCAAGAGGGTTACTCCCTGCGTAAGAATGTTATGAATGCCCCAAGTTACCTTTTATGTCTTATGATTTCTATGATTTATTCATGATTTGATGAGGTATGTTAAAGTGCCTATGTTTTATGGGTAAAGTATGATTTCATTCTTATGTATATATGAACTCATGTTTCCTTTACATATTTTTTATAACCCTTACTGAGCTTTTTATGCTCATCCCAAGTTTTTTGAAATGTTTTTCACAGGTCAAGGGAAAGGTACATGATATTATGATAGTGTCAAGGAAGTGTCAAGAAAGAATCCATGCTTTATTTTTTAAATATGTTTCCGTTGATGGGAAAAAAATGAATACTATCTTTTATGTAACCAATTTGTTTAAATGTGGAATTTAATGAAAGTTTTATGATCTAATTCTCTAAAACTCTAAACCTGAAAAGATCCTCAATGTGTAATCTTGTAATAACTCAAGATTAAGTAAGGTTTAAGGCTGGGGCCTTATATACCCAGTAGTGGAAATATAATTCTTTTTCAATTAAAACTAAAAGTAGATGTAAAGAATATACCAAATATTGTGTTTAGTCTCAGAATATCTAAACACATTTAGTATTGTTGACATATTTAGTTTGGACAAAGAAACCTTAAAAAATAAAGGCATGCACAAAGCTTTTGGAGTTAGTTCAACAAGTGAACGTGAACTATTCCAAATGAAAGCTATAGGTAAATATACTTCATAATATTCCTTTAAGTTATTATGGAATGTAATAGTGAAGTATATTCATGGTCAGAAGATATGAGTTGATTCATATTGGCATGCCAAATAATATCTTGGCCAAACATTCATCGATCGTGATAATGTAACATGGAGTAATTCCTAAATGCATGTTACCTTATCTACATCACGATATTGATGTTCATAAGGAGGATCAATGATGAGTCTTAAATATTAACATTGATCAACAAAATATAGCATGGATCAATTCCTAAATGCACATTTTATACATCAGAGTTATGATGTATGGAGTATCAATGTTGCAAGTTGCATAAACTTACATTATATTTCATGACGTGCTTTACAAATAACAGAAAAATCCCATAACCAATATGCCAACTAAAAAATGATAAATGGATATCATACGAGTCATAATATGATGAAAATCCATTATGTCATAGGACATGTGTTAAACATTCAAAGCGTTTGTTCAGATAAAAAAAAACATGCATTAAATTAAACACATGGTGCATCTAAGTAATTATCCTAATAGCTTCTCAGGGTATTACCTAAATCCCTAACATAGAAAATTTGAAGTCAAGTATTAGACTACATTTATATATAAGGGTGCATATCTATACTTGGTATAGTGGGAGAAAGATTGACTTGAGTATAGTCAATGCTAGAGATGCACAAATGGTTGGCATAGAAACAAGTTCCACAAGTGTACATGGAACAAGAATGTTTCAGAGACACATACTGTGTAGGAAGAATAAAACCATTATGATGGTTTTTAAATTCACTGCGGATGGTGATAAATTATTCATTGAGAATAATAATTCCTACAACTAATCAGTATATGGAAATTATCTAATATTGAAAAGACAAATTAAAATTCAGTAATGGATTACATGTATAAAATTGAAAAGGGGATTATAAATTGAATACTGTGATGGTTATTCAAGTGACTTGATACATGGATGGTACCATCATGGTATCAATAAGGCTAGATTGGTTATACCAAGTCGGTATTCCTAAATCCATTAGAATTTTACTTGTCATAGCTAACTTCTAGGATCATTAAATTATCCATTGGATGTCAAAATCAACTTTTATGGAAGGAGTCTATATGACACAACCAGAAAGGGATGATGACACTATCAAATTCCAATGAAGGTTTCAAGTTACTAAAATCCAGTTTTGGATTAAATTAAGAAACAAGATCTTAGAGAATTAATTTCAAATGAATATTTTCTTTGTTTCTACCAAAGGTTAGTGGGAGCACAAAAGTTTTCCAAGAGAAATATGTATAACATATGGAAAACAGATTTTAGTCTTACACTTAGATAAGACTTGGTTAAAAGTAATTCTCTGGTGATTGACTTAAAGTAGAAACCTAAGTTCTAGGGAACTAGATCTATCGAAGTAGATCTAACGATTTCTTAGACCTATTCAATCGTACATAAAGTGACATTGTATTGAAAAATACAAGTTGGAACAATTCAAGTTCAGAATTGTTGCCAATGTCACATGGATTAATATCTCTAGGTTGATATGTTCGGAACATGTGAAGAGATTAAAGTTGTGGGTTGAGTTCCATATGATCCAGTGATGGATCAATCACGTATTACATGATATGTACAAGAATTGATATTGCTAGGATATACTTTATAGTAGGCAGATATCAATTATATCCAGGAGCACTGCAAGTGAAGTAGTCAGAACTATCATCTTATACTTCGACAAGTACAAATGATATGTACCTGGTATATGGAGAAGAAGGTATACTAGTTTTTTTGGGAAACAAACTAGTAATCATTAGATCAATTTGATCTAGTATCACTGTTAAGCTAAGGGGATGAGTGAGTAAAGCTCATAAAATCCATTGGTAGCCAGACCTACAAATACTGAGTACATTGCAACTGCTAAGGCAGCTAAGGAGTAGTTATTAATTGCAATGATTTGTTCCATTTCTTGGATTCAAACCTAGTGATAAAAGTATTATCATAATGTAAATTATGATATTCTTACTATCCAACATCTCAAGTTATGACAGTGGACAAAAGGATATACTTGGGGACACCATCTCTTGAGAAGTTTTATACTTAAGGTGATGAGGTTGAATATAGAAGAATAGCCATGCAGTGGAAATGTGGAAGACCCGGCAACTAAATCCATTAATAATAAGAATCGTGATCTTTATCATGTGAGTAGCTAATAAGTTTGGTTATCAAGTTGGCTCTAGTGCAAGTGGGAGTGTTGAAATAGTGGGTACCCTAGACCCAACTATGCAGTACTTTTGATTACCATATCATGTATACTGTTAGTTATACATGATGTAATCTTACCATTATAGTGTAGACTTTTCTACATCCACTATAGAAATGGTAATGTCCAAAGATTAATTGTTGTGTCGAAAGGTTATAGCATATCTCAAGCTATAATGAGAACTTCGAGATGCAATGAAATCAATATTAAATATATGTTTTCTAGTATAGACACATCTTTCTGATCAGACACAGTAGATGTTATGACTATCGGGTGTTGGGGGATCATAATCATTGATAATTCTTCTCATGAAGTTCTCACTTGGTGATCTCTAGTAGTGAGATCATGAGGATAGACCCGCCAATAGGAACACCACATGTTTTGGGTGTCATTGGTCATTCCTATCTACGTACATGTGTATTGGTCTCCTGACTTGAGACCATTAAAAATGTGTATCATTTGATTGCATACTTTGATGCAAGGAAAAACCATGGTATTGAAATTGTGGTGAGGTAGCTTGTGTTGGGTGCGTCGTTGGTGGTATGACATTGGTTTAATGGTCAAGAAAGTATTTGTCACTTCCAAGTTTAGGAAGTTGTATATCTCAGGCCTAGTTGATGAGGATAGTGCTACATTCATAAGTCTTCGGCCAAAGTAGTAGAAAGGTAAATCCATCCGGATAAATCAACAAATAATAAAGCAAAGAAAAGGACAATGACACAAGTGCACATCCTGCTTTATGAGTTATTTAATGACAGATATTATAGTACACAGTAAGTGTTTGTAGGTTGGTAGTTGTTTCTATGACTATCCTTATCTATTTAGGGGCCATGATGAGTTTCTAGACTCTGATCTTGGTCGGTGGATTTTATTCAATGCTATCAAGATAAGGTCCTAGAGGGTCACATACAATAGCGTATTCAAGAATTTTCCATATTCTATTGAATAGGTATATTGGACATAGTAGGCCCCACCACGGGATCTGAGTGTTGTCCAAGTTATCAATCACCAATAATTAAATAAATTCATTATTATTCAAGTTATGAATAATTGGGATTGAATTTATTTAATTTATTTACAAGTTAAGTAAATACGATAAAAATATTAATCGAACGAATATTATTTTAATATTCAAGGTTCATTTAATATTAAGCAGGATTGTGAGTTGAGTTAAATGGCTCAATTTTTATCACGTAATATATTTTATATATATTAAAAGTATGTGATATAATAATAAATAATATTAAAACATTTTAGTTCATCATTATTATTTATTTAGTGGACATTGAAATAAACGGGGGCTAGGGAACTCAACTGGGTATTTTGAAACACCACTATAAATAGAGGTGAGGCTCTCTCTCCATGTAACTATTCATTCATTTTCATGGAATGAAAATGAGATCCTCTCTCTCCTCTTGCTTCCTAGAGAGAGAATTAGTTGATCTAAGAGATAGGATCAAGATCTTCCTTAAGCATCTAAGGGATTTCGATGCGGTGATCATTGGGACGTCGAAGACATCATCAGATTATCGTGCTAGCACTCAGAATTGAACGATCAACATTCCAACAGATTTTTGAATCACGTGTGGATGATATAGAGGGATCATACAATGGATTATTCAAGAAACAATCTCCATTGACGAGTTTCAGTCGAGCGCACATTCATATTTGAAACGAGTATGTTTTCATTTTAATTTTATGCTCTTTATAATTTATGCAAGATCCTCATACCTTATCGGGGCTCGGATCTTCGGTGACGACAAGTTCCGTCATCTCGTCGATGAAATTTTTTAAAAATATTCATCCCACTGGCTTTCACTATGGGCCCCAGAATCTTTCATTTTAGTCTTAGAAAAAACACTATATTTTAAATCAGGTAGGATTTGAACCGAGTCTGGACATAAGATTTGATCTTTGGGTGTATAAACGATCTGTAAATGTAATTTCTCGGTAGTGATTCTTTGATTACAAAGAAGGAAAATGGAAAGGGGTTGGTTGAATAACTCACCATTGATGAACACTGAGGATTGAAAAGTTTAAATTTTATGCTTGAAGACATGGAAATCTGGATCTTTTAGTAATCAGATGGAGTGTCTATAACGGTTGACCCATTATTGGACTTGGATTCACCTTGTTGGAAGACATGGTTTTAGGATTAGTAAAGGCAAGTAAAACATGTTTTGACATGAGTGTGGATTGAAGAGTGATATACATTCCTATCTATGGAATCCATGATGTAACATCATATCATAATCCTAGTTTTAAGGTGATCATTCCCAATAACATGACATTATCCTGTATACATTGGGAAAGTGTTAGTTATACACTGAGCTAAGGGAACTAAATTAATTAAAATGTATTTTCTAATTGACAGATGAACTCCTTTAGTGTAGTGCTTGAAAAGTGGTATAAATAATGTTGTATGGTGTAGAGGCCACCTTAGGCTATAGATCATGACCTTCATGTGGGATGGGTTGTGATAATATGGGATCGGTAATTGGATGATCATTTTGGAATTAGAATTCCATTTGAAAAAAGGGGATATGTACGACTAGATTTCTTAGTAAATACCAGGAATGAACTCAGTATTTTGAGTATTTTATGTTTACTTGAGCTAGACTTGGATCTATTTATAGGCATGGACTATAATAAGTGAAAATTAGATTCCTAAGTAGGAATTACAAGAATGGACTCATGGAAACCAACTGACTCTTTGACTCGATAGCTAGGTGAGATGCCACCTTGGGGTCTAGTGGTGTTCTCAATTTGTGGACATATTGGCTATGTACTGATGTTTCACTTGTAAACTTCAAAATGTGAAATACCTTAGATGGGCTCCTTGGACTCTAGTAGTTTGATCCTAAGGTTACCCAGAATGTATAATTGAGCTCATTTGGTTTGGTCTATGATGAAATGTATCATGCATGTCATGGGTTGAGACGGGTGTGGTGTAAAGGTCATCTGGGTCATTCCAAGGAAGAGCCGACATGACCAGTCTAAGTTGGGTCAATTGGAATTAAACTATTTTAATAAAATTGAGTATTAAGGTTATATTACCCATATATGATTGGGTATATTGTGTTTATAATTATTCTCATAGGATCGATAGTATTCTAAATATGGTCTATAATAGGCAATTCTGATGGTGGGAGTACCGTGAATCAGAATTGGCCATTCAAATCTAGAACCTATGGTGGGGAACACCATAGGATGGTTAATGAAAGAGATGATTATGTGATTGTGTCTTAGGTTATACAGGCTTACATAAATGACCTTCTTGATGTTTCAATTTTGGTTACGAGTATTGTCTTTAGTTATAGCGTCTTATGTACTATATGGACAATATGAATCTTGGAGGCATGTTGAGTGTTTAGAGATGCAACACTGATGTTTAAGAAGGAATTCACGACCCAATTAGTTCTAAAAATGTTTTTTTAAAATACTTCTTGGGGATGAAAATTTCTAAGGTTGGGAGGTTCTAATGTCCTTTGTTTTGGATGAGTTTAAAATTATCAATGAAATTTGAGTTTTCCATTTGTTGTATGATCCAAATTTTAAACCAAGATTCAAAATGAAATTATGAGAGTTTAAATAATTAAAAGTGTTTTTTTAGATTGGTTTTAAGTCCTAAAAGGTTTCTCAGGTGTTTGGATTAGTTTTGGGAGTGTCGGGCTTCGAAAACTCATTTTTTTGGTGAAACAGGCTAAGTAATACGGTTGGTTAGTAGTGACTGTGCAACTCAATTATGTGGACTATATAAAGATGGAACACATTTATTTTAACCATACAGGATATCCCATCTATCCATGCAATTTTGTGCAGAGGTATAGAGAGACTCACGTAGTTGGTGCATAGTTTTTATAATCATGAGCTACAACCGTGTGAGGGGGTGTGCCTTTTGGATAGTATCATTGCATAGGATACACATGGTTTGTCTAATTATGAACCTAACCATGCGAGGATGTGTTCCTTTGGATAGTACTGTAACAAGTTTGATGTAGGGTTTGAAAATTTTTGCACCCCTTTAAAAGGTGGAAAATTTCTGAATTTCTTATATTTTCTTTAACCCCTATTCTCACATTTATCCTCCCCATTTTCACACAATAACCTCCCAATGCATGGAACTCTCCCAAATCTCCTCCTAGGATTGAAGGTAAATCCTACATACGATCTCAGAATCGAACTCCTTCAGCCATGTTGGATCACCCTTGATTAGTCTATGATTCCTCTTGCTTTATTTTTACTTTTCTCTTATCATATCGAATGTTATTTCCATGAAATATCATATAATCTATTTTCTAGGTGATTGTTGATTCTTATAATTTCTCTCATTTAATATTGAATCAAATCCCAGTACTGGATGAGTAAAGCTTCCTATGCATGAGGTAGGTGGTTTATTGATTTTCCATCAAAGTTTTTTCATTTTATAAAATGTTTTTGTTGTGTCATGCACTCGATTCTCCTTTTGTCACTCATAAAATATGTAAATATTAAATTTAATTACCTATACTATGATATAAATCCCTTACAAGGTCTTTGACATTTTTAGAGGTTGATACCTAGAAGCGGACCACCTCATGGGTACATAACTCAAATTCCCTTAACAAAAAATGTGATTAATTGTCCAAAACACCACTAAGTGTGTTTGGACTAGCCTTTAAAATAGGAATCATTAAATGATGCTAAATTAATTGATTTAATTGGTCTTGGGAATTTATACTTACTTGGACCATGTTAATTATGATTTATTCCCTTAGAATAAAAAGGGGTTTGAGTGTGATGTAGGAATCTCACAATTAAGAGTTTATTATGGCCATGTTTACCAAGTAACCAAATGCCCCTCTAATGTATGTAGGCTTATTTATTTCAAAAAAATGATTGAATGAACTTAATAAATGGTAAGTGTTATAGACACACACACTTGGAACTTATTAATTATGATTAAAGTAATTAATGTAGTAAGTTATATTAGTTATAAAGAATTGTTAAAAGGTATGTATATGTACATGTCCCTTCATACTTCTTGAAGTGAATTTATGGATTAAAAAGAAACATGAGGAATGGTTGGATAGCTTGTATACTTGCATGGATCATTTTTATCACATGGAAGTGATTTGATTAAATTTTTATTATAGTGATGAATTGCGATTTATCATGGATATATCCATGGACTCTATTTAATTATTTAATGAAGTGATCCTATTTATTTTCTTATGCCTTGAGAGATACTTGGGTTTCTTACACAAGATTCCTTGGAAGGGATCATAGGTTAAATGAAATTATATTAATCCTTGGGAGATACTTGGATTCCTAATATAGAATGCCTTGGATAGGCTATAGGTTGAGTGAATTATGATGCACCTTGAGCAATACTTGGATTCCATATACATAATTCCTTGGAAAATCTCATAGGTTTCATGATGTGATATACACCTTGAGAGATACCTAGATTCCTTATAAAAATTCCTCTAATGGACTCATAGGTTGTATGACATGATATACACCTTGAGTGATACTTAGAATCCTAATACGGATTTCCATGGATGGGATCATAGGTTAAACAAGATTATAATATGCCTTGAGTGATACTTAGATTCCATTCCAGAATTCATTTGATATGCTCAGAAGTTAAATGAAATTACTTTATTCATGATTTCTATCTGGTTTACCCCTGGTGTTAGACTATAAATTTCATGCAACATGTAGAACCTTATATGGTCATATTTATATATAAGGACACTTGGGCATATTTACATGGGTCTTGGTATTTATTTATCACTATCAACTTTAGTATTATTATGGAAATGTATACTTTATCATTGTCATTATATTATCCTTGTTTAGAGATATTATAGCTTCATCCAAAGCAGGTATGGTCATCCATGTTTCCTTTGAGGAAACTGAGTTCAACTTGGTTAATTTTATTTATTCACTGCTTTTTTTATATCTACACACTAATTTATTTTAAATTCATAAAATGTATTTTCATTAGACACCATTGGTGGTGGCCTACTTAGTTTTACTCACACCCTTTTTGGGCCACCGTTTGATACACAGATAGATCTCATACATGTTGGTATGGATCAGGTAATTCACCCAACTATATATTATTGTATTTTTATACTAGGATAAAAATACAAGATTATGGGATCAATCTAGTTCTCGTTATGCTAGTGGAATTTAGCTACTTGTCTTTTTTTACTTTTACATTACATGTATTGTATTGTGTTATGCTCCCTATTTTTGTACAGAATCTTATCATCACTATCTGTATATGATATTTTTTGTGAATTTTTACCATTTATTATTATTGGGATGATTTATTTCTATTTTTTCATCTATTTATGATTCCCCTATATTTATTACTGATACATAAGGTATAATATCCCCACTATACCACATTTAGACCCTCTCTACTAGTTAGAAACCTTTGGAGTATGGGGAGGCATGCTTAATTCCTTGTAGCAAACTAGATTATGGAACCATTTTAGTAGCTCTCGGGCTGGGATGTTACACGGTGATTCCTCAAACACCAACTCAATTGATAAAGGAATCAATTATTTGAAATTGGTAGTATACTATTTCGGTAATAGATTTCCTTCCTAGAGGTTCATAAGATTTTTTTATATATCCACTTTCACCTTATTGGTAAAGTGTCACTAAATAAACATGACCATAAATAATCCCCAATACATGTTACTTTACAGCTGGGGGATTAAAGGCCCTATAACATTTTAGACTTAGTCCTTCAAAAAAGTTCAAGACAAGATTCACTTTTTAGGCTTTAGAAGTTTCTAATGAATTGAAGACTCCTTCAATTTTATAAAATCTTTCCATGGCCCCTTGAGTTCCTTAGTCACTACAAAAAATAAATAAAAACTAATAATAGGTTAAATCTACCACTCTACAAGGAGTCTGGGTAAGGTAAATAGTTGAAAGGGTGACATTTGAACCCTGAGAGGAATTAGGTTGAGTAACATCAAAAATATAGACTCTCCATGATTACTTGAGAAATTTCTTAGAGGAGTTGACTAAATATCAAAATAAATCACAAGACTCGATCAGAATGCACAAATTCAAACTCACTCAAATTAAAAGACAACCCACAAAATCAAATCAAAACATCCCTTTGAAGAACACAACTTAGAATTACAATTTTAAAATTTACCTTCACACGCCCTTTCAAAATAATGTCATTTTACTTAAAAATGAGTTTTAAATCGAATATTCATCACTAAACTCATTTTAAAAATTCAAAAAATCTCATTCTCTTCAAATAATTTTATAAAACATTCTTATAACTTTCAAAAACAAGTTTTTCATTCTTTTAAATCACCTTTTTATGATAAATTACCAATGAAATCCAACCAAATAGCATAAACACATCCTAAAAAATTCCCCTAATCCATCCCCAAATATCATGTCACAAAATCAAAAGTAATCCCAAGGAAGAATGGAATTAGAATGAAAATTTTAAAGGGGTTAGTGGATGTGAACGATTTTGCCACACATTTTAGTGGACCATGTGCTAACCATGTGACTTCCACTGGAAGCCTCATAGGACCATGCACACAGGATCTATATGGTTTACCATACTATGTGAGATAACCATGTGTCTCCATTCCTACTACCAATTTTTTCCCAAGTCTATAAAATTCTCAAAACAACTTATGAAACACTTACAGAAACTAAAACATCATCAATTAAAATAAAAAATCATCAAGAATAACCAAAAATAAAACTCCAAATCAAAATCCTAATCCCAACATCCCATAGTAACTCGAGTTTCTTCATAAGAAGTGGTGATCAGGAACCCACCCATGACCTACCTCCTGATCTCTAATGATCCTTCCCCCCATCTATTAGGCTTACCAAATAACTTGGGTGTTTCAAGAACTTAGTCTATCTTAAGAACCTAGGATTGGGTACCGCTTTTACAAAAAAATAACTCTAGTCCAACCCTGATCAAGGTGCCTGAAGATGGCTCGTGGCATACCTAGGGTGTGTTCCCAATCACCCCTAGATTGCAATAATTTATAGGGCATCAGAATACACTCAATGGGAATGATTTTTCCTATAAAAATAATATTAAAAAAGAAATGAAGATTCCATCAAGAATATGATATGAAACATTTATACATTATATGATCATGAAATAACAAAATAAATAGTTCTAAATAGAAATAAGGAAAACAAGGAATAAATATGCACAAAATCCATATTAGAAATAAATATAATCTAAACTAAAACCAAAGATACAATAGGAAGCTAAGCTGTTTGATATAACTATGACACAAAATAAAAACTAGAATAAAAAAACAGATCTACATGTGACTCCAAGTCATGATCCATCCTCAAGACCAACAAGACCACTCCACAATCAATAGAAATCCATAACCTGAACCACTAATATAGAAACATGGTCTAAAAACACTGATTGGTGTAATTTAGGAGTGATCATATAAATAGAAGTAATATTTCACTAAATATTCCATGCATTTCCTTTTTCAAAACATTTTAGGAACACTAGTTTGAAATATAGTAATTAAATATATATATTTTCATCATTTGGGGAAATACAGCTTGTGACCATTTTCCAAAACCTCCTCTAGAATCCAAAAAATCTTAAGAGACATTAAAAATTCCATAAAATAATTCATTTAAAACTTAACTTTGAAAACCTCTTTTCTAAAACCATTTATTTAAAACTACCAAATAATGGAGAAAATGTTAATTAAAGAAGCATTTAAGTGAATAACTAAACCAAAACATAAATTCCAGAATTTTATCACCCTATGATTAAATTAAGTACCTATATAATTATGTATTTTATGTATTTATAGTTTTTGGATGAATTTTGGGAAGGCTTGGAGGACTTTTGGAATGTTTTGGAGGCTTTTTTAGAGGTGCACGGTTAGTAAAAACTGTGCAACTCCTACTATAAGGACCCGACCTTATTACATTACATAATCTTGAATTTAGTCAAGAATTCACTTCCTTTCACATTGAGGATATTTTCAAGTTTAGAGTGTTAGAGAATTGGGACATGATACATTCATAAAATTACACATTATTACAGAGTGGATGCCATAAAAACAGTATTCATTTCTTGAAAAATATAAAACTTTTCACATAAAACACGATTTCTTTGACTAATCTTCAAACATTAAACATGGCTTCCTTCTTTGTCTTACACATCCTTATAAACTGTGAAAATAATTTAAAAACTTGGGATGAGAACAAAAATCTCAGTAAAGGATATAAAAAGAATGAAAGAACACATTAGTCCATGAACACTTGTAATGTATGAAATCATTTTCAAAATACATGCATGTCACCCATATATACTTACTTCATGAAACATGAGATTTACATAAGATCCACACACAAAATGAGAACATAAATATAATCATAAAGGTATCTTGGGAAATTACTTTTGATGTAGCTCTATTTTTGCATAGTTTTTCCACATCTTTTTAATTAATTTTCAATGATTTATTAATTATTTAATCACTTTATACTAAATAATTGTACTTTTGTATTTTTATAATTAAATTTGTTAATTAATAAATTTTTATAATTAATTATGTATTTTTAGTCTATAAAATAATAATTTTATTCTTACTTTACTTTTCTAATTTAATTATTTCTTAATTAGTTTGGTTAATTAAAATCTGCTTGACTTTTTAGTAAATTAACATTTTTATAAACAACTATTTAATCATTGTATTACTATTTAGACTTCATTTTAATATTTTATTCTTTAATATGGCTTAATTAAAATATGTCAACTTCATTAATTAATATGTTTAATTATCCTGCTAATTAATTAAGTTAAGAGTTTTAGTTTTAATTAAATTAAATAGTTTCCTTTTAACTTTAGGTATTCACTTAGTTATTTAATTAATTAATTAAGAGTTTTAAAACATTAATTATTTAATCCTAAGTATGCAGTTAAACTATGAAGTCACTAATTTTTGTTTTTAGTCTACCAGTGAGGTAGACAAGAGCCATCGGTGACCTATTGGGTCATCGATGTTATCCTTTATCATTCGTTGCAACCCTGTAATTAATTTATATTGTAATTTTAATTTAAGTATTATATCATCTTAGTTTATTAATCATCTAGTTCTTAATTTAAGTGTTGTTAATTAATAATTTTTTCTGTAATTTTAAAAGTCTAAAGTTTAATAAAAATCCTGTTTTAAATTTATGGTGTTTAGATTTCTTTTAATTAATTATTTTCAATCTTTTTATTTAGTTTACTTAAGTTTTAATTTTAAGTTCAATTTATGCGTTTTTAATTTTTGAATTTCACAGTTATTTATTAATTTTTGTTCTAACAGTGACCCTTCTATTTAGTTTTAACCAGTGAACTTTTATCCCCAACTGTGAGCATTATTTTTCGCTTTCAGTAACCTTAATTTTAAAGTATCAGTGACCTTTTATTTCAGCCTATCAGTGACCTTTAATTTTTGTACCGATGAATTTGTTTTTTTTTATCTACAACAATGACCCGTAGGTACCCAGCCCACCGGTGACTTGTTTATTTTTACCTAATGGTTATTATTCAATCTACCGGTGACTTTTTAGCCCAACGGTGCCCTTTTTATTTTTTCTCTACCGGTAACCTTTTATTTTTGTCTATCGGTGACCCCCACGTCGCTGCTCCTCTCTTCTTTATTTTTTTCAACTAACAGTGACCTTTGCCCTTTGTTTTTTTAACCAACTGTGACCATTTATTTTAAGTCTAACAGTGACCTTGCGCCCCTGCACCTCACTGTTACACCCCTCCATCTCATTGTTACTCCCTTGCACCTCACGGTTAGGTGTCTTCCACAAACCACTCGCACTGATGCCTTTTTCCTTCATCAATAGATACCCCATGCAGATCTTTATCACTTGAATCCAAACTTCACAAACCAGATTTAGAATAAAACCAGACATAGACCACTTCTAGATTTAACGCAGAGACACCAATTTCAAATTGAAATCCAACCCCTGTAATCACCTTGAAGTAGCTCGATTTTAATCATGTTCTTGCTGGAATCTTGAATCCACCAAGGGTCGCCGCCATCATAAACTGATGCTTGAGAAGACCTGTGTCTCTAGCGATGGTTGTTTAGAAGATGAAGAATCAGACACTGCATCTAAGATTCAAATCTGGAAACTATCATTCCATGTTTCTTGCTAGAAGGTTGTGTTGAAATCAAGCTAAGTCGCTGTGGAACCATTATCGTACCTCATCCAGGTCGACTCGAAGTCGCGTCTCTGATTTAAGTCGACGACGTCATGATGGTGAAGGGTCGGTTGTCACCACTGAGATACGCTAAATAGGAAGTCTTTATTCGCTATACTGGATTTGTATAGGGGAGCCTCTAAATCCACCTTGCTATGCAGGATATGACCACCGCTGTGTAGTTGAACCGAACCATAGGCTGTTGTGTCGCACTGTGTGCCGCTGTGAACTGCGCTGCCACTGCTACAAGAAATGAAGGATGAGGTAGAGTCGATCCGTGATGTTGCTTAGAAGATGTTGCACCGCACTAGAAGAGTAACTAATCTGTGGAGATCCGCTTGAACCTTATCCCCTTCTCTGGTTGCGCACCGTGGAAGAGATAAAGAGGGGGAGAATAAATGTTTAAAAAACATAACTTAAACTAAAAACTAAAACTTAAATAAAATTTTAAAATAAAATAATTATAGAACTTAAATATTAAATAGTAAAAATTATTAATTGAAATTTCAAAAAAAATAAATCATTTACTAAATTAACTATTTATAATTTATAAAAACTAAAATAATTAATAACAAGTTATAAATTAATATATTTACTTAAATATAATTATAACAATTAAAATAAATTTATTTAAGCAACTAAAGTTAACTTTAATAATACTAATTAATCAATTACTCAATTAATTAATAACATTAAATTAAACAATAATCAAATAAATTATTAAATTAATAATAACAACCTATAAAATTTATTAAACTAATCTGTTTAACTAATTGATACATTAATATTTAATACCCAACTTTTATAATTAAATAATAGTATTTATATTTATAACCTAAATCATTTAATTAAATAATAATATTTTATTAAAAATGTTAATTAAATAACTTATTTATTTAATTCTAATTTATAAACTTTATAATTATTTTTAAGATTCCTTAATTAACTAATGACTATATTATTTTTTTAAACATTCTTCATGTTTTTAACTATTCTGTTTTTCTATTTCTTGTGCAGGTTCATACCAAGGTCGAAAACAAGTCCAGGTGCATATAACTAACTCAACATGAGTTAGTTACGAAGGAAAAACTAGTGTGACGTGCCAGTCGTGAGAAAACGCATGTGTGCGGTGCACACATGAAGGACACTTTAAGTCGGTGGAAACCGACCGGTGACATGCAGTAGAAGACAGAGGATACAAAAATAGAGTAGCAACATAATCTGGGGGGATTCCTGACATTCATTGGAGAGAACCATCGAAAGAATCCCGTTATGAGAGAGGTAGTGCAGAGGGAGACTCTGGAACCACTTCCTAGAGCTGGAGGAGTTCTGGAGCAGAGCATTATTATGGGAGTTTATCTTTCATTTTAATTCTAGTATCGATACTCTGTTTTAGTATGATACGAGTTGTTTTATTGATAATAAAGATGATGTTAGGATAAATCATATAGTTCTGGGATAGATTGAAGTTCAACTGGTTATCTTCTAATTCTCTTTTCACTTAATCATTTTGATGATTTCAGTATTGATCGGTGAGATCAACACTGATTTCATCCATTTCCTTATACCATCAGAATTTAATTTTCAAGATTTCACAGTCATTTGGTTAGATTTATTGTGGAAACACTTTTCAAAAGATAATAGATTCAAAAGACTTCAAGACTTATGGTGAGTTCGTATTGCGGTCATTTCTTGAATAGTTCACAGTTGATTAATTTTGGAGTGGCGAACTGATAAATTGGTTAGCTTGTGTGACTCAACTCCTGGCGAGGGAGGTGAGTCATTCTCTTTTAAGTTTTACTCTGAAACAACCTTTAAGTGAATCTGAATACCTTTTAAACCAGTAGAATGAAGATTTTTCCCCGAGCGTTTTAATAGATTGTTCTTTTATCAGCGTACTACATCTATGTGACTCCATGTTTTCAATTGTCTCTAGCTTCAATTTAGATTAGATACATTCTTTGAAGTATTCTGTCACTTTAATTCTTTATAAAAAGAAAAAAAATAGAGTATCCACTCCACTGCAGACAACAGTGGAGTTTTTGAAGTTTTTTTGAAGAATAGTGGTCAGAATTGCCTTCCCCGTGGGTTCGACCCTACTTGCCACATATACAGTAGTTAGTAGGATTATAAATTTTAAACTTTGACTGACTTCAACGATGGTTCAGGTAAAGTTTTTGGCACCGTTTCTGGGGAACGCATGAGTCATTTATCTAAAAAAAACTAAAACAAGTATATAAAAATCTTAAAAAAAATTAAAAAATTTGAAAATTGTAAAAAAAAAATATGTTTCACTTATTACTGAACTGTTAATGTTTTTCTTTATAGTTGTTCTATTTGAATTTTTGATCTAATTTTTATGAGCACAAGACACTCTGTTGTTAGTCTAGAGCCACTGAACTTAGAAATATACAAACATCTCACTGCTCTAAGGAAGAAGAACAAAACTGAAATGGAAAACTTAGATAATAGAGTTCCTGATAACAAATTTCAAAACCATCCAGAACTCATAGAAGAAAATTAAAGGCCTAAGATGAGGGAGTTTCAACTTCCTCAAGTTTCAAGCAATCCATCATCCATTAGGTTATATCCTAGAGCCATAAATTATGAATTGAAACAGTCATATATTTCACTGTTGCCTTCTTTTAATGTATTGTCTAATGAGGACTCTCTGGCCTTCATTAGAGACTTCTGGAATACTGTGTAGCAATTACCTCTTCTAGGAATCACAGAAAATGAACTTAGAATGATATTTTTTCCCTTTTGTCTTAAAGGGAATGCTAGAAATTGGTTTCTGAGTCTAGATGAGATCATTTTCAAAAACTAGAATCAAGTTTATAATTCTTTCATAATGAAATTCCATCCCCAAAGATTAAAAGGTGAACTTAGAACTAAGATAAATAGTTTTAATCAAGGGGATGGAGAAGCTTTTTTTAAAGCTTGGGATAGATTCAGGGATCTGCTTAGGCAGTGTCCCCATCATCAACTCTCATCTCACCTTCTCATGGATACTTTCTATGAAGGGATTTCCTCCTCTGGATAGAATCTAGTTGACCAAGCTTTTGGGGGTAATTACAATGATAAAACAGATGAAGAACTTAGATAAATTTTTAATAACCTTGCACTAAATTCACAACATAAAAATTCAAGAAGGAAAAGAGTAAATAGAAATGTTAATTCAAGCACTGGTTCAATGAATGAAACTCAAGATCAACTGGCTAAAATCACCAAACAAATTCAATCCTTAATGAACCAGAACTAAAAACAAATTTTTAACCAACTAGCTATCAAAATACCAACCAATCTTTAAGGGAATAGTGTGTCCAGTGTGGTATGTTTGGGCATACAGAAAACTTCTGTGCTAATTTTGATATGCCAACCCAACAACAAGAAAACTAAAACTTTGTCAACTATGGTCCTAGAATTCCTCCTAAAGAAGATCCATTTTCAAATAATTACAATCAATTTTATAGGAACCACCCTAATCTATCCTGGAAAGATCAAGGCTTAATTAAACAATCCACGACCCCTAATTACTCTAATCAACCAAGACCAAATTTTCAGAATCAACAAAGGGGCGAGTCTTCAAATGTAAAAGGAACCAATGATAATCAAATGTCTTCTAAGCTTGATCTAATCTTGAATCATCTTAACAAACATCAAAATCAATATGAGTTATATAAAATGAAAACTGATGTGAGAATGAAAAACATGGAAACACAACTTGGTCAACTTGCTAGGGATTTTTCATCTAGGGAAAAAGGTGGACTTCCTAGTACCACTGAACTTAATCCTAGAGAGAATGCTATGGATGTTGTCACAAGAAGTGGGCTTAATACCCAAATTTTTTCTGAAAAACTCATTGAAAATGACCAAAATTAAAATCTACTTCAATCTAGAAATAAAAATCTGCTTTGTCCACATGCTGGAAATTCACAGAAAAGTCATAAAAATGATCAGAATCTGAATTTATCATTTGAAACTCAAGCTAAAACTTCATCTAAAAATCAAAAGAATGATGGAAAAGAAAACGTTTAGGAAGAGGTGAGGGATATACCTACTGTCCTTAAAAAATTTTCCCCACCCATCCCTTTCCCTGAGAAGCTGAAACATCAAAGTAACACCGAGGTTGAACTTCTTCAGTTCCTTGGTCTCCTTTCCAAACTTCAAGTAAACATTCCATTCATTCAATCCTTAATTAAAATCCCATCTTATTTGAAATCTCTTAAGAAAATTGTTTCAAACAAAAAGACCCTGGAAGAATTTTCTACTTATAGCCTCACTGAAGAGTGCAGTGCTGTACTCCAAAAGAAAATACCACCTAAACTGAATGACCCTGGTAGTTTTGTCATACCTTGAACACTAGGAAACTCTTATTAGCTTAACTATTTGTGTGATTTAGGTGCTAGTATTAATCTGATCACATACTCACTATTTCAACAGTTGAGGTTGGGTGACCTTCAACCCACCAGAGTAATACTATAGTTAGCTGATAGATCATTCCCTCATCTTGTGGGTAGGGTATATGATTTTCTAGTTGGGGTTGGGAAGCTATTTCTGCCTATATACTTTTTAGTCTTAGACATAGAGTGTGATCAATAGGTGCCCATCATATTGGGTAGGCCCTTCTTGGACACAGGTGGTGTTTTTATTGATGTTTCTAAGGGTCAGTTAATTTTTAAAATTAGAGAACAACAAGAAGAGTTCAATGTGTTTAAAAATGTTAAAGGACCAACTTTTTCTGAAAACTGTTCAATGGTAGAGTCCTTAGAGAATTAGAACTCAATTAGAAACTCTGATGAATCTAAAAATCAATTCTCTAATGAATAAAATAATTGTGAATCTAAAAATCCTGTTGAATATGTTTTAGAAGTTGGAAATTTTGCTCAAACACCCAATCTGGAAAATTTTCCAGAACTGGACAACTGTCCAGTTTCTGCTGTAGAAGGGTCCTCTATTTCTGAACTTCAGATCTTTTTGATTGAATTTGAGGGTGTTTTTGTTAACACCAACCTTGCTGAAAATTTTGATGATATTGAGGGATAACTTTTAAGACAACTATATGATTCTTCTTTGATAAAATTTTTAAATACCGATCTGTAAAATCTGGACAGTGTACTGCCCACTTTGGACAGTATCACTGTTACTTATGAATCTGAGCAGGAAATTGAAAATCTTTCATCTTTCAAAACTTCTTACAAGAGATATGTTGAAGATCTTGGTCCTCCTAGTCCTAAGAGTCTTTCTTCTAGTGTAGAACCACCCACTCTTGAACTGAAACCAATCCCTTCCCATCTTAAATATTCATTTCTGGGTGAGAACTCCACTTTGCCTGTTATAATTTCTTCTGAACTTAATTAAAATCAAGAAGAAATATTGTTAAATGTTTTGAAGAAGTTTAAATCTGACATAGGCTAGAAAATAACTGATATAAAGGGTATTAGTCCCTCATTTTGTATGCATAAAATACCTATGGAGCCTGACCATAAGCCTAGGGTAGAGTGTCAATGAAGGTTGAATCCAAACATGAAAGAAGTTGTGAGAGAGGAAGTGATTAAGTTGCTGGACACTAGAATGATATATCCCATTTTTTATAGTGCTTGGGTCAGCCCTGTCCAGGTTATCCCCAATAATGGAGGTTTCACTGTAGTTAAAAATGAAAAAAATGAAGAATTCCAAGTTAGGAAAGCCACAAAATAGAGAGTCTGTATAGATTATAGGAAGCTTAATTCAGCCACTAGGAAGGACCATTTTCCAATGCCCTTCTTGGATCAAATGCTTGAGAGGCTTGCTGGAAATGATTTTTTCTATTTTCTGGATGAGTATTCTTGTTACAACTAGATTCCTATTGATCCAGAGGATTAGGAAAAGACTACTTTCACATGCCCCTTTAGGACATTTTCCTACAGGCATATTCCCTTTGGGTTGTTTGGATCTCCATCCACCTTTCAAAGGTGTATGGTGGCTATCTTTTCAGATATTATTGAGAGAATTATTGAGGTTTTCATGGATTATTTCTCCATTATGGGTATCACTTTCGATACTTATCTTAGAAATATTGAGTTAGTCTTAGAGAGATGCATTGAAACCAACCTTGTTCTTAATTGGGATAAATGTCAATTCATGGTCACAGAAGGTATAGTGATTGGTCATAAGGTGTCCAAGAGAGGTCTAGAATTTTATACTGCTAAGATTGATTTTATTCAAAAACTGCCACCTCCTAAAAATGTTAAAGGTGTTAGAAGTTTCCTAGGGCATGCCGGTTTCTACTGGATATTCATAAAATATTTTTCTAAAATAACTAATCCCTTGTGTTCTTTGCTGGTCAAGGATGAACCTTTCAATTTTGATGAAAACTCTTTGAAATCATTTAATTTTCTTAAAGAGAAACTCACTACATCACCCATTATCACAACACCTGACTGGAAACTACCTTTTGAACTTATGTGTGATGATAGTGATATGGCTGTAGGTTCTTTCCTTGTATAGAGGAAAGATAGGAAGTTACATGTGGTGTATTATGCTAGTAGACAGCTAGATGATGCCCAAAAAAATTACACCACCACCGAAAAAGAATTGCTAGCTATTGTTTTTTCTCTAGATAAGTTTAGACAGTACTTGTTAGGTTCCAAAGTCATCATTTTCACTGATCATTCTGCTTTAAAGTATTTGATGTCTAATAAAGAAACTAAACCCAGGCTGATTAGATGGATACTATTGCTACAAGAGTTTGATTTAGAGATTAGGGATAAGAAGGGAGATGAAAATTTAGTTGCTGACCACCTTTCTAGGCTTCCTCTTACTCAATCTAAATATGAAGATCCTCGGGAGATTAACTCTTCCTTTCCTGATGAAAAGTTGTTTACTGTTTCTATCAGGCAATCTTTTTGGTTCGCAGATTTTGCTAACTTCTTCGCAGCAGGTGTCTTTCCCAAAAAGTATGTCCAATAATCAAAGAAAGAAATTCATTTCTGAACTTAAGTACTATCTTTGGGATGATCCCATGTTGTTTAGGATATGTGATGATGGTATCCTTAGGAGGTGTGTTCCTGAGGAAGATATGTTTCCTATCTTAGAAATTTGTCACTCCTCACCTTGGGGAGGTCACCATGGTGGTGAAAGAACTGCTCAGAAATTTTTACAATCTAGTTTCTATTGGCCTACTCTTTTTAAGGATTCTAGAAGTTTTGTGGTTGGTTGTGACAGATGTCAGAGGCAAGGAAATGTGGGTTGGAAGCAAGAGTTACCCCAAAAAGGAATTCTAGAAGTTGAAATTTTTTATGTCTGAGGTTTAGATTTCATGGGTCCATTTCCATCATCTCATGGGAATGAGTATATTCTTATTGTTGTTGACTATGTTTCAAAATGGGTTGAGGCTGTGGCACTGCCCAAAAATCAATCCAATTCTGTAATAAAATTTGTTAAGAAGAACATCTTTACAAGATTTGGAGTCCCAATATCTTTTATCACTGATAGTGGAACACATTTTTAGAATTATAAATTTAAAGATTTCAGGAAAAAATATGGTTGTGTTCATAAAACTGTTACTCCTTATCATCCACAGTCCAATGGACATGTGGAAATCGCAAATAGGGAACTAAAACAGATACTTGAGAAAATTGTGTTAAATTCAAGGAAAGATTGGTCTCTTAAATTGGATGAAGCTTTATAGGCTTATAGAACGACTTTTAAGACCCTAATAGGTATGACTCCTTACAGGCTGTTTTTTGGGAAATGTTGTCATTTACCTGTGGAGTTTCAATATAAGTCATATTGGATAGTTAAGGCTCTAAACTTTGACTTTAAGAGTGCTGGTGAAAGAATATTACTTGAGCTGAGTGAACTTGATAAGATTAGGAGAGATAGTTATGATAATTTAATAATTTATAAAGAGAGGACTAAAATATTTCATGATTCTATCATTCAAAACAAGGAATTCAAAATCGGACAGAAGGTTCTTCTTTTTAACTCTAGACTTAAACGTTTTCCTAGAAAGCTAAAGTCCAAGTGGTCTAGACCTTTTACTATAGTGAGAGTGATGAATAATGGATCTGCAGAAATTATAGGTGAAGAGAATAAACCCATGTTGGTTAATGGGAAGAGAGTGAAACTTTATTTTTAGGGACAACCAAAGGGCTTGGCTTCCTTCACAGTGCTTGAAAACTGATCTTGAATAAAGTATGGCTGAAGACTTTAAAACTTAGTGTTGCATGGGAGGAAACCCATGGTTCTTTTTGTCTTTATGTTGTTTCTTTTTAACCTTGAATAAAGTGTTGCTTCTATGCTCTGTTTTTGTGAAATACATGTTACTTCTTGTTCTTTGTCTCTTGGTTCTGTCTTAGGATGTTGCTGCTTATGTCAATAAAGGAGTGGAATTCACATTCTGGAGGTAAATTGACAAATATATTCAGGGAAGTACTCAACTCATAATTTTTTAATTTATTATTTTGTACCTTAATACTTTAGGAAAAACTTTGATGCGTGTCTTTCTTGTCTGGAAAATTCTGCTTGTAGAAAATTCTTCTACATGTGTACTAAAATTTCTATTTCATGGATTGAACTATATAAAATTCCTCTACATGCCTTGCTACAGAAATATAAAAAATTCTTCATATATTTTAAATTATTCTTATATTGGAATGAAAGTCTGCTTGTATAAAAATTTGCATGTGCCTATTGCTTTGAGCTGAAATTCATTGTTTATTAAATCTTCATTGTTATAAACTAAGTGTGGGGGGTACATGCTTGCTGGTTGTTGTGTTTTTCATTAAAATGGTTTTGCTAAGGGGTGTTAGCATGCATTTTTCTGTTATATTGAACATTCATTTGAACCAAAAATTTCAGATTGCTACACCCTATCCACTCTGCACCCATAAGTTGCATGCCATGTTTGGACATTAATGGAAAATCTGTGTCATTATAATTAAATGATAATGCATGTACTTCCTTGTGAACCTGCTGATAAGTTATTCATTGTGGAATACAATATTCTTGAACTTCAAAGAGACCCTTTATACATGTCATAAATCTACTAAATTGAAAATCTGTTTTGAAATTTAATGTTTAATTGTTCTTCTCTATATTTGGAAGTCAACTTTGGGGACAAAGTTGGGTTTTAAGTGTGGGGGAGGGGGTCAATTATTAACTATGCTAAACTATTCTTAATTTAAATCCCATCAATTCCCACTTCACTTCAATATTTTTGTAAAAAAATGGTTAAATTTTTCAAAATTATTTTAAAATTTTAGGCTTTACACTTTACTCTAATGAGTCTTGCCTAAGGAAGGTGACTTTCTAGTAGTTAAGGACTGCTTTGAATCTTAAATTAATGAGTTTGTATGATTTTTGAGTGATCATACTTAGTGATTTTATGGAAATTTGGTTTAGGAACTACTTCTGAAAGTGATTTGGGTTGCATGTTTGTGGAGTTATGATCATAACCCTTGGAACTTGATGTTTGATTTTGATTCTAGGGAACTTATTGTATTTTAATTATTAAAGTAATCATCTTAATGGGATAATGGAAATGATTTTTATATAAACCTTTTGAATCTGGAGTAATTTGGGCATCTGGGATCCCACGGTGAGTCTCTGAGACCCTAGATACTGGGTGTGTTTCTGTTAACTTTAAGCCCTTTGTTCACCTTGAATAAGTTCATTGCACAGTGCTTATCACATGATACATGGCTTGGGAAAAATAAAATAAAGTGTCTAGGGTCAAAAATGAGTTCATTAAGGTGAGGGTAATAATGAACGCCAAATGAAGAAGGGGTCAACTGGTTTATATGGGAGTCATTTAGGTTGTTTCATTAAGGTGATTCACAAAAAAAATATTTATTTTTGGACCTTAAGATTGAGTCAAAGTACATGGTTCCTTTGGTTAAGTTTTAATTCCACATAAATTTTACCTCTTGTCACCCTTGGAATTTGTACTTAAACTTGGATTGAAATTAGTCACTAAGTAGTATCACTTATGAGGAATGACACTTTCATTTCTTGATGATTCATTTCTCTCCTGACTACCCATGATAATTTGATTATTGGCAAGGATTTATTTTAGTAGTTCATTTTCTAAAAGCCTATTGACAATTTAGCCCTCTGTTTTAAGTGTTGGACATGTTACAATTTGAGCTGAATCTTTAAATACTACAATATGTTTTTAAATGATAATAAAACATGGATTGTTTGAGGACAAACAATGCTTAAGTGTGGGGGAATTCAATGCGGCTCTATTTTTTCATAGTTTTGCCACATCTTTTTACTTAATTTTTAATGATTTAGTTAATTATTTAATCACTTTATACTAAATAATTGTACTTTTGTATTTTTATAATTAAATTTGTTAATTAATCAATTTTTATAATTAATTATGTATTTTTAGTCTTTAAAATAATAATTTTATTCTTACTTTACTTTTCTAATTTAATTATTTCTTAATTAGTTTGGTTAATTAAAATCTGGTTGACTTTTTAGTAAATTAACATTTTTATAAACAACTATTTAATCATTGTATTACTATTTAGACTTTATTTTAATATTTTATTCTTTAATATGGATTAATTAAAATATATCAACTTCATTAATTAATATGTTTAATCATCCTGCTAATTAATTAAGTTAAGAGTTTTAGTTTTAAGTAAATTAAATAGATTGCTTTTAACTTTAGGTATTCACTTAGTTATTTAATTAATTAATTAAGAGTTTTAAAACATTAATTATTTAATCCTAAGTATGCAGTTAAACTATGAAGTCACTATTTTTTTAGTCTAGCAGTGAGGTAGACAAGAGCCATCAGTGACCTATTGGGTCACTGATTCTATCCTTTATCATTCACCGATACCCTGTAATTAATTTATATAGTAATTTTAATTTAAGTCTTATATCATCTTAGTTTATTAATCGTATAGTTCTTAATTTAAGTGTTGTTAATTAATAATTTTTTCTATAATTTTAAAAGTCTAAAGTTTAATAAAAAACATGTTTTGAATTTATGGTGTTTATCTTTTTTAATTAATTATTTTCAATCTTTTTATTTAGTTTACTTATGTTTTAATTTTAAGTTCAATTTATGCGTTTTTAATTTTTGAAGGTCACCATTAATTATTAATTTTTGTTCTAACAGTGACCCTTATATTTAGTTTTAATCAATGACCGTTTTATCCCCAACTGTGAGTATTATTTTGTGCTTTCAGTAACCTTAATTTTTTAGTATCAGTGACCTTTTATTTCATCATATTAGTGACCTTTAATTTTTGTACCGATGACTTTGTTTTTTTATCTGCAATAGTGACCCGTAGGTACCCAGCCCACCGGTGACCTCTTTATTTTTACCTAACGGTGACTATTCAGTCTACCAGTGAATTTTTATCCCAACAATGCCCTTTTTATTTTTTTCTCTACCGGTAACCTTTTATTTTTGTCTATCGGTGACCCCCACGCCGGTGCTCCTCTCTTCTTTATTTTTTTCAACTAAAAGTGACATTTTCCTTTTGTTTTTTTAACCAACTGTGACCTTTTATTTTAAGTCTAACAGTGACCTTGCACCCCTGCACCTCACTGTTGCGCCCCACCATCTCACTGTTACTCCCTTGCACCTCATTGTTAGTTATTTTCCACAAACCACTCACACTGATGCCTTTTTCCTTCATCTTTCGATACCCCCTACAGATCTTTATCACTTGAATCCAAACTTCACAAACCAGATTCAAAATCAAACCAAACACAAACCACTTTCAGATTTAACACAGAGACACTAATTTCAAATTGAAATCCAACCCCTGTAATCACCTTGAAGTAGATCGATTTTAATCATGTTCTTGCTGGAATATTGAATCCACCAAGGGCTGTCACCATCATAAACCGATGCTTGATAAGACCTACGTCACCAGCGATGGTTGTTTCGAAGATGAAGAATTGGACACCACATATTAGATTCAAATCTAGAAACTATCATGCCATGTTTCTTGCAAGAAGCTTGTGTTGAAATCAAGCTATGCCGTTGTGGAACCATTATCGTACCTCATCCAGGTCGACTTGAAGCAGCGTCTCTTATTTAAGTCAATGACTTCATGATGGTAAAGGGTCGGTTGTCACTATTGAGATACGCTGAAGAGGATGTCTTTATTTGCTATACTATATTTGTATAGGGAAGCCGCTAAAGACACCTTGCTATGCAGGATATGACCACCGCTATGTAGCTACAGCCGAACCAGAGGCTGTTGTGTCGCGCTGTGTGCCATTGTGAACCGCGCCGCTGCTGCTACGAGAATTGAAAGATGAGGCCGAGCCGAACTGCACTGCTGCTTGGAGGATGTCGCACCACGCTAGAGGAGGAACTAATTTGTGGATATCTACTTGAACCCTATCCCCTTCTCTGGTTGTGCACCGTGGAAGAGATAAAGAGGGGGGGGGGGAAGAATAAATGTTTAAAAAAATAACTTAAACTAAAAACTAAAACTTAAATAAAATTTAAAAAATAATAATTATAGAACATAAATATTAAATATTAAAATTTATTAATTCAAATTTCAAAAAAAAATCATTTACTAAATTAACTATTTATAATTTATAAAAACTAAAATAATTAATAACAAGTCATAAATTAAAATATTTACTTAAATATAATTATAACAACTAAAATAAATTTATTTAAGCAACTAAAGTTAACTTTAATAATATTAATTAATCAATTACTCAATTAATTAATAACATTAAAGTAAACAATAATCAAATAAATTATTAAATTAATAGTAACAACCTATAAAATTTATTAAACTAATCTGTTTAACTAATTGATACATTAATATTTAATACCTAACTTTTATAATTAAATAATATTAGTTAGATTTATAACCAAAATCATTTAATTCAATAATAATATTTTATTAATATGTTGATTAAATAACTTATTAATTTAATTCTAATTTATAAACATTATAATTCTTTTTAAGATTCCTTAATTAACTAATGACTATATTATTTTTTAAAACATTCTTTGTGTTTTTAACTATTCTGTTTTTTCTCTTTCTTGTGCAGGTTCATACCAAGGTCGAAAACAAGTCCAGGTGCATACAACTAACTCAGCAGGAGTTAGTTACGAAGACAAAACTAGAGCGACGTGCTAGTCGTGAGAAAACGCACGTGTGCGGTGCACACATGAAGGACACTTTAAGTCGGTGGAAACCGACCGGTGACATGCAGCAGATGACGGAGGATACAAAAACAGAGCAGCAACATAATCTGGGTGGATTCGTAACATTCAATGGAGAGCACCATTAGAAGAATCTAGTTCTGAAAGAGGTAGTGCAGAGGGAGACTCTCGAACCACTTCCTGGAGATGGAGGAGTTATGGAGCAGAACATTATTACGGGAGTTTATCTTTAATTTTAATTCTAGTATCAGTACTCTATTTTAGTATGATACGAGTTGTTGTATTGATAATAAAGATTATTTTAAGCTAAATCATATAGTTCAGAGATAGATTGAAGTTCCACTGGTTATCTTCTAATTCTCTTTTCACTTAATCATTCTGAGGATTTTAGTATTGATCAGCGAGATCAACACTGAGTTCATCCATTTTCTTGTACCATCAGAATTTAATTTTCAAGATTTCATAGTCAGTTGGTGAGATTTTATGTGGAATCACTTTTCAAAAGATAATAGATTCAAAATACTTCAAGACTTACGGTGAGTTTGTCTTGCGGTCATTTCTTGAATAGTTCACAGTTGATTAATTTTGGAGTGGCGAACTATTAAATTGGTTGGCTTGTGTGACTCAACTTCTTTCAAGGGAGGTGAGTCAGTATCTTTTAAGTGGTACTCTGTAACAACCTATAAGTTAATCGGAATACCTTTAAAACCAGTAGAATGAATATTTTTCCCCAAGCGTTTTAATAGATTGTTCTTTTATCAGCATACTATATCTCTGTGACTTCATTTTTTCGATTGCCTCTAGCTTCAATTTAGTTTAGATACATGCTTTGAAGTATTTTTTCACTTTACTGCTTTATAAAAAAAATAGAGTATCCACTCCAATGCAGACAACAGTGGAGCTTTTGAAGTTTTTTTTGAAGAATAGTGGTCAGAATTTCCTTCCCTGTGGGTTCGACCCTGCTTTCCACATATACAGTAGTTAGTAGGATTATAAATTTTAAACTTTTACTGACTTCAAAGATGGTTCAGGTCAACTTACATGATCTTGTAACCCTCTCGGCTACCTTATAATTTGTAACCCGCATGGCTACCTTACAATTTGTGTAACCATCGCAGTTACACTTGGAGTAACTATACGGACGATCTCCAACTTACACATACCCAATGAATTGGAGAGAGATATAGGTCCCACCCTTCATCATAAAAAATTCCCAAGAACCAGAATATAATTATACAACATGAATAATTTCATAAAAACATTGCTTTTTAATTTTGTAAAATAGAATTTTAAAAGAGGATTTTAAAAGAAAACCCCTTTATAAATATTATATAATTAAATTGAGAATTAATTGAGTGATAGAATATGTATATACATTGTAAATACATATAAATAAACATAATATAAACATAATTCATCACACAAACATTTTTAATACAATACAAATAATGAATTAGAGAGTTAACCCAAATAATGGAAATCGGGTTAAGAATTCCATTACCTCGGGTTTGTATTACTTAAAACTTGTTTAAAACTTCTGTATAATGGTTAAAAGTGTGTTATTAATATCTTACAGAAACATATAAATCTTTATAATACCTTATATTATCATTTAATTACATCATTTCACCCTTTAATTGTTAGTATTTTGTTCCTTGCTCTGTTTTTGGGTGAGTTCTTTACATGATTTCCATGATTGGTTCATGATGGTTGTTCTTGTCGATTGGAAGTGAAAATCCAAAATTGGAATGGAGTAGTATTTATATATTTCCAAAATCATAAATTATACCATTTATAATTTTTAATTCTTACATTAGGATGATTCATAAGTTAAAACATTAATGATGTTCGTTTATATCATTTTAGTGGTTTTTTTATAATAATGACCTCATTTTGTTTTATAAATTAAAATCATGTGTAAAAAACAATTACAGAATCATGTATGATACATAATAAATATATTATAACCTTTTTAAACCATAAAAATAGTTTCATGACCATCCTTGAAGGAATTAAATAAAATTGAAATCACATCATCCACGATGTCGGTAATTCAACACATCACGGACGATGTTTTTAATTCCTTGAATAAGAGGGGGAGGAGAATAAGATTTATGATGAACATGATAACATATAGAATATAAAAGATTCTTGATATTTCATTCCTATTGGATAAGAGGTAGTGAGGAAAGAAGAAGAAAGAAACTCAAAATAAAAGAAAAATTGAGAAATCTCTCACGAAAATTCGGCAACCTAACAGCGTCGCTTAAAATTTCATAAATTAGTTTGATGAGATAAAGGGGGTATATCATCACTCTTACATAATATGGGAATTAAGGATGATATGGAATGAAATATCCCAACATAATCTAAATGGAATGAAAAATAATAACATAAAATGAAAGAAAAGAAAAATATAAAAGAGGATGTTTACCTCTTGATCTCTCCTCCTTGAGATCCTTCTTAAGGCCTTTGGTTTTGGCCTTTTGGTGAGACCATAAGATCTAGGACGTGGGTAATAGCCTTGGGAGGAGTGTTGAGCTAAACTTAGGTAAGGATCAAGGCTTGAGAGGTGTGGGAGTAAGAGGGGAATGGGGGTGGTATTTATAGTGGAGGAGAGGGGGTACTTTTCATTATTTTGATCATTATTACAATATTTGTACTCAAGACTATGAATAATATTAATTAATGTGACCCAAAATAGTAATAATGGAATTTGAGTTCGAACCAAGTTTCCTTACATCACTTATTATGTCATAAATAGTGTATTTTACTGATAATTTTAATATACGGTATTTTACTGTATTTCACTATTCATCGAAAATTCAAGAATTTCAGAAAAATTAAAAAAAATCACCCTTACCATTTTTAAATGTGTATAATTCAAAAATGAACTCCATTTTTTGAAAATAAATTTCTAAATATTAATAATTTAATTTTGAAATAAAATCACACTTAATTCAAAAATTAATAATTTAAAAACTACAACTCCTTTTATATCACATTGAAAAATTAACCAAGATGTCATTATCTTCAATCCTTAAGAAAATAAAATAATAACACAATTTTCTATTCATTAGGGTCATATTACTATTCATAAGGGTATGTTACTATTCACCAAAAAACAAGTTGGTTCCATTAGACTCCAAATAACATACTAAAAGCAATTGTAGATGACCGTTTTTTAAAATTCAAAACATAGAAGTGGAAAAATTATTTTTAAAGGCTAATTATAAATATCTACTTAAAAAAATTCTTGCATTTCCATTTATTTTTGTAAAACCTTGGGGTGTTACATTATCCCCACCTTCTGGAAATTGCATTCTTGTAATTTTATTTACTTATTAAACAACTGAGGGTATTTTTACCCCATAGCATTTTCAGACTCCCATGTTGCTTCTTCTACCATGTGATTTCTCCACAAAACCTTTTCCTAGTGGATTACCTTATTTCGCAATACTTTTTTCCTTTGATCAAGGATTTGAACTAGTTTCTCTTCATAAGAAAGTTTCTCTTCTAGCTGAATTGCTTCTAGTCTCAAGACATGTGATGAATCTGGCACATAATTCCTCAACATTGAAACATGAAAAACATTGTGTACCTGAGACAAACTCGGAGGAAAAGCCACTCGGTATGCAACTGTTCCAACTTTCTCTAAGATTTTAAAAGGACCAATGAACTGCGGTCTTAGCTTCCCTTTCTTATCGAAACACATCACACTTTTCCAAGGAGATATTTTAAGGAAAACATGGTCACCTGCCTCAAAAGAGAAGTCTTTCCTTCTATTATCTGCATAACTTTTCTTCCTTCTCTGAGCTATCTTCACGTATTGCTGGATCATCTTCACTTTCTCATCCACTTCCTCTACTAATTATATCCCCATCAACTTTCTTTCATCGACTTCATCCCAAAACGCTGGAGTCTAACACTGCTTCCCATACAGTTCCTCGAAAGGTTCCATCTATATACTAGATATAAAATTTTTATTATAAGAAAACTAAACTAAAGAAATATGATGATCCTAACTTCACTGGTAGTCTATTGAACAAGCTCAAAGCATATCCTCCAAATTATGAATCGTTCGTTCTGACTGCCTATCTGATTGAGGATGAAAATATGTACTAAAATTTAACTCTATGTCCAACGACTTCTGAAGTCCCTTCCAAAAGTTAAAAGTGAACCTAGGATCCTGATCAGATACAATGGAAAGAGGAACTCCATGTAACCTGAAAATCTCCTTGAGGTACAGTCAAGAAATCTGATCCAAATACATTATATCTCGAATAGAAAGAAAATGTATAGATGTTGTCAGTTGATCAACAATAACCCAAATTGCATTGTTACCTTGAGATGTCTTAGGTAGTCCCACCACAAAGTCCATGGATACATTATCCGACTTCCACTCTGGAACTGGAAAAGGTTGAAGCATCCCCTTCAGTAACTGTCGCTCTGCTTTAACCTATTGACATGTCAAAAAATTTCATGGTAAAATCAGCAATATCTCTTTTCATTCCATCCCACCAATAATACTCCCAAAGGTCTCTATACATCTTAATACTATTAGGATGAACTGAAAATGGAGAACTATGAGATTCACACAACAAGTCTTTCTTCAACTGGGAATCACTAGGCACACACAACCTTCTTCCAAATCTTAAAACACAATCTTTATTGAAATTAAATTCTGAAAACTTACCCATTTTAACCAATTCCGACTTTTTATGTAACTCACGGTCTTTCTTCTACACTTGCTTAATTCTATCTGATAATGATGACTATGCTAAAACCTAAGAAAAAACAGATGTATTCCCTGCACCAAAAAATTTTAAGCCAAAATTTATCAAATCATTAATCAAGGGATAGTGTTCCAAACGTAACATGGTTAATGATGCATGATGTTTTCGACTCAAGGCATCCGCCACTTTGTTTGCTTTTCCTGGATGGTAATTGATCATGCAATAATAATCATTTATCAGTTCTAGCAATCTTATCTGCCTCATGTTTAATTCATTTTGAGTGAATATATACTTCAGACTTTTATGGTCATTATATATTTTACATTTGGCTCTGTATAAATGATGCCTCCAAATTTTCAAAGCAAAAAAACACAGCTGCCAATTCCAAATCATGTGTGGGATAATTTAACTTATGAGGTTTAAGTTGTCTTAAAGCATAAGAAATTACCTAATCATTCTGCACCAAAACACAACCAAGTCCCTTCAAAGAAGCATCACTATAAATGACAAACTCACCATTTCAGGAAGGCAAGGTCAAAACTGGAGCATTCACCAATCTATTCTTTAGTTCCTGAAAACAAACATCACATTATTATATCCAAATAAATTTAACCCCTTTTCATGTTAACTTAGTTATCGGGATAAATAATTGTTCAAATTTCTTAACAAGACATTGGTAATAACCTACCAACCCAAGAAAACTACAAATCTCTGTAACATTTGTGGGTCTTGTCCATTCATCAACCACTTTTGTTTTGGAAAGATCAACTTTTATTCTATCCTTATTTAAAATGTTCCTAAGAAAAGAAATCCTTTGCAACCAAAAATCACACTTCCTGAATTTTACATACAGTTTATTTTCTTTTAAGTTTTGTAAAACAACCCTTAAATGATTTTCATGCTCCTATTTATTTTTAGAAAATACAAGAATGTCATCAATAAAAACAACCACAAAATTATCCAAGAACTCATGAAATACTCTATTCATAAGATTCATGAATACAGAAGGTACATTAGTTAACCTAAATGGAATAGTAATAAATTCATAATGACCATATCTAGTATGAAATGCTATTTTAGGGATTTCATCCTCCTTCACCTTTAGCTGATGGTATTTAAATCTCAAGTCAGTCTTGGAAAAGTACTGAGCTCCCTAGATCTGATCAAACAATTCATCAATATGAGGCAAAGAATACTTTTCTTTAATAGTGATGTTATTCAAAGCTCTATAATAAATTCAAAATCTCGTGGAATCATATTTATTTTTAACAAAAAAACAGGAGTACCCCATAGTGAAGTTCTAGGATGAATGAAGCCTTTATCAAGAAAATCCTGCAACTAATTTTTCAGTTCAAGAAGTTCTATTTTAGTCATTTGATAAGGGGGTTTTGAAATTATCTTAGCATCAAGAACTAAGTAAATTGTGAATTCAACTTATCGATCAGGTATGACACCAGGTAACTCATCAGAAAAAACATCAAGGTATTCATTTACCACTAGCACATCATTAATTTGAATAGTTCCCTTGTTTTCAAAAATATGATCAAGATAACATTCATTTCCATCTTTTAAAAGTTTTTCAGCTTCTTGATATGTTATCAATTGTATGGGTTCATTCTTTTATAAAAATTGAAACTCTTTCTGAAAAACAACTTCTTTAGCTCTATAGTCAATATTATCATGATAAATAGAAAGACAATCCATTCCCAGAATAACATCAAACTCAACTAAGGTTAAAATAACAAGGTTTGCAGGTAAATTCTTTCCACAGACCACAATATATATATTCTTATAATTCCTCTTTTCTATAGTATTTCCCCCTGGTGTTTTAACAAAAAATTCTGGTCTCATTTTTTGAGGTGATATTTCCAATTTACTAGAAAATTTCTCAGAAATAAAGGAATGTGTAGACCCCGTATCAAAAAAAACTTTAGAAAAATCTGAGTAAATGAATAGAGTACCTAATATCACTTCTTTGGATGGAACGACATCTGCTAACATAGTCGCAAAGAATCTCACTACACCTTCCTGCTTATAGTTTGGCTTCTTTTCATCATTTGGATCTCTCTTTGGGCAGACATTTTCATAGTGACCCATCTCACCACATTTAAAACACTTAACAGTTTGCTTATCAGGATTATTTTTAGGATCATTTTTATTACAATATTGGGCCATATGTCCAAACTTACCACATTTAAAACACTTCCCAGTTTTTCTAAGACATTCCCTAGGGTGCTTCTTACCACACTTTTCACAAACTGGAAATTGGATTTTCTTACCATCATATTTCTTTTATTGATTCTTACCCATCGCTTTCCATATGGACCTCTTCTTCTCCTTGTTTCCAAAATGCATGTGATCATCAGCAAACTCCATCTCTACCCTTTCAGCACATTGTACAAGTTTCTCATAACTTTTGAATTCATGGGAGGTCAACTCCCTTCGATGCCTTGGATTCAGTCCTGAGTAAAAGCGGTTGATTTTTCTATCAAGATCCAGAATAAGATTTGGAGCATACCTTGCCAGCCGGGTGAAGTTCAATTCATACACAGCCACTTAATCTTCCTCCTTCTTCTTTAATTAAATGAATTTATTATCTATCCTAAGTCGCACCACCTTAGAAAAATATTTTTCAAGGAAAATACTTTTAAATTCATCCCACTCTAAGGCATCAAAATCCTCTCTATCTCTGATATTCCTTACCATTGACCACCACTGATCAGCTTCACCTTCAAAACGATAAATGTCAAGACTTACCTTTTGATTTTCTGAACATCCCATAACATCTAATATATTTTCAAGATCTTTAATCCATCCTTCAGTCGCTATTGGGTCAGAAGATCCATTGAAAGCAGGAGGGTGTTGTCTCATAAAATGTTCCACTATTTTCAGGTTCTGATGTGGTACCTCTTTTTTTCCTACATGGATGCCACCACCATTTATTGTCTTCATTAGTTGATCCATTACTATCACAAACTGTTTGGTTCCAATTCCTACTATTCTGGGCTGCAGATTTGGAAGGATATCATTCTGTCGGTTCCTCTCCTCTTCAGCTTACCTGTTTCTTCTACGGACAATCATTCTGAACAAACATATCTTAGATGAAGCAACATGGTAATCTTTAAATTCTATAACATTTAAAATTAATCATAGAGTAAAAATCATTTATGGTATTCTTTTAACATCATCCTAACCCCTAAACTTATTTAAACCATCCTCTGATACCAACTATAAGGACTCAACCTTTTTACATAAGATAATCTTGAATTTTTTCAAGAATTAACTTCCTTTCACATTGCGGATCTTTTCAAGTTTATAGATTTAGATAATTGGTACATAATACATTCATAAAATTACACACTATTACAGAGTGGATACCATAAAAACAGTATTTATTTCTTGAAAAATATAAAACTTTTCACATAAAACATGATTTATTTGACTAATCTTAAAACATTTAACTTGTCTTACTTATTTGTCTTAAACATCCTTATAACCTATGAAAATCATTTAAAAACTTGGGATGAGCACAAAAAGCTCAGTAAAGGATATAAAAATAAGTAAAGAACACATTAGTCCATGAACACTTGTAATGTATGAAATCATTTTAAAAAGACATGCTTGTCACCCATATGTACTTACTTTGTGAAACATCAGATTTACATAAGATCAACAAAAAACATGAGAACATAAATATAATCATAAAGTTATCTTGGTTCATTACTTATATAATCTTGTAACCCTCTCAGCTACCTTATAATTTGTAACCCTCATGGCTACCTTACAATTTGTGTAACCATCGCGGTTACACTTAGAGTAACCATACGAACGACCTCCAAATTACACATACCCAATGCATAAAAGGGAGATATAGGTCCCAAACTTCATCATAAAAAATTCCCAAGAACCAAAACATAATCATACAACATGAATAATTTCATAAAAACATTTCTTTTGAATTTTGTAAAATAGAATTTTAAAAGAGTATTTTAAAATAAAATCCCCTTATAAATATCATATAACTAAAGTGAGAATGAATTGAGTGGATGTAATATTTATATACACTTTAAATACATATAAATAGACATAATATAAACAGAATTAATTACACAAACATTTTTAATACAACACAAATAACGAAGTAGAGTGTTAACCCAAAGAACGAAAATCGGGTTAAGAATTCTACTACCTCGGGTTTTTCTTAATTAAAAATTGTTTAAACCTAGTTTATAATGGTTAAAATAGTGTTATTAATATCTTATAGAAACATATCCATCTTTATAACCTTATATTATCATTTCATTACATCATTTCACCCTTTAATTGTTTGTATTTTGTTCCTTGCACTGTTTTTGGGTGAGTTCTTTACATGATTTCCATGATTGGTTCATGATGGTTGTTCTTGTCGATTGGAAGTGAAACTCAAAAATTGAAATGTATTATTATTTAAATATTTATAGATCCATAAATTATAACATTTATCATTTTTAATTCTTACACTATGATGATTCATAAGTTAAAACATTAATGATGTTCTTTTAGATCATTCTAGTGGTTCTTTGAAAATAATGATCCCATTTTGTTTTATAAATTAAAACCATGTGTAAAAAAGAATTAAAGAACCATGTATGAGACATAATACATATATTATAACCTATTTCAACCATAAAAATGGTTTCATGACCAGCCTTGAAGTAATTAAATCAAATTGAAATCACATCGTCCATGATGTCAGTAATTCGACACATCATGGACAATGTTTTTAATTCCTTGAATAAGTGGGAAAGGAAAAGAATATTGATGATGAATTTTCCATAAACATGAGAACATTAAGAATATAAAAGATTATGGATCTTGCATTCCTCTTGGATAATAGGAGGTGAGTAAATAAGAATAAAGAAACTCAAAATAAAAGAAAAATCGAGAAATCTCTCATGAAAATTCGGCAACCTAACGGCGTCGCTTAAAATTTCATAAAATAGTTTGATGAGAGAAAGGGGGTATCTAATAACTATTACATAATATGGTAAGTAATGGGTATATTAAATTAAATATCCCAACATAATCCAAAGGGAATGAAAAATAATAACATAAACAGAAAGAAAAGAAATAAAATAAAAGAGTATGCTTACCTCTTGATCTCTTCTCCTTGAGATCCTTCTTAAGGCCTTCGGTTTTGGCCTTTTGGTGAGACCAGTAGCTCTAGGACGTGGGGAAGATACTTGGGAGTATTTTTGGGTAGAACTTAGGTAAATCTCAAGGCTTGAGAGGTGTGGGATGAAGAGGGTAATGAGGGTCGTATTTATAGTGGAGGAGAGGGGGTATTTTTCATTATTTTAATCATTATTATAATATTTTTGCTCAAGAATATGAATAATCTTAATTCATGTGACCCCAAATAGTAATAATGTCATGTGAGTTCGAACCAAGTGGTCTTACATCACTTATGATGTCATAAATATTGTATTTTACTAATAATTTGAATATACAGTATTTTACTGTATTTTACTATTCATCGAAAATTCAAAAATTTCAGAAAAATCCCAAAAATTCACCCTTACCATTTTTCAACGTGTAGAATTCAAAAGAGAACTCCATTTTTTGAAAATAATTTTCTAAATATTATTAATTTAATTTTTAAATAAAACCATACTTAATTCAAAAAGTAATAATTTAAAAACTATAACTGCTTTTATATCACATTGAAAAATTAACCAAGATGTCATTATCTTCAATCCTTAAGAAAATAAAATAATAACACAATTTACTATTCATAAGGGTCATATTACTATTCATAAGGGTATGTTACTATTCACCAAAAAAACAAGTTGGTTCTATTAGACTCCAAATAACATACTGAACACAATTGTAGATGACCGTTTTTTGAAATTCAAAACATATAAGTGGAAAAATTATTTTTAAAAGATAGTTATAAATATCTACTTAAAAAAAGTTTCATTCATTTCCATTTATTTTTGGAAAACCTTGGGGCGTTACACCTATAGAGAACTATGAAAAGTGAGGTAGTGGGATCTGGGTAGGTGAACGGTTAGGTGCATGGTTTGGCCAAACCATGTGTACACCTAGGAGAAACCATTCATTTGGGGATAGATGCATTTTCACGGTTAGTTCACGGTTTGACTAACCCTACACGATAGAAAATTAGATCCAATAATTGTGGATCTGATTTGGTTTTTCTCATTAATGGATAATTTTTTCCCTAGTTCGACCCTAACACAAATTTATCTCTTATTAAAGTCTATGGAGACCATTCATCTTGATCCGGGAGTAATGCGTTGATGATTCTTGGTGAATTGATGCCCAGGTTCCTTGGTAATTCTCCATTCATGGTCATTTTCCTTTGATCTATTCTTCTTATCTCTCTTGGATTCATAGATCTAGTTTTTTGGGGATAGATATATGATATTTTATTCTAATCATGATGATATTTGGTTATGTTGATGGTAGTGAATGATATCTAAGTTAGGTTTTTGGAGTTTCCACCCAATTTTGTTGAATAATTTTTGTCATTCTTCCTTTCTACCATAGTTTCTAAGGTGGTTGAATTCAATCTTGAATCCTCTTATTAAAACTTTAAGGCTAGATTTAAAATTTCTTTTATTGCTTAAAATTGATTGTGAAATTTTTGTGCAAATCTTGTTAGAAACCTTCTTTAGTGATGGTTTTTGGAATTGTGGAATTTTTGTGCAAAGTGCGTTGTTGAATAATTTTAAAATGATGATTTTAAAATGGTTTCTTGGTTTGATTCATGGAAAAAGGGGTTTTAGAAAGTTTTTCAATAAAAATATTATTTTATTGAAATGATTTGGCATGATTGGTTTGGATTGATTTTTGGAATAATGGTTGGCGTGTGTTCATGTCCATTCAGGATGACTAGGGGTATGCAATTTCCCCCATCAAAAGTGGGATGGATAAGGGTATGAACTTTCCCCCATCAAAATGGTTCACCAAGTTATGGCTTGGTGAAAAGATGAATCACCACTTGTGACTATAGGTAGGTTCATGGTTTCATGCATGGTTGGATGTGTGGATATGTAGAATGGAATGGGTTATGAAAAAATTGAAGTTTTAAAATAGTTTTAAAGTATTGTTTGGTTACTTTCCTTGGAAATTTATTTGCTTTTGGAAAACTATTTTGGTATGGAAATTATTTTATATTCTAATATAAAATGTTTTAAATTGTTTTATATAAATTTTCTAACATGTTATATACTAGTGGAGTGAGTAGAGAATTCATTTGGAGAAAACCTACTAAGTTTCATTACTCACCTGCTACTTTTCCACTTCAGTGATTTTGAAAATATTTTTTATCGAGACATGAGTAAAGGAAAATTATATCATTTATTTAGTGATTCATCATGATAATTTGATCATGGATTGGGAAGTTAGATATTGGATCATGTTGGGATCTTTAGAGTTAGTGTCTCTAAAGTCTATGAGTTTTGTTGGTTTTTTCTTCCACTTTATACTCTGATATTGGGTTTTGGTTTCCACATTATACTCTGATATGGGTTATGGTATACTTTGGTATTGTTTTCTTTTTATATTACATTGTTATCATGCATAATATAGTGGTTTTTGGTGATAGATTTCTTAGTTATTTTATTTAAAGGGGAAAATCATCCCCTAATTGTATTGAAGATCTTGGCATTTATTACTAGCCTTTAGTGTCTTAGGGATGTCACCTAAGACCAATTAATATCCTACCTCCTTCTCAAGATAATAAGTAGGGGTGGAATGTTACAAGTGGTATCAATATTGGCTAGTATGTCTTTCATTTTGGGACAAATGGAATTTATTTTTTGGTCCTGGGGTTGAAAAATAATTCTTGATTAGTCCTTGAGTTAGGATGGTAGAAAAGACTATAATCATCATGAGTTTAAATGTAGAGCATAAAAGGAATATCTAACCTATTTATGTTGAACTTCAAGTTACTAGGTAGTTGGGTACATGAGTGTTTTGAGACACTTATAGGAGTTGTAATCTCATTGTCATGGGTTATCCAATGAGAAGAGTAGGACATACATTATAGAAATGACTTCCCACTAAGACTAAATATTTCATTTTGAGTAATGATTTATGATTTGGTGCAAAATAGATGATTTTTGAAAAATATTGAATTTTTTTCAAATGTGATATTTTGAAAACGACATGGTTGTGGTATTTTTAAAATGGATTTATTTTCAGAACATGGTAGAATTTTCAAAAATGAGTTGAAAATAGAAATTGTTGAATTTTTGAAAATCCTTGTTGTGATAGTTGTGATATGCTAAATTTGAAATTGTTAAGCCTTCAGTTTCTAGATAGTGAGAATTATGGTGTTTTTTGTGTTGATGGAAAATGGTACCAGTAAGGTGTAGAAGAAACCAACTGGAAGAAACTGTTGAGAATGTGGTTGCACCTGAGCCACAGGTGAACCAATAACTGATTCAAAGTATTTTCCAAGCCTTTCAGGCTATAGATAGAGGTAATGGTGTGGATTAAACAAGACAATTGGATCATTCCATTCATTTCTAGATGTAGAATACACCCATCTTTTGGGGTGATTTTGAACTAGGGAAAGTAGAGGTGTGGATGAATAGGATGAATTGAATCTCTAATTTCCTCAGCATTACAATAGATCTAAAAGTAAAGTTAGTGATGTATATACTAGAGTATATTTCATGCCAATGGTGGGATTTAGTATTTCATGCTAAATTAGACTAAGTAATTGCATGGGAGGATTTTGAAGAACTTTTAAACAAAAAATTCTATCCTCACATGTTTAGGATTTCTAGAATGAAGGATTTTTTTAGCTTGAAGTAGGAGAATTTCTCAATGATAGAGTACGTAGCTAAATTTATAAATTTAGCCTATTTTTTTCCTGAAGTTTCAGCTAACACATCCTAGAAGGAATGAATTTTTTAATCCAGGATGAGGCAATAAATTCTCTCGAATATTTCAGCGATCTATATAACGGATTATACAGATATGTTCAATAGAGAGATGGTGGGAGAAAGGGACATCTTAGGAGCTATAGGTGGAGGGAGAATTTTGATGCCTATGGGAAATGGTGGGAACTCTAATGCTGGAAATAAGTGTAAGAGGGACACCAATCTCCAAGGTGGGAGTATGAATCAGAATCAGATGTTTGGATCGGTGAATCTTCCTCCAAAACCAAAGAGTAATCCTAGATGTTTTAAATGTGGTTCATTTGACCACATAAAGAAAGATTGTATAGAACCACCTAGAGCATGCCACAATTAAAACAATAGTTATTTTAGGAATACCATGAATCCTCAGGTAGTGCAGTCTTAGTAGGGAAATAAAGAACAAAGTGCAATGAGTAAGCAATTATATGGAGCTGAGCAAGTGATTATGGATGATCAATCTGGTCCATTGATAGTGAGAGGTATGATTATTTTTAATTATACCCTTATGAAATATTTGTTTGATATGGTTTCATCCCATTCATTTATTTCTTATTGTGTTTTTGATCTTTTGGGTTTCAATATTGATATGACGCCTTCTATTTTGAAACTTCAAACTCCTCTTGGTCAAAGAGAATGTCGAGCCTTTATGTGTAGAACATGTTCTATAACTATTGATGGAGATTAGTTGATATGGTATTTCTATGTGCTTAATATGGATTTCTATTATATAATATTGTGGATGTATTGGATAACAATGTTCAAGGCTCACATCAATTGTTATACTTAAAGGATTAGTTTTACGACCGATGATGTCTTCAAGAATCTCTTTAGAGGAGACTGAAATGTAAAGGAAGGTGCATAAAGCTTGTTGGCACTAGTAGTTGGAACTATCTCATAATAGTAATAATCTTTGACTTTATTATTAGTGGATGAGATCAAGGGTAATGGTTTTCTAGTAGTTGTTGATTAGTTTCTAGATGTTTTTCCAAAGAATTTCTTAGGGTTTCCACCCACAAGATAACTGGAGTTTATGATTGTTCTTGTCACGACCCGGCCCTACCCGGACTCGAGCCGCAACTACCCCAAGCCCGCCTCCATAGGCCAAGGGCTGGCGACCAGCGCTGAAGGCACAACAACTCGGGGAGGCCTTTGCCTAAGTACCTGTACACACACACGCAGCACACTCAATGCAAAGTGCAAAGTAAAAGGAAAGAAAAGTAAAGAAAAAGGAAAACTGTTATATATAAACCACAAAGTGCATCGACCTCTAACAGTACAAGTAAAGTGATGAAAAGGAAAAAGGGAAAAAACACGCACCCAACCAGAAAAGGTGCCACAACCCGGCAACAGGTAAACAAAATGAAACAGCTGACGGGTCTCCCACCTAAAACCCGGTCACGACCACCGCATGCGGTCCAAGCTCCCAAGCTCCACTGAAGTCACGCTCCACCTGTCTGTCATCTTCAAGGGCACACCAAGTGCGGGCAAATCCCAAGCATGGGTGAGTATAAAAATACTCAGTAGGATACCTCGAAGGCTCAAGGGAGAAATAAAAGGAGGTATTGAAGGGTGAGCAGTAGAGCAAATAGGAAAAGTAGAGGAGTACAACTGAAAGTGTAGTAAGGAGTATAGTAAAGAGTCCAGCTCAACCCAACAAGAGGAGAGAAGGTAGACTCGTCCAAACACAAGGAGCTGGAAAAGGTGAGAAGATGAACTTCCTATCGAGTCTTCGCTTCCTATAGTAGGAGAGTAGACTCGTCCAACCATGAGAAGCTAGATACGGAAAGCACGTGGCATACCCCGCGCATCTTCGCCTCTCCTGGAAGGAGAGTAACCAAACCCAAGAAGTGGGTACTAGAACAAGGTATATACAAGCCCATATGCTCAACAAGAAGCCCGAACAAGGTTGTAAGGGGATCTCCATCCTGTAGCTCAGCCCAAGAAAAGAGTAGCCAACAGTCCCAGAAGAAAACACCATCGATGCCCAACATCCCGCATGTCTTCCCCGAACCGCAAGCCAAGGGCTCAATCACCACACCTCGACACTATCCGCTTTGGGCGGCACTGACTCGCCCGCACGGTTTTAGGTTGCGTCACAAGGACGCGTCTCGGTGGGGGAAAAGCTCCTCATACTTGAGAGTTCTGGGGGAACGTCAAACCACAACTCGTCACTGCCCCGCAGTCGAGAGGTCTGCTCAAAGTCGACAGAAGACCCCCTGACCAGCCCCGCTGGAGGGTCCCTGGAAGTCAACGGGTTCCCACCACAGGGAGACCCAGAAAGTCGACGGGTGCCACACTGCCCAGTCTCGTAACAGAGTAATCCACCGGAGGGCGACCCGGCTAAAGTCGGTGACGGGACCACTGCCCAGCCCAGCTGGAGGTAACCCGGCATCGGGGACCACTGCCCAGCCCAGCTAGAGGTAAGCCCGGCATCGGGGACCACTGCCCAACCCAGCTGGAGGTAAGCCCGACATCGGGGACCACTGCCCAACCCCGTTAAAGGTAAGCCCAACATCGGGGACCACTGCCCAGCCCCGCTGGAGGTAAGTCTGGAACTGCTCTGGCCATCCCTGCTGGATGGTACTGCTCGGTGAACACCGTTGTACTGGCCATCCCTGCTGGATGGTAACCCACTGGCGATCCCTGCTCGAAACAACCACAGCCCTACTGAAAACAACCTCAGCCCTGCTGGAAACAACCTCCTGGGTAGAGGATCAGTTCCCGCGTAAAGTGTTGGTCACACCGAATCCACAAACTCTACTAGGGAACACGGAATAACGGGAGAAACTCCCCAGGCCTCTCAAGGCGATCACGCTCCAATCCGCTGAGTCACTGTCGAAACAGACCGGGTCAACTCACCCCAGAAATTTGGGAAAACACCCACGCTGCACGAACACCCGTAGTCGCAAACGGTGTCGCAGTCCGGTGAAAGGGCACGGTACTGAAACCCCTCACAGCTGAAGAAGCAGAGGAACCAAACCATCTCTGCCAGCCAAACCATCGAGAACAAGACCAGGGGGAGACCACTCAACCCTGCTGATCAGACAAAAGAGCACCAGGCCAGGGGAATCTCTACCCTGCTGGTCAAACAAACGAGCGCAGAGGGACCCTCTACGTCACGAGAGGTCAAGTATGTAAAGCAGAACACGACACGCACGTGGGTCCCAAACGACGTGTGGCCCCAAGTCAACCCCAACTGAGCGCACAAACATTCTCAGGTACAAACCACATGTACCTCCAAGCGCTCTTGTATACTCCTAGAGTATACCACGTCTCCAGCCCTAAGGCTATCGTGCATACGACACCCAACGTCAACGCGAAGGCGTGACGTAACAACTCCACCTCAAAGGCCCAGGAACGACCAACCACATCTCGTGAATCATTTATATCACTCTCCCAAGAGTGCGCGATCACACGCTAAGGGTCCGCTACAAACACGGTGAGAAGAACCGCCATCAGGGCGCCTATCACATTTCCGCATTTCACAAGATCACGCAAGAGGCTCCACACAACCAAATGTATCACGCCGTTGTAATCCTCGCGAAAAAACACGCGAGATCGACTACTTACTCGCCTCCAACGAATATCCGATAGAAAAGTCACCAACACCGCCTCACGCACGAACGGCGTCTCGTGATCCTGAGCCTCGGCCCCGAAAACAGTCGGGCGCATCGCACCAATTTGATCCCCTTGGTAAATCACGTCAAAAGCACTACTCACTCGAGTGCAACGGATATCCGGAGAAAAAGATGCATTCCGGCGCACCGCACACGAGCGGTGCTTCGTGGGACCCACATCTCGGTCCCGAAACTCAACGAACGGATCACACCGTTGTGATCCTCTCGAAAAAGTACACAAGTTCAACTAATCACTTGTCCAAAACGGACACCCGGTGATAAAGCTGGAAATCACCGTCACCTCCCGAAACAGCTCTCCTGGGGCCCGCACCAGCGTGCAGAATTAGAGCGGGAAGATTACGCCAACGCGATGCCCTCGAAAAAATACCCAACATCGACTGCTCTCACGCCCCGAACGGACGTCCGAGGAAAAAATTGTGAAACGCTGCACGCAGCTCAAAAGATGGCCCGTGGGGTCCGCGCCTCAACTTTGGGATCAACGCCCGAAACCACCCTAAAAAAGTTCGCCTCGGTGCCAAGGTTCCAACGCCACTGACGGCGCTTAAATCGGACGTCGGACACGTCCGCACCGTCTAAAACAAGAACCCCCAGAAAAACGTCAAACTACTTAACATCGTGTCACGTCCCGAGCCCCCTGTCTCGGGAATTAAAAATTCCCGAGACCATCTCAAATTAAGAGACGCGTCGCTGCAGACGGTTCCCAAAACAAACGCCCGATGAATGATTTATTAAATATAAATCATTTCCATAATAATAATAATAATATTGTTATTACTATTATTATAAACTTATATTTTTTTCCAATCTATTTACCCCACGCGGGATTCATGAAAGTCCCCCCTTTTTTCCCCTCTCTCCAATCAAGGAGAGAGGCATGCGCACCATTCTTTACCTTTTTTTTTTTTCTATTAACTTTTCCTACCTTTTTTTTATTACGTGTTCTTCATCTCCAGCAAGACCCGCGTACAGCGGGACTTCTCCTCCGAACGGCGACTTCAGGTCGCCTCGCCCCCGACGACCTACACCAACACCGTTCAGCCGCGCCTGAAGCCTGCGCACGACGACGTCCCAGCCAGCTCCACCGCTCGACGTCGTGACCCGACGCACGCCGGACCACCTCTCCACCGGCTCTGCCTGACGCCATCTGCGGCCGCCTGCCGCGCTCCCCCGGCCTGCTGTCGTCGCCCTCGGCCCGCCGTGCCGCTCGACCACACTCGCCCGGCCTGCTGACGACCTGCCGCACTCCACGTGTTGGACCGCCGGACCGGCGTGCGAAGCCGCCGGACCGCCTCTACCCCGGGCTGCCGCCGCCCGGATGGTCGGGTCCTCACCTGAAAACACTCAAAAACCCGCTGATTTCGGCGAACGACGGTGATCGCCTCCGAACTCCGATTTACAAACCGAAAATTGCGTTGGAAATATCATAAATTATACTACACTATTATGGGCTTCATTTTGATATTCGACACCAATTCAATAATGCGAATTTAGTACGAACATGGTGTGAGAAATTAAAATAGAAATAAGATCCTACCTTGTGGGACTAAGCCCGTCGCGCCGGTCGTGCACCACCTTGGAGAGGAGAGGAGATGGAGATGGAGAACTCTCCTTTGGTTGCAGCCTTCCGCCAGAGGGTGAACAAGAGGAGGAGGGTGAGGGGTTTAATTAAATAGAAAAAAAAATTAATTTTAATTAATTAATTTCAAAACACCCCAAATTAACTCGTAACCAAAACTCCCGAAGGGGTCGAGGTTAAGCCTCCCCTAGGGTAAAAACCACCTCCTGAGCACAACGGTGGTCTCGAAATTTTAATCTGAGGCCCCGTTCAAAATTTATTAAACTTAGCGCCCGAAGCCGCCAAATTACGAAAACGCCCTTGGGGCCATTTTTCACAGACGGGTCGTGCCTGCGAAACTTACACCCATCCTAGGGTAAAAGGCATGCTCCGAACTCAACAGTGCCCTCAGTTTTACAATCCGAGCCACCGTTTAAGAGATACCTGCGTTTCAACATTAAACGAATTAATTAATTAATTAATTTATTCGTTTAACGTTCCGAAAGCGAGCGAGGGGTACAAACATCCCGCACCGACATACCTTATGTTGTTACTAGGGTAAACACCCCATTCCGGACCCATCCGTACACTTGGATCCTTGATCCGGATCACCTTTTAGGAGTTATCGTATTTATTTGGTGGTTCCAGTGTGAACGCACTGAAAATTTAATTTTGGTCACTCCGGGGCTCGGAATTGCATGCTGTCTAAAAGAGCTGCTCTGGAATATCATCAAAAATATTTCAAAGTCTTCCGCAGCAAAAACTGGGTTCTTACAGATCTCCTCATAGGGACCAACCCTATTAAAATTCTATCTTATCTAATGGAACCAAAAAAAATTAAGGTAATTGAAATTCTAGTTATAATAGTTGGAAAGAAAAGGGTTCATTTGGCCTAGATCATCTCTTTGGGAAGAACATGTCTTGTTTGTGAAAAAGGCATATGAAACTCTTCGATTGTGCATGGTTTATCATAAGCTTAAAAAAGTTTCAATAAAGAATCTTTATCCAATTCCACACATTTATGATCTATTTTATCAATTTAGGGGAGCTTGTTGGCTCTCTAAAATTGACTTGCGATTGGGATATTACCAATTACGGGTTAGGAAGGAGGATTTTCCAAAAACAGCTTTCAGAAGTAGATATGGACATTATGAATATGTGGTTATTACTTTATGTATTACGAATTCACCAGTAGTATTTATGGAATTTATGAATTGGATATTTCAAAGGTATTTGGATTCCTTTGTGTTGGTTTTTTTGATGACATATTAGTGTATTAAAGGACAAGGGAGTAGCATAAGCAACACTTGGAGAAAGTTTTGGGAATCTTGAGGGATCATCATTTGTATTAAAAATTATAAAAGTGTAATTTTTTGATATAATAGGTATGTTTTCTTGTCCATGTAATCTTTATAAGTGGTGTTTCTATGGATCCAGAAAATATAGAGGTTGTTATCTCTTGGAAGCTGCCAAATAATGACTTTGAGATATGAAATTTCTTTGGTCTAGATGGTTATTATTGACACTTTTTTTGTGAATTTCAATGACTATATTCACCTATTATATTGTTGATAAGGAAAAATTTTCCATTCCAATGGACCAAGGAATGTCAAAAGTCTTTTCTTGAGCTTAAATTTCACCTTACATTAACACCAATCTTGATTTTTCTAGAATCGGGACAAGGTTACATGGTGAATTGTGCCGATTTAGGATCTAGGTTGGGATTTTTTCTCATGCATGGAGATCATGTTGCTACTTATGGATTTCAATAGTTACTATTTCATGAGAAGAACTACCCAATGAAAAATTTGGAATTTTCTATTATAGTACATTCTTTGAAGACTTGGAATCATTACCTCTTTAGTGATAAATTTACGGTGTTTACAGATCTTAAGATCTTGAAACAGATTTAATCACAAAGGGGATTGAATATGAGACAAAGAATATGGATATAGTATCTCAAAATGTTTGATTTTGAATTAATGTATACAACAGGTAAAGTAAAGTTAGTGGAATATGCATTAAGCAGTAATTCATATGCTTATTTGGAAAAAAGAGGCTTCAGATTAGTGGTAGTTGATGTCAGTGATAGATGGCATGCACTTAGATTATGAATATCGAGGAAGTGCATTGGTTTTATTCTCAGTTTCTTTTGTTCCTAATTTGGTGGAGATTATTAAATAATCACATACATATAATTTGTAATGTGTTTCAATGAGTTCAAAATTCAATGGTGGGGAGATCATTGAAGGATGGAATCTGGATACAAGTTCACTGTTGTGGTTTAGAGATCAAATGGTCGTGCCTTTGTCTTTTTGGGAACAACTTCTTTATACTTAATTCCATTTGAGATGATTTTTTCATCTTGGAATACAAAATATGTATAAGGCATTGAAAGCACAGTTTTGGTGGGTCATCATGAAAATTAAGGTGTTTGAGTTTGTTTCAAGATGCCCCACCTATCATCAGGTTAAGGTAAATCACTAGTGGCCAGTGGGTATATTATAGTCTTTACCTATTCCTATTTGGAAATAGGAGAATATATCCATGGATTTTGTAGCAGTTCTCCTAAGGATGGTTCAAAAACATGATTCTATATGGTTGATAGTGGATTGGATCGCAAATTCAGCACATTTTATCCCAATTTGTGAATCTAATATGGTGGAGTACTTGTCTAAAATCTATATCTTTGAAGTGATAAAGAGGCATGGTGTACAAGTTTCAATAGTATCAGACTAAGATCTAAGGTTTATGTCTTGTTTCAAGAAATCCTTACAGTAATCCATTGGGACTCAGTTGACTATGAGTACATCATATGATCCTTAGATGGATGGACAATTCTAAAGGAAGATACAAACATTGGAGTACAAGCTTCAGGCTTGTGTAATGGATTTTTGTGGCTCATGGGATGAGCACATACCATTAGTGGAGTTATCATATAACAATAGTTATCAGACCTCTATACATATCTCTTCTTTTTTAGTGTGATGTGGGAATCCTTTTTGTTCTCCACTTTTTTGGGTGGAAATAGGTGATACTTCACTGTTTGGGACAAGACTTATCCAAGAGAAAACAGATAAGATTCATTTGATCAAGAAATGAATGGAGATGGAAAATAATCATCTGAAATCTTATGTGGATCATTATTTATGGTTTTTCTCATTCAATATGAGTGATAATGTGTTCTTGATAATATATCCAAGGGTCAGGAATCATTGTTTTGTGAAGCAGTTCAAGTTATCTCCTCGATACATAGGCCCTTTTGAGATACTTGAATGGGTTAGTGAGGTGGCACATTGGTTGGAATTTCCACCATATATTATTTTGGTGCATAATGTGATTCATGTGTCTCATTTTAAAAAGTATCAACCTGATCTTTACCATGTGATTCGATGGGATCACATTGAAATAGAGCTAAATGCTTTGTTGGTTCTTATTTCAGTGTAGATTTTAGATAGTCAATATAAATTCTTGTGTGAAAAAATCATTGGTCTAGTATGGGATTAGTGGAAACATGGTTAGATTTAGGAAGAAACTTGGGAACGGGAAAAGGAAATAGTCAAGCAATGTCCCAAACTCTTTCGAGATAGTGGTGGTTTTCTACTTTCTAGGGACAGAAAGGCCAATGTTGGGGAGAATGTATCATCCTTAGTTTCAATTAATTACCCATTAAATTATTTATTTTATGTATATAAAGTATTTGGGTGAAGTTTTGTAATATTTAAAGGAATTTTGGAATGTTTTGGGGGATTTTCCAGAGGTGCATGATTAGTAAAAATTGTGAAACTCCTACAAAGAACTATGCAAAGTGAGGTAGTGGGCTCTAGGTAGGTGCATGGTTAAGCGCATGGTTTTTCCAAACTGTAAATCCACCTAGTAAAAACCATTAATTTTGGGATATAGGAATTTTCATGGTTAACACATGGTTTTACTAATTGTGCGGCCTAACCATGGATGGAAAAAAATTAGATCTGAAAATTGCAGATCTGTTTTTTTTTGCTCATTATTGGATTTTTTCCCCTAGTTCAACCCTAACATGAATTAATCTCTTCCCAAAGGATGTGGATACCATTATTCTTGATTCAAGGGTGATATTTAGGCGATTATTGGTTCATTAAAGCTTGGATTCATTGGTAAGTATCTATTATTGATCTTTTTCCTTAGATCTATTCTTATTCCCTCTCTTAGATTCATAGATACAGTCAATTGGGGATAGATATATGATATTTGATGCCAATAATGATGATATTTGGTTGTTTTAATGGTAGGGAATGAGATCTAAGGAGGGTTTTTTGAGTTTCGACCCATTTTAGTTAAAGAATTTGTGTTTCTATTCATTTCCACAATAGTCTTCGATGTAGGTGGCTTCAATCTCAACTCCTATTATTAGAACTTGAAGTCCAGATTTAAAAAAAATATTTCTTGAAATTTATTATGAAATTATTGTGTTAATCTTGGTAGAAACCCTCCTTAGTGATGGATTTTAGAATTGCGGAATTGTTGTGCAAAGTGAATTGTTGGATGATTTTAAATGATGATTTTAAAATAGTTCATTGGTTTGATTCATGGAAAAAGGTTTTAAGGAAAGGTTTTCATTAAAAATATTTTTTTATTGAAATGATTTGGAATAATTATTTTGGATTTATTTTTGGAATAATGGGTGGTGTGGGTTCATGTGCATTCAAGACAGATAAGGGTATGAAGTTTCATTATAAAAAGTGATATGAATAAGGTTATGAACTTTCCCCCCATCAAAATGGTTCACCAAGTGATGGCTTGATGAAAGGATGAATCACCACTCACGTGTATAGGGATTTTTATGGTTTCATGCATGATTGGATGTGTGGATATGTGGAATGTAATGTATTATGCTAAAATGGAAGTTTTGAAATAGTTTTAAAAGTACTATTTGGTTTCTTTACTTGGAAATGTATTTGGTTTTGGAAAACTATTTTAGTATGGAAATTGATTTATATTATGATATAAAATGTTTTAATTTTTTTTATATAAATTTGTTAACATGTTCTATCCTAGTGGAATTAGTAGGGAGGTAATTTGGAGAAAACCTACTGAGTTTCATTACTCACCCCCTACTTTGGAACTTTGGTGCTTTTGAAGATATTTTTTATCAAGACATAGGTAAAGGAAAAGTATCTCATTTATTTATTGATGAATCATGATACTTTGATAATGGCATGGGGAGTTGGATATTGGATCATGTTGGGTGTTGTGGAGTAGTTTCTTTGGAGTCTATGAGTCTTGTTAGTTTTATATTCCTCTTTGTACTCTGATATTAGGTTTTTGTTTCCATATTTTAATCTAATATGGGTTATATTATAGTTTGATATTTTTTTCTTTTTATATTAAATTTTTATCATGCATCATATAGTGTTTTCTAGTGATGGATATCTTGGTAGTTTTATTTCAAATGGAAAATCATCCCCCAATTTTATTGAATCCCTTAACATTTAATACTCGTCTTTTGTGTCTTGGGGATGTCACATAAGGCCAAGTAATATCCTATTGCATTCTCAAGGCAATGGGGAGGGGCAGGATGTTATAGTAATCAAACTATCAGAGAAGGATAAATGAAATCATGGAAGGAAATGATAGAGCTAATAAATAAAAGACATAAAATGGTGTAATAAATAAGTAGACAAAGTGGAATGATAAAGTCATAGGTAGCTCCTAAATATATAGTGATACGATTCTATATGTACTCGAGTGGAATCATTTTTCATCATATCAATGCATTCTTAGTTTATAACCAACCAGCTGCTCTCAACTAGCCTCTTTGATGGCATGCCCCAAGGGCCTAGGCCCATGCTATACCAAGGAGTATCTTGTCAATCAAATCATGACTAGATAGTAATTGTATCTCAATATTTCACTATGACACCTAGGTTACTCATGATAATTATAATAGAGAGTGAGGAAGGATGTGTGACATACATAGCATGCACCATTAATAAATCACAAACTCATGCTCACATTAACCAAACCTTATATGAATTCCCCACTAAATCCCATGTTTTAATTCATATAGATAAAACAATAATAATCAAATACATCATTAAAAAATTCCAAGTATAAATCCTTTTGGATTTAGGTGAGGATGTCATGTGTTTTTAGAGGAAAACTATTTACATAAAGTTCCAACATGGTCTTGATTCTTGAAACTAATAAGTTGTTTTCAAAAATATCCTTGTAATTCAATTCCCTAAAAAATAACATTTATAGTCTTCTTTACAAGTTACAAATAGGCCTTTGATCTCAAAAATAATTGTTATATATATTTATATTTAGGTAAAAGTATATATATATATTTGTGTCTGTGTGCACATATATATACACATATCTATATATATATATACACATATACATATAAATATAAACACACACACACACACACACACACACATATATATATAAATTATCTAAAAAACCAATTCAAAATCATGTGACACATTTAAACAACTTTAAAACTAAGGAGGATACCCCTATTTTAGACCAACATGGCATAAGGAACAATAAAATGATAAGTCACAACATCATTGCACAATCACACAAACTCCATACACATGTATATTTTATAAACAACATATCATTATTTCAAAACACACTTATAAGTCCATCAAAATTAATTCCCAAGAAAAACCCCTTAATACCCATAAAATCATCCTTGAAGTTGAAAACATATCGCTTAAAACACGTATTACCCTTAAGAAAACCCCTTTTAAAGACTTAGATAAGCACATGGAAAATATATATTTTTTAATAAAATATTTTAACAAATCTCAATAATTACAAGTAATGTGAGAGAAAGGGGAAAACATGGAAACACCTTTTAAAGTCAAAAACAGACGATGTGAATCCTTCAAGAACAAATAAAGGAAGGTCCAAAAAGGAATATACACACCCTTGGAACCAAATACATAAGACATTAGAGACACATCCCACCTATGGTTTGTCCAATACCAACACACAATAATAGGAAGTGATAAAAACAAGAAGGAAAGGAAGGAAGAATAATAGAATGACCCAAATCTTAATAAATAACCAAGAAAACAAGGTGGGGAAGTCCAAATTCAAAGGATGAGGAAGGGAAGTCACTTGGAGATCCCCTGGAAGTGTGTCACATGAATAGAAAATGGGGAGACCTAATTTTTGGTCTTAATGAGAAAGGGAAAATTGTAAATTACAAGATTTAAAATTTTTTGGCAAGACACTTGGTTTGGTCGCACGGTTTACCAAACCATGCACCAACCATGTTCCCCTCATTGGACACACTATGAGGATTCGAAAGGTTTAACTATACATTTAGGAAAAATGTGCACTAATTGTGATAATAATCTCTATTAAAATTTTAGATCCTCTTGCATGGCCTCCAAAAAGTTATCACTAATCATGTTCTAAATGTGCGACAATCAATATTTTCTTTTAAATTTAAAAATTTTAAAAATAAAAAAGTATTGGAAAGGATGAATATAATCAAGGACCAATAAATAAAAAAAATAAAGATTAAAGTGAAGTTCAGGGTGTGACACTATGGTTTGGTATTCTATATTTTTTAAAAATATTTTTGGGAGATTTTTTACCATTGTTTTTCCTCTTTGTACTTTTGGTATTTGGACCTTGCTTGTTATAAAAAAGTAGATTGAAGAGTAAACACTATACCATCATGTAAGTTAGTGTTACATTCCAATATTTTTTATTTAAAGTATATTTTATCAATTTTTAATTTTGGTGAATTTTTTTAAATTTTTAATAATTTTATAAGTTTTACAGTTTGGAACTTGATCTTAGAAACCATGCATGATAATTTTCTAGGAAATTTGGGATTCAAGGTATTGTTCATGGTCTATATACTATGCATTATATTCATGCCTCTTTTAAAAAACCACCCTAAATTTTATTTTTCATGCCAAAACTTCTTAAGACCATCTATAATTGGTTTATGGATTGTTATAATGATATTTATGATTTTTTTATATGAATATGTAATTTATGATTCATAGTATAAATATTTTAGTTCAAAATTTATAAAATATATGTATAATTGAGTGTTATGTTTATTTTTGTGTTTTTGTTTTTATTATTATATATAATTTAAGGTTAATTTGTAAGTTACATGGAATATTTATGGTATTGTTAATATTCATATTTTCCCCTATGGATTAGCCTAGTGGAAAAGGGACCTATGGAGTATTAGGTAGGTCTCAAGTTAGAGTCTCCCTAGCTTCATTAATGTGTGTGTTTGAATGTTTTCATTATAGCTTTGTAGGTCCCCTTCCCTGATCTTTTTTAATATTTGTGGATTATGGAATATATGTTATGGTATTGTTATTAATTTTCCATGGAGTTTTTATTATGGCATGAATAGTATTATTAGTATTATTATTATTTTTATTATTAAACAAAATTGGGAGGATCCCTTTTCCCTATCATTTTAGCAAAGGGTCATTGGAAGAAATGGGGATAGAATCTTCCCCTCCTATCTCCTTCATTCTCCCTTATTTCATGGTGTCCTCCATATGATCTCTTATTATAGTCACAAGGTTAAAATATCTATCTATCTATCCCCCTCCCTTTTCTATCCTATTATTTATTCTATTCATTCTTTACACCCTAATCGGATCATAGTGGGTTGATTTATAGATTAAGATACCCTAAAAATTGAGGCTTTTTATGTTATGAGGGTACAAATTTCTTTTTTAGCCCCAATCTAACCTTTTTTTTGTGAAGGTTTCATGGTTGCATTGATTTCTAGTGGTTGATTATATACATATTCATTTTTGGACATATACATGAGTGCTTGACTATTTTTAATGGTGTATTATTTGAAATAAATATTATATTAAATGTATATGATAGTTTTTTGATGGATTCTTATTGTTTATTTTTCAATATCTCTTGAAATAAAAGGTATTTTCCATAGAAATGACTAAATTTTTGTTTTTATAAGTGTTCTACACTATGTTTTTGATAAAATGTCAATTGTATTTTTTTAGTATAAAATAACTAAAATGGTTTTTATGTAATAGTTGGGTATGAATTATTAAAGTAAGATATCATGATTTTAGAGTAGTTTTAAAAGTATAAAGACTTGTATGGAAAGGAATTAAGATATTTATTTTATGTAATTTTTCACCCTTGAGGTTATGCCCATTTTCCTTGGTCAATATAAATGTGGATTTTTATAGTGATAAATGTGTGTTGTTTAAATGAAAGGGGTTTTTTCTTTCAAGGGTGTTTATATGTGAGATGTGAGTTTAATAAACGTTATATTGATTTATTTTTTGTTGTAAAATAGTCTTGAGGGTCTTGTATATCTAGGGGTTAGTGAAAATTATATTGTTAGGCCAAGATTACACTCTAACTAGCTCTGTACAATATATCTATATATTCTAATCTAGTTATTATAGACTATTCTATTATTATTCTCTGTCTAGTTCTATTTTTAGGCATTTCCACTAGTTTAGGATTCCTCTATGGCTAATGGTTTTTAAGAAATTGGTGGCTAGGAATGGTAATCCTAGATTTACACCTTAGATTATTAGGTATTTATCCCATGATTATTGATTATGTGTGATATTTTATGATGTTTGATTACTCTATTACTCCTTTATATATAATTGGATTGTTTGGTTATGCATTGATAACTTGTGATTCAGTTTTGAAAGAAAAGGGAAAAATATAACTATAATTATCACTTTCTTTTATAAAATAAAAATGTATTAGATTATGTGTATTTTCCAAAACATCACATCATGATTTGTCTAATAAAATAAATGTATATAATCTTTAGAGGTATCCTATTGGTCTTTATGCTCATTCCTTACATGTACGTATTTATTATGCATGTAGAATGTTATTTTTTATTTTTCATGCAGGTAAGAGATGATGTCTTCCATTCCTTTGGAGTGGACCATAGGTTTATATGTGAGGTTATGTAGGTGATGGAATTTAGAGGTATTCATATTCCACATAGAGATATAGGTGTATTACATTTTATATATTTTTAGTATTGTGTATTAGTTATGTATCCTTTTCTTTATATTTTTCATTTTTAAATTGAATTATGTAAGGATATTACATGTATTCATTTTATTATTGGTTGTTTGACTTATAATAGTTATTCCATATTTGATTTTATTTATATTATAAAGTGTATTTTCATTTAACAGGACAAGTATAAAGTATGGATGATTCTATTGGAGTTGGTTTTCTAGAACCAACTATTTCTACTTTGGATTACATGTATATTCAAATAATTGAATATTAATTTAAATATATCATTACATAACTTTCATAGTTTTACATGAATTTAATTTAGTAATGTCCTAGAGTATCTTTAACATTAAAAGGGAATAGTATTTTCTTGTTATGATTATAATCTTGAAATTTCATGATGACATTCTTAAACATAGTTCTACGATCGAATAACATTCTATAATAGGGAACATATCGTGTTGACTGTTTGGTGTGAGTACTCATAAGTAGATGATACTTATTCACATGATGTTCTTTCTTAGTAATCTCTAATATGGGATATTATGATAACAAAACCACTGGTAAGAATTATACATGTTTATGTGTCATTGTATATTCCTATTTGTGAGTGTGTATAATAGTCCTTAGACATTAATATTATTAATAATTCATGTAATGACTCGCATGCTTAGATGTATTGACATAAACCATGACGACAACAGTTCATTGAAAATTTGGGTATGTTGGGTACGTCATGAATGATTTTTTATTAATGATTAATTCAAGGAAGTATTTTTATCTTATATATTAATAGAAGTTAATATCCCATCCCTTTGATTGAAATAGATATTTTGCATTAAATTTCCTAGTCCTGGTGTAACAATGAGTTAATTTTATGATAGTAAAAGAAATACATATTAAGAATATAGGTCGATAACATGAGTTTGTAGCCATCTTGATGAGATATTGTGATAAAGATGATATATTACATAGCGAGTGCTCGTATGTGGTTTTTAATTTTGCAACATTAACTTATTTCTCTTAGGTGTTTTGACCTGTTTCTAGAAATTAATCTTAGACTTTAGGGAAGCATGCCTAATTCCAATAAAAAAAGCATATAGGGTCACACACTAAGTGTTTCCATTGATCTTAATTAAATTATATTTTAATTTAATTATTAGAATAAATATTTTTCTTGAGACTAAGGAATAATTTCATTCAAGATTAATGATCTCATAAATTAATTAAATATTTATTCATAAGGTGGTTATTAAATTACAAAGATATATAATATTTATCTATTTTTTTATTTTTTTATTGAATAAATATTTAATTTATTCATTTATTCAATAAATTTCAAGGACTAGTAGACCAAAATTGAGTCTAGTGATAAATATTTTTTTACAAGATGGTAAAATAGTATTTATCATTGGGCCACTTACCACATGTCGTGGAATAAAAAAATATTATTATTATTCTAATACATGGAATGGGGTCACACGTGGTTTTAACATTTTATTAAGGTCACTTGTGAGATTAATTAAATTAAAACCCCTAATATTGGGTCTATAAATAGACCACTAATACATTATAAGAGAGGTTAATTGAGAATCATTTTGCATAATGAATTGCTCTCTAGAATCCTCCTCTTCCTTTTCATATCCTTTCAAGAATGAGAAAATCAAGAGAATTTATTCAAGATCTAATAAATTCGAAGTGATTAATATGAACAATGAAATATGATTAATCTATCGTTATATCACCTAAGGATCCGTCAGGTAATGTTTCTTCCAATTTTATTAAATTAATTTTAAATTTAACGTAAAAAAAGATCTTCTCTTGGTTCTAGCATCCTTTCCTATCAATATTCTACTGCAAATTTTTTTTTATGTCTTGTAAAATATTAGAATTATTTATCGAATCCCACATTTTCTGAGTCGGGATCATCCCTGATAAGTGCTTCCACTATACCCAGAACCATCAAGTAGTATCAGAGCTAGTTTACATTTCAAATTTATAATTATTTATTTTATTTTTTATCATTATGTAGTTAAAAGTTAAAATTCATTCTAGGTTTTAATTAATTCTCGATCCTTTATCAAAATATCTTCTTCCACTTTTTAATTTCTAAATCATATTACCAAGATCATTTAATAATTAACAAATATCGAATCTAAAGAACCCATCCATAGGTTCCAAGAGTTTTTCCTAGATAATATAATAACACACGGTGTATACTCCTTTTCTACACACAACGTATCCTTGTTCATTACAGAAGGATGCCCACAAGTATTTTGGGTCGTCATGTAATTAGTGCATGACACATGTAATAAATGCATCGTATGTTGACTACCCAAGGTGGCACACAACTTTTTCAGACTATATTCCATGTAGTCCACGTTTTTTCAAGGTGAAAAACATGGGGTAAAATTGTTTCATGCAATTAATACACTGTGTGTATTTAATACACAAAGAGTATATATCGGTAGTCATGTAACTTGAATTACACACTATGTATTTCTACATGCCATGTAATTCATAAATATCCATGATAAGTATATTTTGAGTCCTTAGGTGTGTACTATAGATATATGATATAGAGAAGTACACATTATGTGTATATAATACACACATTGTATACTTTACTTGTTTATACAGAAATATTAAATTTAATTAATTTATCTATTAAACCTCATCAACTTGAGTTTTATGGGTCATTAAGTTGACAGTACACAATGGTTGTTAGGTTTTATATTATATTAAATTCTTAATTAATTTTTCATAATATTAAAAACTATGAATCATGTATATTTATTATATACAAAAGACTCAACACATTAAATTGTAAAGGCTCTGTAATTTTCATGTGTTTAATGTGGAATTAAATTGGTAGTACATGCCATGAAATTATGACACATGTCATGTACAAAATATGTCATATGAGTTCATTATTTACAATTAAAACCATACTGAGTAGTTTGGATGGGTAATCATCGAGTTTCTTCCAAGTAAAAAGTTGTGTACTATTTTATTGAGTTTTAAATAAAATAAAATAATTTATTTTATTTAAAATTACAATGAATGGTAATTTCAGGATGAATGGATGAAAATAATAAAATGAATTAATTGATTAATATTATAATTTGTGCATGTTTTATCTTATTAAAGAAAAAATAGGAACAAATATTAGCTAGTTGTTTTAAATTCATAATCATTGCATGTGTATAATAAATCATGATATTTAACCAAACCTATGTATGTGTTGGTTTTATTTTATTTTATTTTATTTTATTTCATGGTTTTTCAATTATCAATTATTAAATTAAAAATGGTGGCATGTGATTCATCCGTCTCATTTTTATTATGTAGGATCTTCTTGTCTATGGTTGTTTTATATAATTATCCTTAACTAATCCTTTAATTACCCTAATCTATATGTGAGTTACAAAACATATGTAATAGAAGGAGTATTCTAAGGCACATGGAGTTGATTCAAGGTGGAGCTGAGGTGGAGATGGTTCAAGATGAAACTGAGATGAAACTAACATGGGAGATACATAGGTTCATAGGAGGAATTATATAACTTGTTCCAAGTCCGGTACAGGGAGTTTTCCCCTAGAATCATAGGTTGATTTATTATCTACTCAATAAATCAACCATTAAATAATCTCATTATTGGGTAATTTATTTATTTATTTACTTATTTATTATGTATGATTTATTTTATGGATGAAAGACTGTGATCACATAAATAAATAGACTAATATGAAAATATGGAATTTAAATAAATGGATTATGCGTAGATTTTTTATCGAAACATGGTTAATGACTTAAGTAAAATATATTTAATATTAACAAGACATGTAAGGATACAATAATAAAAATTCATGAATAATAAAACAAAATCCCCCAAGTTAATATTAATTCATTACACCTTCCATCATCTAAATTAAGATAAAATCATTGTTAAAGTGTTGGTTTAGGCCATAGTTGGGTCACTTTTAATTATCGAGGAGTCTTAAATAAGATTATAGATTGACTTAACTGAACTTATAATGAATTTAACATCCATATTATATTCAATAAAAAATTTGAGTCAAGTGTTTAGGAAACCTGAGTCAAAATTTCTAGATTAGGGAGTCTTCTAGTTCAAGGAAATTCGGTTTTCATTTGTCAAGACCACCTACCTAAATACCTTATTATGGTTTTCATGTCACGGTTTGGATCATAAAGAATGGAAATATGGATCTTTTCCACTAGAAAGACTAAGGTTACAATACATTATGAGTTAAATAGTTAGGGCCATTAAGGCTTGATAAAATAGTGGGAAACTTAATTAAATTAAAATTATTATAGTTTCACATAAATTTTAATCAAGAAAAGTTCTAATAATATTCTTTTTATTATTTTAGATTAATGGAAAGTTTGTCAACCACATTATCCCTATGATCAATTTTATAGAAAGACTATCTCCTTACTAGCAGTAATTTCCTTAAATAGTTCAGATGCCTACAAGTAGTGTTCCACCATGAATAGATATATTATGTTCTAGAATCCTCATGTCCTGATCCTCCTTCTAGGGAGGTGATAAGTGAGTATTTCACTTTATATGATAAAAACCTAAGCGATTTGGTTGATGTTTGGTGTTTAATTCTTCCATCCATGTATAATGAAATCATGAAGTCACATAAAGACATTGATTATTATACCATGATCCAACATATCTATGGTCTATATCAAGATAGATCTAGATGGGAACAGTTTGAGATAACCAAGGTTCTATTTCAGAAAAAACTTGGAGAAGGTGTGCCAGCTGGGCATCACGTAATCAAACTCATTAGATACATTGAGTTCCTAGAGGTTCTAGGGTTTAAACTACCTAATGAATTCTACATCGATCTCATTATTTCATCATTCCCTCAGAGATTCTCCAACTTTGTTCTTAATTTCAATATGAACAACATAGAGAAGTATCTTCTAAATCTTCTCACTATACTTCACCAAGTTGACAAGGATATGAAGCGTGAAAGGCCTTTTATCCTTATGGTGAATAAAAGTAAAGATCAGGGAGAGATCTCTAAGTCTAAATCTTCTTTACATTACCCTTCCAAGAAGAGAAATATCAAGGGGTGATCAAGAGAACATGATATTTTCTGTTTTTCATGTAGCAAGAAGGGCTGCTTGATGAAAAATTTCACATAAGAAAATAAGAAAGGGGAAGATTTATGTTCATTTATTATCAAGTGAAATTTATCTATTTTTAAAAATTAGGTATTAGATATAGCATGTTCTACTCACATACGTATTCAAATATATTAACCAAGTAGATTCAGAAATATTGCTTGAGATGAGGTAGACCTACGTGAAACCAATGGAGATAGACTTTCTATTGTGGTTATTGGGGACTAAAACCTCACATTGTAGATGGGAATGATATTGGTTTTAAAGGATTGTTATTGTGTGTCATATATTACCAAAAAAAATATTTTAGTATCTAGACTTGATATAGATGGATTTATTTTCAAATTTTGAAATAAATGTTGCTTCTTTTATAAGGATATCATTTGTTATGGTAAGGCGCCTTTAAATAATAGAATTTGTGTATTAAATTAAATGAACCAAATAATTGAAATTGACAACAAAAATAGTTCACATGATTCATACCAAACCCAACTATGGAATCGCCAGCTAGGTTATGTAAACGAAAATAATTACACTAAATTTCACCAAGATGGATATTTGGACTTGTCATGACCTGAACCAACAGGACCGCCTAGCTGGAGGTAAGCTAGGTATGACACCCCAAACTTACATCTAATATTCTAGGGGTTGGTGACTAGTGCTGAGTATAAATATCACTTAAATGAGAGGCATTTGTCTCAGTAACTATATGCATGAAAACAACCATATCTATGAAAAATTGTGCAGATATAATAAAATATAGAAAAATTTAGAGTGTAAACCATGCATGCAACAACCTTTAGGAAATACATAAAAGAGAGGTAGTGTAATAAAAAAAGTATAAAGGGTAAAAATATACTCCCATCCAAAAAATAAGTCCCAACCTAATAATTAGAAAGATGAAAATATTGAATAGATCCTAGCTCACAATCTCCAAGACCAAACACCGAACACAGTTAGTGTCAAGAGTCGCTATGCTCCACCAAAACTAGGTCCACCAATATCACTGATAACCTAACCATCATCTGAATAAGTCACAACATGTGCAGGGAAATCCCATTCAAGGGTGGGTATATACATACCTAGTAGGTTCCCCAAGAACCAAAAAGGGAGAAATAGAAATAATAATAGTAAGCTTAAACCATAATCAATATGGTACAAAAAACTCAACATTATATGTAATCAAAAGAAACCCAAGAGAGGGAGAAATGGGATCTCTATCTCCATAGCCTATATAAGAAAAATGAGTTAGTCTGAAGCTTCCAAAGTTCCATCTTTGATTCCCAACACCATGCACAACCACACAAAAATCTGTCTAGAGGGCCCGCACCTTGCCACTGCACTCCTCATCCAAGGGGGTAATATCTCTAAAGGAAGACCCACTCTCTCTTGATTCTCTAATATGGGATGTAACACTCTATATATAGAGGAAACACACCCTCTATAGTATAGGATAGTACCGAATCTATTTTTTTCAAGATTATGGGGAACTTGCATTATGGTGTGATAGGGAGTACTGACCCCAACATATCTCTGATGATAAAACTTGATCACTGACATCGTCCAATCATTGATGAAAGAGGTATCCCATTTTTAAAACCTCACATCATATATTTGATTCCAAAATTAAGTCCACCATCATATTATATGTGAAAAAATACTCAGGATTGGCCACTCATGGCCCAGATACAAGTCCCAAAGGAAGAGATACACAAAGGGGAAGTCTCAAAGAAGGGTACGCAGTGTGTACATAGGGTCAAACAGTGTGTGACCACTCCATGACACCTGGGTGTATCCTCAAATACACACATCATTTCTAGTCATGTGGTTTTACATGGCATGTATTTTCTAGCTCATTCCATGCTCGTGTCCTTCAACCCGTGCTCATATACGTGGCCATGTTTGTGCTCATGTACACTTGGGGTCTGGCTATGTAATACTACATGTACATTTCCCCCTTACCTGGGGTGTATTTCCATGTACTTGGTTTCATATCCATGTCCCACTATATGGAATGTACTTCTAGTACACGGCGTGTAAATCCAAAACTTCATTTTTCCAACTACTCGGTCACATGTCCATGTACCACTACATGGAATTTACATGGAGTACACGACATGTAGTTCCAAAAAAAATCATTCTTCCCCTAATGGGAGGAACACACATCATGTTTTCTTGAAACCACATGTCATTTGATTGGGATTTTCAAATGGTAAATCCCTAAAAACCTCTTAAAACACTCCTTTTTTCTGATTAAGCATAGATCAACCCCTAGGGGTACTTAAAATTCATAAAAGAGATTTAAAACTTTAAAAAACACATATTTTTGGATCATGACTTAAAACTCAAAACCCCGCCTTCCTCGTGTGGAAACGATGAAGTTTTGGGTCCAAATCCATGCCCAGAAGCCAATGTACCTCGATCTGATCTTGACCGCCATCAGGAAAGAAGTCTTGAGGAAACTCCTTCCCCCTTCCTATCGGTTTGGTTATTTATTGAGGGAGAAATCATTTTACTCTCCCATGCATATGAATCCCAAATGGTGGGGTTATATAAATTTATTTAATTAATTAAATTACCTCAATTATTTTATTATCACATATTCTAATGGTCATTCAACCGAACACCCAACGCTGACCAACTTTATAATGTTCCTAGGATAAACCTCATGTTTTGAAAACAATTGTGGTCTTGGATTTACCATACAAGGTCCCAATCAATGGGAAAACCATTTATTCCAAAAATATGTGTGCACGTGATTTTATATATTGATATTTTTAATATATTAATTTCGGGGTCCAGTGATACCCAAACACAACACCAACTCTGAGGAAAAAATAAAAATGTATATATATAAATATTTAAAGGATAAAAATACAAAAATTAGATTCATTACATTTACCCCTACATCAAGTATTTTCACCCCAAAAAGAACAGTCTATACAAAAAGTTGGGGGTTTCGATTCCACATATGACTCTCACATTCCCAGGATCTCTCCTACACACTCTCATTCTAACAAAGAAATCAAACCAAAGGGAAGGTCCATGCATGTAGGATCCTCTCCTTTTGGTCCAAGTACTCTGAGAAGGTGGATCCATCCACGATGTCAAACTCTCCCTAGTCAATAACCTGGGTTGGTTCATGAACATATCTCCTCATCTGTGACACATGGAAGACATCATGCACTTAGTCAAACTATGGGAGCAATTACAAGTGGTAAGAATCCTTTTATACCCTCATTAGGATCTCAAATATCCCAATGAACCTCTGGGATATCTTACTTCCCCAGTCAAACCTATGTAATCCTTATCGTGGGGAGACTATCGGGAAAACATGGTATCCCCACTCAAACTCCAAAGGCCTATGATGTTGATATCTATAATATTTTTGTTGGATTTGGGATGTCCTCATATTCCCATGGATCACTAGTAATTTCTTTTTTATCACATGCACCAGCTCTTCCCAACAAGAGATATCTTCTCAATCTCAATCCAGTACAACGGTGACCTGTAGGGTCTCTCATATAGGGCCTCAAAAGGTTTCATGCTGATAGTGGAGTGATATTTGTTATTATAAGAAAAAATATATCAATGTAAAGTGATCCTCACAACTCTGTTCAAAGTCCAACACATAGGATCTCAGCATATCCTCCAAAATATGGATAGTCCAGTTAGTCTAGCCATGAGTCCGGGGGTGAAACACCATGATTATCCATAACTAGGTCCCAAAATCCTCCTAAAGCCTCTCTAAAATTGTCTCATGAACTGATCATCATGTTCGGAGATGATATTAGTGGGTACCCTATGAAGTCATATGATCTCACACATGTACAATACCCAAAACTCTAAACCAAACTCTTCTCCCTAATGGAAATAAAGTATGCTGACTTGGTGAGTCGGTCAAAAATAACTGAGATAGCATTGTAGCCTCTTGCTTTCCATGGAAACCCCATCACAAAATCCATCAACATTCCATCCCACTTCCATTCTGGGATCTTAATAGGTTGAATCAAACCTATTAGAACCTGATGTTCATCCTTTACTTGCTAACATGTGAGGTATCAAGAGACAAACTCAGAAATGAACCACCTCATACTAGCTTGCCAAAACTACCATTGAAGGTCCTTGTACATATTTAACACACCATAATGTATTTTCAAGGGATGTGTATGAAACTCCCTAAACACCTCATCAAGTAATGTTATCGGAACCACCATTCATCCTTAGAGAATGATGACGTAGTCCCCACCTTCAAAAAATATATCTGGTGCATCTCCTGAGGATATCTGGTCATGTAATACATCACATTCGATGTATTCCAGATGGACCTCTCTCATGTGATAAAGAAGTTATGGAGTCACCACCATCTACTAAAGATAATATGAACCCATATCCACTACTAGGGTTAGTTGTAATGAATACAACTACTCAAACACCTCCTACACTAAGTGAGAATGGGATTTCCTAGTAAGGGCATCAGCCACCACATGGCCCTTCCCTAGAGTGTGGACTATCTCAAATTCATATTCTTGTAGAAACTCTAACCAATTAAACTATCTCATATTGAGATCTCTTTGAGTGAAGATGTACCTGAGACTATGATGGTCTGAGTAAACAATGAAATGCTTTCCTATAAGATAATGCCTCCACATATTTAAGGTGAAGACTAACACTACCAACTCTATGTCATAAGTCGCATAGTTCTACTAATTAGGTCTCAAATAACTTTACCCAAAAGTGATCATTTACTACCATTTCATCAACACTCATATGATCCCAACTCCATAGGTATCACAAAACACCACATACATGATTCCCTCCTCTGGTATCCCCAAAACAGAAGTACTGGTCATCCGGTGGCTCAGATCCTCAAAGGATCTCTAATACTACTCAATCCATGTAAATGGATTCCCTTTACATGTAAAGTAATGAAATAGGGATACTATCCTATAAAATTATACTATGAACCTTTGGTATTACTCTTATAAACTGAGAAAATTGTACACCTCTAACACACTCTTGGGTGGTCCCTGTTGAAAGTGTGTTCCCTAGAACCAACTTGTGTATGTACTCTTATTACCATTATATATATATATATATAATTTGATATATACATGTATTTATCTTACTATAATAGTTTATATACTTCTACATACACTATATTTATGGTAATTTATTTAGATTACATGTTGTGTCAAAGGATTATAGAAATTGCTAGGCTATAATGAGAACCTGCAGAAATGATGATAGTAATTTTAATGTTATGTACTATGATCTAGATACATCATAATAACAAGACATAGATGATGTGTGACTATCAGGTGTTAGGGTCTCATAATCATTAAAAATTCTTCTCATAAAGTTCATACTTAGTTATCTCAAGTAGATGAGATCGTGAGGATAGACCTGCCAATAGAAACACCATATGTTTTAGGTTTAAATAGTTATTACTATCTAAAAACATGTGTATTGATCTTATGAATTGATATCATTATCAATATGTTCCATTTTATCACATAATTTGATGTAGATAAAAAAACCATGACATTGAATTCATGGAAAGGTATCTTATTTTGGGTGTGTCATTAGTGGTATGGCATTGGTTGAATGATTAGGATAGAATTTGTCACTTATGAGTTGAGGAAGTAATATCTCAAACTTGGTTGATCGGGATGGTAGTGTCTTCATAAATCCACAACCATGGTAGTCGAAGGTAATTCCATATAGTTAGATCAAAAAATAATAAATCAAGAATGGATGATTACACAAGTTGTGCATACTTCTTTATGAGATATCATGAGATAAAGAGAATATATTACACAGTGTGTGTTCGTAGGATGGTTGTTGTTGCTATGACTATTCCTTATCACTTTAGGATCCTTTATGGGTTTCTAGACTTCACTCTTTATCTGTGAATAATATCCACTACTATCGAGATATGTTCCTAGAAGGTCACACATAATAGCGTATTCAAGAGTCTGTCCTATTCTGGTGAATAGGCATATAGGATATGGTGGTCCCCACCATGGGGTCCAAGAGTTGTCTAATCATTAATGATGACCAATGAATAAATAAATTCATATCATTCAAGTATAGAATAATTGGGTTGAATTTATTTATTAAAATTATTCACAAGATATTAAGTGAATACATGGAAAATTATTATATGAATGAATATTATTTAAATATTCAAGGTTCATTTAATATTAGCAAGAATTTAATGACTTGGGTTTATCATGTAATATTTATTATATATTATAAGTAAGTGATAAAATATAAATGGTATTTATGATGTAGTTATATTGTCATAACATGCCATTTATGTCTTATTTAGGGAGTGTTAAATATTCATAGGTCATGGAAACCTTTCTGGGTATTTTTTACATCCACTATATAAGAATAAGAGAAACACTTTTCCAATGAATATTAATCATTAATAATTGATATCTTCTCTCTCCCATCAATTCCTAGAGAGAGAAAGACTCTATCTTGGAAATTGATCCAAGAGCGCCTTCATGGATCGAATGGACGGGATTGAGGTGATTGTCATGACATCAAAGAAATTATAAAAGATTTAGGATAACACCTGGAATTTAACAAAAGAATGTGTGGTTGATCTAGAGGGGTTCATCCTTGGATCCTTCAAGTAACAGTCATCGATGATGATCTATTGTTGAGCACGATTTGATTCAAACTGTAAGAACCTAGATCTTCTTTCAGGTACGTTTTTCCTTTTTCTGGAGTTTTTGAGAAAAATGAATTTTCTGGAAATTTCAGAAGTACACGCCGTGTACTTTCTGAGTACACGTTGTGTACTCTTCTCTGGCTCAAATCCATGTGATGGCCGTGTCCAGGCCACACACACGGTATGTAAGGCTGAGGTGGAGGCCGGTTAATTTGGATTATGGAAAATTGAAGTACACGTCGTGTACTCAAGAAGTACACGCCGTGTACTTTATTTTTTTTCATTAAACGGACCGGGGTCACGCCTAACCCCCAAAATAATCTTCTTCTCCAGTTTTCGTCCGTCCGAGAGCGATCGTACGACCGAATATTCCCCGAGATCCTGCCTCACCGTCCGTTCTCCGATTTGAGCACGGTCGATTGCGTTGGAATCGCAACGGTGAGTTCTTCCCTCTGGTTGAGCCTTGTTTCTTGATTCATCCTTTTTTCCAAGTTAATGTGGGATGAACGTTTTTTGCGTTTTCTCAGATCTACGTTGTTCTAAGAGGAATCTGTCATCGAGGTTCGCGTATATCGATCTCTTCGGATCGAGGTAGGTGGTTTGTGCCTTTCTGTAGAAAGTTGATAAATATTATGTGCAATTTCCACCAATACCCTTGAACGGGGTATTGCGTGTTTCCTGTTTTTCCATTGTTACTTGCATGCTTTGCTTGATTGCTTTAGTAGAGGTTATTTCTTGTGATTAGAGTAATTTGTTTTTGCTCAGATTGCCTTGCTATGCTTGTTCTGCCTGTTTGGTGTTTTCTAGTTTCCATGCCTAGTTATAGGATATTGGAACTATTGTTTTGTTATTACTATTGATCCTTAGTTGATAGCCAAGTTGTTCTTGAGGTTTACTTGGACGTTACACGTGCACTGAGCATGTTTAGTTATACTCAGGATTGTGAGAACCTAGAGTAGTAGACCAAAGGTAGAATTGACGGAAGGGATTCTCCAGGGTGTCTTTTAATTATAATGCAAGACCACAGGGGGAATTGACGTTGAGTGCTTCCCCAGAGAGTCTGTAGATCCACGACGCGGGCCACAGGGGGAATTGACATTGAGTGCTACCCCAAAGATCCTTTAGCACGATACGAGACTATAGGGGGAATTGACTGTGAGTGCTTCCCCAAAGAGTCTGCTTAATTACGTAGTTGAACCAGAGGGGTGAGACTATGTGTTCCTCCCAGAGGGTTTCTAGTACTCAGAGGTTAAACCATAGGGGTTAGACTGTGAGAGCTACCCAGAGGGTTACCTATTTTCTTCTTGTTGTTGACTGCTTGCTTGTGTGCTTTACTTGTTAGAACTGTGGATTGTAGCTGCTTGTTCTTTTCTGTTTACTGCTTCTTGTTTTATTGTTGCTATGTATTCATTGACTGTTAGGAACAAATCTTTGGGTGATTACCTAATGGGATTGTATCTCACACCCTGTTTGGTCCATGCTTTTGGGCCCAAGTAGACTATGTTGCTGCAGGTATAGACAAGGGCAAGCGCCTTCTTCTTCAGGATCTTGACTACACCAGGAGCTAGGGAGCATGGGACCGAGCCGTGGCTCACGATGCTGAGAAGCTTACTTTGTTTTTCTTTTACACTTGGTTTCAGTTGTATTTCAGCACGTTGTTATGTTTTATGTTTTCCTTAGATACTTGTACCTACTGTATCATTGTCATCATAGTTATATATCTACATTGTTTCCGCTGTTTGGTTTCTATTGTTATGCATGTTGTTTACTGCTTCCGCTGTTTATTGTTGTTTTCTTACCTTGTATACCTTATCGAATGAGGGCATATTTTTCCCACCGACTCACCAAGGCCCTCGCTGCTAGTCGGAAGCCTCTGGCGTTTGGGGAAATGCACTTGAGGTCAAGTGGTGAACCGGGTACGGGGCACCAGTGGAGGGGCTCCGGACTCGGGACGTTACAAAATGGTATCATAGGAGTTCATTTATCTTGATTTACTATTTGGAGACTTTATCCAGGGATAAGACGGATTCAGTACTTTTCATTAAGTTGTGCTCGGGAGTAGCTAACCCGTGTACAGGGAAAATCCATACTACCTCATTAATTGCAGTTTTCTGGTTTTGAGATTTTATAGTTGATCGGATTTCACCTAGAGTGATTCACATGACTTGTGCAGTTATTGTTTTAATATTTTGGTTCTATTTCTGTCGCAACCCGATGAGATGAGGGTATTCCATCTCATGCATCATATAGGCACTTGTTGAAATCACATTTCATGCATTCTTTCCATGCCATCTAGGGTGCATTAGCGATTTCATTATGCTGCGATAGACTTTGTGTAGATTATGCATGCTGTTGTGATAGTTTCTTGATAGATTCTCCACTTCTATGTTAGAAAACTGTTGTTTTGTTCTTTGTTTAAAGGGAACGCCAAAATTTAGTTCTTGAGGTGTTATGGGCCCTCACAGATCGGAATTTGGCATCTTTTCCCTCGTTTTAGTGTTTCTGGAATTCTGCACAGTTTCTGAGCTTCTGCCCAGAAAAACCCAGAATATATGGCGTGTACTTTTTAGATACACGTCGTGTAGTTTTCAGGCCGTGTCACTGACCGTGTGAGCAGAACACGGTGTCGTGGGAGTAACTTCAGGAACACGCCCTGTACCATTGGTACACGCCGTGTGAGTTTGGAGCCGTGTACCCGGTCGCGTCACTAACAACACAGGCCGGGGAAGCTTGGGTAGAACACGCCGTGTCCATAGGGAACATGCTGTGTAGTCCTGTCCAGGTACTCGGCCATGTCACGAACAACACGGCCCAGTATGACCTTCTTTTCCGCATTCCGTGTCCGTAGGGAACATGCCGTGTAGTCCTATCCAGGTACCCGACCGTGTCACAAACAACACGGGCCGGCGTGAACTTCTTTTCTGCACGCCATTTTTGTTCGGAACACGCCGTGTAGTCTTTCCCAGGTACCCGACCGTGTCACGAACAACACGGGACAGTGTCACCTTCGCCTATACACGCCGTGTTTGTTCGGAGCACACCGTGTAAGGTTCATCCATGTAGACTTCCGTGTGCTTAACAACACGGACCGCCGAAGCCTTGTCTAGTGCATGCCGTGTTTGTTTCGAACACGCCGTGTAGTCTCGGGTTGAGTCGGACCGTGTGGGTTAGCCGTGTAAGGAGACTCGAGCAGGGGAATAGTTTTCTGAGTACACGCCGTGTGTGGCGGTCAATACACCATGTAGTTTGAAGTGTACACGACTTGTAGGGTGAGAGTACACGCCCATGTCAGTGGTTTAAGAAGACACACCGTGTAGTTTTATACACGTCGTGTTGTCGTGTTTTGCAATCTTGTGTGTTTTTCTTCCCCTGTTCCCATTTTGTACTCTTGTGTTCTCTATCCTTGTTTTCCTGGTCTAAGGTGTGCTTTTGATCTTTCAGAGTTATGCCTCCGATGTAACACCCGAGACTTTTATGTTATATAAATCATCAAAGGAATCTTTTTCTACACAACACTTGCTTGGCTTTCTTTACACGCAATCGCGACCTTCCTCGATAACTTGCGTTGTACGCAATACCGAGTTTCACTAAACGGCGATATGCTATTAAAATATTATTTAAAATAGCCGTTATGAATAGTAATAACCACTTTTTGAAATTTTATCTTTCAAAATGGACTTCATTCTTGGATTCGGAATACCGAAATTAGCCTAGGGTGAAATTTTGGTATTTTTCTGAAAACTTTCAATTTTTGATGAATAGTGAAACCACTAAGTGGTAGGTTAAAAACTGAATTTTGCATAAAACTTAATTTTACCGCTTCTGTGAATGGAATTTTGAAAATCCTACAGACAAGGTTGATATCATTAAGTAAAATGTGGTTCAATGAGATAAAAATAATTTTTTGGTGAATAGTAACTTTTTACTTTTTTTACCGTGGTTAATAGTAAATAGGGTAACTAAGGGTAAATATGATATTACTATTACCCTAACACATGTCCTAATTCTATTGGATAAGTGTAATTCGACCAAAAACAACCTTATGAATATAATATGACCATTTAGGTCCACTTGGATTAGATTATGACATTTAATATTATTTTATTTAATGAATAGTTAAAATAGTTAAAATCAAAGGTTAATAACTAAAAAATTTTTAATATGGGTTTATACATAAGATAAATTAGATTATAAATATTCATTAGAAATATAAAAAGATTTCCTACATAATTATATTTTATTTATAATTTTTAGACTTTAAATAAATTAATTTATTTATGACACAACGATGATGCAGTAATTACCCTTTTAAGGAAATGTTAACATAATTGATGTTATAAATGCCCAAATAAATGTAATTTGAGACTTTTTATGAATTCCAATAATTTTCTAGGTTACTATTATATATTAGTGTTGATTTAATCAACTTGGTTCGAACATATAATTCTGTTATGACTTTCACAAAAAAATCATATATCAAATAGTGACAAAATTGACACAAAATAGTTTTTAAATCAAATATTATATTATTAATTGTTATTTTATTCCTAAAAATCTAAGGTTCGGCCAAATGACTTAGATAAGGATATATATATTAATAATAAACAACCTAGGGTTCGTTTGGCATGTTATAGTAAGTGTATTAACCATATAGTGTAAGAAAATAAAAAGACACGGTAAAAGTTAAATTATTTAACTTAGAGTTAAATCTAGTTGATAAGGTTAAAATAATAACCTAAACTTGTCTAAATCCTATTGGTTGATAGGATTTCGACCCATACCCACTTTACCTTCGAAATAAGACCCTTTGGAACCATTATAAACCGATTTTTACTTTAATATAAAATAATATTTTGAGATATTCCTAAGGTGCCCCTCTCCTCCCTTATAAAAGGGAACCTCCTCCCCCTCCTCCTCACACCAATTTGAGCACTCAATCTCGGGAAACCCCTGAAAAAATCCCTTCTCCACTTCCCTAGAATAATCCTAGAGGTTCTGGTCTTCTTCAAAGACCAATCTTAGTTCCCTAAGTGGAGGATTCAAAGAGGCGTTTCAAAGAAGAGGTAATATCCATTACCGATCTTTTCAATTTCTTTCTTCTTCAACTTCTTCTTATTTAGTTTTTTCATGATAAAGTAATAACATCAGTATTACTTACATACTGATATGTTATTATAAATATGAAACAACCCTAATTCACCTTCTATCCATCCTATGTAAAAATGAAATCACCGCGCGTGCGTACGTACGGAATACCGTCTCCACGCCGTGGTATAATCTATTTTCCACCATCACCTTACAAGGATGGGTATAATGGTGTAATGAGTAACTATATATGATTATTATAAAGTTATATTGATACTTAAATAGTATAAATACACTTAAATACAATTCCACGATCATGGGAACAATATCATCGCTCGTGCGTACGTACGGAATACCGTCTCCACGATGTGATGCGACTCGTTCTACATGATCATCATTACATAGTAATTATATAAATGAATTGAATGAATAAATATGATATATGTTACACTAATACCATTCTGGATATAAGGTATCTATAACCTTAAAAGAAGAATAAGAATTTATTCGGCAAAACACGCATAAGAACAAAAGGCAATAAAGACTCGAGTAACAAGTAACAATGAAATATTACTAATAAGAAGCTAAGAATATGACCATATATGATATCATATCAATATTTATGATTCTGGAATAAGTCAATAACATTATTTAAACCATTATACAGGATCTTCGAACACGTACAAATCAAATCGGACCTAAAGTAAGGGAAATATCACAATCTCATTTTTATCTGATATTGTTTATACTTTGAAATTTACTGGGGTGTATTTTATCATCCACATCCATGTTTCCTCAATATTTAATATTATTCCCATCCACCTACAATGTTTTAAGTCCAATTTTACCCTCCGATGAATTTTTAGTAAAGAATATGAAAGGAATCTTTTGTCATTTTTCGTACGAGGTACTTTTTGACTTTTCCGACAAAAGTACGAAGAATGTTTGTTTTAACTTATACGGCAAGAATGGATTTTTAAAACATTATTTCCAATAATCTTCCTTTATAAGTTTTCAAGTTTATTTTTAATCAACTTCTTTTAGTTTATAATTGTATGACATGTTAAGAAAAGAAAAGTGTTTTTGAAGTAGAAAGGATATTTTCCTCAAGAATGGAGTTCAAATGTTTTATCAAAATTATTTTCCATTTAAGATAATATAGGGTTATGTTTTTATCCCTATTATTACATTGATTTGATTATTTTGTGAGGGAATTATTTTTATGAAGTCATTTACCTTATATGATTTGTTTTATGATGTCATGATGTTTCAAGAATCCCATTTTTGTTCCATGTGTTATGCGATGATGTATGACTTATGATTATGTGGCACACATAAGAAAGGATTCATTATAAGATGTGTGGGACCTATATCTCCCTCCAATGCATTGGGTAAAGATTTATATCTCATGAGATAGACATGGCTGGAATGGAAGGTTATTTCGGTTCAGTGATACAGGACTGAAACGAGGAGTGAACTCGGTTCAGAAATGGACTTTGTCCGCTAAGATAGTCTTGGCAATGAGTCATGACTAACAAGAAATGATTTTCCATGATTATGTGTGCATGCCACAAAGTTTCAAGTTTTATGTTATGATTATGGGGATCTCATTATCACTTCTTTTATTTATTCCATTTTAAGATATTATGATCTCTTTTGCAGGTTATGATTTTCAAAAAGATATGATATGATTTTTATTTCTTTTATTTTCCCTTGCTGAGCATTTGAGCTCACCCTTTTTTGTATGTTTTCTTTTCCCCAGGTCAGGAATATGGATATTAAGTAGAATATGCTAAAAGGGACCCTATATATGATGAAATAAATGGGATACACTGTAGAAGATTTATGAACCAGTTTTTTATGTTTCCCAGTTTCTAAAGACACTATACCTATACGGTCCTTTGTGGTTTTGTCATATGTTGTAATAAGTGTGCTTCAATTTTGAAGTATTAACAATGTATGTAAAGTATGGGTCGTTATAGTTGGTATCAGAGGAAAGGTATAGTCAACCTTTGGAAACTAGGATGTGAAAGCCTTAGTAAGAACCCTAAGGATAAGTCTAAGCATAGAATACAATCTTAGTGTTTTAGAAATGGCCATGAATAACCTAGGATAATACCTTAAGCGTGAAAATTTTATTCTTGAATTATGTGGTTTTCCTATTATAATTAGTGTTGCTCACATTATTATTCTTGGTTTTAGTCAATGGCTGGAACCCGAAGGAACCGTGTTAATGCGGAATGTGATGGGCAATGAAATGATTGTCCCCCTGAGCAACCAAATGATATGGGAGCTGGAATGCAAAATCTTGTAGCCATGCTCACACAACTTTCTCAAGCTATGAATCATGCAGGACTTCCAAACGAGAAAAGGAAGGAGCAACATTCTGTTTAATCCTTCATGAGGCAGCGTCCACCTTCTTTCAGCAGGTCTAATGATCCATTAGTTGCTGAACAATGGATTAGTACTACTGAAAAGATATTTTCAGTTCTTCAATGTTCTGAACATGATAAATTCATCCTAGAAGTGTATCGTTTGGAAGGAGATGCTGATCAATGGTGGAATCTTATTAAGAATACGAGGCAAAGGGATGAAATTGAGTCCATGGAATGGGACGAGTTCAAGAACTTATTTTTCAATAAGTACTTCCCTCGTATTCTCCGAACAAAGATGGAGAAAGAGTTTCTTGAACTGAAGCAAAGGGATGATGAATCTGTTGGTACCTATGAAGCAAATTTTACAAGACTTGCAAGGTATGCTTCTGGTATTATTATCCAACCTGAGAGTAAGATCGATCGATTCTTTAGTAGCTTAAAACCAATTCTTCGAAGGGAGTTAGCCATAAGGGACTTCAATAGCTACGAGGAAATCGTTCGATGTGCTCTCAAAGTCGATATGGAGATTGGAGTAACCCATCAGTCATGTGGGTTTGATAAGAAGAGGAAAATGGAATTCAAAGGAAAATCTAAAGAGCACACTGAAAAGAAGATGAGCTTTCCCTTATGCTCAAAGTGTGGAAAGAAACATGGAGGGAGTTGTCTTAAAGGGACAAGTAAATGTTTCAAATGTGGAAAGGAAGGTCATCGGGCATTTGAATTCTGCGATAATGGGAAGAAGATGTCTAATGATGCAAACAAAGGAAGGGATACACAGAATGAACCTACTACTCTTCAATGTTTCAAGTGCAAGGAGATGGGTCATTATGCCAATCAATGCCCAAATCCAAGGGTTGATGATGATGGTCGACGTCAACAAACTCTTAAGGCTAAAGACAAAGGAAAGTCACATGCAATTTCTATCAGCGATGTGGAGTATGATAACGAAGTGGTGAAAGGTACACTTACCATCCACTCTAAAGTAGAAAATGTTTTATTTGATTCTGGATCCACCCACTCTTTTATTTCTGAAGAATTTTCTAAGGGTATCACCGTATTACCTCAACAATTAGATGTTGAGTTAGCTGTGACAACACCTAATGGCACATCAATCGCATCAAAAGTTTATAATTCTTCTCCAATTTACGTTTGTGGGAAAGTGCTTCCTTCAAATATTGTGATCCTTCCTTTAGTGGAATTCGATGTGATTATTGGCATGGATTGGCTTTCTTTATACGGAGCTCATATCAATTTCCAAAGAAGGGAAGTCACATTTCATATTCCAGATCAATCTATGATCATCTATCAATGCAAGGATGAACATAACCTTCCAGTGGAAATTTCTTCCATTTTATGGGTATTGATTCCACTAAATGAAGGTTATTTATCTCAAATTTTTGGTGAGAAACTCGCAATTAAGAATATGCCCATCGTACGGGAGTTTGATGATGTCTTTCCGGAGGAATTATCGGTTCTTCCACCAAATCATGAAGTTGATTTTTCAATAGAACTCATACCGGGTGCTTTGCCTATTTCAAAGACACCTTATAGAATGGCCCCAATTGAGTTGCAGGAATTGAAGAAGCAACTCCAAGAGAATATTGATAAGGGATTCATATGCCCTAGTGCGTCACCTTGGGGAGCACCTGTTCTATTTGTTAAGAAGAAATATGGATCAATGAGACTCTGCATTGATTATCGAAAACTTAACAAGATCACTATCAAGAACAAATATCCTCTCCCACGCATTGATGACTTATTTGACCAACTACGCAGAGCTCAATAATTTTCCAAGATTGATCTTCATTCAGGGTATCATCAATTAAGGGTCAAAAGGGATGATATACCAAAGACGGCTTTCTGTACAAGGTATGGACACTATGAATTTATAGTAATTCCATTTGGTCTTACTAATGCCCTAATATCTTCATGGATCTAATGAATAGAGTCTTTAGAGACTATCTTGATCAATTTTTGGTAGTCTTTATAGACAATATTCTTGTCTATTCAAAGAGAAAGGAAGAGCATGAAGATCACTTGAGAATTATATTGAAGACCCTGAGAAAGGAGAAGCTTTATGCCAAATTTACCAAGTGTGAATTTTGGCTTCAAAAAGTTTCATTTTTGGGTCACATAATCTCAAAAGAGGGGATATCTGTGGATCCAGCAAAAACAGAGGTTATCGAAAGATGGTCGAGACCAACAACAGTAACTGAGATCTGAAGTTTTCTTGGTTTGGCTGGATATTATCGACGTTTTGTGAAAGATTTTTCACGATTATCTAATCCACTCACCAAGTTGACTCGGAAAGGAGTTAAGTTTGTTTGGACAGAGGAATGTGAAGATAATTTCAAGGAGTTGAAAAGAAGGTTATCCAGTGCACCTGTGCTCACACTGCCTTGTAGTGGAGAAAGGTTTGTGATCTACAGTGATGCATCCAAGAAGGGATTGGGGTGTGTTCTTATGCAAAATTATATGGTGATAGCATATGCCTCACGACAGTTGAAAATAAATGAGAAAAATTACCCAACTCATGATTTGGAGTTAGATGCAGTAATCTTTGCATTAAATATTTGGAGGCATTACCTTTATGGTGAAAGGTGTGATATTTATACTGATCATAAAAGTTTAAAGTATATTTTCACACAAAAGGAGCTGAATATGCGTCAAAGAAGATGGTTGGAGCTGATTAAGGATTATGACTGCTCAATCCATTACCACCCTGGGAAAGCAAACAAGGTGGCAGATGCATTAAGTCGACAAGACCATGCTATTTTATCCATGATGAGGATCACAAAAGATCTAATATTTATGGATTTACAAAGGATGGATCTTGGAATTATAATGGAAGGGGAAAAATCTTATCTTTCTCAAATGAATGTTCAACCATCTATACATGTGAAGATTAAAGAGGCACAGAAAGAAGATGTCGAGTTACAAAAGAAGGTGAGAAATGTTCCTGAATTCAACCTTGATTTTGATGGGATAATAAAGTTCAAGAATCGGGTTTGTGTTCCTCCCATCCCCGAATTAAAGAAGGAGCTGCTGGATGAGGCTCATAGTTCTTCATTATCTATTCATCCTGGAAGCACAAAGATGTATAGGGACCTGAAAGAGTACTTCTGGTGGGATGGCATGAAAAGAGATGTTGCTGAATATGTCTCTCGATGCTTGGTTTGTCAACAAGTTAAAGCTGAGAGACAGAAGTTTAAGGGGATGTTACAACCATTACCCATACCCGAATGAAAATGGGAAAATATCACTATGGACTTTGTTACAGGACTTCCTAAAACATCCAAAGGCAATAATGCTATCTGGGTCATAGTTGATCATCTTACAAAGTCTGCACACTTCATTTCTATTAGAGAGGATTTCTCTCTAGATCAGCTTGCCAGGATATATGTAAAGGAAGTGGTAATATTGCATGGAGTACCACTTTCTATTATATCTGATCGGGATCCGAGATTTACCTCGAAGTTCTGGCGAAGTCTTCAGCATACTCTGGATACAGAGTTGAGTTTCAGCACTGCTTATCATCCTCAGACAGACAGTCAGTCTGAGAGAACAATTCAAACCCTAGAAGATATGTTGAGAGCTTGATCTATGGATTTCAAAGGAGGTTGGGATCAACACCTACCTTTGGTGGAATTTTCTTATAATAATAGCTTTCACTCCAGTATTCAGATGGCTCCTTATGAAGCTCTCTATGGAAAGAAATGCAGGACTCCAACTTGCTGGGATGAAGTTGGGGAAAGAAAGCTATTAGGACCTGATCTCATTGATGAAATGGCAGAAAAGGTCAGATCTATTCAACAACACATAAGAGCATCTCAGAGTCAACAGAAAAGTTATGCCGACAACCGAAGAAAAGACCTATAGTTTGAAGTGTGCAATAAAGTGTTCTTACAGATATCTCCCTGGAATAGAGTCATGAGATTTGGAAAGAAGGGGAAGTTGAGCCCTAGATATATCGGTCCTTTCGAAATACTGGATCGTGTTGGGAAGGTAGCTTACCGATTGGCGCTTCCACCGAATCTCTCTCAAGTTCACGATGTGTTCCATGTATATCTCCTGAGAAAGTACATACCTGATCCTTCACATGTACTCAGCTCAGAAGTTGTACCGCTGGAGCAAGATCTTTCTTATGAAGAACAACCGATAGAGATTCTGGATCGTAGCGAAAAAGTCCTACGAAACAAGACCACTCGATTGGTGAAAGTTTTATGGAGGAACCACCAACTTGAAGAAGCTACATGGGAGCTTGAGGATATGATGAGGGAGAAGTATCCTCATCTGTTTGTTACAAAGTGATGAATTTCGAGGGTGAAATTATTTTTAAGGGGGGTAGAATGTAACACCCGAGACTTTTATGTTATATAAATCATCAAAGGAATCTTTTTCTACACAACACTTTCTTGGCTTGCTTTACACGCAATCGCGACCTTCCTCGATAGCTTGCGTTGTACGCAATACCGAGTTTCACTAAACGGTGATATGCTATTAAAATATTATTTAAAATAGTCGTTATGAATAGTAATAACCACTTTTTGAAATTTTATCTTTCAGAATGGACTTCATTCTTGGATTCAGAATACTGAAATTAGCCTAGGGTGAAATTTTGGTATTTTTCTAAAAACTTTCAATTTTTGATGAATAGTGAAACCACTAAGTGGTAGGTTAAAAACTGAATTTTGCATAAAACTTAATTTTACCGCTTCTGTGAATGGAATTTCAAAAATCCGACAGACACGGTTGATATTAGTAAGTAAAATGTGGTTCAATGAGATAAAAATAATTTTTTGGTGAATAGTAACTTTTTACTTTTTTACCGCGGTTAATAGTAAATAGGGCAACTAAGGGTAAATATGATATTACTATTACCCTAACACATGTCCTAATTCTATTGAATAAGTTTAATTCGACCAAAAACAACCTTATGAATATAATATGACCATTTAGGTCCACTTGGATTAGATTATGACATTTAATATTATTTTATTTAATGAATAGTTAAAATAGTTAAAATCAAAGTTTAATAACTAAAACATTTTTAATATGGGTTTATACATAAGATAAATTAGATTATAAATATTCATTAGAAAGTTAAAAAGATTTCCTACATAATGATATTTTATTTATAATTTTTAGACTTTAAATAAATTAATTTATTTATGGCACAATGATGATGCAGTAATTACCCTTTTAAGGAAATGTTAACATAATTGATGTTATAAATGCCCAAATAAATGTAATTTGAGACTTTTTATGAATTACAATAATTTTCTAGGTTACTATGATATATTAGTATTGATTTAATCAACTTGGTTCGAACATATAATTCTGTTATGACTTTCACAAAAAAATCATATATCAAATAGTGACAAAATTGACACAAAATAGTTTCTAAATCAAATATTATATTATTAATTGTTATTTTATTCCTAAAAATCTAAGGTTCGGACAAATGACTTAGATAAGGATATATATATTAATAATAAACAACTTGGGGTTCGTTTGGCATGTTATAGTAAGTGTATTAACCATATAGTGTAAGAAAACAAAAAGACACGGTAAAAGTTAAATTATTTAACTTAGAGTCAAATATAATTGATAAGGTTAAAATAATAACCTAAACTTGTCTAAATCCTATTGGTTGATAGGATTTTGACCCATCCCCACTTTACCTTCGAAATAAGACCCTTTGAAACCATTATAAACCGATTTTGACTTTAATATAAAATAATATTTTGTGATATTCCTAAGGTGCCCCTCTCCTCCCTTATAAAAGGGCACCTCCTCCCTCTCCTCCTCACACCAATTTGAGCACTCAAGCTTGGCCAACCCCTGCCAAAATCCCTTCTCCACTTCCCTAGAATAATCCTAGAGTTCCTGGTCTTCTTCAAAGACCAATCTTAGTTCCCTAAGTGGAGGATTCAAAGAGGCGTTTCAAAGAAGAGGTAATATCCATTACCGATCTTTTCAATTTATTTCTTCTTCAACTTCTTCTTCTTTAGTTGTTTCATGATAAAGTAATAACATCAGTATTACTTACATACTGATATGTTATTATAAATATGAAAAAACCCTAATTCACCTTCTATCCATCCTACGGAAAAATGAAATCACCGCGCGTGCGTACGTACGGAATACCGTCTCCACGCCGTGGTGTAATCTATTTTCCACCATCAACTTACAAGGATGGGTATAATGGTGTAATGAGTAACTATATATGATTATTATAAAGTTATATTGATACTGAAATAGTATAAATACACTTAAATACAATTCCACGATCATGGGAACAATATCATCGCTCGTGCGTACGTATGGAATACCGTCTCCACGATGTGATGCGACTCGTTCTACATGATCATCATTACATAGTAATTATATAAATGAATTGAATGAATAAATATGATATATGTTACACTAATAATATTCTGGATATAAGGTATCTATAACCTTAAAAGAAGAATAAGAATTTATTCGGCAAAACACGCATAAGAACAAAAGGCAATAAAGACCCGAGTAACAAGTAACAATGAAATATTACTAATAAGAAGCTAAGAATATGACCATATATGATATCATATCAATATTTATGATTCTGGAATAAGTCAATAACATTATTTAAACAATTATACAGGAGCTTCGGACACGTACAAAGCAAATCGGACCTAAGGTAAGGGAAATATCACAATCTCATTTTTATCCGAGATTGTTTATACTTTGAAATTTACTGGGGTGTATTTTATCATCCAAATCCATGTTTCCTCAATATCTAATATTATTCCCATCCACCTAAAATGTTTTAAATCCAATTTTACCCTCCGATGAATTTTTAGTAAAGAATATGAAAGGAATCTTTTGTCGTTTTTCGTACGAGGTACTTTTTGACTTTTCCGACAAAAGTACGAAGAATGTTTTTTTTAACTTATACGGAAAGAATGGATTTTTAAAACATTATTTCCAAGAATCTTCCTTTATAAGTTTTCAAGTTTATTTTTAATCAACTTATTTTAGTTTATAATTGTATGACATGTTAAGAAAAGAAAAGTGTTTTTGAAGTAGAAAGGATATTTTCCTCAAGAATGGAGTTCAAATGTTTTATCAAAATTATTTTCCATTTAAGATAATATAGGGTTATGTTTTTATCCCTATTATTACATTGATTTGATTATGTTGTGAGGGAATTATTTTTATGAATTCATTTACCTTATATGATTTGTTTTATGATGTCATGATGTTTCAAGAATCCCATTTTTGTTCCATGTGTTATGCGATGATGTATGATTTATGATTATGTGGCACACATAAGAAAAGATTCATTATAAGATGGGTGTGACCTATATCTCCATCCAATGCATTGGGTAAAGATTTATATCTCATGAGATAGACATGGCTGGAACGGAAGGTTATTTCGGTTCAGTGATACAGGACTGAAACAAGGAGTGAACTCAGTTCAGAAATGGACTTTGTCCGCTAAGATAGTCTTGGAAATGAGTCATGACTAACAAGAAATGATTTTCCATGATTATGTGTGCATGCCACAAAGTTTCAAGTTTTATGTTATGATTATGGGGATCTCATTATCACTTCTATGATTTATTCCATGTTAAGATATTATGATCTCTTTTGCAGGTTATGATTTTCAAAAAGATATGATATGATTTTTATTTCTTTTATTTGCCCTTACTGAGCATTTGAGCTCACCCTTTTTTGTATGTTTTCTTTTCCCCAGGTCAGGAAGATAGATATTAAGTAGAATATGCTAAAAGGGACCCTATATATGATGAAATAAATGGGATACACTGTAGAAGATTTATGAACCAGTTATTTATGTTTCCCAGTTTCTAAAGACACTATACCTATACGGTCCTTTGTGGTTTTGTCATATGTTGTAATAAGTGTGCTTCAATTTTGAAGTATTAACAATGTATGTAAAGTATGGGTCGTTATATCCAAGACGTCCTCCGGTCGTACGTCTGTCGTCAGGCAGTGATCAGACGCCAGACAGGGCTGATCAGGGACTTCCTGTCGATCCCCCAGCCGAGCCAGCCTTGACACCGGTTGTTGTACCAGTTGCGGGTTCTGATGCGTAGTTCAAGGATGGTTTTATGAGGATGATGCAGGCCTTCTAGGGAGCACCGCCTCCTACCTCATATATGGCAGACTTGACGCGGGTCTTTTAGTAGCAGCAGCCCCCCACGTTCTCGGGGGAGGGAGGACCTTAGGCTGCAGAGTCATGGCTGGAAGCCATGCTGACTATATTCGAGTATCTGGAGACGCCTCTAGAGAGGCGGGTCAAGATCGCCACCTACATGCTTCAAGACTCTGCTAAGAGGTTGTGGGACGTGATCTCACAGGCAGGTCAGCAGCAGGCTATGACTTGGGAGGAGTTCCAGCGCGTGTTCTACGACTACTTCTACCCGGAGACCCTGAGGGCCGATCGAGCCCGGGAGTTCATGATCTTAGAGCAGGGTAATCTATCTGTCATAGAGTATTCCTCTTGTTTCACTAAGATGCAGCGTTTTACACCCCTTCGGGATGGGAGTGGGGTGTTCTTGGTGAGGAAGTTTGAGGATGGACTCAGACGGGAGATTCTCTCGCATGTGAACATCTTCCAGCTGACTTCCATTACTTCCATCATCAACTAGGCACTGATTGCGGAGCACAATATGAGAGACTCTGGAGCTGCGAGTCAGGGCAGTTCTGCTTCCAATGCTAGCGTTCCTCCAGATGACAGCAAGAAGAGTTGTAGGGAGCCTACACGCGGTGATTCGAGGAAGCGAGACACATCACCAGGCAGCCAGGTGACATGCTACCAGTGTGGCCGGAAAGGGCACACGAGGCCGCAGTGCCAGAGAGACCCCGTGGAGTGCCGATCCTGTGGCAAAATGGTTCACCTTCAGTGTTTCTACCAGGTTTTCTCACCAGCAGCAGGTGACCGTGGTTCTTCCATGACTCCTCGTTTAGGATCAGCCCCACCAGTTTCTCACCAGTCGGGAAACTGGAGTTCTTCCGGCCGTTCGGGCCGAGGTGGAGGTCGAGGCCATGACAGTCAGCCACCAGTTCCTCATCACCAGCAGGGAGGTTCAGCTCAGAGTGGTTAGCCAGGGGTGCAGGGCCGCGGCATGGGCCAGTCTTTCGCCATGGAGAAGACTTATCAGGAGCAGGATCCCGGCCATTCTACTATTCGAGGTACGATTTTAGTAGCCTCAGTTTTATCTTCATCCCTTTTCGATACCAGTGCTACACATAGTTTTATCTCTGTTGTCGTTGTGGAGAGCCTTGGACTCTGCATTTTTCTTCTGCCGACTCGTTGACACTAGACACACCTTTGGGAACGAGTACATCTAGTGTACGCCAGTGTAGAGAGTGCCCTCTCGAGGTTGCAGGGTATCACTTCTTATGGGATCTCTATGTCCTAGAGATGACAGGATATGATTTCATTCTCGGTATGGACTGGTTGATTCCCTTCCAGGAATTCGTTGACTGTTATCGCCGCAGAGTCAGTTTCATTTCACCAGAGGGTGAATCTTTCCTTCATAGAGGCGAATGGGACGTTCGGGCGAGTCGGGTGGGACTCGAGCATCTTGGGCTAGGAGGGGTGACATCCCAGATTGCTAGTCTTTATCTAGATGATCAGGGGACTCCATAGTTGGACTTTTCTCTAGTGTTGGATCGCTTCAGGGATGTATTTCCAGAGGACTTTTTAGTTTTTCCTCCAGAGCGTGAGGTAGAATTTTCTATTGAGCTCATGCCAGGAGTGGCATCGGTGTCCATCCCTCCCTATAGGATGGCCACACCTGATTTGCGGGAGCTCAAGAAGCAGTTGGAGGAGCTACAAGCTAAGGGTTTCATCTGAACCAGTACTTCTCCTTGGGGTTCTCCTGTTCTGTTTGTGAAGAAGGCAGACGGTACCCTTCGGCTTTACATAGATTATCGGAAGCTGAACCAGTTGACGGTCAAGAACGGATATCCTTTACTAAGGATTGATGACCTTTTCGATCAGCTTCGAGGAGCCCGAGTGTTCTCAAAGATCTACTTGAGGTCCGGTTACCATCAGTTGCGCGTTAGACCATCAGATATACCTCTGACAGCCTTCCGGAGTAGGTATGGTCTATACGAGTATACCGTCATGCCGTTCGGTCTCACAAATGCACCTGCAGTTTTCATGGAACTATTGAACCGAGTGTTCCATCCTTTTTTGGACTCCTTCTTTGTGGTATTCGTGGATGATATCTTGGTGTACTCTCACACTCGACACGACCATGCCACCCATCTTGAGATCATTCTGATTACACTGAGAGAGCATCGACTTTATGCTAAACTCTCAAAGTGCCACTTCTGGATGGATCAAATTCACTTCTTGGGTCACGTCATCTCAGAGGCAGGAGTATTTGTGGACCCATAGAAAGTGAGATTTGTAGTTTGTTGGGAGCAGTTGAAGAACGTTTTTGAGGTACGGAGCTTCCTAGGGATGGCTGGATACTACAGACGCTTCATTCGTGACTTTTCTCATCTAGAATCACCTTTGACAGGTCTGACCAAGAAGAGGGCGAAGTTCTTATGGTCAGATTCTTGTGAGTCAACCTTTCAGGAGCTTAAAGGGAGGTTGACGTCAGCACCGATACTATTCTTGCCAGAGCCATGCAAGAGATACACTGTTTACTGTGATTCTTCAGGTGTCGGGCTAGGAGCTGTGCTTATGCAGGGAGATGGAGTCATTGCGTATGGGTCTCGGCAGTTGAGGCCACATGAGAAGAACTACACTACGCACGATCTGGAGTTGGCAGCTGTTGTTCATGCCTTGCGCTGTTGGAGACACTATCTTCTGGGAGAGCACTTTGTGGTCTTCACTGACCACAAGAGACTCAAGTATATTTTCACTCAGCGTGATCTGAATCTGAGGCACCGCAGGTGGGTTGAGTATCTACAGTCTTTTGACTTCGAGCTTGCCTATACGTCGGGAAAGGGAAATGTCGTAGCAGACGCGTTGAGCAGGAGAACTCGGATTCAGGCGGTTCAGGAGGTCAGTAGTGAGTGGCAGCTGATGGATATGTTCTCTGAGATGCATCTAGAGGTGCACAACAGAAGGGGATAAACTTTTCTATCTTCCGTAGCTGTTACCTCCATTCTACTTGATCGGGTACGGATGAGGCAGCTATCAGACTCGGAAGTCTTAGTCCTGCGGGAGAATGTGTCTGGAGAGGACCCTCTTCCTGGATGGACAGTGGGCGAGGATGAGATCTTGCGTTTCCAAGAACGCGTATGGGTGCCAGCAGACATACGCGAGGAGCTGATACGGGATTTCCATTCCTCTGTTTGGGCAGTTCATCCTGGCGTCACCAAGATGTATCGGGATCTTCATCGCCAGTACTGGTGGCCAGGTATGAAGAAGTATGTTTCTGGTTTTGTCATGAGATGTTCTACTTGTCAGTAGGTGAAAGCAGAGCATCAACGACCAGCGGGCCTCTTACAACAGTTACCCATTCCGGAGTGGAAGTGGAACGATGTTGCGATGGACTTCGTGACCGGGTTGCTGAGATCACCTCAAGGGAACGATGCTGTTTGGGTTGTCCTCGACAGACTTACGAAGGTCGCTCACTTCTTGCCGATCAAGGAGACCTTCATTGTCGATGATCTGGGATGAATTTACATCAGAGAGATCGTTCGTCTGCATGGAGTTCCGTGATCTATTGTTTCAGACAGAGATACACGCTTTACCTCTCGGTTCTGGCAGGGACTTCAGAAGGCCTTGGGTACACAGGTACTTTTGAGTACAGCATACCATTCCCAGACTGATGGCCAGTCCGAGCGTACGATCTAGGTGCTTGAGGATATGCTCCAATCTTGCATCCTTGATTTTGGCGGTTCTTGGGAGAAGCATATTCCTCTGGTGGAGTTCACCTACAACAAAAGTTTCTAGGCGACCATTCAGATGGCGCCATACGAGGCTTTGTACGATAGGCCATGTCGATCACCCTTATGCTAGATGGAGACAGGAGAGGCAGCTTTGCTGGGACCTCGTCTTGTTCATGAGACTTCAGAGCAGATAGAGCTGATTTGGAAGAGGATGGATACAACGCAGTATCGACATAAGTCTTATGCTGATCAGCGGAGACGACCTCTGGAGTTCGAGGTCAGTGATCAGGTTTTCCTACGTGTCGCACCGAGGTTGGGACACAAGAGGATTCAGAGACAGGGTAAGATTTCACCGTGGTACGTCGGGCCGTTTGAGGTCTTGGAGAGAGTGGGGTCATTCGCCTATCGGTTGCAGCTACCTCAGAGGTATCAGGCCATGAATGATGTCTTCCACGTCTCTCAGCTCCGACGGTACTTTTCAGACCCATATCACGTCTTTCAGCCCGAGGAAGTTGAGCTTGAAGCGGATGCATCGTTCGGGGATCATCCTATCCAGATTGTCGATCGCAGTACAAAGGCTCTCCGCGGGCGGTCTGTTCCTCTGGAACGGGTGCTATGGCAGCACGGGCGATTACAAGACGAGACCTGGGAGAGGAAGGATGATGTACGATCGCAATGTCCAGAGCTGTTCGGGGTTTCTTCTTCTCCGCCTCGTTAGGGAAATTTGGGGAAGAATTTCTTTAAGGGGGAAGTTTTTAAGAACCCAGATCTTCTTTCAGGTACGTTTTTCCTTTTTCTGGAGTTTTTGAGAAAAATGAATTTTCTGGAAATTTCAGAAGTACACGCCGTGTACTTTCTGAGTACATGCCGTGTACTCTTCTCCGGCTCGAAGCCGTGTGCTGGCCGTGTCTGGGCCATACACACGGTGTGTAAGGCTGAGGTGGAGGCTGGTTAATTCGGAGTATGGAAAATTGAATTACATATCGTGTACTCAAGAAGTACACACCGTGTGCTTTTTTTTATTAAATGGACCGGGGTCACGTCTAACCCCCAAAATCATCTTCTTCTCCAGTTTTCGTCCGTCCAAGAGTGACCGTACGACTGAATCTTCACCGAGCTCCCGCCTCGCCGTCCGTTCTCTGATTCGAGCACGGTCGATTGCGTTGGAATCATAGCGGTGAGTTCTTCCCTATGCTTGATCCTTGTTTCTTGATTCCTCCTCATTTCCATGTTATTATGGGATGAACGTTTTGTGAGTTTTATCACATCTACGTTGTTCTAAGAGGAATCTGTCGTCGAGGTTTGCGTATACCGATCTCTTCGGATCGAGGTAGGTGGTTTGTGCCTTTCTATAGAAAGTTGATGAATATTATGTGCAATTTCCACCAATACCCTTGAATGGGGTATTGCGTGTTTCCTGTTTTTCCCTTGTTAATTGTCTTCTTTTCTTGATTGCTTTATTATAGGTTATTGCTTGTGATTAGAGTAATTTTTTTGTGCTCAGATTGCCTTGCTATGCATGTTCTGCCTGTTTGGCGTTTTCCAATTGCCATGCCTAGTTGTAGGATAGTGGTACTATTGTTTTGTTATTACTTTTGAGACTTATTTGATAGCCAAGTAGTTATTGAGGTTTACTTGGACGTTACACGCGCGCTGAGCATGTTTAGTTATACTTAGGACTGTGAGAACCTAGAGTAGTAGACCAAAGGGAGAATTGATGGAAGGGATTCTCCAGAGTGTCTTTTAATTATGATGTGAGACCACAGGGGGAATTGATTTTGAGTGCTTCCCCAGAGATTCTGTAGATCCACGACGTAGGCCACAAGGGGAATTTACATTGACTGTTTCCCCAGAGAGCCTTTAGCACGATACAAGACTATAGGGGGGATTGACGGTGAGTGCTTCCCCAGAGAGTCAGCTTAATTACGTAGCAGAACCAGAGGGGTGAGACTGTGTGTGCCTCCCAGAGGGTTTCTAGTAATTAGAGGCTAAACCATAGGGGTTAGACTGTGAGAGCTACCTAGAGGGTTACCTATTTTCTTCTTGTTGCTGACTGCTTGCTTGTGTGCTTTACTTTTTAGAACTGTGGATTGTAGCTGCTTGTGCTTTTCTGTTTACTGCTTCTTGTTTTATTGCTGCCATGTATTCATTGACTGTTAGGCACAAATCTTTGGGTGATTTCCTACTGGGATTTTATCTCACACCCTGTTTGGGCTATGCTTTTGGGCCCAAGCAGGATATGTTTCTGTAGTTATAGACAAGGGAAGGCGCCCTTCTTCTTCAGGATCTTGACTGCACCAGGAGCTGGGGAGCATGGGACCGAGCCATGGCTCGCGATGCTGAGGAGCTTACTTTTTTTTTCTTTTTCACTTGGTTTCAGTTGTATTTCAGCACGTTGTTGTGTTTTCTGTTTTCCTTAGATACTTGTACCTGCTGCATCATTATCATCATAGTTATATATCTACATTGTTTCCACTGTTTGGTTTCTGTTGTTATGCATGTTGTTTACTGCTTCCACTGTTTATTGTTGTTTTCTTACCTTGTATACCTTACTGAATGAGGGCATAGTTTCCCCACCGACTCACTAAGGCCATCGCTTCTAGTCGGCAGCCTCTGGCATTCGGGGAAACGCGCTTGAGGTCATGTGGCGAACCGGGTATGGGGCACCAGTGGAGGGGCTCCGGACTCGGGACGTTACACAAACAAGGTAACCATTTGGTTTAAATTTTTGTGTTTTGATGATTCAAATGTGATCCTTGGATCATACTGGCCTTAGATCCTCAAATATGATGAACTTCCATTGCTCTGACGATGAATATTTTTAAATATCTAGCCTACTATTTTCTACTGCGCACCTCAGTACCGTCAATTGGTATCAGAGTGACCGCATGAATTTTCTAAGTCAAGGAAAAATTAATTTTCCATATGTTTGAGTAGAGGGAATCATTTTGGTCCCAAGAAAAAAAACTGCACATCAATCCTATATTGAATGTCCAAGTTATAGTCATTTGAAAATTTTAATTTGAATCACAATTAGTTTTTCAGGTATTAAAATATATGGAGAACATATATTATTTTATATTTCATTTCTCCCAATGTGGTACCCACAAGTAATTCTGATGAAATTTCTGATCACCATAAAATTCCGGCTAAGATCTGGCTGGAATCCGATGACTAGAAATAGTACAGAACATAGGTAATATATTTTCCCCCAATGGTCAAATTGTTTTAAAAAAAATAAAACATAAATTTTAAAAAGCATGTGTTTAGGCTTTAAGAAAAAAATTACAATGGACAAAAAATATAAAGGGGCGGTGGCGGACTGACTTCAGCATCAACAATAAAACAAAAGGAAAATATTTACATAGAAAAAATTTCAAAACCAATAAAAAAAATTAATAATTAATTAAAAAGGGTGGTTATCATTCTTTGGAATCCACACAACTATGTGGTGTCATGCCACCCTCCTCTCTGTCTGACCCCACTACCATCATCGTCCGGTTGACATCACTATTTCCTGATCCAGTGTCGTCACTGCCTACTTGATCCCACAGTCACCTGGTCACATCGGTGCACCATCATCCATTTGGGCCAACCCAACAAATGTAACTTCCATCGTAGGCCAACCTCATCATCACCACCTTTGGTGACCACTATCACCACTATGGACTAATCCCCCATCATTATTTCCTTTGAATGCCATTATCTCTCCACCTTTAGTGTTCATCCATGACCATCGCCACCTCCAAAAACCCGTACAACTTCCCCTATCATTTTTGGGTTTCCCAGTATTGACCTCAGTCTCTAGTATTCCATTTTTAACCCAACCCACCCCAAAATAATCATAAGAAGGTCTGCCTAACCTAAAACAGGTCAGGACAAGTCAATCTAGCCTAAAACAACCATGTACGGCATCTACAAGGCCTAGAACGGGCTTGTGTGGGTTTGGCCCAACCCATAACACCTTTTCATGTGGTTCTAGCACCCGAGAAAATATTTTAAATATCCAAAAATATTAATTTAATTATTTTTTGAATTTAAAAAATAATAATTTTAATATTCTAAAAATAATAATTTTGGTATAAAAATTAAATTATTTGATTAATTTAATTTTTGAAATAAAAAATAAATTAATAATAGGACTGAACATAATTAAAATATTTAAATTTAAAATAATTTATTTAATTTATTTAATATCCCTCTAATTTAATATTATCGAAATTTAACTTTATCATTCTTTTATTTTACCCATTAACTAGGATTGAGAAGTGATCGGCCTTAGTTACTATGAGTTAATTTTATTTAATTGTTACATGTGTGTGATGCATGTAATATTTAATTAGTTTTATGATGGTTTGTGCATTTTACTTTTTCATTTAATATGTATAAGAGTCTGTGCGCCCATCAGATTTATTTTGTATGTATATTGTGATTCCCAAGAACCCCTTTCATGCATACAAGTATGATTGTACTATTGACGATGACGTTGTATGACATGGACCACACCAAGACAAGGTGGTAACCCAGATGATATGTTACAACACTGGACCGAGGATGAGCTGCAATATGAGTTGGGACTCGACTTTGGTATAATATCCCTAGGTCACAGTTGATCCATTAATTTTAAATGGATCAACCAATATTAGATTCTCAAGACCAATCGGTCAATTTATTTCTTTTATACATTGTTTATTATTTTATGCATGCACATGTTTACTGTGGTAATACATAAAATAATAAATAGTAAAATTCATAAAGATGCGATGAAAGTTTTTCTATTAATGCATGTTCATTTGTGAGTGCGACAACATAGTATGAACATATTTAATAAAAATAGATTACATTCATTGAGAAATATTAAAAACCCCTCAAATAAATATTAATTTATGAATGCCTTTCGTCACTCAAATTTGAATAAAATTGGGTGCAGGGTTCTCGTCAGCAAATGTTGAGGGTGCCTCCTACTACTGGAGAGTTCTTATGAGAGTGATGGGTTGACTTAACTAAAGTTGGTATCAAAGTAGAAGCTAAATATAGCTTGCTACCACTTTAGAGGCAAAGCGTTGAGGGGATCAAGGTTACAATTTCGATAAGCTGAGACTTTCCTCAATGGTTCAAGGAACTGCAAGTCAATGAGGTTGCCCAATCTAGTGCCTACCTAGAAACTCTCTAAGTAGTGGCATAGAAAAAGATCGTATACTATGAGGAGAGGTTTCAAGGATCATTTACACTAGAATACTCAAGTGATAGTGTATTTCGAATCTAGTAGTGAGGGATACATAGGTTCAATAAAATAGTAGGATACATTTAATGATTTAATTAATAAATCAATAATGTATAAATCAGTAATCAATATTAAGTACTAAATACTAAATTTTATTTATTATAGATAAAAATGGAAATCACTAACACCACCAGAACATTATCACTGTGATCTATATTGGATAAATAAAATATCTTGACCATCCATAACTTTCAGGAGTAGTACAGGCACTTGCGCATAGTACTATTCCAAGAGAGGAAACTTTATGTGATAGATTCCTCACTTCCTACTAATATTACTTAGGAATAAATTAAGGAGGATAAAGACAAATAGAAAATCATGTAGATGATTCACTAGATGTACGATGTATCATGTTGTCATCAATGTCCAGTCAATTACATAAAATATACGAGGAAGAAGATTCCTACAAGATGCTAACTCATCTCCAGTAGTTATATCAGGAGATATATAGAAAATAAAGGTATGATATATCCAAAAAAATCTATAGGTTTAGGCTAGTATAAGAGAATAAAATAGGACCTCTTGTACTCAAGATGATCGGGTACATCAAGAGAATTGAAACCCTTGGGTTCAAGATGAACTAATAACTAGCAAATGATCTCATTCTTGCCTATTTACCACCAATATTTTCAAATTTTATTGTTAATTGTAATATAAATAACATTAAAAATTCTATATCAGATATTTTGGATTTATTTATCTAAGTTGGTAAGGATATGAAGAATTCAAATTCTTTAGTCTTTATGGTGATCAAAAGGAGGAATGGAAAATCTAATGGTTCTAAGTCTAAGTCCAAGACAAATAAACCTAGGCACTGTCCTTCCAAAAGGCCAAATATAAAGAGGAAAGGCGATTAGTAAGAGGATATCTACTTTATATGTGTAAAGAAAGTCCATTGGAAGAAGAATTGTAGAACTAGGAAAAAGAAGCAAGGAGATGCTTCTACTTCAGGTATTTTTTCATTGAATTCAATATGTCATTATCTATAAGGTGGGTATTAGATATAGCATGTGGATCAAAAATTTGTATTCATATATAGGAACCAAGTATATTTAAGAAAATTACAAAGGTTGGTGTGGATATCTAGGCTATAAATGGTGTGAGTATGGAAGCCTTGGAAATGGTAGATTATCATCTAAATTTTCCTGGTGGTTTGATTCTTATATTGAATAATTATTATTATGTATCTTCGGTTACCAGAAACATAATCTTAGTGTCAATTATAGACACTATGGGATTTTATTTCAAGTTTGGAAACAAATATTGTCTCTTTTATAAGGATAACATATGTTATGGTTTGGCGTATCTTGACAATGGATTGTGTATACTTGAACTCGAAAACCCTATAATGGAAATCAATGTCAAAACAAGAAAAAATGTATCATATAACACTCACCTATGACACTTCAGTCTTGGTCATGTAAATGAGAAGTGTTTACAAAGAAAATCAAGAAGGGTATTTAGACTCATCTGAGCTAAATCCCTTGGACGTATGTCATGCTTGTTTACAAGGGAAAATGACCAAATCATCCTTCTCTAAAAAAGTAAAAAGATCCAAAGAATTACTATAATTAATTCATACTAATATATGTGGTTTGTTTAAATTATAGGAAAGGGGTGGTATTTCATACTTCATTACTTTTATTGATGACTACAGTAGGTATGGATGTATCTACTTAATTCGATATAAGCCAGATTCTTTTTAGATGTTTAAGGAATACCAACATGAAGTAGAAAACTAGATTGGTAAGAATATTAAGGCACTTTGTTTAGACCGATGTGGAGAGTATATTAACCAATATTTCATTGATCACTTAAAGGAGTGTGTGATGGTATCCCAACTCACTCCTATTTATAAACCATAGTGGAATGGTGTTAGTGAAAGGAGGAATTGAACCCTAATAGACATAATCAGATTAATGATGAGTCAAGAAACACTTAAGTTATCCTTTTGGGGATATGTCTTGTAGATAGTGGCATATACCCTTAATTGAGTACTAATTAAAGAAATATATGGGATTCCATAAGATTTTTGGTGTGTAAAGAAAACTAATTTGTCACACATACATGTATAGGGATGTGTGGATTTTTTTTCAGGAATATACCAAGTGACAAAATAGCATCCCAAAGCACAAATTTCATTTTTATAGGTTATCCTAAAGAAACCAAAGGATATTACCTATATAACCCATCAGATAGAAAAGTTATTGTGGAAATAAAAGTCACATTTATATAAATGTAACACATTTCTAATGAAAATAGTGGGAGAAAGATTTACTTAGATGAAGTTGATGCTCCAAATGCACTAGAGTTGGTATAGGAACAATCTCCACAAGAGATAGTGGGAGATGAAGATGTTACCAAGACACAAGTACTACATAGGTCTACTTGATATGTTAGAGAACTAGATCATTATGGTTTTATTTTCACTGAGTCATGTGATACATTACTCCTTGAGAATGATGAACCTATAACCTATAAGAAAGTAGTAAAAGAAAAATATGTTTCTAAATGGAAATATGTCATGTATTCTGAGATTGAATCCATGTACCAAAATCAAGTTTGGATTTTGGTATAGCCTCTAGCTGATGTAAAATCCATTGGGTGTAAATGGGTATTCAAGAAAAATATGGACATGGAGGGTAAAGTCAATTCCTATAAGGCAAGACTGGTAGCAAAGGGTTTTAAGAAACATATAGGAATAGACTATAATGAAACCTTCTCACTAGTAGTGATGCTTAAATCCATCAGAATATTACTTGTAATAGAATCCTTCCATGGTTATGAGATTTGTAAAATGGATTTCAAAACTGCTTTTTTAAATGAGAAGTTGGTTGAAGATTTATATATGACTCAACCCAGAGGGTATGTAAAGTCAAAGAGCGACAACATAGTGTTCAAGATGCATATATCTGTTTATAGGTTGAAGAAGGAATCATGATCATGGAATGTTATTTTTGATAAGGCCATAAGATAATTTGGTTTCTTCAATAATGAAAATGAGACATGTTTCTATAAGAAGGTTAATGGTAATGACATCATTTTCATTGTATTATATGTTGATGACATATTAATTATGGGAAACAAATTTTAAGTCTTATAGTTAGTTAATACTTTGTTAAATGAATGATTCTCCATGAAAGAATTAGGTGAATAATCCAAAATTCTAGGGATAAAGATCTATTAAGATTGATATCAGAGGTTTTTTGGGCTAATTCAAAGTACATATATTGACAAGGCAATTAAAAGATATAGTATGGAACAATCCAAGAGAGGGTTGTTGCCAATGTCACATGGTATCAATATCTCTAATAAAATGTATCCATAAATACATGAGTAGATTAAAATAATGGGTATAATACCTTATGAATTAGCAGTGCAATATATCATGTTTTTTATTCTATGTACTAAGTTTTATGTAGCCTGTGATTTAATCATGGTGGGTAGATTTTAAGCTAATCCAAGATAGATGCATTGGGAAGATATAAAAACTATCTTGAAATAATTAAGGTGTACAAAGGATATGTTCCTATTGAATAGAGTAGATTAGGAACTAGTAGTGATAGGATACACTAATGATAGCTTCTAGACATATCATGATGATCTAAAATCATAGCCAGGCTATGTATTTTTCCTGAATAGTGGTACATTGAGATGGAGAAGCTCAAAGAAACCTATGGTCACTGACTCTATAGTAGAATCTGAGTATATAATGTCTTCTAATTCCACTAAGGAGATGGTATGGATATTCATCTTCATCTAAGACCTTGCTATTATGCCTATAAGTGCATACCTTGTTCCAGTTTATTATGATAATACTGCAGCAGTGGTGCTTGCCAAGGAGCCCAGGTCACACTAGAGGAAAAATCATATACTTCAAAAGTTTCATCTCTTGAGGGATTTTACTTAGAGTGGTGAAGTTGTGGTTAACATAGTATCCATAGTGGATAACATGGAAGGACTCCAAACTAAATCCATATCTCGGTAGAATCATGATTCTAATGTGAGAGCTATGGGAATGATACATATTAGTAGTTGGATCTAGTGTAAGTGGGAGTTTTGAAAGTGGGTTCCCTAGACCCAACTTGTGTAAGTACTTTTATTACCATTACATCTATACAATATGATATATACATGTGTTTATATTACCAGAATGGTGTAGATAATTTTGTGTCCACTATATTTATGGTAATGTATTTGGATTACATGTTGTATTAAAGGGTTATAGAAATTACCAGACTATAATAAAAACCCAGATATATCATGAAAATAATATTAAATTTATGTCCTATGGTCTAGATACATCATACTGATAGGACACAAATGACATGTGACTATCAGGTGTTGGGGTCATAATCATTGAGACTTCTTCTCATGAAGTTTTCACTTGATGATCTCGAATAGGTGAGATTATAAGGACAGACACTCCAAAAGGAACACCATATGTTTTAGGTGTCATTGGTTGTTCCTATATATGAACATGTGCATTGGTCTCCTAAATTGAGATTATTATCATTGTGATACATTTGATCACGTACTTTGATGCAAGGAAAAAACCATGACACTAAATATGTGGTGTGGTAGCTTGTGTTGGGTGTGCCATTTGTGGTATGTCATTGGTTGAATTATCAAGATAGAATTTTTCGCTTCCGAGTTGAGGAAGTGATATCTCAGGCCTAGTTTATCAGGATGGTAGTAGCTTCATAAATTCATGGTCATGGTAGTCGAAGGTAATTCTATCTAGTTGGATCAACAAATAATAAAGTAATAATGGATGATGACATAATATGTGCATCCTACTTATGAGATATCATGATACAAATAGAATATATTACACAGTATGTGTTTGTAGGATGGTTTTCATTTCTATGACTATTACTTATCTCTTTATGGGCCTTGATGGGTTGCTATAATCCACTCTTAAACTATGAATAGTATCAACTACTATTGATAAAATGACCTATAAGGTCACACACAATATCATATTCAAGAGTCTCCAATATTCTAGTGAATAATTGTATAGGACATGGTGGTCCCCACCATGGGTTTTAGAGTTTTCTAAGTATTAATGATCACCAATGAATAAATAAATTCATCTTATTAAAGTATAGAATAATTGGGTTGAATTTATTTATTAAAATTATTTACAAATTATTAAGTGAATATGTGTAAAAATATTATACAAAATGAATATTATTTTAATATTCAAGATTCGTTTAATATTAGTGGGAATTATCAGTCAAGTTAATGACTCGAGCTTATCATGTAATATTTATTATATATTACATGTAGGTGATAAAATATAAATTATATCTATGAAGCAATTAAATCATCATAACATTTCATTTAAGGATTAATTAGTGGGTGTTAAATATACAGGAGTCAGGGAACCCTTTTCGGGTATTTTATACATCCACTATATAAGCATAGAAGAAACTATTTTTCAATGGATATTAATCATTTATAATTGAGATATTCTCTCTCTTATGATATCCTAGAGAGATAAATAATATGTTCAGGTGATCAATCAAATAAAACCTTTGCAGATCGAAGGGACGGGATTGAGGTGATCATTACGACATCAAAGAAATTATCAGAGCTTTGCACTAGCACCCATAATTCGATGATCAGAATTCACATAGATTCTTGATGTGTTTTTGGAAAATATTGTAAAATCTTGGACCTTATATCCCATTACTTTTTAAGAAATCTAGTGATTGAGGTGTCTGGGGGAAGTCCATATATGTTTGGAGGATGAAGGGAAGAGTTTGGAGATGTTTTAGAGTAAAATGAGGTGTTTTGAAGTTTGGCAATAGAACCTAATGGAAGAACCCTGGAGGTAGAACCTAAAGGTAGAACACTATTATTATTATAACCCTAGAAGAATCACCTAATAATAGCACACTAGCATTATCACCTAATGTTAGCACCCTAGTGGTAGCACCTAATGATAGAACACTAGCGGTAGCACTTGAAGGTAACACGCTGGTAGTAGTACTAGATGGTAGCACCCTAGTGGTAGAACCTAACAATAGCACACTATTAGTAGAACCCTATGGTATCACATTGGTGGTATCACCTGATGGTAGAACACTGGTGGTATAACCTGATGGTATCACCATGGCGGTAGCACCTAACGGCAGCACACTAGTAGTAACACATGATGGTAGCATACTGGTGGGAGCACCTGATAGTAATACTCTAGTAGTAGAACCTGATGGTAGCACACTAGCAGTATCACCTAATATTAGCCCACTAGAAATAGTACCTAATAGTATCACCCAATAGTATCATGTTCCAAATTTTCTATAATTTCTAGTTTTTCCCTTTTGATGTCTTTTTTGAAAAAAAATGGTTTAAAGACTTAATTAATGTAATTAAAATCTATTTTAAAGGATTATAATTATATATTCCATTTTATAAAAGTATAGATACTTTTAAATGGGTATACCATATGTATTTTATGATATCCTTCTTTAATTTCCAATCAAAACCATATCAAATCCTACTGGTTTCAGATCTGTTCTTTTTTAAGAGAAAATCATTCCTTCATTATTTTCATCTTGCTTTCTCTTAAGATGTGAGGTTCTGAATACTTTTCCCTCGGATTCATATAACTTTGTTTCCATTTTTGGTTCAAGATCTTCCTATATAATTTTATTCTTATGCGTTCATCCCCTATTTTTAGTGCATCAAATTCTGTAAAGCTTCTTCTTCCAAGTAGGTGTTCCTTCATTTCTCACCTAGTGTAACATGTGGGATGGGTTTATTCTTATTATCTATTGAGAATATGATTTTATCTAGCTTAAATAAGTTAAATTTATTGGTTTAATTGAAATTTAAAGTGGAAGGGGAATGAAATTGAATATTTTTACATTTATATTATTATTAATGTTATGAACTGTACGGGATAATACCCTGCTAAAAATCATGGTTGTTGGGAGCCTTTATTTTCATTGTAATTATTGTTTTAGGGATACATTATTTTTATGATTGTTTGATATCACTCTAAATGTAATTTGTTAATAACTTATACTCAGATAAATAAATGGTTTCTCTAGGAAAATTTTTCTTGTGTGAGAATTCCCTTAAACATAAAGTGGAACATGATAAATCCCCTTGAATGAATCTGAAAATTGTTATGTGTTTTGTATGGAATGCATTGATGAAAGTGGATGTGTAGTGTAGTTTTCTATTTTTATGTGTTTTGAGGTAGTGTCCTTGTTGTGTAAAATGTGATAGGGTGATGTGAGAATATGTGGTTGTTGTGATGGAATGTGGCATGTGGTGGAAAGTGCTAGAATGTGTCCAATATGGAGGAAAGTGGTTATGGTTGTGAAATGGTGGTGATGTGTGAGATTTTTGGCATGAGTTTGAGAATTATAGTGATGTTGTCCTTTTGTTGTATCCTTATTATTATGTGTTGTGATAGTTTCCTATGTAGTATTATAATTAACATGGTTTGGCTAATGGGATGGAAATAGTAAAACAAATTGGCTAACGGAAGAATAGATTGTAACATGTTGTGTGGTTTAAATAGTGGGATGTCAAATATAAATTAATGGGAACCAGATGTTTTAATTTAAATATATTGTTAATGGAAATATGGAAATTGTCTTGTCTTGTAATGAGAAGATGAAAAGTGTCTTGTGCCTTGTGCCTTGTGGTGTTGTGTGGTGCATGTATAAGTACCAGTAAAAGTGGTGGTGTTGTGAGTTGGTTTTTTTCTTTTTAGTGAGCCCATAGGTTGGTTTGTGTGTGTATTTTTTGTGTATATATATATAAATTGTATTCTTTTGTGATTTTATTTATGCGTCCCACCCATGTCAAGTACCTAGTACTAATAACCAATAGTTTTGGGGGTGCTTTTCCCAACATCTTTGTGGTGAGGGTGGATGGTTGGCCACCCGATATTCCCCACTCCCTCTTCCAAGAAATGATGACATGGATGGGATGTGATGGTCGGAAGTCAAAAGTGTTGTTATCAATATGTGTTGTGATGTGGTGTGATGACCTAGGTGTCTTCAGGCAGGATATGGTGAGATGGGATGAGATGGATTATGGTGGGGGTTATGCATGGTAGGAGGATGGAACAAGTTTGATGTACTAAATTTTCATGATACCCTACTACCCTGGTTATATGATGAGATGTGATGTTATAGCCTAGGTGTCTATGGGTGTGATTTGATGTGATTTTTTGTGATACATAAGAGGTGGGAGCGCCAGGATGTTTTTCGTTGGGGTGTGAGAGTGGTTAATCAGTGTGAAAGTAGTGCAGGGTATATTTTATTGATATGCTTCATATTATGTTATTGTACTTGGATGTGTTACTTGGTGAGTGATCCTTGGTGAGTTTGGGCTGGGTTAGATGACCTGTTTAGGTGTTGTTGGTTCTGTCGTTTGCTCACAAGTGCATTGGTATTCTCTTTTCACATCTACAAAAAAGACTTTGGTTTTCCTAATGAGTATACCTGTATACTCACCCCATGTATATATAAAATCTTTTCAAGTTTCTAGGAGGAATACATGTATTATGATGGAAATTACTATCTCAGATAATTGGATAGTTTTTGTGTCCCTGCCTTATCTTTTATTTTTGGTACTTTTTTAGAGACTTTTATATGTATATATTTTATTTACACATGCATTGTTGGATTATTTTGGGTTTATTTATATTATGTCATGGAGTTTCTTATAGTTTATTCATCCTATCACTTGATATTTTTTTCTTATAGAGGTTAATGCCACCTATATCATGATATTTTTATACCCTCATTACTAGTCGCCAACCTGAGGCCTACTAGAGGTGGGACCTAGGGGATCATTATCTCTCTCCCTTAATTGCGGTATCTTTGATGGGAGGGGTTCATGATAGAGTGGTATTAGAGGTGAGGGTTGATAGATAGGATATAGCTTTGAGTTAAGTGCAGTGAGGATTGCATGGTTTGGTATGGAAATTGTTCTAGTTGACCTTGGTGCATGACATAAGCCAAAGAGACTGGATAGGACACTGGATTTTTGGGCCTCCTATGATCTAATGCAATGACTCTAAGCTTATTGAATGACCAAGTGAGGTGGGACCACTTATATAGTAGAGACCTAAGAGAGGTACATGCATTATGATGACTTTTTTTCTTATTTTAATTGGGTAGTTTTGGTTTTAGGAAATTTAAAATAAGCTAAAATGAATTTAATAAATCTTAATAAAATTCCATACTATCGGGCTTAGGAACTCCTTGATTACTTTTTAGCTATGTATCTTGGTCATCGTTTTCTTGTAGCTCATGCAGTATAGGTTCATAAAGATGATCCAATTGATCGCCAAAGGGTTGATCTGGTTGAGGAGGATAACAAGTGGAAGAGGATGTTGCACACCTTTTAGCAATAGGATTTGGGGAAGTATGAGGGAATTATTTCAAATGAGGAGACAAAAAGATGACTAGAGGGGATATAGATCACTTTGAATTTGATCTGAGCCCTGACATGGTACTGGGTCCCCTTGGTAGTTAGTCATATGCGAGGATATACATATCAGTGGTGGATGATGTACCTTGGGGAGTGGAAGGAGGTAGATGTTTTGTGGGTTGACTTTCAAAAAGAGTTCTAGGTGGAATTTATTTTGTAAACCATAAAGGCTATGAAGAGGTGGGATATTCTCCCACTTTAGTAGAGTATCATGTCAGTGAAACAGTTGGGAATCAAGTTAAAGGGCCATCAGTGTTTTTTCACTAGATATTTTTCCTGATGAGGAGTCTCAAGAAAGACTTCTAGAGTATGTGATCTTTCCTTCAATTTAGTATGCAGTGACTCTATTTCTTTTGTAGATGTATTTAGATGTTAAGAAAAAGGTGGAGGTGATCAAACACATGAACTTTCAATGAGGTTTACCATGATATGGGAACCAGAATGGTTCTTTAAGGTGGAGGATTTTCAATAGCAGGTTCCAAACATCGGTTCCTTTAAGGTTTTGATGATAAGGGAGTCTTCATTGGATGATTTTCTTTCAATATTCTAGGTATAGTTGTTTTATTTTATTTTATTGGGGGATTGGGGCTAGTGTGTTTCATCTTTGGGGTTCATATCCATCATAATGATTAGTTATCAGTGATCCTTTGAGTTAGGTTTAGTGGAGGTGGTCAGGTTCAACATTAGTCTCAATAGTAGTTTTCAGTGAGGTCATTTCAGTAGAAGGGGCAGTAGGCTTATGCTCTATCTAGAGCAGATAGGGTAGGTATAGTTCGGCCTTAGTATGTTCCTCATGTTCAGGGGCCTAAAATTGAGCCTTTCTAGGGAGGTGGATGTTAACAGAGAGGTAGAGGATCTTGGCATGGTCAATTTCATGTAGTAGAGGTAACAGCACCAGAGGGGATAGAAATCAGTATAGGTATGATTATTTTATCATATACCCTTGTTTCTACTTTGTTTGATTGAAGAGCTTTGCACTCCTTTTTTTCACATACTCTAGGATGTTATCTTGGAAAATATATAGAGAGGATTCCCATTCCCATGGTGTTGAATATTCCATTTGGAGTCCAGACCAACTTGTTTGATGTGTGATGGGGGTGTAGACTAATGATGGGGCCACATCAGTCCTGTGGGGACCTATTCTTACTTCAGATATAGTTGTATGATGTCATCCCTGGAATCAATTAGTTTTATTTTTTGTGTTCTCATATCAATTACTTCTAAAGGATATATATATTCTTGGATGTGGATGGATAGCATGTGGTTTTCATTGGTGACTGAATTTTTCAGGTGGGAAATAGACCCATGGAGCCCCTTATTTCTTTGATGGATGATTTTTCTATAGAATCATAAGTTTTCAGGTGGGAAATAGACCCATGGAGCCCCTTATTTCTTTGATGGATGATTTTTCTATAGAATCATTGGGAACTGGAATGGAGGAGGCTCCATGAGTTATCAGAGAGTTTCATGATTTTTTCCTAAAGAGTTTGTGATGTTACCCCCTCGACATGATGTCGAGTTTGGGATAGACTTACAGCCCGGTGATTCTCCAATTTTTATGGATCCTTACTGGATGGAACCCTTTGAGTTGTGAGAGTTGAGGGTTTAGATAAATGATCTGATGAAGAAAGGTTTCATCTAGCCTAGTGTGTCATCATGGGGTGATCCAGTGTTATTCTTCAAGAAGGTTGATAGTAGTATGTGATTCTGCATAGAATATAGGAGGTTAAACTAGGTGACTTTCATGGATCCTTATCCTATTCTAAGGATTTATGATCTTTTAAACTAGTTGAAGGGAGTTGGTTGGTTCCCAAAAATTGATTTTCATTCAGGATATCACCAGCTAAGGGTGAAGGATGATGATTTTCTAAAAACTGCCTTTAGATACTGGTATGGGAACTTCATGTTTTTGGTCTTGTCGTTCAGTGTCAAAAATTCACCTATTGTGCTCATGGGGCTCATGGAATCTATGTTCTTTGAATTTATAGACTATTTCATAGTCATGTTCATTTATGGAATATTGATTGGTTCAAATATATAAGAGGATCTTTCTGATCATCTCAGAGTTGTCTTATAGGTTCTTTGAAGCCACCAACTCTATAGAAAGTTTTCCCAGTGTAAGTTTTGGACATTATAGGTGCATTTCCTCAAGAATGTGGTGTCTCATTAGGGTTTGGTCATGGACCCATCAAATATTAAGCTAGTTGTTTCTTGGGAAGCACCTAAGAATTTGGTATAGGTCCATAGTTTCCTAGGTCTTTCAAGCTATTATTATAAGTTCGTGTCTAATTTATCATGGATTGAAGCCCTATTGATAGCTTTAACTAGTAAGGACCGGGATTTTATCTGGACTGATCAATGTTAGGAAACATTTGAGTACCTGAAGGGGAATTTGTTCAGTTCTTCAGTTCTCCAGTTGCTAGCATATGGGGTGATTTTTTAGGTGTTTTTTGGTTCTTTTCCATCTAGGACTGGGTTGTGTTTTGATGCAACAGAAAGAAGTGATCTCATGTGGGTCTAAGCAGTTACGTCCCCATGAGTGTAACTATGTCACCCATGATCTTGAGCTAGCAGCGATTGTGTTTGCACTGAAGTTGTGGTGACATTATCTCATTGGGGAATGTTTTCTGGTCTCCATAGATTACAAGAGTTTTAGGTATGTCTTTTCTTAGTATTATTTGAATCTACAATAGTGGAGGTGGATGGAGTTTCTTTAGTACTATGATTTTGAGATCACCTACACCTCAGGAAATGGAAATGTTGTGGCTGATTCTTTGAGCATGAAGTCATGAAAGGATATTTTTCTAGAGTCTAGGGATGTTTGGAAATTGATAGAGGAGTTGGAATAAATACACTTGGATTCAAGGGTGGTTAATGGTAGTGGTTACTTGTTTTAGATGACAGTGTAGCCTTCTCTAATGCTACAGGTGGTGGAGTCTTGGGGAGGATACTTATAACGACCCACACTTTACATACATTGTTAATACTTCAAAATTGAAGCACACTTATTACAACATATGACAAAACCACAAAGGACCGTATAGGTATAGTGTCTTTAGAAACTGGGGAAACATAAACAACTAGTTCATAAATCTTCTACAGTGTCTCCCATTTATTTCATCATATCTAGGGTCCCTTTTAGCATATTCTACTTAATATCCATCTTCCTGACCTGGGGAAAAGAAAACATAAAAGGGTGAGCTCAAATGCTCAGCAAGGGAAAATAAAAGAAATAAAAAAAATCATATCATATCTTTATGAAAATCAAAACCTGCAAAAGAGATCATAATATCTTAACATGGAATAAATCATAGAAGTGAGAATGAGATCCCCATAATCATAACATAAAACTTGAATCTTTGTGGCATGCACACATAATCATGGAAAATCATTTCTTGTTAGTCATGACTCATTGCCAAGACTATCTTAGTGGACAAAGTCCCTTTCTGAACCGAGTTCACTCCTCGTTTCAGTCCTGTATCACTGAACCGAAATAACCTTCCGTTCCAGCCATGTCTATCTCATGAGATATAAAATCTTTACCCAATGCATTGGAGGGAGATATAGGTCCCACCCATCTTATAATGAATCCTTTCTTATGTGTGCCACATAATCATAAAACATACATCATCGCATAACACATATAACAAAAATGGGATTCTTGAAACATCATGACATCATAAATCAATTCATATATGATAAAGGAATTCATAAACATAATTCCATCACAACATAGTCAAACCAATGTAAAAATATGGATAGAAACAGAACCCTTTATTATCTTAGATGGAAAATAATTTTGATAAAACACTTGAATTGAATTCTTGAGGAAAATATCCTTTCTTCTTCAAAAACATTTTTCCTTTCATAACATGTCATACAACTTTGAAATAAAAGAAGTTGATTAAAAATAAACTTGAAAACTTGTAAAGGAAGCTTCTTTTAAGTAATGTTTTAAAAATCCATTCATGCCGTATAAGTTAAGAAAAACATTCTTCGTACTTTTGTCGGAAAAGTCAAAAAGTACCTCGTACGGAAAAACGACAAAAGATTCCTTTCTTATTCTTTACTAAAAACTCTCCTAAGGGTAAAATTGGATTTAAACTATTTCAAGTGGATGGAAACAATATTACATATTGAGGGAACATGGATGTGGATGATAAAATACACCCCAGTAAATACTTACGAATAAACAATCTCGGATAAAAATGAGATTGAGATATTTCCCTTACCTTAGGTCCGATTTGCTTTTTTCGTGTCCGAAGCTCCTGTATAATGGTTTAAATAATGTTATTGACTTATTCCAGAATCATACATATTGATATGAGATCATATATGGTCATATTATTAGCTTCTTGTTAGTAATATTTCATTGTTACTTGTTACTCGGGTCTTTATAACTTTTTGTTCTTATGCGTGTTTTGTCGAATAAATTCTTATTCTTATCTTTAGGTTATAGATAATTCATTTCCAGAATGGTATTAGTGTAGTATATACCATATTCATTCATTCAATTCATTTATATAATCATTATGAAATGAAGATCATGTAGAACGAGTCGCATCACATCGTGGAGACGGTATTCCGTACGTACGCACGAGTGATGATATCGTTCCTATGATCGTGGAATTGTATTGGAGTATATATATATATTATTTCAGTATCAATATTACTTAATAATAATCATATATAGTTACTGATTACACCATTATACCCATCCTTTTAAGGTGATGGTGGAAAATAGATTACACCACGGCGTGGAGACGGTATTCCGTACGTACGCACGCGCGGTGATTTCATTTTTCCGTAGGATGGATAGAAGGTGAATTAGGGTTGTTTCATATTTATAATAACATATCAGTATGTAAGTAATACTGATGTTATTACTTTATCATGAAACAACTAAAGAAGAAGAAGTTGAAGAAGAAAGAAATTGAAAAGATCGGTAATGGATATTACCTCTTCTTTGGAACGCCTTTTTGAATCCTCCACTTAAGGAACTAAGATTGGTCTTTGGAGAAGACCAGGACCTCTAGGATTATTCTAGGGAAGTGGAGAAGGGAAAATGGCAGGGGTTGGCCGAGCTTGAGTGCTCAAATTGGTGTGAGGAGGAGGGGGAGGAGGTGCCCTTTTATAAGGGAGGAGAGGGGCACCTTAGGAATATCTCAAAATATTATTTTATATTAAAGTCAAAATCGGTTTATAATGGTTCCAAAGGGTCTTATTTCGAAGCTAAAGTGGGGATGGGTAGAAATCCTATCAACCAATAGGATTTAGACAAGTTTAGGGTATTATTTTAACCTTATCAATTAGATTTAACTCTAAGTTAATTAATTTAACTTTTACCGTGTCTTTTTGTTTTATTTCACTATATGGTTAATACACTTACTATAACATGCCAAAAGAACCTCAAATTGTTTATTATTAATATATATATCCTTATCTAAGTCATTTGTCCGAACCTTAGATTTTTAGGAATAAAATAACAATTAATAATATAATATTTGATTTAAAAACTATTTTGTGTCAATTTTGACACTATTTGATATATGATTTTTGTGAAAGTCATAACAGAATTATATGTTCAAACCAAGTTGATTAAATCAACACTAATATATCATAGCAACCTATATAATTAGTGTAATTCATAAAAAGTCTCAAATTACATTTATTTTGGTGTTTATAACATCAATTATGTCAATATTTCATTAATAAGATAATTACTGCATCATCATTGTGTCATAAATAAATTAAATTATTTAATGTCTAAAAATTACAAATAAAATACCCTTATGTAGGAAATCTTTTTAGCTTTCTAATGAATATTTATAGTCGAATTTATCTTATGTATAACCCCATATTAAAAATGATTTACTTATTAAACTTTGATTTTAACTATTTTAACCCTTCTTTAAATAAATTAATAATAAATGTCCTAATCTAATCCAAGTGGGCCTAAATGATAATATTTTACACTTAAGGTTGTTTTTGGTCGAGATAAAATTGTCCAATAGAATTAGGACATGTGTTAGGGTAATATTAATATCATATTTACCCTTAGTTACCCTATTTACTATTAACCGCGGTAAAAAAAAGTAAAAAGTTACTATTCACCAAAAAATTATTTTCATCTCATTGAACCACATTTTAGTCCTTGATATTAACCGTGTCTCTCGGATTTTCGAAATTCCATTCACAGAAGCGGTAAAATTAAGTTTTATGCAAAATTCAGTTTTTTAACCTACCACTTAGTGGTTTCACTATTCATCAAAAATTGAAAGTTTTCAGAAAAATACCAAAATTTCTCCCTAGGCTAATTTCGATATTCTGAGTCCAAAAATGAAGTCCATTTTGAAAAATAAAATTTATAAAATTTTAAAAAGTGGTTATTACTATTCATAACGGCTAGTTTTAATAGCATATTGTTGTTTAGTGAAACTCGGTATTGCGTACGACGCAAGCTATCGAGGAAGGTCGCGATTGCGTGCAAAGCAAGCCAAGCAAGTGTTGTGTAGAAAAAGATTCCTTTGATGATTTATATAACATAAAAGTCTCGGGTGTTACATTCTACCCCCCTTAAAAAGAATTTCGCCCTCGAAATTCGTCACTTTGTAACAAACAAATGAGGATACTTCTCCCTCATCATATCCTCAAGCTCCCATGTAGCTTCTTCAAGTTGGTGGTTCCTCCATAAAACTTTCACCAAGCGAGTGGTCTTGTTTCGTAGGACTTTTTCGCTACGATCCAGAATCTCTATCGGCTGTTCTTCATAAGAAAGATCTTGCTCCAGCGGTACAACTTCTGAGCTGAGTACATGTGAAGGATCTGGTATGTACTTTCTCAGGAGAGATACGTGGAACACATCGTGAACTTGAGAGAGATTCGGTGGAAGCGCCAATCGGTAAGCTACCTTCCCAACACGATCCAGTATTTCAAAAGGACCGATATATCTAGGGCTCAACTTCCCCTTCTTTCCAAATCTCATAACCCTCTTCCAGGGAGATATTCGTAAGAACACTTTATCGCCCACTTCAAACTCTAGGTCTTTTCTTCGGTTGTCGGCATAACTTTTCTGTCGACTCTGAGCTGCTCTTATGTGTTGTTGAATAGATCTGACCTTTTCTGCCATTTCATCAACGAGATCAGGTCCTAATAGCTTTCTTTCCCCAACTTCATCCCAGCAAGTTGGAGTCCTGCATTTCTTTCCATAGAGAGCTTCATAAGGAGCCATCTGAATACTGGAGTGAAAGCTATTATTATAAGAAAATTCCACCAAAGGTAGGTGTTGATCCCAACCTCCTTTGAAATCCATAGAGCAAGCTCTCAACATATCTTCTAGGGTTTGAATTGTTCTCTCAGACTGACCGTCTGTCTGGGGATGATAAGCAGTGCTAAAACTCAACTCTGTATCCAGAGTATGCTGAAGACTTCGCCAGAACTTCGAGGTAAATCTCGGATCTCGATCAGATATAATAGAAAGTGGTACTCCATGCAATCTTACCACTTCCTTTACATATATCCTGGCAAGCTGATCTAGAGAGAAATCCTCTCTAATAGCAATGAAGTGTGCAGACTTTGTAAGACGATCAACTATGACCCAGATAGCATTATTGCCTTTGGATGTTTTAGGAAGTCCTGTGACAAAGTCCATAGTGATGTTTTCCCATTTCCATTCGGGTATGGGTAATGGTTGTAACATCCCCTTAGACTTCTGTCTCTCAGCTTTAACTTGTTGACAAACCAAGCATCGAGAGACATATTCAGCAACATCTCTTTTCATGCCATCCCACCAGAAGTACTCTTTCAGGTCCCTATACATCTTCGTGCTTCCAGGATGAATAGAGAATGAAGAACTATGAGACTCATCCAACAGCTCTTTCTTTAATTCGGGGATGGGAGGAACACAGACCCGATTCCTGAACTTTATTATCCCATCACAATCAAGGTTGAATTCAGGAACATTTCTCACCTTCTTTTGTAACTCGACATCTTCTTTCTGTGCCTCTTTAATCTTCACATGTATAGATGGTTGAACATTCATTTGAGAAAGATAAGATTTTTCCCCTTCCATTATAATTCTAAGATCCATCCTTTGTAAATCCATAAATATTGGATCTTTTGTGATCCTCATCATGGATAAACTAGCATGGTCTTGTCGACTTAATGCATCTGCCACCTTGTTTGCTTTCCCAGGGTGGTAATGGATTGAGCAGTCATAATCCTTAATCAGCTCCAACCATCTTCTTTGGCGCATATTCAGCTCCTTTTGTGTGAAAATATACTTTAAACTTTTATGATCAGTATAAATATCACACCTTTCACCATAAAGGTAATGCCTCCAAATCTTTAATGCAAAGATTACCGCAGCCAACTCCAAATCATGTGTTGGGTAATTTTGCTCATGGATTTTCAACTGTCGTGAGGCATAAGCTATCACCATATCATTTTGCATAAGAACACACCCCAATCCCTTCTTGGATGCATCACTATAGATCACAAACCTTTCTCCACTACAAGGCAGTGTGAGCACAGGTGCACTGGATAACCTTCTTTTCAACTCCTTGAAATTCTCTTCACATTCCTCTGTCCAGACAAACTTAACTCCTTTCCGAGTCAACTTGGTGAGTGGATTAGATAATCGTGAAAAATCTTTTACAAAACGTCGATAATAACCAGCCAAACCAAGAAAACTTCGGATCTCAGTTACTGTTGTTGGTCTTGACCATCTTTCGATAACCTCTGTTTTTGCTGGATCCACAGATATCCCCTCTTTTGAGATTATATGACCCAAAAATGCAACTTTTTGAAGCCAAAATTCACACTTGGTAAATTTGGCATAAAGATTCTCCTTTCTCAGGGTCTTCAATATAATTCTCAAGTGATCTTCATGCACTTCCTTGCTCTTTGAATAGACAAGAATATCGTCTATAAAGACTACCACAAATTGATCAAGATGGTCTCTAAAGACTCTATTCATTAGATCCATGAAGATAGCAGGGGCATTAGTAAGACCAAATGGCATCACTATAAATTCATAGTGTCCATATCTTGTACGGAAAGCCGTCTTTGGTATATCCTCCCTTTTGACCCTTAATTGATGATACCCTGAACGAAGATCAATCTTGGAAAAGTATTGAGCTCCGCGTAGTTGGTCAAATAAGTCATCAATGCGTGGGAGAGGATATTTGTTCTTGATAGTGATCTTGTTAAGTTCTCGATAATCAATGCAGAGTCTCATTGATCCATCTTTCTTCTTAACAAATAGAACAGGTGCTCCCCAAGGTGACGCACTAGGGCGTATGAATCCCTTATCAAGATTCTCTTGGAGTTGCTTCTTCAATTCCTGCAACTCAATTGGGGCCATTCTATAAGGTGTCTTTGAAATAGGCAAAGCACCCGGTACGAGTTCTATTGAAAACTCAACTTCACGATTTGGTGGAAGACCCGGCAATTCCTCCGGAAAGACATCATCAAACTCCCGTACAATGGGCATATTCTTAATCGTGAGTTTCTCACCAACCATTTGAGATAAATAACCTTCATTTAGTGGAATCAATACCCATAAGATGGAAGAAATTTCCACTGGAAGGTTATGTTCATCCTTGCATTGATAGACGATCATAGGTTGATCTGGAATATGAAATGTGACTTCCCTTCTTTGGCAATTGATATGAGCTCCATGTAGAGAAAGCCAATCCATGCCAAGAATCACATCAAATTCCACTAAAGGAAGGATCACAAGATTTGCAGGAAGCACTTTCCCACAAACTTCGATTGGAGAAGAATTATAAACTTCTGATGCGATTGATGTGCCATTAGGTGTTGTCACAGCTAACTCAACATCTAATTGTTGAGGTAATACGGTGATACCCTTAGAAAATTTTTCAGAAATAAAAGAGTGGGTGGATCCAGAATCAAATAAAACATTTGCTACTTTAGAGTGGATGGTAAGTGTACCTTTCACCACATCGTTATCGTACTCCACATTGCTGATAGAAATTGCATGTGACTTTCCTTTTTCTTTAGCCTTAAGAGTTTGTTGACGTCGACCATCATCATCAACCCTTGGATTTGGGCATTGATTGGCATAATGCCCCATCTCCTTGCACTTGAAACATTGAAGTGTAGCAGGTTCATTCTGTGTATCCCTTCCTTTGTTTGCATCATTAGACATCTTCTTCCCATTATCACGGCATTCAAATGCCCGATGACCTTCCTTTCCACATTTAAAACATTTACTTGTCCCTTTAAGACAACTCCCTCCATGTTTCTTTCCACACTTTGAGCATAAGGGAAAGTTCATCTTCTTTTCCGTGTGCTCTTTAGATTTTTCTTTGAATTCCATCTTCCTCTTCTTATCAAACCCATGTGACTGATGGGTTACTCCAATCTCCATCTCGACTTTGAGAGCACATCGAACGATTTCCTCGTAGCTATTGAAGTCCCTTATGGCTAACGCCCTTCGAAGACTTGGTTTTAAGCCACTAAAGAATCGATCGATCTTACTCTCAGGTTGGATAATAATACCAGAAGCGTACCTTGCAAGTCTTGTAAAATTTGCTTCATAGGTACTAACAGATTCATCATCCCTTTGCTTCAGTTCAAGGAACTCTTTCTCCATCTTTGTTCGGAGAATACGAGGGAAGTACTTATTGAAAAATAAGTTCTTGAACTCGTCCCATTCCATAGACTCAATTTCATCCCTTTGCCTTGTATTCTTAACAAGATTCCACCATTGATCAGCATCTCCTTCCAAACGATACACTGCTAGGATGACTTTATCATGCTCAGAACATTGAAGAACTGAAAATATCTTTTCAGTAGTACTAATCCATTGTTCAGCAACTAATGGATCAGTAGACCCGCTGAAAGATGGTGGACGCTGCCTCATGAAGGATTCAACAGAATGTTGCTCCCTCCTTTGTTCATTTGGAAATCCTGCATGATTCATAGCTTGAGAAAGTTGTGTGAGCATGGCTACAAGATTTTGCATTCCAGCTCCCATATCGTTTGGTTGCTCAGGGGGACAATCATTGCATTGCCCATCACATTCCGCATTAACACGGTTCCTTCGGGTTCCAGCCATTGACTAAAACCAAGAAGAATAGTGTGAGCAACACTAATTATAATAGGAAACCACATAATTCAAGAATAAAATTTTCATGCTTATGGTCTTATCCTAGGTTATTCATGGCCATTTCTAAGATTGTGTTCTATGCTTAGACTTATCCTTAGGGTTCTTACTAAGGCTTTCACATCCTAGTTTCCAAAGGTTGACTATACCTTTCCTCTGATACCAACTATAACGACCCACACTTTACATACATTGTTAATACTTCAAAATTGAAGCACACTTATTACAACATATGACAAAACCACAAAGGACCGTATAGGTATAGTGTCTTTAGAAACTGGGGAAACATAAACAACTGGTTCATAAATCTTCTACAGTGTCTCCCATTTATTTCATCATATCTAGGGTCCCTTTTAGCATATTCTACTTAATATCCATCTTCCTGACCTGGGGAAAAGAAAACATAAAAGGGTGAGCTCAAATGCTCAGCAAGGGCAAATAAAAGAAATAAAAAAAATCATATCATATCTTTATGAAAATCAAAACCTGCAAAAGAGATCATAATATCTTAACATGGAATAAATCATAGAAGTGAGAATGAGATCCCCATAATCATAACATAAAACTTGAATCTTTGTGGCATGCACACATAATCATGGAAAATCATTTCTTGTTAGTCATGACTCATTGCCAAGACTATCTTAGTGGACAAAGTCCCTTTCTGAACCGAGTTCACTCCTCGTTTCAGTCCTGTATCACTGAACTGAAATAACCTTCCGTTCCAGCCATGTCTATCTCATGAGATATAAAATCTTTACCCAATGCATTGGAGGGAGATATAGGTCCCACCCATCTTATAATGAATCCTTTCTTATGTGTGCCACATAATCATAAAACATACATCATCGCATAACACATATAACAAAAATGGGATTCTTGAAACATCATGACATCATAAATCAATTCATATATGATAAAGGAATTCATAAACATAATTCCATCACAACATAGTCAAACCAATGTAAAAATATGGATAGAAACAGAACCCTTTATTATCTTAGATGGAAAATAATTTTGATAAAACACTTGAATTGAATTCTTGAGGAAAATATCCTTTCTTCTTCAAAAACATTTTTCCTTTCATAACATGTCATACAACTTTGAAATAAAAGAAGTTGATTAAAAATAAACTTGAAAACTTGTAAAGGAAGCTTCTTTTAAGTAATGTTTTAAAAATCCATTCATGCCGTATAAGTTAAGAAAAACATTCTTCGTACTTTTGTCGGAAAAGTCAAAAAGTACCTCGTACGGAAAAACGACAAAAGATTCCTTTCTTATTCTTTACTAAAAACTCTCCTAAGGGTAAAATTGGATTTAAACTATTTCAAGTGGATGGAAACAATATTACATATTGAGGGAACATGGATGTGGATGATAAAATACACCCCAGTAAATACTTACGAATAAACAATCTCGGATAAAAATGAGATTGAGATATTTCCCTTACCTTAGGTCCGATTTGCTTTGTTCGTGTCCGAAGCTCCTGTATAATGGTTTAAATAATGTTATTGACTTATTCTAGAATCATACATATTGATATGAGATCATATATGGTCATATTATTAGCTTCTTGTTAGTAATATTTCATTGTTACTTGTTACTCGGGTCTTTATAACTTTTTGTTCTTATGCGTGTTTTGTCGAATAAATTCTTATTCTTATCTTTAGGTTATAGATAATTCATTTCCAGAATGGTATTAGTGTAGTATATACCATATTCATTCATTCAATTCATTTATATAATCATTATGAAATGAAGATCATGTAGAACGAGTCGCATCACATCGTGGAGACGGTATTCCGTACGTACGCACGAGTGATGATATCGTTCCTATGATCGTGGAATTGTATTGGAGTATATATATATATTATTTCAGTATCAATATTACTTAATAATAATCATATATAGTTACTGATTACACCATTATACCCATCCTTGTAAGGTGATGGTGGAAAATAGATTACACCACGGCGTGGAGACGGTATTCCGTACGTACGCACGCGCGGTGATTTCATTTTTCCGTAGGATGGATAGAAGGTGAATTAGGGTTGTTTCATATTTATAATAACATATCAGTATGTAATTAATACTGATGTTATTACTTTATCATGAAACAACTAAAGAAGAAGAAGTTGAAGAAGAAAGAAATTGAAAAGATCGGTAATGGATATTACCTCTTCTTTGGAACGCCTTTTTGAATCCTCCACTTAAGGAACTAAGATTGGTCTTTGGAGAAGACCAGGACCTCTAGGATTATTCTAGGGAAGTGGAGAAGGGAAAATGGCAGGGGTTGGCCGAGCTTGAGTGCTCAAATTGGTGTGAGGAGGAGGGGGAGGAGGTGCCCTTTTATAAGGGAGGAGAGGGGCACCTTAGGAATATCTCAAAATATTATTTTATATTAAAGTCAAAATCGGTTTATAATGGTTCCAAAGGGTCTTATTTCGAAGCTAAAGTGGGGATGGGTCGAAATCCTATCAACCAATAGGATTTAGACAAGTTTAGGGTATTATTTTAACCTTATCAATTAGATTTAACTCTAAGTTAATTAATTTAACTTTTACCGTGTCTTTTTGTTTTCTTTCACTATATGGTTAATACACTTACTATAACATGCCAAACGAACCTCAAATTGTTTATTATTAATATATATATCCTTATCTAAGTCATTTTTCCGAACCTTAGATTTTTAGGAATAAAATAACAATTAATAATATAATATTTGATTTAAAAACTATTTTGTGTCAATTTTGACACTATTTGATATATGATTTTTGTGAAAGTCATAACAGAATTATATGTTCGAACCAAGTTGATTAAATCAACACTAATATATCATAGCAACCTAGAAAATTAGTGGAATTCATAAAAAGTCTCAAATTACATTTATTTTGGTGTTTATAACATCAATTATGTCAATATTTCATTAATAAGATAATTACTGCATCATCATTGTGTCATAAATAAATTAAATTATTTAATGTCTAAAAATTACAAATAAAATACCCTTATGTAGGAAATCTTTTTAGCTTTCTAATGAATATTTATAGTCGAATTTATCTTATGTATAACCCCATATTAAAAATGATTTACTTATTAAACTTTGATTTTAACTATTTTAACCCTTCTTTAAATAAATTAATAATAAATGTCCTAATCTAATCCAAGTGGGCCTAAATGATAATATTTTACACTTAAGGTTGTTTTTGGTCGAGATAAACTTGTCCAATAGAATTAGGACATGTGTTAGGGTAATATTAATATCATATTTACCCTTAGTTACCCTATTTACTATTAACCGCGGTAAAAAAAAGTAAAAAGTTACTATTCACCAAAAAATTATTTTCATCTCATTGAACCACATTTTAGTCCTTGATATTAACCGTGTCTCTCGGATTTTCGAAATTCCATTCACAGAAGCGGTAAAATTAAGTTTTATGCAAAATTCAGTTTTTTAACCTACCACTTAGTGGTTTCACTATTCATCAAAAATTGAAAGTTTTCAGAAAAATACCAAAATTTCTCCCTAGGCTAATTTCGATATTCTGAGTCCAAAAATGAAGTCCATTTTGAAAAATAAAATTTATAAAATTTTAAAAAGTGGTTATTACTATTCATAACGGCTAGTTTTAATAGCATATTGTTGTTTAGTGAAACTCGGTATTGCGTACGACGCAAGCTATCGAGGAAGGTCGCGATTGCGTGCAAAGCAAGACAAGCAAGTGTTGTGTAGAAAAAGATTCCTTTGATGATTTATATAACATAAAAGTCTCGGGTGTTACAATACTCCAAGGTAGAGGTGATGTGTGATCGTGTTTTCCATGGTGATGCTTCAGTGGTATGGTCATAGAATGGTCAAAACTGAATATTGTTTCAAGGGAGGATGTTTGTTTCGGTAGTGATTTGTGAGGGAGTCTTATGTGATTTTCATAGATTTCCTTTGGTGGTGCACCCAGGAGTTTCTAAAATGCACCATGGATTGAGGACATAGCTTTGGTTTCCTGGTATGAAATGGGTAGTGGCAGAGTTTGTGGCATTGTGTCTAGTTTTCTAGTAGTTAAAGGCTGAGAACCATGTTCCTGATGGTTTTTTGTAGCCTTTGGATGTTCTCAAGTAGAAATGGGATGACATATTTATGGATTTCATCATAGTTTTACCTAGTTCTCATGGTGGTTATGATTCTATTTCAATAATCATGGATCGATTGACAAAACTAGCCCACTTCCTAGCGATTAGGGAGTCGAGAACCATGGATGCTTTGGTTAAGAGGTATGTGGATAAGGTGGTGTGGATTCATGGAGTCCTAAGGTCCATCATCTCAGATCGAGATACTCACTTTACCTAATGAGTCTAGAGGATATTTTAGCATGCTTTTGGAACTCGATTATGTCTCAGTGCTTCTTTTTACCCTTAGATAGACTAATAGATGGATCTGACTATCCAAATGTTGGAGGAAATTCTTTGGGAATGTATCTTAGGATTTTGTGGAACTTGGGAAAATCATTTTTCTTTGGTTGAGTTTTCCTACAAAAAAAATTATCACTTATAGCAACCCTAGACATTTCACATAACATTACATTATTTTAATCATAATTATACATCATAGTACAAGCCAATGATCGTGAAGTCTAGTGTCTTTGAAGACTAGGTACATAAAACTAAAAACATAGGACAAAAAAACTCTTCTTTATTTAATCTTCAAATTGATATCCTAACTTCCATTATGCTCAAACATCTACATAGGGTACCCTGGGGAACACATGAACAAAGGGATGAGCTAAATAGCCGTAAGGGAATAACCATAAGAACAAAGCATTAACATGAGGAATAAAAGGCATGACATGATGATATAAAAAGGAATGTAACATATGGAAACTTAACATATAAACATGGAATCATATAAACATTGAGTCATAGAAATGTGTAAGAAACATAAAACATTAATTTATTATGATTCAAGGCTAACCTCCAAGATCGTTTCACATAATAGCACAAGACAAGGCTAACCGCCAAGATCGTCGCACATAACATCTCATGAGACTTAACTTTACCCAATGCATTGGAGTGCTATTTGGGCATACCCATCTTAAATTTTCATGAATATGTTTTCCACCTAAATAATCATACATAATCAATCTTTCATAAACATAAGGATTACCCATGGAAAGAATTGGGCACTATAATCATGACACAAAGCATAACAGATGGGTGTAACACAAAAGTGTTCATAAAAGAAGGTAACTAAGTTTTACATGGAAATTAATAAGGTAAAATAGATATTTATAATGTTTAGTGATTTCAAGTATAAGTGACAACATTTAATAAAATTATTCAAGAAATTTCAGCATAAAAACATTTTTGAGCGGTTTTAAGGAAAATACTATAGAGCCTTTAAAATATAAAAGGGAAAAATCATTTATAAAAAACTAGAAGTGAACTAGGAAGGTTTTAACAATAAAAATACATATTTTATAAAGACAATTTTGTCTTAAAATATAATATATAATTCACTTGAAATTGGGTAAGAATTCAGGAAGCTCCCTCAAAACAAGTTTGCTTATCGGGAAGTATTGAGGAGGGAATCACTTAAAAACATGTATATCCCTGAAAGATAATGATGAAAGGGTATTGATAAATTAATTTTTTACATGTGAAAATCATTTATAATATGCACATAAATAGTTAATATAACTTCATTTTGGTAGAAATAAAGATAAGGCAACCCGAAGGAATAAAGGAGGTTTGGGTAGAATTCCTTACGGATTATCAACATGGTATCAGGTGAACCTAAGAGTGATTAATAAGAGAGAAAATGGGTTTCTCATTACTTATAAATAATTATTTAAGTATGTGGGATGTTCTAAATCATACCCCATAATTATTAATTACACATAAATGGGCATAACATAGAGGACAATCTTGAATAAAAGTGAAATAGAGAGGATCCCTTACCTTAAGTCTGATGGTGTTCTCCACTTGATATTAATGAACTGAATAATAAAATTAGGTTCATTAATTAATAATTAAAGAACCTATTTTACATGTACAATATTTAGTATAACCATTTTGAGTTCATCCGTAACCTTTTTTATTGGTTATGAGGTTCAATTTCATTATTCGAGTTCGTTTGTTTTCTTGGTTTTCAGGACCAGTTTACTTATTTTTAGAAATAGATAAACATGTAAGATGAAAGTGGTTGTCCAGAATTGAATTTATATGACATTAGTTAACATCTAGGAGATTACATGGTTATAAAATTAATTTGGTTATTTAGATTGATGGTGAATCATTATATAAAACATTAATGATAAACACTTGAATTAATTTTAGCGATTTTGCTCACAATTAATTTGTTTTGTATTATTATTTTACATCATGTGATAAAAAAGGATTTATGAACATAAAATAAGATAAAATAAATATTTAATAGTTTTTTTCAACCATAAAAATGGTTTCATGATCATAATTTAATATAGTGAAAGAAATCGATAACTCGTCGTCCTTGAATGTGATAAATTAACACATCTCAAACGGTATTTTCATTTATTTCAAATAAAAGGTGGGGAAAGGGGAGATGATAATGAATTATCCCACTAGAATAATAAAATATAATTACATGTATTTTACTGTAGTTTTCAGACCATTTGGATGAGTATTGGTTAGGAAAAAAAGAGAATAAAAGAACTTAAAAATGAAAGAAAAGAAAAGAGGAATTTTACCTCTTGAATCAACCTTCCTTGAGAGCCTCTTAAAGGGAGAGGATTTGGTCTTTTTAGGAGACCAAGGGATGTTGGACATGGGGAGGGATCTTGGGGATAGATTTTGGTATAATTTAGGTAAGTAACAGGGCTTGATGGGATTGAAGAGAAGAGGTAAGGTGGGGTGGTATTTATAGTGGAGGAGAGGAGGGTTTTCATAATATTTAATTCCTTAGTTTATTATTTTCCCTCAAGACTATAAATAGTAATGATTCCATGACTAAAAATAGTAATATGTGCATGTTATTTCTAAAAAAATGGGCTTACGTCACCAGAACATCATCAATGACTCAATAAATCAATTATTTATCATTTATCGTAAATTGTCGTATTTTACTATTCATCAAAAATTCAAATATTTTATAAAAATCCTAAAAATTCACCCTAAATTTTTTTTGATCTATAGAATCCAAAAATAAAATCAATTTTTCAAAAATAATTTTCTAAATATGATTAATTGAATATTTAATTAAAATCATAATTTATTCTAAAAAAACCAGTTTTAAAACATTTATTTACTTATTCCAAAATATAGGTACATCATACTTTCACTTAAATATTATTTATATACTATCATAGGTAAGGTTACTATTAATTAGGGTATATCACTATTAATAAGGGTAACATTACTATTCATAAGGGTATGTTACTATTCACCAAAAATTAAGTTTGCCTTGTCAAACTCCAAACATCTTACTAATCGCAACTGTGCATGTTAGATTTTTGAAATTCAAAACACATAAGTGTCAAAATTATGTTTAAAGGTCACATAGTACTTAGTAGTTCATTGTGTTGTGATTTCATGTGATTATATGACATAATCATAAGAATGAAAATTCCATTGAAAAACATTGGGTCATTACATTCTTCCCCCCTTAAGAAATTTCACCCTTGAAATTTCGTTTTACATTCTAGGCCATAAACAGGTGCGGGTACTTTTCCTTCATTACTTCCTCTAGTTCCCATGTTTCCTCTTTGTACTTATGATTCCTCTATAGTACCTTGATCAGGTGAGTAGTCTTGTTAAGTAGAACTTTATCTCTATGATCCAAGATCTTCACTGGATGCTCCTCATAAGAAAGATCATCCTCCAACTGTATCATCTCTGAAGAGAGTACATGTGAAGGATCTACTATATACTTCCTTAAGAGGGATACATGGAAGACATCATGTACTTTAGACATGGTAGGTAGAATTACCAGTCGATAGGCCACAGCCCCAATACGATCAAGAATCTCGAAGGGGAAAATGTACCTGGGACATAAATTTCCTTTCTTCCCAAACCTCATGACCTTATTCCATGGAGATATGCATAGAAATACCATGTATCCAACTTTGAAATCAAGGTCTCATCGATGATTGTCTGCATAACTCTTCGGTTGAATTTGGGCTGCCTTAATGTTTTGTTGAATGGTTTTCACCTTCTCCACCATTTCTTTGACCATTTCAAGTCCTGGTAGCTTATGATCACCAACTTCATCCCAATACGCCAGTGTTATGCACCTTTTCCCATAAAGGGCTTCATATGGTTCCATTTGGATGCTTGAGTGGAAACTGTTGTTGTAGGATAATTCAATCAGTGGAAGATGTTTGTCCCATCATCCTTTGAAGCCCATAGAACATTCTCTCAACATATCTTCCAGTGTATGAATAGTTCACTCAGATTGGACATCAGTTTGAGGATGATAGGTCGTACTGTAGTTCAATTCAGTTCTTAGAGTATGTTGGATACTTTTCCAAAACTTTTAGGTGAATCTCATATCATGATCGGATACAATAGATAGTGTTACTCCATGAATCCTTACCACTTCTTTGATTTATATTTGTGAAAGTTGATCCAATGGGAAGTCCTCTCTAATTTCAATAAAGTGATTTGTCTTCATAAGATGATCCACAATGACCCATATAGCATTGTTTCCTCTAGATGTCCTTGGAAGTCTAGTGACAATGTCCATGATAATTTTCTCCCACTTCCATATTGGTATGGGTAGTGGTTGCATCATCCCCTTAGACTTTTTCCTCTCATACTTCACTTGCTAACATACTAGGCACTTTTATGTATATTCAGAAATCTTCTTTTTCATATTGTCCCACCAAAAGTTTTCTCAGAGATCTCGATACATCTTTGTGCTCCCAAGGTGAATAGAGAAGGTAGAGATATGTGCATCATTAAAAAGCTACTTCTTTATCTCTGTATTATATGGTACACATAATCATGATCCAAATATTACAACTCTATCCTTTTCAATCATGAAATCAGAGGATTTATCATTTTTAATGGCTTCCACCCTTCTCTGAATTTATACATCTTTTCTTTGATCATACTTTATTTTCTCCATGAGGGATGGTTGAGAAATCATTTGAGAAAGGATTGATGATGTTCCTCCCTTAATGATTCCCATGTCCATCCTCTATAAATATAAGAATATCAGATCCTTTTAAATTCTCATCATTGATAATGATGTAGGATCCTTTCTACTTAGAGCATCTTCCACCTTATTTGCCTTATTGGGATTGCAGTGGATTGAGCAGTCATAATCATTGATGAGATCTATCCATCTTCTTTTTCACATATTAAGCTCTTTCTATATGAATATATATTGAGACTCTTGTGATTATTATATATCTCAAACTTCTCCCCATATAGATAATGCTGCCAGATTTTCAATGCAAATATCACAGCTGCCAACTCTAGATCATGCGTCGGATAGTTTTTCTCGTAGATTTTCAGCTACCATAAGGTTTAGGATATCACTTTATCATTTTTCATCAGTACATAGCCTAATCCTTTCTTTGAATCATCGTTGTACACCACAAAGAGTTCTCCACTTGAAGGGAGTGTGAGTATTGGCATGGAGATAAACCTCTTTTTCAACTCCTTAAAATAGTCTTCACATTCCTATGTTCAGAAAAACTTTACTCCCTTCCATGTAAGCTTGGTCATTGGGTTTGAAAATCATGAAAATTTCTTCACAAATCATCAATAATACCTAGTTAGACTCAGAAAGCTACAGATATCATTTAAAGATGTTGGCTTGGGCCACTCTTTAATTACCTTT